>OX578134.1:98722930-99442930 GCA_951213105.1 Amaurobius ferox
TCTCGCCAAGCGTTATTGACGGAGAAATAAGTTATTCTTATAGCAGATAAATAGCTATTGGCGTTCAAATACAAAAGTATTACTCAAAGTATCTTTGTTCATGAATGGAACGATCTAAATTCACGAGAATGTTGTCACCCAATTTATCGCATGGTATTACATATGAAAAGTGAACATGTTTCTCAATTGGAAATATTTTTTTTAATTTTATATCACTTTTTGATATATTTTTTTAAATGCGCAATATCTCGAGAACGGTTCATATTAGCGTTCTAAAATTTATGCCAATCGTTTTCTAATGAAAAATTACATAAGAAATATCTATTTGCGTAACTTTATTAGCGGTTTTGATTTTTTGACGATTTTTTCAAAATTTCACTCGAAAATTTAGGGGGGTTCTGAACATTCTATTGTGTATAAAAACAATAGGCTTCCAGTGTCTACGGATTGTGATTTTTGAACTAAATTTCGCTCGAATTGGTTCATTCGTTCGTCAGTTATCGTCTCCACAGACTCACTGACACACACACACACACACACAGACATCATTGCAAAAATGTTTGATTCGTGATCAGGGATGCTTGAAACGTGCCCTCCCGTCGAAAACTCGAATTCGAATTTTCGACCCCGTCACAATACTTTCTTTATACATTATGTAGATAAGGAAAGTAATTAAAGCGATGCAAAATACAAACTCGTCGGGCCTTACTTACCCATTTCCAGCTTGAAGCAAGAAATTCCACTCTCTGTCTAAAAAGTAACAAAACTATTACCCGCTATTCGACTAAACGTTTTATTGCATATTAAGGGGATACAGTTACTAAATGAGAACGAAAATTGAATTAAAAGTGAATTACATTTAATTAAAATAAAGAGAACGTGGATATAAGTCTGCAGCGAAAGTCATGTGCTGCCCACATCAGATTTTTTAAAATACATGTGAAACATTCTTATTGCCAATCAATTTATTTTTATTAAATCATTAAATCGAACCATAAAATTGGTAGAACTAGGTCCCAATAACCACAATTATAACAAGTCACCCTTCATTTGAAAGGTGTTTAAAAAATCTTTCAATTGATACCAACTTTGACAATGAACCCCTCGGATGGGGCGACATGCTCACCCGAGGGAGGCTAATGGCGTCACGAATACAAAAATTGTATCAAGAGTATTTTTCACGAAAACGATTAAAGCTGTAAAGTTCCGTGATCATTGAGCCATAATTAATCCCTCTAATGCGCATTTATGGCAAATTTTGCCCTATCTTGCCATGTTAAGAAAATATAAAATTTCAAAGCTTTTGCTCGGATTTCAAAACATTCTATCCAGTTTTGGATTTTTTGAAAACAAATCTGGATATTAATTCAGTTTTTTTTTTGTTCGTGACGTTATTAACCCCCATTGGGAGTCAAGTTATCCCCGGGGGTACATTCTAAAGCGGGGGTCGGCAACTGGCGGACCTCGGTCCAGGTCCGGACCGCGGAAGGTCAAAAACTGGACCGCCAAAAATTTTTGACAGTATAAAATAAATTAATCAAATTATTTAAAAAATATTTTTCTATATTATAGAAAAATATTTTAGAATCAAAGCTATAGAATCTGTAAGTTTGAGCGCCACCCTTATTATTTTTATTTAATGAAATTATATTTATTTAATCAAGGCAGGCGTAACTCGAACGAAAGCCTAACGACTGTATGAAACTTATCTTTCGGGCGGGTCTACTCGGCGGCGGCGACCTAGAGCATGGAAGCGCCTCCCCTTTGCGGTGCGGTCCTTTGTTGTGCGCCAGCAAACACTTTGACACGGAAGCGGTCGTCGAATCCCTTCATCAGTAGTTGTTGCGATCTCGTACGGAGCGTTTTGTTATTATCGAGTCTTATAACGTTTCTTTTTCATCGATATGGATCCTAAAAAGCGTAAAGTTGATAGTGAAAATAGGAAGTTTTTGACTGAATGGACTGAACAATACGCTGCCTGATAGGCCTGCAGCTGTTCCAGTTTGCCTCATATGCAACAGAACTGTCGCTCTTGTTAAAAGTGGCAATTGAAAGCGACACTACGAAACAACTCATCAGCAGTTCCATAAAAATTTTCCTCTGGGTAGTGAAGCTCGTCTAGGAAAACTCAAGGCATATCTAGCTTCTTACAAAATAAACCACGGTCTTACTAGTTCGCTCTATGAGCGAGCAAGAAAAATCTGCAGAAGCAGCGTTGCGTGTGTGTTGGACGCTTAATAAACACCAGAAGCCATTTTCAGACTCTGATGTAGTAAAAATATGTATGTTGGAAGTGGCCGCGGTGCTTTTTGAAGAGAAAAGGGATGTTGTTGCCGCAATTCAAGGTATTCCATCGTCGGCAAGAAGCAATACAAGAAGAACCGAAATTTTGGCTGCTGACAATAAAAGTAGTTTGCTCGAACTTCTGCAGAAGGCGCCTCATAGCACTTGATGAGTTATGTGACATTGTTGATGAGGTCCATTTTCGTGCGATTTTTGGATATTGAAAGTAAATCATTTAGGGAAGCATTGCTAGCAATATTGCCGTTTAAAGGCAAGACTCGCGGAGAAGATTTATTCAAGGCTTTTGATGACTTCATGACAAAATCAAACATTAGTTAGGATAAAATGGTGTCTCTTTCAACTGACGGGGCCCCAGCGATGATCGGCAAAGAAAAGGGACTAGTAAAGGTAATCAAGGATAAGAATGCTGGGGACCCACCATGGTGGGGCCAAGATTAACTTCAAGGTGAGGCCAAGATTAACGGCTGCCCACCTTGAAGACATTCTTCGCATAAGCTGCTCCCCGCGTGAACCTAACTTTAAAAAACTGGCTCAAGACCGCAAATGTTATTTCTCCCATTGATTTTTGAATACAAATATGCCTATCTACTGTATTTGATATTATTTTGTGAATGAAATTTAAAATAAAAAACTAGTAAGGAATATGAGTTTTTTTTTTCTGGACCTCGATAAAAGTTTTCAAAAGTATCCGGACCCCACCTAAAATTACTTGCCGACCCCTGTTCTAAAGTATTGTATAAATCGAAATATTTTTTCAAGCCCTTTAAAGTTAAGGGTAATACTCTACAGTTGTAATCGTTTGGATACACGTTACCGATTTTTGAAATTTTTTCTTATAAAATTTGAAAACAAAAATGAATTTTGATATGAGAAAGTCGAGTTCAGCCATTATATATTTAAAATACTGACTTATTATATATTTAAAACACTGACATGTTAAATTTGCATCAAAATTACTATATCGATGAGCTTGTGTCTACTTTTGTGACAATGAACTCCTGGAGTACAAAAGCCCCCTTTTGCATTCCCCTATGGTCGTCCATGTAAAGACGGCTAAAGATTAAAAAATCATCTTGTACCCAAAGTAAGAAATGTATATGGCGAATGAATAAGAGTTAAAAGATATGTTATTAATATCATTATTTTGTAAACAATCTTTGCATAAGCCAGGTTAATATTTATTGTTAAAACCATAATATAACTCCCATGGTCTTGCATACCTAAGTCATAGCCTAACTGGGCTCAGTCGTAAATTCGTCGCTGACTTTATCTGAATTTCGTCTGATTTGATACAAGATAATGTTATTCATTACTACTTTTTGGACGCACAAATTTCTCAAAATAATTAACTGCAACTCAACTTTCTCACACCAGAATCCATTTATGAATAGCTTGTAATTTTTTTTCCTACAAATTTTGCGAGAAAAATATTGAAAAATCCATATTGTTGGTCCAAATGATCCCAATTATAGTATGTTAGCCTTCATGTTGAAGGACTTGAAAAAATCTTTCGATTGATACTTAATTTGACAATGTACCCCCCTCATGGGGGCTCACAAACAGTAAAATCTGTTGTAGGTAACACATGACTTTTCGTACATGTTCAAATTCACTTTCTCTTTATTTCTTTACTAATTTATTAAATTGAGTTTAATTGCACAAAATAACACGCATAATTATTTGGAATTACGCTGAATTTGCAATATCCTAGAACGGCTAGTCCTACATTAATGGGGTTCGTCTTATTATTTTCATAGACAAAAATTATTTATAAAACAAGCATTCAATTCATACATTTGAGCATACATAATTATTTTTAGTTTAGATTTTGACGATTTCTGAGGGCCATTTCGCAAAAAAAAAAAAAATTGCAGGTTCTTTTCTTTCTAATTGCAATAAAATTTAATCAGCACCAGGGTAATTCACATCTACCAAATTTTGTGATTATCTACCAAATTTTGGGTCAATTAGCTCTTTAGCTAGAGTGGATACAAGCAATTTTTGTAAGCCATTTCGCACCATAAAAGCATGTTCTTTTATCCCGAATCATACCAAAATCTAATCAGCACCAGGGTCACCAACAATTTACTTATAAAGTTTTACGAAATTTGGTCAATTAGTTTTTGAGTTAGAGTGGATACATATAGTGCACAGACAAACACATACACGCATGCACACAGAGACATACACACAGACGCAGGCTAAAAATAGTTTTTTCGTGTTCTCGAGGTCCCAAAATGAGTAAGTAGATCCGTTGAAAACTCAAGTTGCCATTTTACTGGCGACTGTGCCATAGGGAAAGGAGGGGAGGCTGCCCCTCTAAGATTCTAAACTCGGGGCAATGCCTCCTCCCCCCCCCCCCTGAAAATTAGTTATATATACTACTGCTAAAATTTATAGTTTCTCTCCACACGAAAAATAATAAACGCACTAAGAAAAATTGAGATGCCACATATTTTTTTTTTCCTGAGGAAACTGGACGAAAAACAAAATATTTCTTTCCCCTGTTCTCCAGTATCTTTTTAATCACACGTTATGCAAGTGTTAAAGCATTAGATAAGAACCAAAACTAAGCATTCCAGACTAAACATTTACATATTTGTTGCAGCCGTCGCCAGAGGCGTCACTCTAAGCCAAGTGCATAATACAATCCAAAACGTGCATCAGAATAAAATCAAAAGTAGGTAAATGTGCATATGCATGCTTATATTTAGTATAGTTTTCAAGTTGCTAACATGAGATAAAGTTCGAAGTTTAAACGAAATAGAAATCAAAATGAATAAGTATGAGATATAAGGCTGTAAAGTAATGTATAAGATTGATGAGGCAGATATAGAAATGGTAAGTTAAGAAATGTATTTATATTTGTGATTGATTATTTAATTATATGTCCGATTTTATTAATACTCGTACCCTGGTCAGGTACTGCAAATTATATGAAACGATTTGTTAATTTTTAAGGAGATTATTAGATTTGTATTGTGATAGGAAAGTAGTAAACATAAATTTCGATATCTAACTGAATTTTGTAGATTTATATATTTATGTGATATAAAAGTGAGATAAACATTATATTTGAAGAGTCAGTACACCCTCAGTGGCGTCCCAAGGTGTTTTGAGGTCCCAAGGGAGTTTCTGGAGAGTCATCCTCTTCTCCTTCAGTCTACTTCTCCTCCTCATCTCGATGGAGTATGAGCACATTAAATCTGTAGGTCCGAAAGTCCTTCTGAAAAGTGGTGGGTTTGAGGAAGGATGGTACGGTTCTTGTGGATGCCATCCCATTGGATTTCGGTCTAAATTGGGTGGCACTATTCCGGTCTTTCAAACAGTTGCCAAACTTCTTAATTAGGTCGGACGATCTGGATATTTCTCTGTATTAAAACAAAACGTAGCTGACGTCGACTTTTAGAGTTTCTTTGTTTCGTACCGAAAAAACTACAGCATACATAAATATGATATTTGGAACATATATAGTATAAAGAAATTTGAGAGGCATACACTAAAATAAACCGTTTTCCGATTTAAGCTTTAGCGTAAAAGATATTTAATGTCAAAGAAAAAGAAAGAATATTTGGACTGCGATGGACAGACTAGCAATAGCAATATCGAGAATTTCTACAAGTATGAACCTAGATAGTTGAGTTTTTGTAAGACAGAACCTTTTTTTAATTTCAATTTAGTTTATGAGTTACCATATTTTTATGCACTTCTAGAGTGAAAGATGTTTTTTGTATTGACAAAGATTTAATTGGTCGAGCCTACTTCCAACTTCTCTCTGATTGGTTGCTGGCAGAAACACCAAGATACATATGGCAAACATGGTAGACTACAAATTTATTTACTACGCTATGAGCAGTGTGGACAATGATATGTTATACTGTTGAATCTTACAAAAGAACAGAGCGTTTCGCAACTATTGTTGTAATGAACAAATACGATTAAAGTTGTCGTTGTTGGTGAGACCCAGACCGTCCGACCTACCTGAAAGGTGTAAGGTAACTGCTTGGACGGCCGGGAAGGACCAGAACCCAGTGGGGGAGGCATCCACAGAGACCGTACCCTCCTTCCCCTATCACCAACCTCTCGGAAGGACTTACGGACCCACTTGTTTAACGTGATCGTACTCCGCATGAACACGGCGGCAATTGTGGCAGCGTGCAAATCCAGCGCGCAAACCACCAGGCTACCGCGTCCGAAATGTGCCAACAGCACGCGGTGTTCCCAGGTGGAAATACGATTAAAGTGTAATTATTATTGCAGAACAAATATATCTCTTTTTGTTGTAAGTATGCGACTGAAAGTTACATTTTTACACATCCGGGCGGGGTGAAAGAGCTCGCGGAGCCAGATCCGGGGGTTTGAAGACACTAAGCGAACATGGAGCGGAGCTCCAACAGCCGTAGCAGAAGTGACGAGAAAGATGTGACGAGAAGTGACGAGAAAGAAGTGGCGAGAAAGCTCCAAGGGTTGGCGATGAGAGGGAACGAGGGCAATCATGTGCGCATCAATAATTGAATGGTACATATTCAGTAATGGAAGGCCGCATTTCAGTGCAAAAGAGAGCCTTATGATATTTATGTACTTTGTGCAGCCCATAATCTTCCACTAGCTTTACAGGATGCTACAAAAATTTTTTAAGATAATCAAAGAAGCTTTGGATACAATCCAGGTAATAACCATCCTGCTGCGTTGCTCTACAAAACGTATTGCACTTTTTAAACATAGTAATTTTTTTAGCTGATTCTCACGAGTCTATATCTACCATTTTAAAACCCTTGTGTCACACCTGATGGACTGTCAAAGATTTTATTCAAAGCATCCTTTCTAATTATGAAGTTCTTCTCATAAAATTAGAGGAACTTTCCAACGAAAATTCTGATGTAGGCCAGCAAACCACAGAACTGAGGCATTCATTCCAGCTGTTTTCTGTCTATTTTGGGTTAAATGTTTGTGTGAAACTGCTTTCGGCAGCAAAAGAGATCAGCAAATAGTTACAATTGAAATCGATTAATTCTTGTAAAAAGAGCACTTCTATCTATGCAATATTGTTATGTTTTGAGGGTTTAAGTAACGATAATGGACGAACTTTGGAATCTATATATACTAATTGCCAAGTGTCCGTCTGACTGTCTGTCACGCTTTTTCTAGGCAATTCCCGAGATTTGAAATTTAGTACACGGGTCGATCGTTCGATAAAAAAAAACTCTAGAAAAATCAAATTTTCCAAAACTGTTCTGTAGAGGGGATGCTCCACGCCGAAACGTTCGAAAAGTGAAATGATAGAAAAGCATACTTTGGAGTGAGATAGAGAATTTAGTGTATGGGTAAGTCGTTCGAATAGAATAGAATAGAAGAACGTGGGCAATTTCAAATTTCCAATATTTTCTACTTAAAGGGGGTGCCAGACACCAAAATGTTCGATTTGCCAAATAAATGAGAAACGACTCTTTTAAAATTTGATAGAGGGCTGAAATGTAGTATATGGGCTAATCATTTGAAGAAAACACTCAAGACTAATAGAATTTTTCAAAAATGTTCGTTTAAGAGGGTGCTCCAGAGAAAAATGTGCTTCGGGATGCGATAAAGATTTCGAAATGGGATAAGGGTGTGCGGGTAGATAGTTTGCAAGGGAGAAAATGTATAATTTCAGTTTTCCAATATTTTCATTTTTAGGGGGTGCCACATACCAAAATGCTCGATTTTCTTAATAAATGAGAAACGCATCCTTTAAAATGGGATAGGGACATGATATTTGGTATATATAGTCCAATCATCTGATAAAAAACCCAAGAAGAATGGAGTTTTTCAAAAATGTTCAATTTGAAGGGGTGGATACTCCCCACAAAAATGTTCAAAAGGAGAATTGATTAAAAAAAAACATGCTTCGGGATGAAATAGAGATTATTTCACATTTGGTCTACTCAAGGGCGCCGATACCGGGACGCAGGGGGGACTTTCCCCACCCCCACCCCCACCCCAGCAGCGCCGTTTATATTGCAAAATTCTGATGAAAAAAACATTAAAATAGACGAAACCTTTTTTAAGCCATTTTTAAAAATAATAAAGCATTAATGATTGCATTTATTAAATTTCTTTACTTTAAAAATTTAATTTTCCCGATTCTACTATGTGTTTGCATTCAGTTAGGTTGAAAGAAGTACAGCAATAAATTTTAGGCAACAGTTTCAAGGCATAACGAAACGATGAATTACGACACTGATGCTTTTAGCAGGCGTTTCGCTGAGAACTTTTAGAAGAGGGAGAAGGGTGTGTTATGTATCATGTGAGCATGCGCAGTTTTGCGCCGCGCTCGGGCTGTGCGTGTAACCTACTGATAGAATTGACTGCCCCTTGGTCTGTTCTAAACTTCTGGAATGTTTGTTCTCCGCTGTTGTCGGTTTCCGTAGAATTTTATTTTCGATGCAAAAAGCGAAGCATTGCAAGTCCGGGTGTGAAGGTGCATTGATTTTGAAATTTCTCGGCTTGCAAATCGAATGCGATGAGATTGTTTTTCTAGCGATTTTTCCGCGCTGCATTTATGTAATGCATGTTATTAACTTTGTTACTGTTCAATAGTTTTGTAAATTGTAAATTAGTATTTTATTTTTTTTTAATTATTTAACTGATTCGTAGCTGTGGATGCAGAACTGTAAATTATTATTTTAATTCTGTAATTCCGTCTGATAATGGATATACGGAAGTTTTTTTATCAGACCACTGGGAAAATTGGGAAGAAAGTGAGGTTATAGCAACATCAATCTACGAGAGATATACCTCTTTGTTGTATGATTGGTTTAAAATAATCTCCGGTGCCTTCAAAAGGAACAGCAGAGCCATTTACTTACTCATCCCTCAACTTCTGCAGAAAGAATAGTCAAGCAAACACATTCCAGTGGCGATAACGATACTCCTGGTTGTGAAATTTATGCTGTACTGTATTGTCTGCTTATGATTTAGGACAATATTTGGATAATTTATTTTCATATGTTTCAGATGATATAAAGTTCCAAATGCTAACAAATCCGTGAGTAAAATTTTTTACTCACGATTTTATTCACGAAGAAAGATACATTAAATGTTGGTAAAAATAAACGCAATTTCAAAAGAGCTAGTTGGACGCATATCCCTGGTTGGTATATTCTCCTTCTTTAAGAGGTGGACTTTGTAATTATTATGTGTTGTTTAAACCGACTTTAAAAAAAGGAGTTTTGGGTGCTTTCGTGATTAACGCTCAAACGGACTTTAAACATTTCCATGAAGATGCAAGGACACATGCTAAATCTATGTAGCACCAAGAAGTTTTTGGCATTGGTCAATGCCAAAAACTTCTGTGGTTCTGTAGAAATGAAAACAGAAAATGTAATTGAACAATTGAATTCAGCTAGAGATGAACTAATTTAGATCAATAGTAAGGTGACCAATCGTCCTCCTTTAGGGAGGACAGTCCTTCTTTTGTAGATTCTGTCCTTCCTCGAAAAGTGTCCTCCTACCTGTCCTCCTTTTCCATATTTTAAAACTAATCTGTTAATCTCTGTATTCAGAGATGCCGCGCCGAACTGTTACGTGTCATGTGACGGTACAGCAAACGGGGAAATGTTAGCTTAACAAGATTAGAAATTCTTACGGTTAGAAATTCTTTGGGTACAGTTCGGAAAGACGCGATTATGAAACGCATGCTCAGTGCATAGGAGAACTTCACGTGTCTCGCACCATTGCGCACTTCACTTTGTTTACTTTATCTCTATATTATACTGCGTATAATCAAGATTGAATGTTGATACTCTAGCTGCAGCACTTACCGTAAAATTCAATATGAAGGATATATCTTGCTCCGAAATTTCCAATATATTGTTACTGTTAGAAAATGATACATTGACAAAAAATATTCATTCAATGGAAAAATACTCGTTTAAGTAAATAATTAAAAGGGATTTAAGCATAATTAGTGTATTTTTGTTTGAATTAATAAAATGTTTCATTTATTTACGTTGTACTTTTTTCTTAAATTTTTTTGTCCTCCTTTTCATTGTAAAAAAATTGGTCACCTTATCAATAGAACCAAACTTAAATATATTTTGCAAACAATATTTTGTGGTGTTCATGATATTTCACTTCGCGGAAAACTCACAAGACAAAGTGGGAATTCTGAAGGCATACTACGTTTCCGCATCGACGCAGGAGATAAAATTCTTGAAGAACGTGTTAGAACACATTCATGAAAATCTAAATATGCTTCTCACAGAGCTTCTCACAGAATGATTTGATCAACATTTGTGAATCTATATGATCCAAGAAACGATTGTAAAAGAGGTCAGTGAATGTAAAGCATTTTCTTTGCTGGCTGATGAAACTCTGGTATATATAATATAATATGGTATATATATGGTTTTGCGCATGGTTCCCATAAAGGAGCTGATAGGGCTCTAATCTGGTGGCTTCGGATTAGAGGGTCCCGCTTTACGGATCGGACAGCTAAGTGAGCTGAACATAAAACAAAAAGCGACTTTAAAAAATATTAGTTTTTTTTATCCACCTAACTAACATTAATTATTTTATTTTATTTTTTGGAACATAATTTACGACAAAAAACTGCTAGGTATATATATTTTTCAATATCTGTCTTGCCATTGAATTTTTGTACTGATTCTTCAGAAAGATCGTTCAGCAGACTGGCAAATTCATTGGAAACAGGCAAAGCAGTACAACTAGCAAGAGAGACTTAGACGTCATCATCTAGCAATTTAGTGCATCGAAAATGATTTTCCTAAGCTAGTTGAACTTACTGAAGTTATTGAAAAAATTGTATCAATAGAAGCTAAAAAATATATAGTTAGATAATTTCTGATATTATTACATTTTATATTATGTAAATCCATATCAATATAAATATTACTTTTGTGTTATCATTGAAACTCACTTATTTAAAACTAAATCATGTAATGCAGCGTTTTAAAAAGTGTATTCTGCGGAACCCTAGGGTTCCGTGATAGTTTTCCATGGGTTCCGTGATATGATAATTTCGTGTACATTTTCTTAAAAACTATGAAAACGCATAAAATGTGATTGCACAATTTGGATTACAATGGACTTTTTCTTAATTTGGGGGCCCCCCAACACGGTGAATTCCAAAAGGGTTCCCCGACCAAAACTGGAAAAACACTGCTGTGCTAAAAATATGTGAGCCATAGTATCGTGTAAATAACAGCTTTCTTTGTGGGTGGTTTGTATTATTAAGAAATCTCCAAAACTGTTCTAAATATTACAATATCGAAATAAGAGTCACCTTTTCAAAACTGTTCAAAGTATTAAAATATCGAAATAAGAGCCATATTTTTAAAATAATTTAAAATGTTAACCTATAGGAATTAGAACAATCCTCTCAAAATATTAAAACATCAGCATTATAACCACTATATTTCAAAAACTAAGAACCGGAGAAAAATATAATTCTTATAAAACTTTCAAAGAACTACAAATTACTTCCTATACTAGTTCATATCAAGTACTTTTAGTTTTTATTGAAAATTTTCCATTACAAACATGAAAAATGGAAAATTTTCAATCTTCTTGAATTTGACAAAACGATTCCTCGAAAATTATAATAGCCATTTAAAAACAAGTTATTAATTTAGAAACTGGATTTCCTACTGAACATATTTGTCGCCTATAGTATATATCTATCTTTTATAGTTTAGTATATATTTCGAAAGAAAATAAGCAAAGGGGGTAAAAAACTCGCTCTAACAAAAACTTTTTAGTATTTTGACAAAAAAATGTTTAAAATATCAAAATTAGTTATATATCTCTTTATATTAAAAAAAACAAGAAAGTTCAATCGTGCATAAAGCATTGCTTATGAAAAACTTTCCAACTGCAATGCAATTTTATTTAAACACCTCTAAAATGTGATACATTCAGGGGTAATATTTTAAAAATTATCACACTACAATAATTTACTATATTTGAAAACTTGAAACTTCATCAAAAAAATAAACTTTAATAAAATGATGTCATTGAAATATAAATTGCCTAACTCTCTGTGTAAATATTTCTGTATATATTTCATTCATACGCCTTCATTCCATTCCTTTCATTCATTACAATACTACAATAATTTATTTTATTTAAAAACTTAAAACCATGGAGGTAAAAGTAATATAACTTCATGCTTAAAACTTCATCCAAAAATGCAATTCTATAGAATCGTCTGCTTCTCTATGTAAAATCAATGAATGTTTCATTCATATCAGTATATAGTAGAATTCAAAGCAAAATAATTTTGCGTTAAAGAAATTCAGCAACTCATCCTACATCTTGATGTGTTTACATTCTCCATAAGTGAAAATTAGGCTTCGTTGTAGAAACAGTCGAAGTTTAATGATCATTTAAACTCAAATATATTGTAATTGCGTTGTTTCAAAATATAGATGCACAGAAATTAAGCAAAAATAACGCGGTTTTAGGTCGGATACAACACTAAATATGAATTAAAAAGAACTTTAAAAATCACGATTTTGATACAAAATGGATGCCATATTTTATTTTGAAGTGGGTCACGGGATCTGTTCATATGATATGGGTGTAATTATTACTTTAATTTTTATTTAAAAAACTACCGTATATATTTTGCTGAATTTTTTTTATATTTTTTATGGGATAATTTGAATATTTCCTAAAACTGTCAAAGCAATTTGTGAAATTTAAATTCGCCTAAAAAATGTTTGAAAAATTAGGTTCCGTTGGGTTCAATGTATTTAATTTTTTCAACCTAGATTCAATCCAAAACTAATTGGGTGATATTATTCATTTATATTCCCATATTTTCCACAGACCGTCTGAACAACATACGAAAATTTCATTTTGATAAAGTCATTTTTACGGCAGTTATCTATCGTGCGAACGGACAGACAGAATGAACAAAGTCATAAACACTTTTCAGTAGAAAGCGAAGTCTCCCGACTCGCGGATTCAGTTACAGGGGGTGAATGAGCGACAGCTAGCGGAGGGCGTAGCCCCGGGTTTTGCGAGCGTCAAAGATTAGGAGGCGCAGCCTTGAATCGAGTTAGGGTTAACTCTTAAATCGAGTTAGGTTGACTCTTGAATCGAGTTAGGGTTAATGAGCGGCAGCCAATGGAGGGCGGAGCCCCGGGATTCTGAGAGCGTCAGCAAGCATGGGACACGTAGGCTGTCGTATGCGCCGTCCAGATTGGAAGAGCTAACAAAGGAGTTCTAAAGCTGGTGAATGTCATGTTTCCGACTATGTTTCCGAACTATGTTTCCGACAGAAAGATGTAAAAATTACTAACAATATCTATTATGTTCGGAGATATAACCGTCCGATGTGTTTATAATTTGTAACGCTCTGATTTCAGACAGAGATATTACAACCATAAATGTCATTCAAATAAAATAAAACGGTTCATTTGCTTTAGATAATAATTAATTTTTAAAATGGCTATATCATTAAATTCAATTTAACTCACATAGTTTCTTACAGGTTTTATTTATTTCATTTTCAAGAAAGGTTGCAAAAAATTGAGGGCTTTGTTGTAATCCGATCTTGCTCGAAATCAAAATTCTTTTACGTTTCCCGATTAAAATAATCGCACCAAACTTCATCTGGAACATTCATTTTCTAAAAAGAATATCGTATCCATAGATTAGAACACAGGCAGGCAAGAATCTACAGCGTGTGACCCGATCGACCTTAGTACCGAAATGGAATTTTATTTCAAAATTCTGTTCAGTAGTTTTTTAAATACATATGCACAATTTTGTGATGTTTACAGTTTGTAACCACTTTTCATGCATTCATAAAGTTACTCTCTAAAGTTAGTTAGATCCACAACCTAACCCACAGCTTGAAAAGGAAAAGGAACCCGACCCACATCTTAAAAAAAACGCGAAACGGTTAACCGCTGGTACCCAAAAAAATGCACGGCTCTACATAGACTCACAGACAAATGATTCCACAGACTGAGACACAAACATGCACTAAAATATCATTACAAAAATAGCGGATTCGTATTCAGTAATGCTCAAAACGTGTAATTCAATCATACCAGATTGTCGAATTTTTCGACCCCATCGAAATTTTTCCAGTTACATACATTATGTTTTGCCGTGAAACTAATATGCAGAAAGTATAGAAGAGCTGAAAACAAAAATTAAATCAAATTTGGATCATTACTTTCAATTAAAATACAAAAATCAAAACTCAAACATACCCTGTGCTGATGCTTGTATTAGTCCTCCACGTAGTGTTATGAGACTACCAAAACCATATTCTCTCCTTCCTGGCCATTGAGTTTGTTTTTTAGTTTTACTCTTTGACTTTCGCAACAGCTGTGTAATGTTTGCGCAATGCTGTTCTTTTCTTTTTCGTTACAATATGGAGAGACTGAATTTAAAATAAAACTTACGACGCTTTGGAACCCATCGTAACACCCCCCCAGAGTTCTGAATAGATAGATCATGCTTACATTCTTATAGTGTTATATAGAAAAAAACATTTAGTGGAAAATTTGCTTTTTAACAATTTGTACCACATACTCAACTGGGATAAAAAGGTACCGATATTTGCAGCTGACTTGCAGTAGCGAATTTAAGAAAATAGGCCCCATTGACAAAATATGTGATGAAGGGCCCGACTATATATAAATAAATAAAAAAATCTGATGTTGGGCAGCACATGACTTTAACTACATAATGCAATGACTTTAACTACATAATGCAATGACTATACTGCTTTCACAGCGGCATAATGGTACACCAGGTCCACGGCACTATATTTCTCGTATTGCATTTTTCATTCACATGTGTCTCTTTTCTTATTGACAACATGTAAAACTATTTCAAAACACCACATTAACTTATTTTTCGAACAAATATAACTTGATAATTGCAAAAATTTAATTTCATTAAACGATCTTAATCACTAGAAATTACTATTTTATTATATAAAACCGATAATTCGAAATCAATAGATTCCTATAATTAGAAATTTTTTTTTATTTAATTTGAAAGATCGCCAAGTTTCACTAAAATAGTCGCAAAGTTTGCCAAATTTATAGCCAAGCGTAACAGACAAACCTAGAGAAAATCTTCATTTGTATATAAATAACTATTGCAGAATTGATAGACGTCAATATGCAACTCGGGACAGGCACGATTTCGATCGTCGCCCACCCTCCTCCCCGAGCACAACCTCGATGTAAACTCTATCAATTATGACACTCCTTTCTCTGAATATTTTTCTTTTCTCTAGAAGTTTAAAGGGAGGATAGTATCCTCTTCTGGGCACTTCTCTCAGACCCGTTCCTTGCAATCTGAGGTCAAAATGCAAAACTATTACCCAGAGTATCTTCTCTCGTGAATGAAACGAACTAGATTTACGAGAATGATGTTAACCAATATATTGCATAATATAACCTATGAAA
Organism: Amaurobius ferox; assembly: GCA_951213105.1. Classification (NCBI taxonomy): domain Eukaryota; kingdom Metazoa; phylum Arthropoda; class Arachnida; order Araneae; family Amaurobiidae; genus Amaurobius; species Amaurobius ferox. The sequence goes on from OX578134.1 coordinate 98,738,674, forward strand.
GTGAACATATTTCGCAATAGTTAATACTTTATACTTTCCCTGCAATACATGGTAATGTATACGGAAAGTATTGGAATCATGTCGAAAATCGCAGCTCGAGTTTTCGACGGACCTACAAGTTTTGGGACCTCTAGATTACGAAAAAACTATTTTTAGCGTGACGTCTGTGTGTCTGTCTGTGCAATGTATGTACCCACCCTAACTCAAAAACTAATGGATCGAATTTCATAAAATTTGGTAGGTAAGTCACTTATGTGCAACCCTGTAACTGATTAGTTTTTTATTACGATCCGGAAAAAAGAACCCGCCTTTTTTTTTTTTTTTTTTGCGAAATGGTCCGCAAAAATCTCATGTATCCACTCTATTTGAAATACTAATTGACCAAATTTCACAAAATTTATGAGATAAGTTACTTGTGGGATATTCTGGTGCTGATTAAATTTTGGTACAATTCGGAAAAGAACAACCTGCTTTTTTCTTACAAAATGGCCAAAATTCGCCAAAAAGACTACATATGTTTAAATGTATCAATTAAATGCTTATTTTATACGTCATTTTTGACTAGGAAAAGAATAAGAACAACTCTATTACTCTATCACTAACCGTCCTCGATATATTTGAGATTTTTTGCATTTTTGTTATGTCGCCATAAAGAAAATATCCAATTACCAAATGAAAACAAAAATTGAATTAAAAATGCAAATTTAGTGTTATATCGTGCAATAAAACTCAATTTAATGAATTCTTAAAGAAATAAAGAAAAAATGAATTTGAGTCTGCAGCGAAAGTCATGTGCTGCCCATATATCAATTTTTTTTTATATTATGTGAATTTTTTAATACATTTATTTCAAAAATGTGCAACATCTCAAGAACGATTCATGCTAGCGCCCTAAAGTTTATATCATTCGTTTTCTAATGAAAAACTACATAAGAAGTCATCACTTACGTAACATTATTGAAGGTTCTTATTTTTTAATGAATTTTCAAAATTTCATTTGAAAATTTGGGAGGATCTTCGGAACATTCAATTGCGTTTAGAATAAATAATATTCCAGTATTCACTTGTAATGTTTGTACCAAATTTTGTTTGAAGCGATCCATTCGTTCGTGAGATATCTCATCACGAACACACACACACACACACTCCAACAGACATTACCTCAAAAAGTTCTATTCGACTTCAGGGATGCTTGAAACGTGTACTTCCGTCGAAAACTCGGAATTCGAATTTTCAACTCACAATACTTTCCCTATGCATTATACTATATACATAGGAAACATTCCATACTATACCACACTGTTGTTGGAATACCCTAAAATGAAAATAGGTTTTTTTCGCAACGTATTATTTATTTCAAACAAAAAAATTATCTTGATCAAAATAAATTGGTATTTAATTAACATTTCATGCACCAACTACCTATTGGCTAATTCTTTGGCATCTTATATTATTCTCCAGGGGGGGGGGGGGGGGGAGACTAGGCGTGGAAGGAGGAATTCCGCCCTTCCTTATTTGTTCCTGAACTTTCAGCTGTAATGAAGAACTAGCTGTCTAACTGGCAGCCCTCCAACAAGAATAATACTTAGATAACACATTTAAAATGAACTAAATTAATCTTAAATAATAAAAGGCAATGTCTGTGTGTGTGTGTGTGTGTGCGTCTGTCTGTCTTATACACTATACGTTTCGCGACCGCGCGTCGGAGAGCTACGAAATTTGGCAATCGGACACCCGGGGGGGAGGGAAGGGGACACGTGAAAACCGATTTTCAAAATTCTAATTATTTTTTTATTTATTTAATGTTTTATGCGATTTCGACCGTTTTTTGCCCTTTTTGTACTTTTTTCTCCACGATCGGGGCGTCGTAGAAATAAACAAATCACACCATCGGAAAGAGCAGACAATTGCGAGTAAAAATATATACATTTCAAATTTCAATTTCGATTTCTAATATTTTTTAAAGATTTTAAAACAAAAGTCACTTTCGGTTCAAAAAAACCAACTTTTGTTTTTAAATCCTTCCATCGTAAAAACTACTCATAATTTCGACTAATAATTTACATTTTTAGAAAGGCCAAAGATCTGGCATTCTTACAAGTCTAATCTGGTTAAGAAATATTGAAAATTGCCTGCAGGATCGCAATTTTAAAGACGTGATGATTTTATATTTCTTGCCCAATACTCGGCGAAGAACCGATTCTTCCCCGACATTTTTCCCCCCGCAGTAGTTTTTCCCCCGTTTCCATGGAGACCAGGGTTCGGGTTTTAAATGTATTAAGAGCTTAGCATTTGTATTGGATAGATACATCGGGTGAAATTATTATATTTATATGATATTTTAAATGGATATTTTAAATTATTTAAATGATTGAATTATGGTGGATAGAATTCTGGTGATGTATTTGAAATTATTATATTTATGGATTGGTGGAACGATATGGATGATTCATAGAATGATATGGATATTTTAATTTATGGTTATTTTAAATGAATATTTGAATTTCTGGATATTTTAAATGGACATTTCAATTTTATGGATATTTTAAGTGATGGAACGATGGATATTTTAATTTTATGGATATTTTAAATACCATATGGTCATTATAAAATTAAAATTAGCGCACGGGAATCGCACTCGGTAGATCCGGGTTCGATTCCCGCCACTGCCTAAACTGCCTCCGTGTTCAGGCGGTGTACGATCACATTAAACATGTGGGTCCGTAAGTCCTTCCGAGAGGTTGTTGGTAGGGGAAGGAGGGTACGGTCCCAGTGGATACCTCTCCCACTGGGTTCCGGTCTAAATTGGGTGAATAAAAAGAAAGTTGTGGAGAATGTCGCGGAGGGCGAAGTAACCCAGTGGTTAGAGCGCGGGATTTGCACTTGGTAGGCCCGGGTTCGATTCCCTCCACTGACAAAACTGCTGCCGTGTTCACGCGGAGTACGATCACGTTAAACATGTGGGTCCGTAAGTCCTTCCGAGAGGTTGGTGGTAGAGGAAGGAGGGTACGCACCCTGTGGATGACTTTCCCACTGGGTTCCGGTCTAAATTGGGTGAATAAAAAGAAGGTTATGGAGATTGTCGCGGAGGGCGCGGTAGCCCAGTGGTTGGCGCGCGGGAATTGCACTCGGTAGGCTAGGGTTCGATTGCCGCCACTGCCAAAACTGCTGCCATTTTCACGCGGAGTACGATCACGTTAAACATGTGGATCCGTAAGTCCTTCCGAGAGGTTTTTGGTAGAGGAAGGAGGGTACGGACCCTGTGGATGCCTCCCCTACTAGGTTCCGGTCTAAATTGGGTGAATAAAAAGAAGGTTATGGAGATTGTCGCGGAGGGCGCGGTAGCCCAGTGGTTAGCGCGCGGGATTTGCACTAGGTAGGTCCGGGTTCGATTCCCGCCACTGCCAAAACTGCCGCCGTGTTCAGGCGGAGTACGATCACGTTAAACATGCGGGACCGTAAGTCCTTCCGAGAGGTTGGTGGTAGGGGAAGGAGGGTACGGTCCCTGTGGATGCCTCCCCCACTGAGTTCCTGTCTAAATTGGGTGGCACTTCCTGGTAGGTCGCGCCAGCGAGTGTGCCACGGTTAGAATTTGCCGCGGTCAGAATTTTCAAGGGTAGCGAACAGGCTGGTCGCCAAAGGCGGCTAGTATAATAATATTTATTGATAAAATGGACGAATATTGATACTGTTGCGAACGTCGAATATTCTCTCTCTGGCTTCCTTCGTCTTTCCTTTGTCTCTATCCAAACTGTGCCATTGAAAGTGTTTTCTCCAGAAGACAGTGGTACGAACATACTTTCCATGGCGTCACTCTATGGTTGCTATAGTTTCCAATCAGAAGGGTTGCCATATTTGGCCTGTTTCTCGCCAATTTGGCTGTATTTGGCGACTTTTTAAATGTTCCTGAAACTTCTCGATAGAACGATTATCCTTTGAGGTGTAGATATTTCCTGAAGTTTCTGTGAGAGACTATAAAAAAGAACTCTCCCGTTGCAATGGAGTTGACGAATGGACTTGACACGATCTATATTGGACTGGGATTTTTGTCAATGTTTTGAGAATAGTAGCTTCTGCTTTGCGAAATTACTTTCGTCAACATTCTGTGAATAATACAGCTTATTCTGTAGAATTAGTCGAGCATTTAAGTGATGTTTGATTGTATATTGTTCCTGTTTATTTTGTGCTTGTGAATAAACGGAAATTATCCATAAACGTTCTTGCATCCTGCGTATACATAATTCTAGAAGATGCCTTTCGTAGCAATACTTAATGACATACGTAACTGTACTATAGAATACGTACTATAGAATCACCTGCTTCTCTATGTAAAATCAATTAATGTTTCATTCATATCAGATGTATTGCAGACTCCAGAGCTAAATCATTTTGCGTTGAAGAAATTTAGTAATTCTCATACAACTCGTCTTACAGCTTGATGTGTTTACATCCTCCATGCGTGAAAATTTGGCTTCGTTGTAAGAATAAATAAAGTTTGATGATCATTTAAACTCAAAAATATGGTAATCGCATTGGCGCAATATATAGCTGCACAGAAGAAAAAAAAGTGGTTTTAGGACAGATACAACACTACATATAAATAAAAAGGACTTTAAAAATCAGGATTTTGGACACAAGATGGATGCCATATATTTTATTTTGAAGTGAGTCACATGATCTCTTCATATAATATGGGTGAAATTATTATTTTAATTTTTAACACTTTACAACATAGTTGAAAAGTGTTTATGACTTTATTCATTCTGTCTGTCTGTCTGTCTGTCCGTCAAGCAAGATAACTGCCGTAAAAGTGACTTTATCAAAATGAAATTTTAGTATGTTGTTCAGACTGTCTGTGGGACCTATGGGAATATAAATGAATAATATCACTCAATAGTTTTTGATAGAACCGGGTTGAAAAAATGAAATACATTGAACCCTATGGGACCTAATTTTTCAAACATGTTTTAAGTGGATTTAAAATTCACAAATTGCTTCGAAAGTTTTAGTAAATATTCAAATTATCCCATAAAATATATAAAAAATTTTCAGCAAAATATATTCAGTACTTTTTTAAATTAAAATTAAAATAATAATTACACCTTTTATATGAAGAGATCACGTGACCATTATATAAAGAAATCACATGACCCACTTCAAAATAAAATATGGCACCCATCTTGTATCAAAACCGTGATTTTTAAAGTTCTTTTAAATTCATATTTATTTTTGCTAAAATTCTGTGCATCTACATACTAAAACAACGCAATTACAATATATTTGAGTTTAAATGATCATCCAAATTTGATTATTTCTACAATCAAGCCTAATTTTCCCTTATGGAGAATGTAAATACCAAAAGATGTAGAATGCGTTGTATAAGAACTGCTACATTTCTTTAACGCAAAATTATTTAGCTCATGGAGTCTGCAATATAGCTGATATAAATGAAATATTAATTGATTTTACACGAATTTTTCGATGAAGTTTTAAGATAGAGTTTAATTACTAGTTAAGCATAGAGTTTAATTACTTGTAACTTTATGGTCTTAAGTTTTTAAATAAAATAAATTATTATAGTATTGTGATGAATAAGATGAATGGAAAAAATTTCATGAATGAAATGCCACTTTTATAGAGAGATCCAAGCGTGTTATTTATATTTTGATGACGACATTGGAATAAGTTTCATTTGTTTTCGATGAAGTTTTCAAATATAATAAATTAATGTACTACTATGATAATTTTTAAAATATTACCGAGGAATGTATCGCATTTTAGAGATGCTTAAACCAGGCAATTTATATTTCAATTACATCATTTGAATGAAGTTCATTTTTTTTTCGATGAAGTTCTCAAATATAATAAATTAATGTAATATTGTGATAATTTCAAAAATATTACTGAGTAATGTTTCGCATTTTAGAGATGTTTAAATAAAATTGCATTGAAGTTGGAAAGTGTTTCATAATCAATGCTTTATGCATGATTGATCTTCCTTGTTTTGAATTTCGATATAGTACACAATATATTTTACTTTTTGTGCACTCCTGAAGTGAAAAATGTTCTTTCGTATCGGCAGGTCCATCAATTTTCCCTGTCTCGAACCACAAAAACTATAGCATACAAAAATATGAAATTTGGTACATTTACAGAGAAATTATAGTGTAGCATGATAACATAAACTGTTTATCGATTTAAATTTTTGTTTGGCGTGAAATAGCTCTGCGATCGCAGCGTGTTACGGGGGTTGGCGAAGTGTGGCTAGCAGGGGGTGAAGCCCCCAGTAGAGAAAAACACACAGATTTTCACGAAAAAATCTGTCGCATTTTTACCGCCCACACACAACTGATCACAAGTTGAATATTAATAATTCCTGTTTTTACCAAAATTGTAGGGGATTCAAGTTAGGTTCTGGCAATGATGACGGAACCATGGACCACGAGCTATGAGTGGACGAGCAGTTGGTCACTTCCTGCAAGTATACTTCAAGTTTATCCGCTTTTGAACTTTTTTTTTCTGTTTGGTATACACGGACTGCTTGGGCACAAAACTATCGGCTATAAAGTGTAGACTAGGCAAATCGGATGCATTTGGGAGTAGTGTTTCTTTCAGGTATACCTCCAGGGGGACGTTTTATATTAACCTAGTTTCTATTTATGTGGCACACCATTTAGATATATTTAATATAGGGCAAATAGAAAATGTTCCCCCATACAGCCTTTTGCCATTGCACAACTAGCGAAAAACATATTGCGCATCCCTACAGAAAGATGTTTCTGAATGACAACAGCTTAAAGGAAAGAGAAAACCACTTTATAAACACCGTGAATACTCTACAAAGAAACAGTCACCTTGCTCTGAAAATCGCAACAACTTCCCAAATTAAGAATGCTATGCTTTCTGAAGCAAGTTTTCCAAAGCTCCAAAGTTTTTTTGGATTGCACAATTAGAGCTGTGGGAAAGAACAAGTTTTTTCTGTCACACACACACACACACACACGTGCAGGTGCACATACATACACACGCATTCAAGTGCACACACACACATGCATAAGCACGCTTATATATTTTTTTTCCTGTGGTTATCAGCTAATACATTGTTATAACTGCTGGTCATCCGCCGTAAGTGGAAAGGTAATTACAGTAAATATAAAAAATGAAATTCTTAAACGGGGAAACGCTCTATGCGGAAACTTCTTTCATTCTAGCAACAGCTTAGTAACGCCTTTCGTTGTATTCGGCTTATCTGTAATAATAAAATTTATTGTGATACCATTAACATATATAGTTTTGTTCAAACAATCAATCCACTAGACTGTTCATTCACTACCGTCGTTGTTTCGTGAATTATAATTATATTACATTGAAAATAATACTATAAAAATCTTAGAATTCGAATAATTCTAATAGTGATAAGTTACTAAAAAATGTACCTAGATCTTGTTTTTCATATTATGTGATTTACGCAAAAATTTTATAATTAACAGGTTCATTCACTTTTTATTATCGTACTCACACACACACAGAGAGAGAGAGAAAGAGATAATAGACGAACATCTTTCCCAAAGTGTTCGGAATGGATTCAGAAGTTCTTATTGGATTCAGAAGTCTAACGAAATCTCGAATTCGGAAATTCTCACGAAAATAATGTTTCCTCTATCTTGTTCAATAAACAAAGATGCATGTGTGTCTGTCAGTGTAGTATATAGTGGAAAATCTAAGCTACATACAGACATGAAAATTGGTGCACATGTACTTAAGGAACCGAATAGGTGCATGTAGTACAATATTTGTGCTACATGTTACACTCCCAATTACAAATGCCAAGAATGATAATGAGCTATCTAAATGCAGCAGAGGAAACCAATTGAAACACAATCATAGATAAACAGCGTTCATCCCCTTCTGCATCAACGACAAATGGGAGAAGTGGTATGAAACCAAAGGGGGAAATACAAAAGTGCCCCAAAGTTTTGTTCCAGAAGGTTCGCCAGACTGGAATTTTCGAACGAACTGACAACATGTCTCTTGGTTTTGTGCAAAAAATATCTACAGTGAGCACTCAAAAAGAAAGCGTGGCTCAGAAGTGTGATGTGCAATAGTATCTTACAGCATAGTGATTGCGCGAATAAGTGTTGAAAGCAAGAGAGAAGAGGTATTTATATGTTTCACTTGTCACTAATTAGCACGGAAGGCACACATTTAACGGTTATTCTAAAAAGGAACAATCAGTTCGCACGAGTCTCTGTTGTAATAACGAGTTCTTGTATTTTAAACTAATAGAACTATTTTGAGTTTCGGAAGATAAATTTCGGTAGATAAAGAAAGTGTCTAAATATATATGTCAATTATAGTATGTGTGTAAATATGTTTATTAATGAAATATTATCAGTGCTAGATATAGAAGGGTTCTAGCCAGTAGACAGTTCCAATGGTGTCTATAGTTAAATACTATCGCCATTGTCAGAAAACTGCCTATTCTATCGGTTTTAATTCGTATTGTATGGCTATCCTGGCGAGAATACAATTTCGAACTAACCTCCATTTATTGCGTAGTTTCAATTGATTGTTCTCAATGTCTTAATCTATTATCTTGAGCTAATTATTGTTGCCTTTTCTCATTTTTGCTGTGTTTTCTTTTTCATTTTTATATTTATATATACCTTTTTAATTGGGATTTTAGTATACTAATATTCTTCTCACCCCCCTTTCCATTGTCGTGATAAGTTACCTTCTATTTTTATCCTTAGGCTTGGTCAATAGTTACTTATTTGAAACAGATATGCTAGACATGGGTTTTTTTGTACATACAGTAGTTTATGCATAGTTTTCGATAAATAATCTTTCAATTTATATATATATATATATATAAAAGAAGAAATATATGTATGATCCAATGGAAATGATTGGCCAAAGATTGGCCAATCATAACCATTTTTATTTTCCTTATCTACATAACGTATAAGGAAAGTATTGCGACAGGATCGAAAATTCGAATTCGAGTTTTCGACGAAAGAGCACGTTTCAAGCATCTCTGATCACGAGTCAAATATTTTTGAAGTGATATCTCTGTGTGTGTGTGTCTGTGTGTGTGTCAGTGAGTCTGTGGAGGCGATAACTGACGAATGAATGAACCGAATCGAACGTAATATGGTACAAAGATCACAATTCGTAAACACTGGAAGCTTATTGTTTTCATATGCAATCAAATCTTCAGAACCCCTCTAAATTTTCGAGTGAGATTTGAAAAAATCGTCAAAAAATCAAAACTTCTAATAAAGTTACACAAATAAACATTTGTTAGGTAATTTTTCATTAGAAAACGATTGACATAAATTTTAGAACGCTAACATGTACCGTTCTCGAGATATTGCACATTTTTAAAAAAAATGATCAAAAAGTCATATAAAAAAATATTTTCTATTGAGAAACATGTTCACTTTTCATATGTAATGCCATGCGATAAATTTGGTGACATCGTTCTCGTGCATCTAGTTTATTCCAATCATGAAAAAAGATACTTTGAGTAATACTTTTGTAATTGAACGCCATTAGTCATTTATCTGCTGTAAGAATAATTTATCTCTTCATTGATAACGCTTGGCGAGATATTGGCGACGAATTTTATGGAATGTCGCCAACTTGGCGACTTTTTAAATGTTGCTAAATTAACTAAAAACTCTCTAAATGGATAAAAATGACGTTAAATCAATGACGACCATTGATAATGACGATATGGAAAATGACGACTCATTGACAAAAATTCTATATCTTGGAAAGAATATAAATAACTACTACAAAAAAAAGTCTGATGTAGGCAGCACATGACTTTCCTTATATAATGCAATGAATTTATTACTTTTACAGTAAAAAAATAGAAATAGATTATTTTTATAGTAGTTATTTACATTCTTTCCAAAATTTTGAATTTTCGTCAATGAGTCGTCATTTTCCATGTCGTCATCATCAATAAGTCGTCATTGATTTAGCGTCATTTTTATCCATTTGGCGAATTTTTAGTTAATTTAGCAACATTTAAAAAAATCGCCAAGTTGGCGATATTCCACCAAATTCGTCGCCAAAATCTAGCTAAGCGTTATGGACGAAAAAATAAGTTATTCTTACAGCAGATAAATGACTATTAGGGTTCAAATTCAAAAGTACTACTCAAAGTATCTTTTTTCATGAATGGAACGAGCTAGATCTACGGGAATAATGTCACCAAATTTATCGCATGGTATTACATATGAAAAGTGAACACGTTTCTCAATAGGAAATATGTTTTTTTTATTTTATATGACTTTTTGATAATTTTTTTGAAAAATGTGCAATATCTCGAGAGCGGTTCATGTTAGCATTCTAAAATTTATGCCAATCGTTTTCTAATGAAAAATTACATAAGAAATGTCTATTTGCGTAACTTTATTAGCAGTTTTGATTTTTTGACGATTTTTTCAGAATTTCACTCGAAAATTTAGGGTGGTTCTGAGCATTCTATTCCGCATAAAAACAATAGGCTTCCAGTCTTTATGAATTGTGATTTTTGTAACAAATTTCGTTCGAATCGGTCCATTCGTTCGTCAGTTATCGTCTCCACAGACTTACTAACACACACACACATACTTCCACACATACACACACCACACACACAGCCAAACATCACTTCAAAAATGTTTGATTCGAGATCAGGGATGCTTGAAACGTGTTCTCCCGTCGAAAACTCGAATTCGAATTTTCGACCCCGTCACAATACTTTCTTTCATTATACATTATGTATATAAGGAAAGTAATAATCTATTACTTTCCTTATATAGAATAATGTATGAGGAAAGTATTGTGACGAGGTCAAAAATTAGAATTTGAGCCTTCGACGGAAGAGCACGTTTCAAGCATCCCTGATCATTAATCAAATATTTTTGAAGTGATGTCTGTTTGTGTGAAAGTGTGTGTAAAAACATTTTTGAAGTGATGTCTGTGTGGGTGTGTGTCATTGAGTCTGTGGAGACGATAACTGATGAACGAATGGACCGATTTGAACCAAATATGGTACAAAAATCACAATCTCTAAACACTGGAAGCCTATTGTTTTTATACGCAATCGAATGTTTAGACCCCAAATTTTCGAATAAAATTTTGAAAAAATCGTCAAAAAATCAAAACCACTAATAAAGTTACGCAAATAGACATTTCTTGTGTAATTTTTCATTAGAAAACGATTGGCATAACTTTTAGAACGCTAACACAAACCGTTCTCGAGATATTGCACATTTTTCAAAAAAATTATCAAAAAGTCATATAAAATAAAGAAAAATACTTCCTATTGAGAAACATGTTCACTTTTCATATGTAATACCATGCGATAAATTGGGTGACATCATTCTCATGGATCTAGCTCGTTTCATTTATGGAAAAAGATACTTTGAGTAATACTTTTGTATTTGAACGCCAATAGTCATTTGTCTGCTGTAAGAATAACTTATTTCTTCATCCATAACGGTTGGCGAGATTTTGGCGACAAATTTGGCGGAATATCGCCAACTTGGCGACTTTTTGAAATGTTGCCGAATTAACAAAAATCTCGCCAAATGGATAAAAATGACGCTAAATCAATGAAAATGACGAGTAATTGACGAAAATTCAATATTTTGGGAAGAATATTAGTATCTACTATAAGAAAAACCTATTTTTTTACTGTAAAAGTAGTAAATTCATTACATTATATAAGGAATGTCATGTGTTGCCCACATCAGATTTTTTTTAAATGTAATCGAATGTTCAAAAACGCCCTAAATTTTCGAGTGAAATTTTGAAAAAATCATCAAAAAATCAAAACCTTTAATAAAGTTACGCAAATAGACATTTCTTATATAATTTTTCGTTAGAGAACGATTGACATAAACTTTAGAACGCTAGCATGAACCGTTTCCGAGATATTGCACATTTTTCAAACAAATTTATCAAAAAAAAAACCATAAATTAAAAAAAAATATTTACTGTTGAGAAAGATGTTAACTTTTCATATGTAATATCATGCGATAAATTTTGTGACATCATTCTCGTGGATCTAGTTCGTTCCATTCATGAGAAAAGATACTTTGAGTAATACTTTTGTATTTGAACGCCAATAGTCATTTATCTGCTATAAGAATAACTTATTTCTCCTTCCATAACGCTTGGCGAGATTTTGGCGACGAATTTGGCGGCATGTCGCTAACTTGGCGACTGTTTTAAAAATGTTGTCAAGTTAACGAAAATCTCGCCAAATGGATAAAAATGATGCTAAATCAATGAAAATGACGACTAATCGTCGAAAATTCAATATCTTGGAAAGAATATAAGTATCTACTATAGGAAAAACCTATTTTTTTACTGTAAAAGTAGTAAATTCATTGCATTATATAAGGAAAGTCATGTGTTGCCCACATCAGATTTTTTTCTTACATGATGCAATGAATTTACTTCTTTCACAGTGATAAAACAATGTATAAGATTCACGGCCCTATATGTTCCGGTGTAATTTTTATCAGAGTTTTACATCGTAACTCCCGAGCAACGCCGGGTAATCGCTACTAGTTATTTTATAAACAAAGTATTTAAGAATTATATAATTATTAAATACAAATACAATAAGGAAGAAGGTTCGTGACCAAAAAGTATGTCGTTGAAGCGCAAATTACATCAAAAAGTAAAATCATAGAAAACTATGTAAAGATTTAACAAGTCGAGATACAAGTCGCCAAGGATAGTCGGAACAAGTCGCCAAGGATAAAGAGTGAATAAAATCAAAATTACAAATAGAATCACGGTATAATAAATAAACAGGGATTCATAAAGTAAAATAATACGTGGGTTATTGTAACTGTTTAAAAGGAAAGTTTTTAAACAAGCTATGAAAATTATCATTAATAACATACTGGGCAGGAACCTTAGATAGTTTACTATTTTTAATATCACAAGCATGTGTCAACTAAACTGATACCGACAGTACTCTTAGTACTGTCAATATAGAATTTGAAGTTATTTATTATCAGGAAATAAGAGGGGGACAAAGTACACCCCCAGCCTGGCATTAAAAGTTATTTCTATCCATATATTTTTCCATACTAATGCGAAAAAATAATGTAGAAACAGTCGAATGAGCGGGTTTAAACTTAAATTCATGGCAAAAATAAATAAGAGGACGGGAAATCGTCTGGTGCTACTAGATTTATACGGCATAAGGTCAGCAACAGAAATAATTTCAGTATTAGATTGAATAAAATTGCGGCGATGATAGGCAAATATTTTATAAATAAACTCAAAACAATAAGTGGCCTCATGACCAAGGTTAAAGATAAAGTTAATTTCACTAGCTAAAGCCGATATAGGAGAGCAAACGTTAAAGGCACGATTAAAATAAGCGTTAAAAGAGGCTTTTGTAGAAGAAATTGGATGAGATGAGTTAGCAAGAATACAAGAATTAGTAAAAGTGGGTTTACAAAAAATAGAGGTATGAAAACCAAGAGAGTTACGGGAAACAAGAACATCCAGGAACGATAAAGAAAAATTAGACTCATGTTCAACCGTAAAATTAATAGAGGGGTGAAAATCATTAACTATGTCCAAAAGACCAAGGAGGTCACTTGAATTATGATCCCAAATAATAAACACATCATCAACATAACGGCACCAAAGATTAGGTTTAAGTGTTAAGGAAGGCAAAATCTCGTTCTCGATCTCCTGCAAAACAGCTTAAGCTGGAATGTCAGATAAAGGGCTACACATAGGGGCATCAGAAGTTTGCAAATAAATATTATCGCGGAATCCAAAGTAATTAGTCTCCGCTTTAATGTTCATTGCAGAAGTTATTGCGTCAATAGAGGGAATACTACAATTTTAAAGTAGAAGTTTTTTGGCAATAATATTAATATTATTATTAACGGGAGCACTAGGAAACAAAGATACAACATCAAAACTGTGGAACGTGCAATTTGGAACAAATTTAGTATTAAAAAGAAGTTTAATAAAATTTTCGATAAAGCTAATAGAATAAATATGATTATTAACAAACGGTTTAAGAAAATTAGCCAACGCTTTCTCTAAAAAATAAGACGGAGCATTACATTTAGACACAATAGGACGCATGGGATGGTTAACTTTATGTAGTTTAATTTGTCCAAAAATTTGGGGTAGTTAATGAGAAGTATGGAAAACAGCAGATTTAATGTCGGCAGGAAGATCAGCATATTTTTTAATTTAGTCATCCTAGAGTTAATAACCTAAAGTAAATATTTAAATTTGTAGATGATTCATTATGGGATAAATGGCACTAAATTATGGAATATGAATGCATAAGAATATCACGTGGAGCTACCCAGAAAAAGTTTGTAGTAAGAAAAGTTACATTCAGCACAATAGATGGGCTCCCAGAGATTTGTAGGGCTCCAGCACTTTCTACTTCGATTAAGCTCAAAAACGACCCTGACTCCACATACATAAATTACAGAATTATAACTATAACTATAAATTCCGATTATTTTACTTTAGATTAGATAAGTATCCCGGTACAGGTGATGTTTTGGGGGAACAATGAATTAAATTTTTTGTACAAAATTACTTCACGCCACTATAGAGATTAAAGAAGCGCTCGGTTACAAAGGACTCTACAGTTAAACTAAAATGTAGAATACTGTTAACATCTTAACAGCTGCAAATGAAAAAAAAAGATTAACAGCTGAAAATGAAAAGAACCCATCTCTGAAATGGGTTCTTTTCATTTGCAGCTGAATAAAAAAGACATCCAAACATTAAATTGTTCCACTAATCCTTTATTCATAAAGATGTTACTTATTCGTGACTTTTGAAATGTATGCAAGGTTTCATCAAAAGCCCGTTCGAACACATGAAGATACAAAAATAATTAACCGGCGAAATGAAGATTTACGTCAAGAATGGGACAGCTAAGCAAGCAGACATGTCTTACACAGATATTTAAATGCATATATAGCAATACTTTATGGCTCTCCTCATACTTTAATTGATGCTCTCAAAGTTCCTATACCATTTCCATTACAGCCATTAATAATTTTATAGATAATTTAAAAGCTTAATGAAAAAATACTTCGCAATCTCACGTCATTAACAGCGGTTAATGAGAGCCCCAGAAAGAGTAGCGACAGCTCCGTAAACATTTCCACATAAAAATACCACAGAAATGATGCAGAATATATCAATGATACAAAGATTCTTGAATTAGTTATTACATTATTATACGGAGACTCCACACAATAAAATTCAAATAAAAAAGCCTAATTTCTCGCAAATTCTACGTCTTTCATCATTCCTCGGGCATATGAAAAGGGTAATAAAAGTCGACAATTAAGTGCAAGAACAGAACTGTAAAAATTCTTGCAAATAAGTTCAGATATAAAAGAGGGTGAGAAATTGCATCTGGCACAGTTTCGAACCTGTTCCCCAAACAGAATGGTTCGCAACACGCTTTTCAGTTCCCTCGTTGTGGCATTAGCCATCTTTGGAACCTCCATCGGAATTGCTCATGGAAGAAAAATTCATAAAAATCCTTTGCTTGACCCCGAAAAATCTGGGACCTTTATACAGGCTTTCATAAACTGTGTTACACTATCTGGAGCATTCCCTGTACAACAGGAAAAAGATATGGCAGATGTAATGGACTCGCTAAGTACAGTCATTATCACAACCAGTAATTCAGCAAAAAGTTCTAAAGCAAAAGACCAGGCAATGAATTATGCATTTGCTACAGTTATAGCCGACTTAGTAGTTGAAGACGGTAATTTTCCACAAAAAATAACAATAGAAAAGAAACAAAGTGCCTTACTGCAGTGCTTAGAAAATGCTTTCATTGATATCGAAGGCGAAATAAATAAACATTTCATTCAGGAAGTAAACAATTTAATATTCATGATACAGAAAGACAAAGAAAGGACTGAAACAGACGAAGATTATAATAACATCGAACTAGAAATAGAAGTTGGAGCGGAAGTAGAACTAGGAATAGAAACTGTAGATGTTGGAGTTACTACTGATGTAGGTGTTGGAATAGCTGCAGCTGTAGGTGTTGGAATAGCTGCTGATGTAGGTGTTGGACTCGATGCTGCTGTAGGTGTTGGACTCGATGCTGCTGTAGGTGTTGGAATAGCTGCTGATGTAGGTCTAGATGTCGAAGTAGATACTGCAGTAGGCGTAGATGTTGGAGTCGATGTTCAAGTGCAAATTGATTTCGAAGCTAGACTCTATACAGGACTAAAAAGAGTTGGTATATTTGAAAGCTTAGGAAGAAGTTCATTTTCGAGATCTGATTTATATTCCTTATCTAAACTATCAGTTCAGTATATGGCAACAAACTTTAACATAAACCTAAGCGGTTCCCATATTAATGCACTTTTCAAACTCTTTCTGAAAGTAAGAGTTGAATTTGGATTTGATGCATACTACAAGGCTTACGCTTCCTTTGCTGTGCAAGTGTTACTAAATGCCGGACTGCTGGTAGATATAGATGTAGCAGTAAAAATATGTGTAAGGAGTTTCCTGTTGGCATTCTCTGTTTATTTCGGATTGAAATTGGATATTGAAGCTGCAGTAGGACTCGCATTAAACCTTGACGTAGGTGTCGCTGCTGCTGTAGGTGTTGGAGTCGATGCTGCTGTAGGTGTTGAAGTCGGTGCTGCTGTAGGTGTTGGACTCGATGCTGGTGTAGGTGTTGGAATAGCTGCTGATGTAGGTGTAGGCGTCGAAGTAGGAGCTGCAGTAGGCGTAGGTGTTGAAGTCGATGTTCAACTGCAAATTGATTTCCAAGCCAGACTCTATACAGGACTACAAAGAGTTGGTATATTTGAAAGCTTAGGAAGAAGTTCATTTTCGAGATCTGATTTATATTCCTTATCTAAACTATCAGTTCAGTATATGGCAACAAATTTTAACATAAACCTAAGCGGTTCCCATATTAATGCACTTTTCAAACTCTTTTTGGAAGTAAGAGTTGAATTTGGATTTGATGCATACTACAAGGCTTACGCTTCCTTTGCTGTGCAAGTGTTACTAAATGCCGGACTGCTGGTAGATATAGATGTAACAGTGAAAATATGTGTAAGGAGTTTCCTGTTGGCATTTTCTGTTTATTTCGGATTGCAATTGGATATTGAAGCTGCAGTAGGACTCGCATTAAACCTTGACGTAGGTGTCGCTGCTGCTGTAGGTGTTGGAGTCGATGCTGCTGTAGGTGTTGGAGTCGGTGCTGCTGTAGGTGTTGGACTCGATGCTGCTGTAGGTGTTGGAATAGCTGCTGATGTAGGTGTAGGCGTCGAAGTAGGAGCTGCAGTAGGCGTAGGTGTTGGAGTCGATGTTCAACTGCAAATTGATTTCCAAGCCAGACTCTATACAGGACTACAAAGAGTTGGTATATTTGAAAGCTTAGGAAGAAGTTCATTTTCGAGATCTGATTTATATTCCTTATCTAAACTATCAGTTCAGTATATGGCAACAAATTTTAACATAAACCTAAGCGGTTCCCATATTAATGCACTTTTCAAACTCTTTTTGAAAGTAAGAGTTGAATTTGGATTTGATGCATACTACAAGGCTTACGCTTCCTTTGCTGTGCAAGTGTTACTAAATGCCGGACTGCTGGTAGATATAGATGTAGCAGTAAAAATATGTGTAAGGAGTTTCCTGTTGGCATTTTCTGTTTATTTCGGATTGAAATTGGATATTGAAGCTGCAGTAGGAGTCGCATTAAACCTTGACGTAGGTGTCGCTGCTGCTGTAGATGTTGGAGTCGATGCTGCTGTAGGTGTTGAAGTCGGTGCTGCTGTAGGTGTTGGACTCGATGCTGGTGTAGGTGTTGGAATAGCTGCTGATGTAGGTGTAGGCGTCGAAGTAGGAGCTGCAGTAGGCGTAGGTGTTGAAGTCGATGTTCAACTGCAAATTGATTTCCAAGCCAGACTCTATACAGGACTACAAAGAGTTGGTATATTTGAAAGCTTAGGAAGAAGTTCATTTTCGAGATCTGATTTATATTCCTTATCTAAACTATCAGTTCAGTATATGGCAACAAATTTTAACATAAACCTAAGCAGTTCCCATATTAATGCACTTTTCAAACTCTTTTTGAAAGTAAGAGTTGAATTTGGATTTGATGCATACTACAAGGCTTACGCTTCCTTTGCTGTGCAAGTGTTACTAAATGCCGGACTGCTGGTAGATATAGATGTAGCAGTAAAAATATGTGTAAGGAGTTTCCTGTTGGCATTTTCTGTTTATTTCGGATTGAAATTGGATATTGAAGCTGCAGTAGGACTCGCATTAAACCTTGACGTAGGTGTCGCTGCTGCTGTAGGTGTTGGAGTCGATACTGCTGTAGGTGTTGAAGTCGGTGCTGCTGTAGGTGTTGGACTCGATGCTGGTGTAGGTGTTGGAATAGCTGCTGATGTAGGTGTAGGCGTCGAAGTAGGAGCTGCAGTAGGCGTAGGTGTTGAAGTCGATGTTCAACTGCAAATTGATTTCCACGCCAGACTCTATACAGGACTACAAAGAGTTGGTATATTTGGAAGTTTAGGAAGAAGTTCATTTTCGAGATCTGATTTATATTCCTTATCTAAACTATCAGTTCAGTATATGGCAACAAATTTTAACATAAACCTAAGCGGTTCCCATATTAATGCACTTTTCAAACTCTTTTTGGAAGTAAGAGTTGAATTTGGATTTGATGCGTACTACAAGGCTTACGCTTCCTTTGCTGTGCAAGTGTTACTAAATGCCGGACTGCTGGTAGATATAGATGTAGCAGTAAAAATATGTGTAAGGAGTTTCCTGTTGGCATTTTCTGTTTATTTCGGATTACAATTGGATATTGAAGCTGCAGTAGGACTCGCATTAAACCTTGACGTAGGTGTCGCTGCTGCTGTAGGTGTTGGAGTCGATGCTGCTGTAGGTGTTGGAGTCGATGCTGCTGTAGGTGTTGGACTCGGTGCTGCTGTAGGTGTTGGACTCGGTGCTGCTGTAGGTGTAGGCGTCGAAGTAGGAGCTGCAGTAGGCGTAGGTGTTGAAGTCGATGTTCAACTGCAAATTGATTTCCAAGCCAGACTCTATACAGGACTACAAAGAGTTGGTATATTTGAAAGCTTAGGAAGAAGTTCATTTTCGAGATCTGATTTATATTCCTTATCTAAACTATCAGTTCAGTATATGGCAACAAATTTTAACATAAACCTAAGCAGTTCCCATATTAATGCACTTTTCAAACTCTTTTTGAAAGTAAGAGTTGAATTTGGATTTGATGCATACTACAAGGCTTACGCTTCCTTTGCTGTGCAAGTGTTACTAAATGCCGGACTGCTGGTAGATATAGATGTAGCAGTAAAAATATGTGTAAGGAGTTTCCTGTTGGCATTTTCTGTTTATTTCGGATTGAAATTGGATATTGAAGCTGCAGTAGGACTCGCATTAAACCTTGACGTAGGTGTCGCTGCTGCTGTAGGTGTTGGAGTCGATGCTGCTGTAGGTATTGAAGTCGGTGCTGCTGTAGGTGTTGGACTCGATGCTGGTGTAGGTGTTGGAATAGCTGCTGATGTAGGTGTAGGCGTCGAAGTAGGAGCTGCAGTAGGCGTAGGTGTTGAAGTCGATGTTCAACTGCAAATTGATTTCCAAGCCAGACTCTATACAGGACTACAAAGAGTTGGTATATTTGAAAGCTTAGGAAGAAGTTCATTTTCGAGATCTGATTTATATTCCTTATCTAAACTATCAGTTCAGTATATGGCAACAAATTTTAAAATAAACCTAAGCGGTTCCCATATTAATGCACTTTTCAAACTCTTTTTGGAAGTAAGAGTTGAATTTGGATTTGATGCGTACTACAAGGCTTACGCTTCCTTTGCTGTGCAAGTGTTACTAAATGCCGGACTGCTGGTAGATATAGATGTAGCAGTAAAAATATGTGTAAGGAGTTTCTTGTTGGCATTTTCTGTTTATTTCGGATTACAATTAGATATTGAAGCTGCAGTAGGACTCGCATTAAACCTTGACGTAGGTGTCGCTGCTGCTGTAGGTGTTGGAGTCGATGCTGCTGTAGGTGTTGGAGTCGATGCTGCTGTAGGTGTTGGACTCGGTGCTGCTGTAGGTGTTGGACTCGATGCTGCTGTAGGTGTAGGCGTCGAAGTAGGAGCTGCAGTAGGCGTAGGTGTTGAAGTCGATGTTCAACTGCAAATTGATTTCCAAGCCAGACTCTATACAGGACTACAAAGAGTTGGTATATTTGAAAGCTTAGGAAGAAGTTCATTTTCGAGATCTGATTTATATTCCTTATCTAAACTATCAGTTCAGTATATGGCAACAAATTTTAACATAAACCTAAGCGGTTCCCATATTAATGCACTTTTCAAACTCTTTTTGGAAGTAAGAGTTGACTTTGGATTTGATGCGTACTACAAGGCTTACGCTTCCTTTGCTGTGCAAGTGTTACTAAATGCCGGACTGCTGGTAGATATAGATGTAGCAGTAAAAATATGTGTAAGGAGTTTCCTGTTGGCATTTTCTGTTTATTTCGGATTACAATTGGATATTGAAGCTGCAGTAGGACTCGCATTAAACCTTGACGTAGGTGTCGCTGCTGCTGTAGGTATTGGAGTCGATGCTGCTGTAGGTGTTGGAGTCGATGCTGCTGTAGGTCTTGGAGTCGGTGCTGCTGTAGGTGTTGGACTCGATGCTGCTGTAGGTGTAGGCGTCGAAGTAGGAGCTGCAGTAGGCGTAGGTGTTGAAGTCGATGTTCAACTGCAAATTGATTTCCAAGCCAGACTCTATACAGGACTACAAAGAGTTGGTATATTTGAAAGCTTAGGAAGAAGTTCATTTTCGAGATCTGATTTATATTCCTTATCTAAACTATCAGTTCAGTATATGGCAACAAATTTTAACATAAACCTAAGCGGTTCCCATATTAATGCACTTTTCAAACTCTTTTTGGAAGTAAGAGTTGAATTTGGATTTGATGCATACTACAAGGCTTACGCTTCCTTTGCTGTGCAAGTGTTACTAAATGCCGGACTGCTGGTAGATATAGATGTAGCAGTGAAAATATGTGTAAGGAGTTTCCTGTTGGCATTTTCTGTTTATTTCGGATTGCAATTGGATATTGAAGCTGCAGTAGGACTCGCATTAAACCTTGACGTAGGTGTCGCTGCTGCTGTAGGTGTTGGAGTCGATGCTGCTGTAGGTGTTGGAGTCGGTGCTGCTGTAGGTGTTGGACTCGATGCTGCTGTAGGTGTTGGAATAGCTGCTGATGTAGGTCTAGGCGTCGAAGTAGGAGCTGCAGTAGGCGTAGGTGTTGGAGTCGATGTTCAACTGCAAATTGATTTCCAAGCCAGACTCTATACAGGACTACAAAGAGTTGGTATATTTGAAAGCTTAGGAAGAAGTTCATTTTCGAGATCTGATTTATATTCCTTATCTAAACTAACAGTCCAGTATATGGCAACAAATTTTAACATAAACCTAAGCGGTTCCCATATTAATGCACTTTTCAAACTCTTTTTGGAAGTAAGAGTTGAATTTGGATTTGATGCATACTACAAGGCTTACGCTTCCTTTGCTGTGCAAGTGTTACTAAATGCCGGACTGCTGGTAGATATAGATGTAGCAGTAAAAATATGTGTAAGGAGTTTCCTGTTGGCATTTTCTGTTTATTTCGGATTACAATTAGATATTGAAGCTGCAGTAGGACTCGCATTAAACCTTGACGTAGGTGTCGCTGCTGCTGTAGGTGTTGGAGTCGATGCTGCTGTAGGTGTTGGAGTCGATGCTGCTGTAGGTGTTGGACTCGGTGCTGCTGTAGGTGTTGGACTCGATGGTGCTGTAGGTGTAGGCGTCGAAGTAGGAGCTGCAGTAGGCGTAGGTGTTGAAGTCGATTTTCAACTGCAAATTGATTTCCAAGCCAGACTCTATACAGGACTACAAAGAGTTGGTATATTTGAAAGCTTAGGAAGAAGTTCATTTTCGAGATCTGATTTATATTCCTTATCTAAACTATCAGTTCAGTATATGGCAACAAATTTTAACATAAACCTAAGCGGTTCCCATATTAATGCACTTTTCAAACTCTTTTTGGAAGTAAGAGTTGACTTTGGATTTGATGCGTACTACAAGGCTTACGCTTCCTTTGCTGTGCAAGTGTTACTAAATGCCGGACTGCTGGTAGATATAGATGTAGCAGTAAAAATATGTGTAAGAAGTTTCCTGTTGGCATTTTCTGTTTATTTCGGATTACAATTGGATATTGAAGCTGCAGTAGGACTCGCATTAAACCTTGACGTAGGTGTCGCTGCTGCTGTAGGTGTTGGAGTCGATGCTGCTGTAGGTGTTGGAGTCGATGCTGCTGTAGGTGTTGGAGTCGGTGCTGCTGTAGGTGTTGGACTCGATGCTGCTGTAGGTGTAGGCGTCGAAGTAGGAGCTGCAGTAGGCGTAGGTGTTGAAGTCGATGTTCAACTGCAAATTGATTTCCAAGCCAGACTCTATACAGGACTACAAAGAGTTGGTATATTTGAAAGCTTAGGAAGAAGTTCATTTTCGAGATCTGATTTATATTCCTTATCTAAACTATCAGTTCAGTATATGGCAACAAATTTTAACATAAACCTAAGCGGTTCCCATATTAATGCACTTTTCAAACTCTTTTTGGAAGTAAGAGTTGAATTTGGATTTGATGCATACTACAAGGCTTACGCTTCCTTTGCTGTGCAAGTGTTACTAAATGCCGGACTGCTGGTAGATATAGATGTAGCAGTGAAAATATGTGTAAGGAGTTTCCTGTTGGCATTTTCTGTTTATTTCGGATTGCAATTGGATATTGAAGCTGCAGTAGGACTCGCATTAAACCTTGACGTAGGTGTCGCTGCTGCTGTAGGTGTTGGAGTCGATGCTGCTGTAGGTGTTGGAGTCGATGCTGCTGTAGGTGTTGGAGTCGGTGCTGCTGTAGGTGTTGGACTCGATGCTGCTGTAGGTGTTGGAATAGCTGCTGATGTAGGTGTAGGCGTCGAAGTAGGAGCTGCAGTAGGCGTAGGTGTTGGAGTCGATGTTCAACTGCAAATTGATTTCCAAGCCAGACTCTATACAGGACTACAAAGAGTTGGTATATTTGAAAGCTTAGGAAGAAGTTCATTTTCGAGATCTGATTTATATTCCTTATCTAAACTATCAGTCCAGTATATGGCAACAAATTTTAACATAAACCTAAGCGGTTCCCATATTAATGCACTTTTCAAACTCTTTTTGGAAGTAAGAGTTGAATTTGGATTTGATGCATACTACAAGGCTTACGCTTCCTTTGCTGTGCAAGTGTTACTAAATGCCGGACTGCTGGTAGATATAGATGTAGCAGTGAAAATATGTGTAAGGAGTTTCCTGTTGGCATTTTCTGTTTATTTCGGATTGCAATTGGATATTGAAGCTGCAGTAGGACTCGCATTAAACCTTGACGTAGGTGTCGCTGCTGCTGTAGGTGTTGGAGTCGATGCTGCTGTAGGTGTTGGAGTCGGTGCTGCTGTAGGTGTTGGACTCGATGCTGCTGTAGGTGTTGGAATAGCTGCTGATGTAGGTGTAGGCGTCGAAGTAGGAGCTGCAGTAGGCGTAGGTGTTGGAGTCGATGTTCAACTGCAAATTGATTTCCAAGCCAGACTCTATACAGGACTACAAAGAGTTGGTATATTTGAAAGCTTAGGAAGAAGTTCATTTTCGAGATCTGATTTATATTCCTTATCTAAACTATCAGTTCAGTATATGGCAACAAATTTTAACATAAACCTAAGCGGTTCCCATATTAATGCACTTTTCAAACTCTTTTTGGAAGTAAGAGTTGAATTTGGATTTGATGCATACTACAAGGCTTACGCTTCCTTTGCTGTGCAAGTGTTATTAAATGCCGGACTGCTGGTAGATATAGATGTAGCAGTAAAAATATGTGTAAGGAGTTTCCTGTTGGCATTTTCTGTTTATTTCGGATTGAAATTGGATATTGAAGCTGCAGTAGGACTCGCATTAAACCTTGACGTAGGTGTCGCTGCTGCTGTAGGTGTTGGAGTCGATGCTGCTGTAGGTGTTGGACTCGATGCTGGTGTAGGTGTTGGAATAGCTGCTGATGTAGGTGTAGGCGTCGAAGTAGGAGCTGCAGTAGGCGTAGGTGTTGGAGTCGATGTGCAACTGCAAATTGATTTCCAAGCCAGACTCTATGCAGGACTACAAAGAGTTGGTATATTTGAAAGCTTAGGAAGAAGTTCATTTTCGAGATCTGATTTATATTCCTTATCTAAACTATCAGTTCAGTATATGGCAACAAATTTTAACATAAAGCTAAGCGGTTCCCATATTAATGCACTTTTCAAACTCTTTTTGAAAGTAAGAGTTGAATTTGGATTTGATGCATACTACAAGGCTTACGCTTCCTTTGCTGTGCAAGTGTTACTAAATGCCGGACTGCTGGTAGATATAGATGTAGCAGTAAAAATATGTGTAAGGAGTTTCCTGTTGGCATTTTCTGTTTATTTCGGATTGAAATTGGATATTGAAGCTGCAGTAGGACTCGCATTAAACCTTGACGTAGGTGTCGCTGCTGCTGTAGGTGTTGGAGTCGATGCTGCTGTAGGTGTTGGAGTCGATGCTGCTGTAGGTGTTGGAGTCGGTGCTGCTGTAGGTGTTGGACTCGATGCTGCTGTAGGTGTTGGAATAGCTGCTGATGTAGGTGTAGGCGTCGAAGTAGGAGCTGCAGTAGGCGTAGGTGTTGGAGTCGATGTTCAACTGCAAATTGATTTCCAAGCCAGACTCTATACAGGACTACAAAGAGTTGGTATATTTGAAAGCTTAGGAAGAAGTTCATTTTCGAGATCTGATTTATATTCCTTATCTAAACTATCAGTTCAGTATATGGCAACAAATTTTAACATAAACCTAAGCGGTTCCCATATTAATGCACTTTTCAAACTCTTTTTGGAAGTAAGAGTTGAATTTGGATTTGATGCATACTACAAGGCTTACGCTTCCTTTGCTGTGCAAGTGTTACTAAATGCCGGACTGCTGGTAGATATAGATGTAGCAGTGAAAATATGTGTAAGGAGTTTCCTGTTGGCATTTTCTGTTTATTTCGGATTGAAATTGGATATTGAAGCTGCAGTAGGACTCGCATTAAACCTTGACGTAGGTGTCGCTGCTGCTGTAGGTGTTGGAGTCGATGCTGCTGTAGGTGTTGGAGTCGGTGCTGCTGTAGGTGTTGGACTCGATGCTGGTGTAGGTGTTGGAATAGCTGCTGATGTAGGTGTAGGCGTCGAAGTAGGAGCTGCAGTAGGCGTAGGTGTTGAAGTCGATGTGCAACTGCAAATTGATTTCCAAGCCAGACTCTATACAGGACTACAAAGAGTTGGTATATTTGAAAGCTTAGGAAGAAGTTCATTTTCGAGATCTGATTTATATTCCTTATCTAAACTATCAGTTCAGTATATGGCAACAAATTTTAACATAAACCTAAGCGGTTCCCATATTAATGCACTTTTCAAACTCTTTTTGGAAGTAAGAGTTGAATTTGGATTTGATGCATACTACAAGGCTTACGCTTCCTTTGCTGTGCAAGTGTTACTAAATGCCGGACTGCTAGTAGATATAGATGTAGCAGTGAAAATATGTGTAAGGAGTTTCCTGTTGGCATTTTCTGTTTATTTCGGATTGAAATTGGATATTGAAGCTGCAGTAGGACTCGCATTAAACCTTGACGTAGGTGTCGCTGCTGCTGTAGGTGTTGGAGTCGATGCTGCTGTAGGTGTTGGAGTCGATGCTGCTGTAGGTGTTGGAGTCGGTGCTGCTGTAGGTGTTGGACTCGATGCAGGTGTAGGTGTTGGAATAGCTGCTGATGTAGGTGTAGGCGTCGAAGTAGGAGCTGCAGTAGGCGTAGGTGTTGGAGTCGATGTTCAACTGCAAATTGA
This sequence comes from Amaurobius ferox, assembly GCA_951213105.1. NCBI lineage: Eukaryota > Metazoa > Arthropoda > Arachnida > Araneae > Amaurobiidae > Amaurobius > Amaurobius ferox. The sequence continues at coordinate 98,764,650 of OX578134.1, forward strand.
TTTCCAAGCCAGACTCTATACAGGACTACAAAGAGTTGGTATATTTGAAAGCTTAGGAAGAAGTTCATTTTCGAGATCTGATTTATATTCCTTATCTAAACTATCAGTTCAGTATATGGCAACAAATTTTAACATAAACCTAAGCGGTTCCCATATTAATGCACTTTTCAAACTCTTTTTGGAAGTAAGAGTTGAACTTGGATTTGATGCATACTACAAGGCTTACGCTTCCTTTGCTGTGCAAGTGTTACTAAATGCCGGACTGCTGGTAGATATAGATGTAGCAGTGAAAATATGTGTAAGGAGTTTCCTGTTGGCATTTTCTGTTTATTTCGGATTGAAATTGGATATTGAAGCTGCAGTAGGACTCGCATTAAACCTTGACGTAGGTGTCGCTGCTGCTGTAGGTGTTGGAGTCGATGCTGCTGTAGGTGTTGGAGTCGATGCTGCTGTAGGTGTTGGAGTCGGTGCTGCTGTAGGTGTTGGACTCGATGCTGGTGTAGGTGTTGGAATAGCTGCTGATGTAGGTGTAGGCGTCGAAGTAGGAGCTGCAGTAGGCGTAGGTGTTGAAGTCGATGTGCAACTGCAAATTGATTTCCAAGCCAGACTCTATACAGGACTACAAAGAGTAGGTATATTTGAAAGCTTAGGAAGAAGTTCATTTTCGAGATCTGATTTATATTCCTTATCTAAGCTATCAGTTCAGTATATGGCAACAAATTTTAACATAAACCTAAGCGGTTCCCATATTAATGCACTTTTCAAACTCTTTTTGAAAGTAAGAGTTGAATTTGGATTTGATGCATACTACAAGGCTTACGCTTCCTTTGCTGTGCAAGTGTTACTAAATGCCGGACTGCTGGTAGATATAGATGTAGCAGTAAAAATATGTGTAAGGAGTTTCCTGTTGGCATTTTCTGTTTATTTCGGATTGAAATTGGATATTGAAGCTGCAGTAGGACTCGCATTAAACCTTGACGTAGGTGTCGCTGCTGCTGTAGGTGTTGGAGTCGATGCTGCTGTAGGTGTTGGAGTCGGTGCTGCTGTAGGTGTTGGACTCGATGCTGGTGTAGGTGTTGGAATAGCTGCTGATGTAGGTGTAGGCGTCGAAGTAGGAGCTGCAGTAGGCGTAGGTGTTGGAGTCGATGTTCAACTGCAAATTGATTTCCAAGCCAGACTCTATACAGGACTACAAAGAGTTGGTATATTTGAAAGCTTAGGAAGAAGTTCATTTTCGAGATCTGATTTATATTCCTTATCTAAACTATCAGTTCAGTATATGGCAACAAATTTTAACATAAACCTAAGCGGTTCCCATATTAATGCACTTTTCAAACTCTTTTTGGAAGTAAGAGTTGAACTTGGATTTGATGCATACTACAAGGCTTACGCTTCCTTTGCTGTGCAAGTGTTACTAAATGCCGGACTGCTGGTAGATATAGATGTAGCAGTGAAAATATGTGTAAGGAGTTTCCTGTTGGCATTTTCTGTTTATTTCGGATTGAAATTGGATATTGAAGCTGCAGTAGGACTCGCATTAAACCTTGACGTAGGTGTCGCTGCTGCTGTAGGTGTTGGAGTCGATGCTGCTGTAGGTGTTGGAGTCGGTGCTGCTGTAGGTGTTGGACTCGATGCTGGTGTAGGTGTTGGAATAGCTGCTGATGTAGGTGTAGGCGTCGAAGTAGGAGCTGCAGTAGGCGTAGGTGTTGGAGTCGATGTTCAACTGCAAATTGATTTCCAAGCCAGACTCTATACAGGACTACAAAGAGTTGGTATATTTGAAAGCTTAGGAAGAAGTTCATTTTCGAGATCTGATTTATATTCCTTATCTAAACTATCAGTTCAGTATATGGCAACAAATTTTAACATAAACCTAAGCGGTTCCCATATTAATGCACTTTTCAAACTCTTTTTGGAAGTAAGAGTTGAACTTGGATTTGATGCATACTACAAGGCTTACGCTTCCTTTGCTGTGCAAGTGTTACTAAATGCCGGACTGCTGGTAGATATAGATGTAGCAGTGAAAATATGTGTAAGGAGTTTCCTGTTGGCATTTTCTGTTTATTTCGGATTAAAATTGGATATTGAAGCTGCAGTAGGACTCGCATTAAACCTTGACGTAGGTGTCGCTGCTGCTGTAGGTGTTGGAGTCGATGCTGCTGTAGGTGTTGGAGTCGATGCTGCTGTAGATGTTGGAGTCGGTGCTGCTGTAGGTGTTGGACTCGATGCTGGTGTAGGTGTTGGAATAGCTGCTGATGTAGGTGTAGGCGTCGAAGTAGGAGCTGCAGTAGGCGTAGGTGTTGCAGTCGATGTGCAACTGCAAATTGATTTCCAAGCCAGACTCTATACAGGACTACAAAGAGTTGGTATATTTGAAAGCTTAGGAAGAAGTTCATTTTCGAGATCTGATTTATATTCCTTATCTAAACTATCAGTTCAGTATATGGCAACAAATTTTAACATAAACCTAAGCGGTTCCCATATTAATGCACTTTTCAAACTCTTTTTGAAAGTAAGAGTTGAATTTGGATTTGATGCATACTACAAGGCTTACGCTTCCTTTGCTGTGCAAGTGTTACTAAATGCCGGACTGCTGGTAGATATAGATGTAGCAGTAAAAATATGTGTAAGGAGTTTCCTGTTGGCATTTTCTGTTTATTTCGGATTGAAATTGGATATTGAAGCTGCAGTAGGACTCGCATTAAACCTTGAGGTAGGTGTCGCTGCTGCTGTAGGTGTTGGAGTCGATGCTGCTGTAGGTGTTGGAGTCGATGCTGCTGTAGGTGTTGGAGTCGGTGCTGCTGTAGGTGTTGGATTCGATGCTGGTGTAGGTGTTGGAATAGCTGCTGATGTAGGTGTAGGCGTCGAAGTAGGAGCTGCAGTAGGCGTAGGTGTTGGAGTCGATGTTCAACTGCAAATTGATTTCCAAGCCAGACTCTATACAGGACTACAAAGAGTAGGTATATTTGAAAGCTTAGGAAGAAGTTCATTTTCGAGATCTGATTTATATTCCTTATCTAAGCTATCAGTTCAGTATATGGCAACAAATTTTAACATAAACCTAAGCGGTTCCCATATTAATGCACTTTTCAAACTCTTTTTGAAAGTAAGAGTTGAATTTGGATTTGATGCATACTACAAGGCTTACGCTTCCTTTGCTGTGCAAGTGTTACTAAATGCCGGACTGCTGGTAGATATAGATGTAGCAGTAAAAATATGTGTAAGGAGTTTCCTGTTGGCATTTTCTGTTTATTTCGGATTGAAATTGGATATTGAAGCTGCAGTAGGACTCGCATTAAACCTTGACGTAGGTGTCGCTGCTGCTGTAGGTGTTGGAGTCGATGCTGCTGTAGGTGTTGGAGTCGGTGCTGCTGTAGGTGTTGGACTCGATGCTGGTGTAGGTGTTGGAATAGCTGCTGATGTAGGTGTAGGCGTCGAAGTAGGAGCTGCAGTAGGCGTAGGTGTTGGAGTCGATGTTCAACTGCAAATTGATTTCCAAGCCAGACTCTATACAGGACTACAAAGAGTTGGTATATTTGAAAGCTTAGGAAGAAGTTCATTTTCGAGATCTGATTTATATTCCTTATCTAAACTATCAGTTCAGTATATGGCAACAAATTTTAACATAAACCTAAGCGGTTCCCATATTAATGCACTTTTCAAACTCTTTTTGGAAGTAAGAGTTGAACTTGGATTTGATGCATACTACAAGGCTTACGCTTCCTTTGCTGTGCAAGTGTTACTAAATGCCGGACTGCTGGTAGATATAGATGTAGCAGTGAAAATATGTGTAAGGAGTTTCCTGTTGGCATTTTCTGTTTATTTCGGATTGAAATTGGATATTGAAGCTGCAGTAGGACTCGCATTAAACCTTGACGTAGGTGTCGCTGCTGCTGTAGGTGTTGGAGTCGATGCTGCTGTAGGTGTTGGAGTCGGTGCTGCTGTAGGTGTTGGACTCGATGCTGGTGTAGGTGTTGGAATAGCTGCTGATGTAGGTGTAGGCGTCGAAGTAGGAGCTGCAGTAGGCGTAGGTGTTGGAGTCGATGTTCAACTGCAAATTGATTTCCAAGCCAGACTCTATACAGGACTACAAAGAGTTGGTATATTTGAAAGCTTAGGAAGAAGTTCATTTTCGAGATCTGATTTATATTCCTTATCTAAACTATCAGTTCAGTATATGGCAACAAATTTTAACATAAACCTAAGCGGTTCCCATATTAATGCACTTTTCAAACTCTTTTTGGAAGTAAGAGTTGAACTTGGATTTGATGCATACTACAAGGCTTACGCTTCCTTTGCTGTGCAAGTGTTACTAAATGCCGGACTGCTGGTAGATATAGATGTAGCAGTGAAAATATGTGTAAGGAGTTTCCTGTTGGCATTTTCTGTTTATTTCGGATTAAAATTGGATATTGAAGCTGCAGTAGGACTCGCATTAAACCTTGACGTAGGTGTCGCTGCTGCTGTAGGTGTTGGAGTCGATGCTGCTGTAGGTGTTGGAGTCGATGCTGCTGTAGATGTTGGAGTCGGTGCTGCTGTAGGTGTTGGACTCGATGCTGGTGTAGGTGTTGGAATAGCTGCTGATGTAGGTGTAGGCGTCGAAGTAGGAGCTGCAGTAGGCGTAGGTGTTGCAGTCGATGTGCAACTGCAAATTGATTTCCAAGCCAGACTCTATACAGGACTACAAAGAGTTGGTATATTTGAAAGCTTAGGAAGAAGTTCATTTTCGAGATCTGATTTATATTCCTTATCTAAACTATCAGTTCAGTATATGGCAACAAATTTTAACATAAACCTAAGCGGTTCCCATATTAATGCACTTTTCAAACTCTTTTTGAAAGTAAGAGTTGAATTTGGATTTGATGCATACTACAAGGCTTACGCTTCCTTTGCTGTGCAAGTGTTACTAAATGCCGGACTGCTGGTAGATATAGATGTAGCAGTAAAAATATGTGTAAGGAGTTTCCTGTTGGCATTTTCTGTTTATTTCGGATTGAAATTGGATATTGAAGCTGCAGTAGGACTCGCATTAAACCTTGAGGTAGGTGTCGCTGCTGCTGTAGGTGTTGGAGTCGATGCTGCTGTAGGTGTTGGAGTCGATGCTGCTGTAGGTGTTGGAGTCGGTGCTGCTGTAGGTGTTGGATTCGATGCTGGTGTAGGTGTTGGAATAGCTGCTGATGTAGGTGTAGGCGTCGAAGTAGGAGCTGCAGTAGGCGTAGGTGTTGGAGTCGATGTTCAACTGCAAATTGATTTCCAAGCCAGACTCTATACAGGACTACAAAGAGTTGGTATATTTGAAAACTTAGGAAGAAGTTCATTTTCGAGATCTGATTTATATTCCTTATCTAAACTATCAGTTCAGTATATGGCAACAAATTTTAACATAAACCTAAGCGGTTCCCATATTAATGCACTTTTCAAACTCTTTTTGGAAGTAAGAGTTGAACTTGGATTTGATGCATACTACAAGGCTTACGCTTCCTTTGCTGTGCAAGTGTTACTAAATGCCGGACTGCTGGTAGATATAGATGTAGCAGTGAAAATATGTGTAAGGAGTTTCCTGTTGGCATTTTCTGTTTATTTCGGATTGAAATTGGATATTGAAGCTGCAGTAGGACTCGCATTAAACCTTGACGTAGGTGTCACTGCTGCTGTAGGTGTTGGAGTCGATGCTGCTGTAGGTGTTGGAGTCGATGCTGCTGTAGGTGTTGGAATCGGTGCTGCTGTAGGTGTTGGACTCGATGCTGGTGTAGGTGTTGGAATAGCTGCTGATGTAGGTGTAGGCGTCGAAGTAGGAGCTGCAGTAGGCGTAGGTGTTGAAGTCGATGTGCAACTGCAAATTGATTTCCAAGCCAGACTCTATACAGGACTACAAAGAGTTGGTATATTTGAAAGCTTAGGAAGAAGTTCATTTTCGAGATCTGATTTATATTCCTTATCTAAACTATCAGTTCAGTATATGGCAACAAATTTTAACATAAACCTAAGCGGTTCCCATATTAATGCACTTTTCAAACTCTTTTTGAAAGTAAGAGTTGAATTTGGATTTGATGCATACTACAAGGCTTACGCTTCCTTTGCTGTGCAAGTGTTACTAAATGCCGGACTGCTGGTAGATATAGATGTAGCAGTAAAAATATGTGTAAGGAGTTTCCTGTTGGCATTTTCTGTTTATTTCGGATTGAAATTAGATATTGAAGCTGCAGTAGGACTCGCATTAAACCTTGACGTAGGTGTCGCTGCTGCTGTAGGTGTTGGAGTCGATGCTGCTGTAGGTGTTGGAGTCGATGCTGCTGTAGGTGTTGGAGTCGGTGCTGCTGTAGGTGTTGGACTCGATGCTGGTGTAGGTGTTGGAATAGCTGCTGATGTAGGTGTAGGCGTCGAAGTAGGAGCTGCAGTAGGCGTAGGTGTTGAAGTCGATGTGCAACTGCAAATTGATTTCCAAGCCAGACTCTACACAGGACTACAAAGAGTTGGTATATTTGAAAGCTTAGGAAGAAGTTCATTTTCGAGATCCGATTTATATTCCTTATCTAAACTATCAGTTCAGTATATGGCAACAAATTTTAACATAAACCTAAGCGGTTCCCATATTAATGCACTTTTCAAACTCTTTTTGGAAGTAAGAGTTGAACTTGGATTTGATGCATACTACAAGGCTTACGCTTCCTTTGCTGTGCAAGTGTTACTAAATGCCGGACTGCTGGTAGATATAGATGTAGCAGTGAAAATATGTGTAAGGAGTTTCCTGTTGGCATTTTCTGTTTATTTCGGATTGAAATTGGATATTGAAGCTGCAGTAGGACTCGCATTAAACCTTGACGTAGGTGTCGCTGCTGCTGTAGGTGTTGGAGTCGATGCTGCTGTAGGTGTTGGAGTCGATGCTGCTGTAGGTGTTGGAATCGGTGCTGCTGTAGGTGTTGGACTCGATGCTGGTGTAGGTGTTGGAATAGCTGCTGATGTAGGTGTAGGCGTCGAAGTAGGAGCTGCAGTAGGCGTAGGTGTTGAAGTCGATGTGCAACTGCAAATTGATTTCCAAGCCAGACTCTATACAGGACTACAAAGAGTTGGTATATTTGAAAGCTTAGGAAGAAGTTCATTTTCGAGATCTGATTTATATTCCTTATCTAAACTATCAGTTCAGTATATGGCAACAAATTTTAACATAAACCTAAGCGGTTCCCATATTAATGCACTTTTCAAACTCTTTTTGGAAGTAAGAGTTGAACTTGGATTTGATGCATACTACAAGGCTTACGCTTCCTTTGCTGTGCAAGTGTTACTAAATGCCGGACTGCTGGTAGATATAGATGTAGCAGTGAAAATATGTGTAAGGAGTTTCCTGTTGGCATTTTCTGTTTATTTCGGATTGAAATTGGATATTGAAGCTGCAGTAGGACTCGCATTAAACCTTGACGTAGGTGTCGCTGCTGCTGTAGGTGTTGGAGTCGATGCTGCTGTAGGTGTTGGAGTCGATGCTGCTGTAGGTGTTGGAATCGGTGCTGCTGTAGGTGTTGGACTCGATGCTGGTGTAGGTGTTGGAATAGCTGCTGATGTAGGTGTAGGCGTCGAAGTAGGAGCTGCAGTAGGCGTAGGTGTTGAAGTCGATGTGCAACTGCAAATTGATTTCCAAGCCAGACTCTATACAGGACTACAAAGAGTTGGTATATTTGAAAGCTTAGGAAGAAGTTCATTTTCGAGATCTGATTTATATTCCTTATCTAAACTATCAGTTCAGTATATGGCAACAAATTTTAACATAAACCTAAGCGGTTCCCATATTAATGCACTTTTCAAACTCTTTTTGAAAGTAAGAGTTGAATTTGGATTTGATGCATACTACAAGGCTTACGCTTCCTTTGCTGTGCAAGTGTTACTAAATGCCGGACTGCTGGTAGATATAGATGTAGCAGTAAAAATATGTGTAAGGAGTTTCCTGTTGGCATTTTCTGTTTATTTCGGATTGAAATTAGATATTGAAGCTGCAGTAGGACTCGCATTAAACCTTGACGTAGGTGTCGCTGCTGCTGTAGGTGTTGGAGTCGATGCTGCTGTAGGTGTTGGAGTCGATGCTGCTGTAGGTGTTGGAGTCGATGCTGCTGTAGGTGTTGGAGTCGGTGCTGCTGTAGGTGTTGGACTCGATGCTGGTGTAGGTGTTGGAATAGCTGCTGATGTAGGTGTAGGCGTCGAAGTAGGAGCTGCAGTAGGCGTAGGTGTTGAAGTCGATGTGCAACTGCAAATTGATTTCCAAGCCAGACTCTACACAGGACTACAAAGAGTTGGTATATTTGAAAGCTTAGGAAGAAGTTCATTTTCGAGATCCGATTTATATTCCTTATCTAAACTATCAGTTCAGTATATGGCAACAAATTTTAACATAAACCTAAGCGATTCCCATATTAATGCACTTTTCAAACTCTTTTTGAAAGTAAGAGTTGAACTTGGATTTGATGCATACTACAAGACTTACGCTTCCTTTGCTGTGCAAGTGTTACTAAATGCCGGACTGCTGGTAGATATAGATGTAGCAGTGAAAATATGTGTAAGGAGTTTCCTGTTGGCATTTTCTGTTTATTTCGGATTGAAATTGGATATTGAAGCTGCAGTAGGACTCGCATTAAACCTTGACGTAGGTGTCGCTGCTGCTGTAGGTGTTGGAGTCGATGCTGCTGTAGGTGTTGGAGTCGGTGCTGCTGTAGGTGTTGGACTCGATGCTGGTGTAGGTGTTGGAATAGCTGCTGATGTAGGTGTAGGCGTCGAAGTAGGAGCTGCAGTAGGCGTAGGTGTTGAAGTCGATGTGCAACTGCAAATTGATTTCCAAGCCAGACTCTATACAGGACTACAAAGAGTTGGTATATTTGAAAGCTTAGGAAGAAGTTCATTTTCGAGATCTGATTTATATTCCTTATCTAAACTATCAGTTCAGTATATGGCAACAAATTTTAACATAAACCTAAGCGGTTCCCATATTAATGCACTTTTCAAACTCTTTTTGAAAGTAAGAGTTGAATTTGGATTTGATGCATACTACAAGGCTTACGCTTCCTTTGCTGTGCAAGTGTTACTAAATGCCGGACTGCTGGTAGATATAGATGTAGCAGTAAAAATATGTGTAAGGAGTTTCCTGTTGGCATTTTCTGTTTATTTCGGATTGAAATTAGATATTGAAGCTGCAGTAGGACTCGCATTAAACCTTGACGTAGGTGTCGCTGCTGCTGTAGGTGTTGGAGTCGATGCTGCTGTAGGTGTTGGAGTCGATGCTGCTGTAGGTGTTGGAGTCGGTGCTGCTGTAGGTGTTGGACTCGATGCTGGTGTAGGTGTTGGAATAGCTGCTGATGTAGGTGTAGGCGTCGAAGTAGGAGCTGCAGTAGGCGTAGGTGTTGAAGTCGATGTGCAACTGCAAATTGATTTCCAAGCCAGACTCTACACAGGACTACAAAGAGTTGGTATATTTGAAAGCTTAGGAAGAAGTTCATTTTCGAGATCCGATTTATATTCCTTATCTAAACTATCAGTTCAGTATATGGCAACAAATTTTAACATAAACCTAAGCGATTCCCATATTAATGCACTTTTCAAACTCTTTTTGAAAGTAAGAGTTGAACTTGGATTTGATGCATACTACAAGGCTTACGCTTCCTTTGCTGTGCAAGTGTTACTAAATGCCGGACTGCTGGTAGATATAGATGTAGCAGTGAAAATATGTGTAAGGAGTTTCCTGTTGGCATTTTCTGTTTATTTCGGATTGAAATTGGATATTGAAGCTGCAGTAGGACTCGCATTAAACCTTGACGTAGGTGTCGCTGCTGCTGTAGGTGTTGGAGTCGATGCTGCTGTAGGTGTTGGAGTCGGTGCTGCTGTAGGTGTTGGACTCGATGCTGGTGTAGGTGTTGGAATAGCTGCTGATGTAGGTGTAGGCGTCGAAGTAGGAGCTGCAGTAGGCGTAGGTGTTGAAGTCGATGTGCAACTGCAAATTGATTTCCAAGCCAGACTCTATACAGGACTACAAAGAGTAGGTATATTTGAAAGCTTAGGAAGAAGTTCATTTTCGAGATCTGATTTATATTCCTTATCTAAGCTATCAGTTCAGTATATGGCAACAAATTTTAACATAAACCTAAGCGGTTCCCATATTAATGCACTTTTCAAACTCTTTTTGAAAGTAAGAGTTGAATTTGGATTTGATGCATACTACAAGGCTTACGCTTCCTTTGCTGTGCAAGTGTTACTAAATGCCGGACTGCTGGTAGATATAGATGTAGCAGTAAAAATATGTGTAAGGAGTTTCCTGTTGGCATTTTCTGTTTATTTCGGATTGAAATTGGATATTGAAGCTGCAGTAGGACTCGCATTAAACCTTGACGTAGGTGTCGCTGCTGCTGTAGGTGTTGGAGTCGATGCTGCTGTAGGTGTTGGAGTCGGTGCTGCTGTAGGTGTTGGACTCGATGCTGGTGTAGGTGTTGGAATAGCTGCTGATGTAGGTGTAGGCGTCGAAGTAGGAGCTGCAGTAGGCGTAGGTGTTGGAGTCGATGTTCAACTGAAAATTGATTTCCAAGCCAGACTCTATACAGGACTACAAAGAGTTGGTATATTTGAAAGCTTAGGAAGAAGTTCATTTTCGAGATCTGATTTATATTCCTTATCTAAACTATCAGTTCAGTATATGGCAACAAATTTTAACATAAACCTAAGCGGTTCCCATATTAATGCACTTTTCAAACTCTTTTTGGAAGTAAGAGTTGAACTTGGATTTGATGCATACTACAAGGCTTACGCTTCCTTTGCTGTGCAAGTGTTACTAAATGCCGGACTGCTGGTAGATATAGATGTAGCAGTGAAAATATGTGTAAGGAGTTTCCTGTTGGCATTTTCTGTTTATTTCGGATTGAAATTGGATATTGAAGCTGCAGTAGGACTCGCATTAAACCTTGACGTAGGTGTCGCTGCTGCTGTAGGTGTTGGAGTCGATGCTGCTGTAGGTGTTGGAGTCGGTGCTGCTGTAGGTGTTGGACTCGATGCTGGTGTAGGTGTTGGAATAGCTGCTGATGTAGGTGTAGGCGTCGAAGTAGGAGCTGCAGTAGGCGTAGGTGTTGGAGTCGATGTTCAACTGCAAATTGATTTCCAAGCCAGACTCTATACAGGACTACAAAGAGTTGGTATATTTGAAAGCTTAGGAAGAAGTTCATTTTCGAGATCTGATTTATATTCCTTATCTAAACTATCAGTTCAGTATATGGCAACAAATTTTAACATAAACCTAAGCGGTTCCCATATTAATGCACTTTTCAAACTCTTTTTGGAAGTAAGAGTTGAACTTGGATTTGATGCATACTACAAGGCTTACGCTTCCTTTGCTGTGCAAGTGTTACTAAATGCCGGACTGCTGGTAGATATAGATGTAGCAGTGAAAATATGTGTAAGGAGTTTCCTGTTGGCATTTTCTGTTTATTTCGGATTAAAATTGGATATTGAAGCTGCAGTAGGACTCGCATTAAACCTTGACGTAGGTGTCGCTGCTGCTGTAGGTGTTGGAGTCGATGCTGCTGTAGGTGTTGGAGTCGATGCTGCTGTAGGTGTTGGAGTCGGTGCTGCTGTAGGTGTTGGATTCGATGCTGGTGTAGGTGTTGGAATAGCTGCTGATGTAGGTGTAGGCGTCGAAGTAGGAGCTGCAGTAGGCGTAGGTGTTGGAGTCGATGTTCAACTGCAAATTGATTTCCAAGCCAGACTCTATACAGGACTACAAAGAGTTGGTATATTTGAAAGCTTAGGAAGAAGTTCATTTTCGAGATCTGATTTATATTCCTTATCTAAACTATCAGTTCAGTATATGGCAACAAATTTTAACATAAACCTAAGCGGTTCCCATATTAATGCACTTTTCAAACTCTTTTTGGAAGTAAGAGTTGAACTTGGATTTGATGCATACTACAAGGCTTACGCTTCCTTTGCTGTGCAAGTGTTACTAAATGCCGGACTGCTGGTAGATATAGATGTAGCAGTGAAAATATGTGTAAGGAGTTTCCTGTTGGCATTTTCTGTTTATTTCGGATTGAAATTGGATATTGAAGCTGCAGTAGGACTCGCATTAAACGTTGACGTAGGTGTCACTGCTGCTGTAGGTGTTGGAGTCGATGCTGCTGTAGGTGTTGGAGTCGATGCTGCTGTAGGTGTTGGAATCGGTGCTGCTGTAGGTGTTGGACTCGATGCTGGTGTAGGTGTTGGAATAGCTGCTGATGTAGGTGTAGGCGTCGAAGTAGGAGCTGCAGTAGGCGTAGGTGTTGAAGTCGATGTGCAACTGCAAATTGATTTCCAAGCCAGACTCTATACAGGACTACAAAGAGTTGGTATATTTGAAAGCTTAGGAAGAAGTTCATTTTCGAGATCTGATTTATATTCCTTATCTAAACTATCAGTTCAGTATATGGCAACAAATTTTAACATAAACCTAAGCGGTTCCCATATTAATGCACTTTTCAAACTCTTTTTGAAAGTAAGAGTTGAATTTGGATTTGATGCATACTACAAGGCTTACGCTTCCTTTGCTGTGCAAGTGTTACTAAATGCCGGACTGCTGGTAGATATAGATGTAGCAGTAAAAATATGTGTAAGAAGTTTCCTGTTGGCATTTTCTGTTTATTTCGGATTACAATTGGATATTGAAGCTGCAGTAGGACTCGCATTAAACCTTGACGTAGGTGTCGCTGCTGCTGTAGGTGTTGGAGTCGATGCTGCTGTAGGTGTTGGAGTCGATGCTGCTGTAGGTGTTGGAGTCGGTGCTGCTGTAGGTGTTGGACTCGATGCTGCTGTAGGTGTAGGCGTCGAAGTAGGAGCTGCAGTAGGCGTAGGTGTTGAAGTCGATGTTCAACTGCAAATTGATTTCCAAGCCAGACTCTATACAGGACTACAAAGAGTTGGTATATTTGAAAGCTTAGGAAGAAGTTCATTTTCGAGATCTGATTTATATTCCTTATCTAAACTATCAGTTCAGTATATGGCAACAAATTTTAACATAAACCTAAGCGGTTCCCATATTAATGCACTTTTCAAACTCTTTTTGGAAGTAAGAGTTGAACTTGGATTTGATGCATACTACAAGGCTTACGCTTCCTTTGCTGTGCAAGTGTTACTAAATGCCGGACTGCTGGTAGATATAGATGTAGCAGTGAAAATATGTGTAAGGAGTTTCCTGTTGGCATTTTCTGTTTATTTCGGATTGAAATTAGATATTGAAGCTGCAGTAGGACTCGCATTAAACCTTGACGTAGGTGTCGCTGCTGCTGTAGGTGTTGGAGTCGATGCTGCTGTAGGTGTTGGAGTCGATGCTGCTGTAGGTGTTGGAGTCGGTGCTGCTGTAGGTGTTGGACTCGATGCTGGTGTAGGTGTTGGAATAGCTGCTGATGTAGGTGTAGGCGTCGAAGTAGGAGCTGCAGTAGGCGTAGGTGTTGAAGTCGATGTGCAACTGCAAATTGATTTCCAAGCCAGACTCTACACAGGACTACAAAGAGTTGGTATATTTGAAAGCTTAGGAAGAAGTTCATTTTCGAGATCCGATTTATATTCCTTATCTAAACTATCAGTTCAGTATATGGCAACAAATTTTAACATAAACCTAAGCGGTTCCCATATTAATGCACTTTTCAAACTCTTTTTGGAAGTAAGAGTTGAACTTGGATTTGATGCATACTACAAGGCTTACGCTTCCTTTGCTGTGCAAGTGTTACTAAATGCCGGACTGCTGGTAGATATAGATGTAGCAGTGAAAATATGTGTAAGGAGTTTCCTGTTGGCATTTTCTGTTTATTTCGGATTGAAATTGGATATTGAAGCTGCAGTAGGACTCGCATTAAACCTTGACGTAGGTGTCGCTGCTGCTGTAGGTGTTGGAGTCGATGCTGCTGTAGGTGTTGGAGTCGATGCTGCTGTAGGTGTTGGAATCGGTGCTGCTGTAGGCGTTGGACTCGATGCTGGTGTAGGTGTTGGAATAGCTGCTGATGTAGGTGTAGGCGTCGAAGTAGGAGCTGCAGTAGGCGTAGGTGTTGAAGTCGATGTGCAACTGCAAATTGATTTCCAAGCCAGACTCTATACAGGACTACAAAGAGTTGGTATATTTGAAAGCTTAGGAAGAAGTTCATTTTCGAGATCTGATTTATATTCCTTATCTAAACTATCAGTTCAGTATATGGCAACAAATTTTAACATAAACCTAAGCGGTTCCCATATTAATGCACTTTTCAAACTCTTTTTGGAAGTAAGAGTTGAACTTGGATTTGATGCATACTACAAGGCTTACGCTTCCTTTGCTGTGCAAGTGTTACTAAATGCCGGACTGCTGGTAGATATAGATGTAGCAGTGAAAATATGTGTAAGGAGTTTCCTGTTGGCATTTTCTGTTTATTTCGGATTGAAATTGGATATTGAAGCTGCAGTAGGACTCGCATTAAACCTTGACGTAGGTGTCGCTGCTGCTGTAGGTGTTGGAGTCGATGCTGCTGTAGGTGTTGGAGTCGATGCTGCTGTAGGTGTTGGAATCGGTGCTGCTGTAGGTGTTGGACTCGATGCTGGTGTAGGTGTTGGAATAGCTGCTGATGTAGGTGTAGGCGTCGAAGTAGGAGCTGCAGTAGGCGTAGGTGTTGAAGTCGATGTGCAACTGCAAATTGATTTCCAAGCCAGACTCTATACAGGACTACAAAGAGTTGGTATATTTGAAAGCTTAGGAAGAAGTTCATTTTCGAGATCTGATTTATATTCCTTATCTAAACTATCAGTTCAGTATATGGCAACAAATTTTAACATAAACCTAAGCGGTTCCCATATTAATGCACTTTTCAAACTCTTTTTGAAAGTAAGAGTTGAATTTGGATTTGATGCATACTACAAGGCTTACGCTTCCTTTGCTGTGCAAGTGTTACTAAATGCCGGACTGCTGGTAGATATAGATGTAGCAGTAAAAATATGTGTAAGGAGTTTCCTGTTGGCATTTTCTGTTTATTTCGGATTGAAATTAGATATTGAAGCTGCAGTAGGACTCGCATTAAACCTTGACGTAGGTGTCGCTGCTGCTGTAGGTGTTGGAGTCGATGCTGCTGTAGGTGTTGGAGTCGATGCTGCTGTAGGTGTTGGAGTCGGTGCTGCTGTAGGTGTTGGACTCGATGCTGGTGTAGGTGTTGGAATAGCTGCTGATGTAGGTGTAGGCGTCGAAGTAGGAGCTGCAGTAGGCGTAGGTGTTGAAGTGGATGTGCAACTGCAAATTGATTTCCAAGCCAGACTCTACACAGGACTACAAAGAGTTGGTATATTTGAAAGCTTAGGAAGAAGTTCATTTTCGAGATCCGATTTATATTCCTTATCTAAACTATCAGTTCAGTATATGGCAACAAATTTTAACATAAACCTAAGCGGTTCCCATATTAATGCACTTTTCAAACTCTTTTTGAAAGTAAGAGTTGAACTTGGATTTGATGCATACTACAAGGCTTACGCTTCCTTTGCTGTGCAAGTGTTACTAAATGCCGGACTGCTGGTAGATATAGATGTAGCAGTGAAAATATGTGTAAGGAGTTTCCTGTTGGCATTTTCTGTTTATTTCGGATTGAAATTGGATATTGAAGCTGCAGTAGGACTCGCATTAAACCTTGACGTAGGTGTCGCTGCTGCTGTAGGTGTTGGAGTCGATGCTGCTGTAGGTGTTGGAGTCGATGCTGCTGTAGGTGTTGGAATCGGTGCTGCTGTAGGTGTTGGACTCGATGCTGGTGTAGGTGTTGGAATAGCTGCTGATGTAGGTGTAGGCGTCGAAGTAGGAGCTGCAGTAGGCGTAGGTGTTGAAGTCGATGTGCAACTGCAAATTGATTTCCAAGCCAGACTCTATACAGGACTACAAAGAGTTGGTATATTTGAAAGCTTAGGAAGAAGTTCATTTTCGAGATCTGATTTATATTCCTTATCTAAACTATCAGTTCAGTATATGGCAACAAATTTTAACATAAACCTAAGCGGTTCCCATATTAATGCACTTTTCAAACTCTTTTTGAAAGTAAGAGTTGAATTTGGATTTGATGCATACTACAAGGCTTACGCTTCCTTTGCTGTGCAAGTGTTACTAAATGCCGGACTGCTGGTAGATATAGATGTAGCAGTAAAAATATGTGTAAGGAGTTTCCTGTTGGCATTTTCTGTTTATTTCGGATTGAAATTAGATATTGAAGCTGCAGTAGGACTCGCATTAAACCTTGACGTAGGTGTCGCTGCTGCTGTAGGTGTTGGAGTCGATGCTGCTGTAGGTGTTGGAGTCGATGCTGCTGTAGGTGTTGGAGTCGGTGCTGCTGTAGGTGTTGGACTCGATGCTGGTGTAGGTGTTGGAATAGCTGCTGATGTAGGTGTAGGCGTCGAAGTAGGAGCTGCAGTAGGCGTAGGTGTTGAAGTGGATGTGCAACTGCAAATTGATTTCCAAGCCAGACTCTACACAGGACTACAAAGAGTTGGTATATTTGAAAGCTTAGGAAGAAGTTCATTTTCGAGATCCGATTTATATTCCTTATCTAAACTATCAGTTCAGTATATGGCAACAAATTTTAACATAAACCTAAGCGGTTCCCATATTAATGCACTTTTCAAACTCTTTTTGAAAGTAAGAGTTGAACTTGGATTTGATGCATACTACAAGGCTTACGCTTCCTTTGCTGTGCAAGTGTTACTAAATGCCGGACTGCTGGTAGATATAGATGTAGCAGTGAAAATATGTGTAAGGAGTTTCCTGTTGGCATTTTCTGTTTATTTCGGATTGAAATTGGATATTGAAGCTGCAGTAGGACTCGCATTAAACCTTGACGTAGGTGTCGCTGCTGCTGTAGGTGTTGGAGTCGATGCTGCTGTAGGTGTTGGAGTCGGTGCTGCTGTAGGTGTTGGACTCGATGCTGGTGTAGGTGTTGGAATAGCTGCTGATGTAGGTGTAGGCGTCGAAGTAGGAGCTGCAGTAGGCGTAGGTGTTGGAGTCGATGTTCAACTGCAAATTGATTTCCAAGCCAGACTCTATACAGGACTACAAAGAGTTGGTATATTTGAAAGCTTAGGAAGAAGTTCATTTTCGAGATCCGATTTATATTCCTTATCTAAACTATCAGTTCAGTATATGGCAACAAATTTTAACATAAACCTAAGCGGTTCCCATATTAATGCACTTTTCAAACTCTTTTTGGAAGTAAGAGTTGAATTTGGATTTGATGCATACTACAAGGCTTACGCTTCCTTTGCTGTGCAAGTGTTACTAAATGCCGGACTGCTGGTAGATATAGATGTAGCAGTGAAAATATGTGTAAGGAGTTTCCTGTTGGCATTTTCTGTTTATTTCGGATTGAAATTGGATATTGAAGCTGCAGTAGGACTCGCATTAAACCTTGACGTAGGTGTCGCTGCTGCTGTAGGTGTTGGAGTCGATGCTGCTGTAGGTGTTGGAGTCGATGCTGCTGTAGGTGTTGGAGTCGGTGCTGCTGTAGGTGTTGGACTCGATGCTGGTGTAGGTGTTGGAATAGCTGCTGATGTAGGTGTAGGCGTCGAAGTAGGAGCTGCAGTAGGCGTAGGTGTTGGAGTCGACGTTCAACTGCAAATTGATTTCCAAGCCAGACTCTATACAGGACTGCAAAGAGTTGGTATATTTGAAAGCTTAGGAAGAAGTTCATTTTCGAGATCTGATTTATATTCCTTATCTAAACTATCAGTTCAGTATATGGCAACAAATTTTAACATAAACCTAAGCGGTTCCCATATTAATGCACTTTTCAAACTCTTTTTGGAAGTAAGAGTTGAATTTGGATTTGATGCATACTACAAGGCTTACGCTTCCTTTGCTGTGCAAGTGTTACTAAATGCCGGACTGCTGGTAGATATAGATGTAGCAGTGAAAATATGTGTAAGGACTTTCCTGTTGGCATTTTCTGTTTATTTCGGATTGAAATTGGATATTGAAGCTGCAGTAGGACTCGCATTAAACCTTGACGTAGGTGTCGCTGCTGCTGTAGGTGTTGGAGTCGATGCTGCTGTAGGTGTTGGAGTCGATGCTGCTGTAGGTGTTGGAGTCGGTGCTGCTGTAGGTGTTGGACTCGATGCTGGTGTAGGTGTTGGAATAGCTGCTGATGTAGGTGTAGGCGTCGAAGTAGGAGCTGCAGTAGCCGTAGGTGTTGGAGTCGATGTTCAACTGCAAATTGATTTCCAAGCCAGACTCTATACAGGACTACAAAGAGTTGGTATATTTGAAAGCTTAGGAAGAAGTTCATTTTCGAGATCCGATTTATATTCCTTATCTAAACTATCAGTTCAGTATATGGCAACAAATTTTAACATAAACCTAAGCGGTTCCCATATTAATGCACTTTTCAAACTCTTTTTGGAAGTAAGAGTTGAATTTGGATTTGATGCATACTACAAGGCTTACGCTTCCTTTGCTGTGCAAGTGTTACTAAATGCCGGACTGCTGGTAGATATAGATGTAGCAGTGAAAATATGTGTAAGGAGTTTCCTGTTGGCATTTTCTGTTTATTTCGGATTGAAATTGGATATTGAAGCTGCAGTAGGACTCGCATTAAACCTTGACGTAGGTGTCGCTGCTGCTGTAGGTGTTGGAGTCGATGCTGCTGTAGGTGTTGGAGTCGATGCTGCTGTAGGTGTTGGA
The DNA here is from genome assembly GCA_951213105.1 of Amaurobius ferox. Classification (NCBI taxonomy): domain Eukaryota; kingdom Metazoa; phylum Arthropoda; class Arachnida; order Araneae; family Amaurobiidae; genus Amaurobius; species Amaurobius ferox. The sequence continues at coordinate 98,783,311 of OX578134.1, forward strand.
GTCGGTGCTGCTGTAGGTGTTGGACTCGATGCTGGTGTAGGTGTTGGAATAGCTGCTGATGTAGGTGTAGGCGTCGAAGTAGGAGCTGCAGTAGGCGTAGGTGTTGGAGTCGATGTTCAACTGCAAATTGATTTCCAAGCCAGACTCTATACAGGACTGCAAAGAGTTGGTATATTTGAAAGCTTAGGAAGAAGTTCATTTTCGAGATCTGATTTATATTCCTTATCAAAACTATCAGTTCAGTATATGGCAACAAATTTTAACATAAACCTAAGCGGTTCCCATATTAATGCACTTTTCAAACTCTTTTTGGAAGTAAGAGTTGAATTTGGATTTGATGCATACTACAAGGCTTACGCTTCCTTTGCTGTGCAAGTGTTACTAAATGCCGGACTGCTGGTAGATATAGATGTAGCAGTGAAAATATGTGTAAGGAGTTTCCTGTTGGCATTTTCTGTTTATTTCGGATTGAAATTGGATATTGAAGCTGCAGTAGGACTCGCATTAAACCTTGACGTAGGTGTCGCTGCTGCTGTAGGTGTTGGAGTCGATGCTGCTGTAGGTGTTGGAGTCGATGCTGCTGTAGGTGTTGGAGTCGGTGCTGCTGTAGGTGTTGGACTCGATGCTGGTGTAGGTGTTGGAATAGCTGCTGATGTAGGTGTAGGCGTCGAAGTAGGAGCTGCAGTAGGCGTAGGTGTTGAAGTCGATGTGCAACTGCAAATTGATTTCCAAGCCAGACTCTACACAGGACTACAAAGAGTTGGTATATTTGAAAGCTTAGGAAGAAGTTCATTTTCGAGATCCGATTTATATTCCTTATCTAAACTATCAGTTCAGTATATGGCAACAAATTTTAACATAAACCTAAGCGGTTCCCATATTAATGCACTTTTCAAACTCTTTTTGGAAGTAAGAGTTGAATTTGGATTTGATGGATACTACAAGGCTTACGCTTCCTTTGCTGTGCAAGTGTTACTAAATGCCGGACTGCTGGTAGATATAGATGTAGCAGTGAAAATATGTGTAAGGAGTTTCCTGTTGGCATTTTCTGTTTATTTCGGATTGAAATTGGATATTGAAGCTGCAGTAGGACTCGCATTAAACCTTGACGTAGGTGTCGCTGCTGCTGTAGGTGTTGGAGTCGATGCTGCTGTAGGTGTTGGAGTCGATGCTGCTGTAGGTGTTGGAGTCGGTGCTGCTGTAGGTGTTGGACTCGATGCTGCTGTAGGTGTTGGAATAGCTGCTGATGTAGGTGTAAACGTCGAAGTAGGAACTGCAGTAGGCGTAGGTGTTGGAGTCGATGTTCAACTGCAAATTGATTTCCAAGCCAGACTCTATACAGGACTACAAAGAGTTGGTATATTTGAAAGCTTAGGAAGAAGTTCATTTTCGAGATCTGATTTATATTCCTTATCTAAACTATCAGTTCAGTATATGGCAACAAACTTTAACATAATCCTAACCGGTTCCCATATTAATGCACTTTTCAAACTCTTTTTGGAAGTAAGAGTTGAATTTGGATTTGATGCATACTACAAGGCTTACGCTTCCTTTGCTGTGCAAGTTTTATTAAATGCCGGACTTTTGGTTGATATAGACGCAGCAGTGAAAATATGTATGAGGAGTTTCTTGTTGGCAGTTTCAGTCTATTTTGGATTTCAGTTGGATATTGAAGCTGCAGTAGGATTGGATTTAGACCTCGATTTAGGATTGGGTGTTGGAGTTGATGTAGATGGAATTGATGTAGGTCTTGGTGTTGGTGTGGCTGTTGGAGTTGATGTAGGTGTCGGAGTTGGTATCGAGGATCGGAAGCAAATAGACGTTGGTGCTGGATTTGGTGGGAGTGTTGGTTTTGATGTTCAATTTGATTCTCAACTTGATTTCGAATTGGACGCTGACTTGGATCTGAATGTTGATTTAAAGGCAGAATTTGCTCTAGATTTTACGAAGAATCTGGCTAAAATTTTATCTTCTTCTGAAGACTTTGATCTTGCAGTTCTTACACGTGATAAAGAATCTGTGGTGTTTGCTATAGCAGCTGCTTTTAAACAAGTTTTCGGAAGTGATGCTGCTATGACGTTTGAATCTTATTTTGATATTTAATTGCTGAATATTACTTGCTAATAAAATTAATACAAATGTGTGTGTTTTTAATTACTGATTGAATTTACTCTTTCTACGAATAATGAATTGCTTCCTTTTTTCTTCTTTTGAATTCTTTTAAATAATTTCCTTTTGTCCATAATATTTTTTAAACATCCTCTGCAATTTTCTAATACTTCTTGAAATATTCTATGGTTCATTGTTTTTTTATTTATTTTAATTAAACACGATACAGTAATAAACACTTTTACGCCATGCAATTTTATATTTATAACGTCTATGAAAAAAATATTATTAAACAGAATTATTTTGCAATTTCTGTGATAAAACAGAAGTATTACTAATTTGATATTTCTAAAATTTACTCCTGTAAGGCAACAAAGGTAGGCATTATCCTTTTCTGCCTCTAATAAATACTTACATCACAGGCAATTTTTATTCATGTATATAATGTAAGTATTTATTATGGCCTCACAAAGGGGGAATGACAGGGCTCTAGCCTATTGGCCTAAGATTAGAGCCTCCCGCTGAATTGGGTTAGCTAAGCAAGATGAACAAAGACAAAAAGCGACATTATAAAATATTCGCTTTTGTTTTGTTCATCCAACTAAAATTAATTATTTTATTTTATTGGATGTAATGGTTATGATGTAAGAAAAAACTGTTTCTTCTATACAAAATAAAGGAATATTGGGGCCGCACATATAACAGACTTAGTTCAAGATGCATCACTTGCATAACTCTTGGAAAAGTAGTGTTCAAGAGGCAAAAGTGGCTGCCAAAGCAGGTAATATGAGTGCAACCTCAATTTCCCGAAAACCAAAACACTTCTATATAACCTGGATAAAATTTCAGAATTTTCGTAGTTTGACCATTATTTGATTTTATTATATGATAATGATTTTATTATACCATTATTTGACTTTATTTTTATGATTTAAAGGCAAGAATTGAAGCAGCAGATATCATATGTGATTTATTCTCACCCATGTATAATTTCCATCACTTATACGATGGTCAATTTACCACAAAAGTAACAAAACTTGTAAATACATATGAGAAAAATTTGCAAAAACACTTCCTGCACGAAATCCCTCAACTTAAAATATTCACAAAACAGTTTTCGACACTGAAAGATGCCCGATTAGACATTTGAACGTAATTTACGACAAAAACTGCAAGGTATATTTGCCAATAGTAGCCTTCGATAGAAAATTGTTTTGTACTGATTTTTAAGGTGAAAACTGGTTCAGCAGACTGCCAAATTCATTGAAAACATTGCAAAGAAGTTCAACTAGTCAATAGTGATTTAATTAGCAATTTTGTGCATCGAAAATGAATTAGCTAAGAAAGTTGAGTTTATTAAAGTTATTAAAAAAATTGCATTTACTATACTTTGAGATATTGTTTTATATAAGTTTTAATTATGTAAATCCAATTTTTTTAATACTTATTTACTTTTTTTAATAATTATTTTTGTGTCATCATTTAAACTGACTTATTTTATCCTTAAATCTTATAAAGCATCACGCTGGCCTCAACTGTAGTGGTAGGTGAGGGGGGGGGGGCAAAGATCCTCGCATGGGGGCCCGCTTCAGGATATCGTGGCCATGTTTATTATCAATAATCTGATTAAACGCAAATATTTCATCTTGAATCATCCGTTGCTAACTAAGACAAAGAAATTTGACAGAAAAATAAATAAATAAATAAAAATCGTTTATTGGTATCGAGTCTATAAAATTTTAATTTCTATATATGAATATTTAGAGCATATCTTGCACAAAGTACAACGATCTATTATGTTGAAATAAAATTTAATATAAAATGGTTCTCAGAAAGTAGCATTAAGCTGATATACACTCTGTTGCCAAACCAAAAAAGCGACTCAGCCCAAAGAAAGTTGTCTATAGTTATGAAACGTCGCACATTGTGTGAGAGACAAAGAAATAATTTTCACTGCAAACGGACATTTTATTTCAGAACAATGGCACCCATGCTAATACCCGGCTGTCCAAACAGCTGCTCATGTCCCCTGACGAGTCGGACGGTCTGGGTCTTCAACACATACTATAAAAAAAAAAAATTCTGGCTGCGAAACAAGACGATATACGGTGCAGTAGAGATCCTCTACTACACAGGCTGACTTATCAAGCATATTGAAGCCGATAGGGTTCCATACTACCAGTGGCGGATTTTGGCCTCTTGTTTGGGGGGGGGGGGGCGATCTGTAGATCGAAATGTTCTCGGAGGTTTGTTCACTTAGGATTTCCTTAACGGCTTCCTATATACGGATATTTGACAATTTTGAAATAACTAGAACAAATTCGGAAGTTTATAGTAAGTTCTTTGCAGCTTATAAAATACGGCCTATCATTTTTTAAGACAACAAAACAATGAAGATTGGAAGAAAGAAAAATTACGTGACTATATAAGGAAACAAACTTATTGTTGAAATCGAAACAGGAAACTAAATTATATTCTGTATTAAGTATACACAAAAGTATACACAAGTAAGATATTTCCATGTGAGAAGATTAATACTGAATATTAACTAAATAAACACACATTTATATTCTATTCACTAAATATGGTTATCATACGATACAATACAAATAAATTTTATTTTTCTTAGACTGTGGTAGAAAAGGAGGATGAATATGAGTGAATGCAGTTAATAGAGTTATTAATAAGCACTGAACATTGATTTACATTTTCCCATTTTTTACATTTTTAGCTGTACAGGAGTCAATAAATTTTTACACGAAAAACATCACGTATAAACATCACGCAAAAACATTACGCAAAAACATCAAAAGAAAAGACCAATGGTTTGATCGAGTTTACTACCCCTGGCAAAAATGATGGAATCACTTCCATGTTATTTCAATGGGATACGAAGTTCAATGCTCTACAATTTTTGATGCCCCAATAAACCCTTTTTGAGTGAAGAACTTTAAAAACTTAACAAAATAAAAAATGTTTGAAAAATTTTGCACTTTTTATTATTTAATAATTCACAACCAAAAAATGGGAAAAGAGCTATAGGCTGAAAGAAAAAACTCGTAAAAACTAATTTAGAATAATAAATTTGATCATATAAACATGAGGAGCTATATCTTAATGATTTTCCATGATCAAATTTATTATTCCAAATTAGTTTTTACGAGTTTTTTCTTTCAACCTGTAGCTTTTTCCCCATTTTTTGATCGTGAATTATTAAATAATGAAAAGTGCAAAATTTTTCAAATATTTTTTGTTTTGTTAAGCATTTAAAGTTCTTCAATTTCACTCAAAAAGGGTTTTTCAGGGTATCCGTGCATCAAAAGTTGTAGGGTATTGAACGTCGTATCCCATTGAAATAACATGGAAGTGATTCCATAATTTTTGCCAGGGGTAGTACCTATAACACTATTCAAATGTAATTGCCAATTCAGCTTATTGTCGATCATTATCCGTAACAGCCTTACGGAGTCCATCGCAAAAACCCTGGCGCCGTTAACCTCCCAGGAAGAATCATCATTATAATATCAACTCAAGTTTTCTTGCTTTTTCTTTAGCAAATCGATCTAAAATTGTAACTGGTGAAATTGCGATATCATAATGCACATGCAACAAAGCCAATCCCACTAGCCGATCTTCTCTAATTGTGTTTCGAAGCCATCCATGTCTTCGATCGTTTTAGTGCTGAGAAGCTACACTCGGCGGTTGCTACAGGAATTGGTAATGTTACAAGAAATTTCAGTAACACGTAGATCACATGGTACACTTCAGGACCACAGTTCTGTAGTGCTTCAAAAGCAGACTTGTGTACTCTGCCGGTATCGGTATTTTCTCGCATCCATTTGGTTCTCCAGTTAATCACCTCAACTTGAAGTGTACGGTTCATTTCTTCCACTCCCAGTTCGGCTATTCTCTGATACTTCTTGCTTAGCTCTGTCCAAGATGTGAGGAGTGACTCTTCGTCCGTGTTGATTTTCGCTAAAAGAGTCGATGGTACTAAATCGTGTAAATATAAGACATCCAGACATCCAGGCGCAGACTTTTGACTTTCATAATGGGGGCGAGATTTCGTGGATAAACTGAGGGAGGGAGAGCAAGGCCAAAGTATCTCCCTAATGATATATATATTTTTTAATTTTATAATTTATTTGATAAAACGTCGACGTTCGTCAGGTGTTGGGGGGGGGGGGGGGCGATCGCCTCGATCGCCCCTCCTGAAATCCGCCACTGCATACTACAGTTACAGAAATTATAAAATAAGTGTTTAAAATGAATATTTCATATAAAAAAATAAATTTCAATTAGAATATTGTAGAACTTAGCTCGCACAAGTATGCTCCGGTACCGGGGTATCCACTTATTTATTAGCCATTGTTTTCTTCTTCGTTTCTAGGAAAGCGAAATAGCCCAAAACCCTTTCTAGAATGATTAGAGCAGTTCGGTGCAGAACAACCACCCATAATTATTTCAATTATACTTCCTAAAGTGAAAATAGGAATAGAGCTAATGCTAATGGATTGCGCTTACAGCTATGGTGAGCTTCAATATGCTTGATGAGTCAGCTCGTATATAGAGGAGTCCAATGTTGTCTTGAGGCAGATTTTGGCAGAAGGTCTGCTATTGCTAGGCTAGTTCAACACCCCTTAGGTTGTTCAGCTCACCCAAAGGATGTAGAGCAGTAGTTCAACACCCCTATAATTTTCCAAGCCACTGATTTGGACCTTTGAGAAAGATAGGCCTACTCATCGGTACCGTAGTTAAGTCTCATTTCAATACTTGATGCAAAATGGATGATCAATCTACGATAGGAAGGATTTTTATTTGATAAAAAAATAGGAACAAAATTTGTAAAATGTATACTATTATAATAAATAAATTGTTTGGTAATCTTTCAGTTGTGCTGAATAGTTGTTCATAATTGTTTTAAATTATCGGATAAATCATATAAACACTGTGTTGTTTACTTTCACTTAGTATCGTAAAATGTATACTTTGTAAAATGTATACTATTATAATAAATAAATTGTTTGGTAATCTTTCAGTTGTGCTGAATAGTTGTTCATAATTGTTTTAAATTATCGTATAAATCATATAAACACTGTGTTGCTTACTTTCACTTAGTATCGTAAAATGTATACGTTGTAAAATGTATACTATTATAATAAATAAATTGTTTGGTAATCTTTCAGTTGTGCTGAAGAGTTGTTCATAATAATTGTTTTAAATTATCGTATAAATCATATAAACACTGTGTTGCTTACTTTCACATAGTATCGTAAAATGTATACGTTGTAAAATGTATACTATTATAATAAATAAATTGTTTGGTAATCTTTCAGTTGTGCTGAAGAGTTGTTCATAATTGTTTTAAATTATCGTATAAATCATATAAACACTGTGTTGCTTACTTTCACTTAGTATCGTAAAATGTATACGTTGTAAAATGTATACTATTATAATAAATAAATTGTTTGGTAATCTTTCAGTTGTGCTGAAGAGTTGTTCATAATAATTGTTTTAAATTATCGTATAAATCATATAAACACTGTGCTGCTTACTTTCACTTAGTATCGTAAAATGTATACGTTGTAAAATGTATACTATTATAATAAATAAATTGTTTGGTAATCTTTCAGTTGTGCTGAAGAGTTGTTCATAATTGTTTTAAATTATCGTATAAATCATATAAACACTGTGTTGCTTACTTTCACTTAGTATCGTAAAATGTATACGTTGTAAAATGTATACTATTATAATAAATAAATTGTTTGGTAATTTTCAGTTGTGCTGAAGAGTTGTTCATAATAATTGTTTTAAATTATCGTATAAATCATATAAACACTGTGTTGCTTACTTTCACTTAGTATCGTAAAATGTATACCTTGTAAAATGTATACTATTATAATAAATAAATTGTTTGGTAATCTTTCAGTTGTGCTGAATAGTTGTTCATAATTGTTTTAAATTATCGTATAAATCATATAAACACTGTGTTGCTTACTTTCACTTAGTATCGTAAAATGTATACGTTGTAAAATGTATACTATTATAATAAATAAATTGTTTGGTAATCTTTCAGTTGTGCTGAAGAGTTGTTCATAATAATTGTTTTAAATTATCGTATAAATCATATAAACACTGTGTTGCTTACTTTCACTTAGTATCGTAAAATGTATACGTTGTAAAATGTATACTATTATAATAAATAAATTGTTTGGTAATCTTTCAGTTGTGCTGAAGAGTTGTTCATAATAATTGTTTTAAATTATCGTATAAATCATATAAACACTGTGCTGCTTACTTTCACTTAGTATCGTAAAATGTATACGTTGTAAAATGTATACTATTATAATAAATAAATTGTTTGGTAATCTTTCAGTTGTGCTGAAGAGTTGTTCATAATTGTTTTAAATTATCGTATAAATCATATAAACACTGTGTTGCTTACTTTCACTTAGTATCGTAAAATGTATACGTTGTAAAATGTATACTATTATAATAAATAAATTGTTTGGTAATCTTTCAGTTGTGCTGAAGAGTTGTTCATAATTGTTTTAAATTATCGTATAAATCATATAAACACTGTGTTGCTTACTTTTACTTAGTATCGTAAAATGTATACCTTGTAAAATGTATACTATTATAATAAATAAATTGTTTGGTAATCTTTCAGTTGTGCTGAATAGTTGTTCATAATTGTTTTAAATTATCGTATAAATCATATAAACACTGTGTTGCTTACTTTCACTTAGTATCGTAAAATGTATACGTTGTAAAATGTATACTATTATAATAAATAAATTGTTTGGTAATCTTTCAGTTGTGCTGAAGAGTTGTTCATAATAATTATTTTAAATTATCGTATAAATCATATAAACACTGTGTTGCTTACTTTCACTTAGTATCGTAAAATGTATACGTTGTAAAATGTATACTATTATAATAAATAAATTGTTTGGTAATCTTTCAGTTGTGCTGAAGAGTTGTTCATAATTGTTTTAAATTATCGTATAAATCATATAAACACTGTGTTGCTTACTTTCACTTAGTATCGTAAAATGTATACGTTGTAAAATGTATACTATTATAATAAATAAATTGTTTGGTAATCTTTCAGTTGTGCTGAATAGTTGTTCATAATTGTTTTAAATTATCGTATAAATCATATAAACACTGTGTTGCTTACTTTCACTTAGTATCGTAAAATGTATACGTTGTAAAATGTATACTATTATAATAAATAAATTGTTTGGTAATCTTTCAGTTGTGCTGAAGAGTTGTTCATAATAATTGTTTTAAATTATCGTATAAATCATATAAACACTGTGTTGCTTACTTTCACTTAGTATCGTAAAATGTATACGTTGTAAAATGTATACTATTATAATAAATAAATTGTTTGGTAATCTTTCAGTTGTGCTGAATAGTTGTTCATAATTGTTTTAAATTATCGTATAAATCATATAAACACTGTGTTGCTTACTTTCACTTAGTATCGTAAAATGTATACGTTGTAAAATGTATACTATTATAATAAATAAATTGTTTGGTAATCTTTCAGTTGTGCTGAAGAGTTGTTCATAATTGTTTTAAATTATCGTATAAATCATATAAACACTGTGTTGCTTACTTTCACTTAGTATCGTAAAATGTATACGTTGTAAAATGTATACTATTATAATAAATAAATTGTTTGGTAATCTTTCAGTTGTGCTGAAGAGTTGTTCATAATAATTGTTTTAAATTATCGTATAAATCATATAAACACTGTGTTGCTTACTTTCACTTAGTATCGTAAAATGTATACGTTGTAAAATGTATACTATTATAATAAATAAATTGTTTGGTAATCTTTCAGTTGTGCTGAAGAGTTGTTCATAATTGTTTTAAATTATCGTATAAATCATATAAACACTGTGTTGCTTACTTTCACTTAGTATCGTAAAATGTATACGTTGTAAAATGTATACTATTATAATAAATAAATTGTTTGGTAATCTTTCAGTTGTGCTGAAGAGTTGTTCATAATTGTTTTAAATTATCGTATAAATCATATAAACACTGTGTTGCTTACTTTCACTTAGTATCGTAAAATGTATACGTTGTAAAATGTATACTATTATAATAAATAAATTGTTTGGTAATCTTTCAGTTGTGCTGAATAGTTGTTCATAATTGTTTTAAATTATCGTATAAATCATATAAACACTGTGTTGCTTACTTTCACTTAGTATCGTAAAATGTATACGTTGTAAAATGTATACTATTATAATAAATAAATTGTTTGGTAATCTTTCAGTTGTGCTGAAGAGTTGTTCATAATAATTGTTTTAAATTATCGTATAAATCATATAAACACTGTGTTGCTTACTTTCACTTAGTATCGTAAAATGTATACGTTGTAAAATGTATACTATTATAATAAATAAATTGTTTGGTAATCTTTCAGTTGTGCTGAAGAGTTGTTCATAATAATTGTTTTAAATTATCGTATAAATCATATAAACACTGTGTTGCTTACTTTCACTTAGTATCGTAAAATGTATACGTTGTAAAATGTATACTATTATAATAAATAAATTGTTTGGTAATCTTTCAGTTGTGCTGAAGAGTTGTTCATAATAATTGTTTTAAATTATCGTATAAATCATATAAACACTGTGTTGCTTACTTTCAATTAGTATCGTAAAATGTATACTTTGTAAAATGTATACTATTATAATAAATAAATTGTTTGGTAATCTTTCAGTTGTGCTGAAGAGTTGTTCATAATAATTGTTTTAAATTATCGTATAAATCATATAAACACTGTGTTGCTTACTTTCAATTAGTATCGTAAAATGTATACTTTGTAAAATGTATACTATTATAATAAATAAATTGTTTGGTAATCTTTCAGTTGTGCTGAAGCGTTGTTCATAATAATTGTTTTAATTGTTGTATAAATCATATAAACACTGTGTTATTTACTTTCACTATGCATGAATAATTACTCATTACTTTCCTTATATACATAATGTATAAGGAAAGTATTGTGACGGGGTCGAAAAGTCGATTTCGAGTTTTCAACGGGAGAACACGTTTCAAGCATCCCTGATCACGAATCAAACATTTTTGAAGTGATGTCTGTCTGTGTGTGTGTGTGTGTCAGTGAGTCTGTGGAGATGATAACTGACGAACGAATGGACCGATTCGAACGAAATTTAGTACAAAAATCAGTATCCGTAAACACTGGAAGTCTATTGTCTTTATGCGCAATCGAATGTTTAGAACCCCCATAAATTTTCGATTGAAATGTTAAAAAAATCGTCAAAAAATCACAAACTGCTAATAAAGTTACGCAAATTGACATTTCTTATGTAATTTTTCATTAGAAAACGATTAACATAAATTTTAGAACGCTAACAGGAACCGTTCTCGAGATATTGCACATTTTTCAAAAAAATTATCAAAAAGTCATATAAAATAAAAAAAAATCTTTCCTATTGGGAAACATGTTCACTTTTCATATGTAATACATGCGATAAATTGGGTGACATCATTCTCGTGGATCTTGCTGGTTCTATTCATGAGAAAAGATACTTCGAGTAATACTTTTGTATTTGAACGCCAATAGTCATTTATCTGCTATAAGAATAACTTACTTTTCCGTCAGTAAAGCTTGGCGAGATTTTGGCGACGAATTTGGCGGAATATCGCCAACCTAGCGACTTTTTCAAATGTTGTCAAATTAACGAAAATCTCGCCAAATGGATTAAAATGACGCTAAATCAATGAAAATGACGACTAATTGTCGAAAATTCAATATTTTGGAAAGAATATAAGTATCTACTATAAGAAAAACCTATTACTTTCCTTATATACATAATGTATAAGGAAAGTATTGTGACGGGGTCGAAAATTCGAATTCAAGATTTCGACGGGAGAGCACGTTTCAAGCATCCCTAATCACGAATCAAACATTTTTGAGGCGATATCTGTGTGTGTGTGTGTGAGAGACTGTGGAGACGATAACTGACGAACGAAAGAACCGATTCGAACCAAATTTGGTACAAAAATCACAATCTGTAAACACTGGAAGCGTATTGTTTTTATGCGCAATCGAATGTTTAGAACCCCCCCCCCCCCCCTAAATTATCGATTGAAATGTTCAAAAAATCAAAACCGCTAATAAAGTTACTCAAATAGACATTTCGTATGTAATTGTTCATTAGAAAACGATTGACATAAATTTTAGAACGCTAACATGAACCGTTCTCGAGACATTGTACATTTTTAAAAAAAATTATCAAAAAGTCATATAAAATAAAAAAAAAATATTTCCTATTGAGAAACATGTTCACTTTTCATATGTAATATCATGCGATAAATTGGGTGACATCATTCTCGTGGATCTAGCTCGTTCCATTCACGAAAAAAGATACTTCGAGTAATACTTTTGTATTTGAACACCAATAGTCATTTATCTGTTATAAGAATAACTTATTTCTCCGTCAGTAAAGCTTGGCGAGATTTTGGCGGCGAATTTGGCGGAATGTCGCCAACTTGGAGACTTTTTGAAATGTTGCCAAATTAACGAAAATCTCGCCAAATGGATAAAAATGACGCTAAATCAATGAAAATGACGACTAATTGTCGAAAATTCAATATCATGGAAAGAATATTAGTATCTACTATAAGAAAAACTTATTTTTTTACTGTAAAAGTAGTAAATTCATTACATTATATAAGGAAAGTCATGTGCTGCCCACATCAGATTTTTACTTTCCTTATATGCATAATGTATAAGGAAAGTATTGTGACGGGGTCGAAAATTCGAATTCGAGTTTTCGACGGGAGAGCACGTTTCAAGCATCCCTGATCACGAATCAAACATTTTTGAAGTGATGTCTGTGTGTGTGTGTGAGAAAGAGTATGTGTGTGGTGTGTGTGAGAGAAAGAGTATGTGTGTGTGTGTGTGTGTGAGAAAGAGTATGTGTGTGTGTGTGTGTGTGTCAGTGAGTCTGTGGAGACGATAACTGACGAACGAATGGACCGATTTGAACGAAATTTGGTACAAAAATCACAATCTGTAAACACTGGAAGCCTATTGTTTTTATACGGAATCGAATGTTCAGAAACCCCCTAAATTTTCGAATGACATTTTGAAAAAATCTTCAAAAAATCAAAACCGCTAATAAAGTTACTCAAATAGACATTTCGTATGTAATTTTTCATTACAAAACGGTTGACATAAATTTTAGAACGCTAACATGAACCGTTCTCGAGATATTGTACATTTTTCAAAAAAATTATCAAAAAGTCATATAAAATAAAAATAGAAATATTTCCTATTGAGAAACAGGTTCACTTTTCATATGTAATACCATGCGATAATTGTGTGACATCATTTTCGTAGATCTAGCTCGTTCCATTCATGGAAAAAGATACTTAAAGTAATACTTTTGTATTTGAATGCCAATAGTCATTTATCTGCTGTAAGAATAACTTATTTCTTCGTCCATAACACTTGGCGAGATTTTGGCGGAATGTAGCCAACTTGGCGACTTTTTGAAATGTTGCCAAATTAACGGAAATCTCGCCAAATGGATAAAAATGACGTTAAACCATTGAAAATGACGACGAATTGTCGAAAATTCAATATCTTGGAAAGAATATTAGTATCTACTATAAGAAAAACCTATGTTTTTTACTGTAAAAGTAGTAAATTCATTACATTATATAAGGAAAGTCATGTGTTGCCCACATCAGATTTTTTTATTCTTGTAACTTCAGGTACAGCATTTTTAATGCTATAATGTCCATTTTATTGAGAATTTCTTAAAAACAGACGACAGTTTTCGTATATTTTATGAAAAATATAACAAACTAACAATGTTATTAAAATTATCCTAGCATATTTGCAGCAAAGGAAATGAATGGAAATTAACCACGCTAAGCAAATACAATATATATATTATATATAAGCATTGTATGATTTGAAATAATTAAAAATTATTTAACAGAACTTAATGTTTACAAAAAGTTTTGCTGACGGATTGTTTTTTATGTGACAACAATAAAACTTTAAAACTTGCCAAAGAATCTCTTAACGTTTTGCTGACGTTTTATTAGCAACAAAACAATTCAGAACCCATTTGTGTTTAATTGTAAAAAAATCTAGATATATATATTCAATTCTGGAAAATGCTATAATAATGTATGAAATAATATATTAATAGTTTACCTTTAGAAATAATATAGTTATATAAAATTAATCAGAACAAATACTTGAATACACAATATATATATATTATATTTCCATCATTGATGCAATTAAATATAACTAGCTTTAAATGAATTTTTACCAAAAGTTTTAATACAATATTATTAAAACTGTGTTTCTATCTTATAAACGATAACTTGTATTACTAAAAAAATGATACATGCAAATAAAAATTCCATATTAAATTTAACCATTATGTTAAATAAATTCTAGAATAAAAAAATACTTCTAAAGTAATAAAAATATTCTGAAACATGTAAGGTATTATTAAGTGTAGGACTAATTTGTTACGAACATGTAAAATGTTTCACTGTGTTTTGTCCCTATTTAAATAATAGCGGACTTTTGCTTCCATTCAAGGCTTTTGATCTATTCAAGGAGACACACTTTCACAAGCAGCCATTTCTATTAGGTGATTGTACGGTTGCAATGTTTTGAATTTCGGGGCGTGGTTACGAAATTTGGCGACTTTTCCGATGTACAAATTCTTTATCGAAATAACGAATGTTCTTGGAGATACGAGCTCCTTCTGGAAGATTTTGTGAAAAGTATATAAAAAAAATCAACGCTGAGTTAAAGAGTAGTTGACGTGATATATTTGAAGAGCTATATTGAATTGTGATATAAGTCAATTCTTTGAGAATAGTATACGTTATTTTGTGAATTATCTGAGAAGTTAATTGCTGCTTTATTATATCTGACAGTTCTTTAGCGATTTTATAAGATATTTATCCAGGTATTCACAGTATATTTTTCCTGTTTACTCTTATTAGTGCTTTTAAATAAAAGAGTTTTATCCGGAAATTTGGACTCAATCTTGTATCCTGAGCGGTTGTCGATTCCAGAGGACACGTCGTAATAAATTGTCGTCAAAAATGGGATGTCTTGAAACTTGACAGATTATGGCTCTCCCAACTTGAAAAACGAAGGAGGAACAGATCAATATGATAGACTTAATGAACGCCAGTCAAGAAGCGATGGCAGAAAATATGGAAGAAAATATTAAAGTAAAACAAGGCGGGACGAAAAAAGCAATGAAAGCTGGACAAGAATCTATTAAGGAATAGATGAAAGCACTAAAGCCGGACAAGAAGTTATTAAGGAAGAGATGGAAGAACTGAAGCCCTGCAAGAAGTTATTAAGGAAGAGATGAAAGTACTGAAACCGGATAAGAAGTTATTAAGGAAGAAATAACAGCAGTGAAAGCAGCACAAGAAGCGATGGCAAAAAATATGGAAGAATAGATTAAAGTAAAACAAGACGAGATGAACAAGTAAGATTAATCATGCATAAAGCATTGATTATGAAACACTTTCCAACTGAAATGCAATTTCTTTAAACATCTCTAAAATGCGATACATTCAGCGGTAATATTTTTAAAATTATCATAGTACAATAATTGGAAACTTAAAACTTCATCAAAAAAGGCAATGCTATAAAATCGCTTGCTTTTATATCTAAGTAAAATCAATGAATATTCCATACATATCACTAATATTCTATACTTCAGAGCTAAATAATTTTGCTTTAAAAATACAGCAATTCTTATACAACTCATCTTACAATCGCTTATTTTGTTTACAATTTGCATACGTTAAAATTAGGCATCGTTGTAGAAATAATCGAAGTTTAGTAATCGTAAAATAAAAAATCTGATGTGGGCAGCACCTGACTTTCCTTATATAATGCAATGAATTTACTACCTTTACAGTAAAAAAAAATATATTATTTTTATAGTAGATATTTATATTATTTCCACGATATTGAATTTTCGTCAATGAGTCGTTATTTTTATTGATTTAGGGTCATTTTTATCCATTTGGCGAGTTTTTCGCTAATTTAGCATCATTTTAAAAAATCGCCAAGTTGGTGACATTACGCTAAATTCGTCGCCAAAATCTCGCCAAACGTTATGGACGGAGAAATAAGTTATTCTTACAGCAGATAAATGACTATTGTCGTTCAAATACAAAAGTATTACTCAAAGTATCTTTTGTCATGAATGGAACGAGCTAGAAACACGAAAATGATGTCACCAGATTTATCGCATGGTATTACATATGAGAAGTGAACATGTTTGTCAATAGGAAATATTTTTTTTTTAATTTTATATGACTTTTTGATAATTTTTTTGAAAAATGTGCAATATCTTGAGGACGGTTCATGTTAGCGTTCTAAAATTTATGTCAATCGTTTTCTAATGAAAAATTACATAAGAAATGTCTATTTGCGTAACTTTATTAGCGGTTCTGATTTTTGACGATTTTTTCAAAATTTCACTCGAAAATTTAGGGGGGTTCTGAACATTCGATTACGTATAAAAACAATAGGCTTGCAGTGTTTACGGATTGTAATTTTTGTACCAAATTTCGTTCGAATCGGTCCATTCGTTCGCCAGTTATCGTCTCTACAGACTCACTGACACACACACACACAAACATCACTTCAAAAATGTTTGATTCGTGATCAGGCATGCTTAAAATGTGCTCTACCGTCGAAAACTCGAATTCGAATTTTTGACCCCTTCACAATACTTTCCTTATACATTATGTATATAAGGAAGATAAAAATATTATAATTGCGCAAGCACAGCATTTAGAAACACAGATAATATGCAAAAGTAAAGCGGTTTTAGGACGGATGCAACGCGAAATATAAATGCAAGAAAGATCAATCATGCATAAAGCATTGATTATAAACACTATCCAACTGTAATTTTATTTAAACATCTCTAAAATACGATACATTCAGAAGCGATAGTATTTTAATTATCACAGAACTACAATAATTTATTTTACTTGGAAAATTAAAACCATGGATGTAAAACTAAGTTCTAACTCCATGCTTAAAACTTCATTCAAACTTTATTCAAATGACGTCATCAAAATATAAATCGTCTGACTCTCTATGTAAAAGCAGTGAGTATTTCATTCATACAATTTTATTCCAGACTCCAGAGTTAAATAATTTTGCATGAAAAAAAATTCAGCAATTCTTATACAACTCATCTTACAAACATTTCTTTGCATTTTACATCCATTAAAGCTAGGCTTCGTTGTAGAAATAATCAAAGTTTGATGATCATTTAAACTCAAAAATATTGCAACTGCGTTGGCGCAGAATATAGATGCACAGAAAATAGGCAAAAATAAAGCGGCTTTAGGACGGATGCAACACTAAATATAAATTTAAAAGAACTTTACATATCACGATTTTTATTCGGGGATAAAAATGGATGCCATATTTTATTTTGAAGTAGATCACTTGATATCTTCATATTATATGGGTGTAATTATTATTTTAATTTTCTTTTAAAAACTATCAAACATATTTTGCTCAATTTTTTATGTATTTTATAGGATAATTTGAATATTTCCTAAAATTTTCAAAACAATTTGCGAATTTTAACTTCGCTTAAAAAATGTTTGAAAAATTACGTCCCACAGTGTTCAATGTATTTCACTTTTTCAACCAGGGTCCAATCAAAACCTAATTGCATGATATTATTCATTTACATTCCCATATGTCCCATGGACCGGCTCAACAATATACTAAAATTTTATTTCGATAAAGTCGTTTTTACGGCAGTTGTGCGAACGGACAGACAGACAGAATGAACATAAACACTTTCAATGAAAGTTGGACAAGAAGCTATTAAAAAAGAGATGAAAGCAGCGAAAGCCGTACAAAAAGCGATGTCAGGAAAGATGGAAGAAAATATTAAAGTCCGACAAAACAAGATAAAAGAATCCCTGAAAACGATACAAGACGATATGAAAATCGGACAAGAAACGGTGAAAGAGGGGATTAAAGCCGTGAAAAAGAATATTAAAGAAGAAATGAAAATGAGACAAATCGAGATAAAAGATGAAATGAAATCTGTACAAGAAGAAATGAAAACGGACAAGAAGAGGTGAAACAAAACATTAAATCCATACCAAATATGAAACAAGACATTATATCCCTATATAAGTATACTTTACACGCGTACAGATATTAATGGAGTACAAGACTAGATGAAACAGCTCGAAAAGAGATTACTAGCTGTCGAGCAGAAATCGTCAGTCGCCAATATAGATGTTTGCATGCTATCAGTATGGAGTAAAATCTTCTACTTATGATGGACATAGCATATGGACTCATTTTCCAGAGCAATTTGACTTTATCGTGGAAACAAATGAATGGGACAAAAAGACAAACGTCTGCCAACACTGCTTCCCTTTAATGTCCTCTGGCTGATGTTTTACTAACGCTCCCGACAGAAAAACGTCCAGACTTCGTTGCCCTGGCAAATGCCTAGAACTCCGCTGTGGGGAGATCGGAAAGAGACGAGCAGAGTTCAATCTCGTCGGTAAAAATCTAGAGAGAGCCTACATGAGCTGGCGTATGATATTGAGAGATTTTCGAAGCTTATCCTTTGCAGACCTCCGTATGGATGTTAGAAAGTCTTACAGTCCAGTATTTTATAGATGCTATTCATGACCCGGAAATTCAGCATTTCCGGGCTTCAGCTATTTTTATGACTGAATGCAAGAATTTGACAGCAGCGCTGACCCTATCCAGCAAGTTTGAAGCATTTCGTGGGTTTCATCGACCATCATACATGGTGCGGTTGTGACTGAGAGAGCACATTGGAATCTGAGATGTTGATCACTATGAAGGAACAAGAAAACATGCTTCAGAAGCAAAGCAACGATAAATTCAAGCGGGCGTCTGGCTGATTTGCGATAAGACTGGTGTGTGGCGACTCAAATACTTTCACATTTCACACACTATTAAACTTTTAAATTTTATTTTTATATTATAAATATATGCCTAATAATTATATTTCAGCATCTGCGTAATGTATATATAAGTTGTGTCCGTCATCATTGGCAAATCACTTGCTTGGTGACGTCAGACACGTGAAGATTTAATCTCGGGCTTTGTTACCGTTTTTATTGCTTATTCTGCTTATATTGGCGTACAATTCCAGCTGGTTGGCAAATACGCCATACCAGTGTGTGATGCTATGTTTAGCCATAGTTACTGTTTTATGATTTAAGTGCATATATATTTTTAATTGTCCTATGTTTGTATATAAAAGTTAAGTTTTCAACTGCGCGGTTTATTTTGTGGAAGTAAGTTAATTCGCTAGATGAGCTCGGCTAGAGTGACTTAGAAAATATGCAATAACAAGAGGAATTCCAGTAACTCATTAAAAGCACTGACATTTATATTGCATCTTTGTTGTAGTAGAGGTTTTCAACTACCCAAACAGTCAAACCTTCAAAATCTCACAAGACTACATTAAAAAATAATTGGCGAGGTTACTAAAAGTGTGGTCTTCTATAAAGTAGCGACCCTTGCTCTAAAACGTTTTCTTGCTTTAAGAAGTTCGAGGCACCCGATACAAGTGGTGGCCTCAGCGCCATCTAACAGTTGACCCGCCACAAGTTATGAGCCGTATTCGAACACGAATTTCACTCTACTATTTTGAGGTTACTAACAAAGTGATGAGTAGTTGCAGGTCTGAAAAAAGGTGCTTCATTCGAGTCACATCACCTCAAGTCACCCTTTAAACCTAAACCATGTCTGATGGTGGTCTTTATACATGTGGCGGTTTCCATCAATTACAAGTAAAAAAGAAAACTCTTGCGCTTACTTTGGTCCGTGTGATTTTCCTTCTAAAATGAGTTCCTTAAAGTCTGGTATAGATTACTTTCTGAGGTATTATGTGACCCGGTAGCTTGGCTCTTGTTGGAATTTGAGTTAATAGGAAAATAGTGGTAAATAATAGTAAATTTTGATGCATTTTTAGTAAATTTACACTACATACACATTTGATTCTTGTACATAAAATTTCAAGGGATTCCATGTTATGCATTCATATTTTTGTGAACTAGTTGTATTATTATACAAAATAATTTATACTGATTGCTAATTAAATGTGAAGTACACTCAAACCTATTTTTGTGCGGTGGACAGGGACTGCATAAAAGAAAACGCATAAAAAAAATCGCACAAGACTTCACGAGTAGCTATAAAAAATAGTTTTCGCAACACAATTAAAAAGTATTTTTTTTTATGCGGTGAATGGGGACCGCATAAAAAAAGTCTCACGTAGAAAATAACTCAAAACCTTACGAAATAACTAGGAATTGCTTTTTTAAACGAAATCAAGACACGAGGCTTGGCAGCTACTTGGAATCTCGCCAAACCTTTTGGAATCTGATTTAGAAAATACACATGTGAACATTTTTAAATCTTTTATTTACATATGTACTTATTGTACACATACGAAACTTTTCAAAACGTATAACCATTATCCTTCGTAGTCTGACAATACGCGAACTTTCTTGTGGTAAACTGGTTCAAAATCGCTTTCGTCACTTGAAGATACTACCTCGAACTCGTTTAGAGTTTACTTTTTTTCAGTTACCATGTAGTCGGTGATCAGTTTTTGCGACGACTGTTGTTTCACTAGACGCTTGTATATGTCTCGGTAGCCAGATATACAAGATTGAAGTTCCTTTTGGAATTTTGAAGTTCTTTCAGAATTGACATCGATTGCAAGAAAATGACATTCTAATTTATGGCAAAGTTGGAGTCTTGCATAGATTTTATCTGCTGTCATGTTCCAATTTGATTAAAATTTTCATATACCGCCCAAAAAAAATCGCACAAAAAAAAATCGCACAAAAAAGACCGCACAAAAACAGGTTTGGTTGTATATTAAATGCCAGAAAATGCTTAATGCTGATAAGAAGTCACTGTTGAGAATAGTCAAGATATAAATACGGAAGGGCATCAACATATTGATAGAATTTCGCTGAAAACTCCTCTCTTTTGACCTAATAACGTTCAGTTGTATTTTTCCCAATTAGAAGCAAACTTTGTTGTTTCAGGGATGTATAGTGATAGTACAAAATACTATACTTTTGTATCTGTCTTAGATTCCCACACCTTCAGTTATGCTTAGGACATTATATTTGATTCGTTTACAGAAGAAAAGTATTTGGCGCCAAAGAACCATCTCATTGAGCAATTTCAAGCTTCACAATCTAAAAGCGTAAAAATACTTTTTCTTGTAAATGAAAGAGATTTGAGATTAAAAAAAGCATTACTATTTCTGCGCGAATTATGTGAAGAACATATATTGATGAAGAATTCTTAAAGAATATGTGGCTAAATAAATTACCGAGAAATGCTCAAGCGATACTTGCAACACGTTATGAAAGCTTAGTTAGATTAGCGGTAATGGCCGACAAAATAAATGAAATCACTTATGAAAAAAATTCCGTTTGCACAGTATACCTATTGAGAACAAAATTATAAATGTAAATAAATTAGGAAAAATTGTCCAAACTTAAACTACGATTTAAGATTTGTTGGTGTAGAATAAACCAATATTTGAAAATATGACTTGAATAGAATTTATATGATCTAATGGATCCCCTCACAAAGACATATCTAATTTTGTTCGTTGAAATCGGGATCGAAAAAACTTACGATCTCTATCGTAAAAAAAGAATTATGTTGGTATAATGATCAATTCGGTGAAAAAGCTCACGAGCATATATCACTATGTAATTTTCATTCAAAAAACGCGTAGAACCGAGAATTACTACAGCGATTTCCACTTTACCGGTTACTTAACGCAGTAATAGATTGTATTTTTAGATAAAATTTCAAAGTTTCTGATTGATATAGAGAGCGAAGTTAGCTGCTTTCCAAAATAATTTTTATTATCGAACATGAATAATAATGGTTTTGTGCTTGCTCATTGCTGCAAATGATTCAGCAATAAAAACTTATGGATCCAAACTATGCCAGTTAGACAATGGATTAAGACGAACATTCCAGTGGCTATTTATAATAGCAGAAATTAACAAACCCTATAATTGGAGCCCAATTTCTTACAAAAAATTGAATTAATTATCCATATAAAAAAATCTAATGGATCCCCTCACAAAAATAAGTAGTAAAAGACAAGTAGTTAGGTATGAAGCGGTCACGGTAAAATTCAGTATATCGCTGTTATGGAAATTGCACGATTAAATTGCAAAATTTTGAATCAAGCGAAACACAGCACAGTTCACTTTATACTTACTACTGGGCCTCCAGTAAATGCCAGGCCGCGAAGATTGCATCTTGAAAAATTTGAAATTACAAAACACGAATATTTTATCCATTACATATGGTTCCTAAAAGTTCTATAGACTGGAAACCAACAGAAGATTATTGGCATTTAAATAGAGTTACAAAAATTGATAAAATTCCTTTGCGCTTCTTACAAGATTTTACCAAAATGTTAAAAGGAAGAATTGTATTTTTGAAGATTGATTTGTTAAAAGCATCCCACCAGATACCGGTAAATCCGTATGATTACCGAAAACTGCAATTACAATGTCTTTAGGATAATATGAATTTCAGTATCTGAATTTTGGTCTATGTGCTGCAGCTTAAACTTTTCAAAGATTTATTACGGAAGTTTGACACGGATTAGAATTTTGCCTTCCTTATATAGACGATACACTGATTTTTAGTAAAAGTTGGGATAAACACAGAGATCAAATTTTCCGCCGATTTTCGGATTTAACGACTAAATATGTCAAAAAAGTATATGTTGGGAGATACAAGCTTGTATAAAGACATTGACCATTAATTCAGTGAACAACGTTACTTTTAATAATGGTCACATTTCCTCCGTTGTCTAGAATCATTTAGCATTTGGCGTTGTTTATATGACCCATGACGTAAAGTCCATTATATCCTCCGTGCAAAAATCAAACTTAGCCTCGCAAGATCACCGCTAATTACTTTTTGTGTGGCTTTTCTGAAGATAATGCCCTATTATCATCTTGCTCAGTCAGATAGTGGGCACTTGCTCTTTATATGGCCTCTTTCTCGGCAGTTCCAACAAACCAGTCCTATCTCATGAGCCAGATGACCACTTGAAGTTGTCATCATTTTAACTCCGAGACATGTTTTTTTATTTCTTTCAAAGTGCACAATATCTCAGATTCTGAAGTTCTATCAGTCACAACCGTGCCACGTACTATCTATCGATGAAGCTCACAAGATGCTTATCGAGATGTTTGAAACTTGCTGGCTAGGGCCAGATTTATTGAAAATCTCACTTCTGGTGCCAATTTGTTACGACGTATCCTCTCAAATCGTGGTTTACTCCCAGGAAACAAAAAATGAATCCGAATTTTTGGATATCGAATGCTTTTATTTAAAAGAACTAGAAAGTGTAAACAGGAACAATTTACAGCTGATAACGCTATAGCTATTTATAGGGAGACAATTCGTAAGGTGAATGAATTCCCCATATCTTAATAAGTCAATCGGGATGTGGAGATCTTAATTTTAAAAATTACAAAATAATTCCAATTATGGACTAAGACTAACTCAAAAATTAGTCTCGACTTTGATTTAAGTTATAAATATCCTACTTAACCTACCGTATAAAATCAAACACCATAAAGGTCGTACATAACCAGAAAACTGGTTCTATCGTGAGAAGAATAATTAAATCAATTAGGCTATACATAAATCACACTCTGATTTTAAACATAAACATCATTTTATTATGTAATTATTAGTTTTCTTGATTAATAATTATATATATATATATATATATATATATATATATATATATATATATCAAAAGTTGCTACTCATTATATCATCAATTATTTACTCTTTCTTAACATTACTTTATCAAATACCATTTTTCAAAGATTCATTTAAAATGACTTATTATCAAAGTTAAAATTCCACTCATCAATTTGATTCAATCTCTCTAATTTTTAACATATATCAACAATCCTCACTTATCTATTCTTAAGAGATTCATTATATAAATTTATACAGTCTATTATAACATTAATTAATATGCATCTATTATTATAAGCAAGGTTCATCTAACGTCAGGCATTGATACACTATATCTTAAGGGACCATCTTAATAAACTTAATTAATCCCTCTCTTAATCTCTATTTTTTAATTGAAATAAAATCACTTACGTGATAGATGTTATCAGCAGGTCGGTCCTTCATTGTCTTTTAACTCCCATTATGAGTTACCTTAATTTTAAGTTCATTTGCATCAGTTTATAATTTTAAGTTCATTCGGCAGTTGTGTCTAAATCATAAGTCCGTATCTTCTATATAATAAAAGGCAATGTCTGTGTGTGTGTCTGTCTTATACACTATACGTTTCGCGACCGCGCGTCGGAGAGCTACGAAATTTGGCAATCGGAGACCCGGGGGGGAGGGAAGGGGACACGTGAAAACCGATTTTTAAAATTTTAATTTTTTTTTTATTTATTTAATGTTTTATGCGATTTCGACCGTTTTTTGCCCTTTTTGCCCTTTTTTCTCCACGATCCAGACGTCGTAGAAAAAAACAAATCACACCATCGGAAAGGGCAGACAATTGCGAGTAAAAATATATCAATTTAAAATCTGAATTTCGATTTCTAATATTTTTTAAAGATTTTAAAACAAAACTCACTTTTTGCTCAAGAAAACGATTTTTGGTTTTTAAATTCTCGCATAGTAAAAAGTACTCATAATTTCGACTAATAATTTACATTTTTAGAAAGGTCAAACATCTGGCATTCTTACAAGTCCAATCTGGTCAGGAAATATTCCGTATTGCCCACAGGATCGGGATTTTAAAAGTTTCCGAATTTCAATTTCTCGGCGTTCCGCTCGGCGTGCCGCTTCGTTTCTCCCCCGCTGAAAGAGGGAAGGTGGTGGGTGGGGACGTCAAGGTGGAGGTGACGTCACGGTTCTGAATAGAGCTCCTTTGCTCTATATAAATTATTATATTTATATTTTAAATGATGGGACGATATGGATTTTTTAAATGTATATTTTAACTTTTGGATATTTTAAATGGATATTTTAAATGATGGAACAATGAAACAATGGAATGAGGATGATGGAATTAAGCATATGGTCATTTTAAATTGCAAATTAGCGCGCGGGAAGTTAGCGGTAGGCCCGGGTTCGATACCCGCCACTGCCAAAACTGCCGCCGTGTTTACGTGGAATACGATCACGTTAAATATGTGGGTCCGTAAGTTCTTCCGAGAGGTTGGTGGTAAGGGAAGGAGGATACGGCCCCTGTGGATGCCTCCCCCACTGGGTTCCCGTCTAAATTGGATGAATATATAGAAAGTTATGGAGATTGTCGCGGAGGGCGCGGCAGCCCAGTGGTTAGCTCGCGGGAATTGCACTCAGTAGGTCCGGGTTCGATTCCCGCCACTGCCAAAACTTACGCCACGTTCACGCAGAGTACGATCACGTTAAACATGTGGGTTCGTGAGTCCTTCTGAGAGGTTGGTGGTAGGGGAAGGAGGGTACGGCCTAAATTGGGTGAATAAAAAGAAAGTTATGGAGATTGTCGCGGAGGGCGAAGTAGCCCAGTGGTTAGCGCGTGGGAATTGCACGCGGTAGGCCCGGGTTCGATTTCCAAAATTGCCGCCGTGTTCACGCGGAGTAAACATGTGGGTCTGTAAGTCCTTCCGAGAGGTTGGTGGTTGGGGAAGGAGGGTACGGTCCCCGTGGCTGCCTCTCCCACTGGGTTCCGGTCTAAATTCGGTGAATAAAAAGAAAGTTATGGAAAATGTCGCGGAGGGCGAAGTACCCCAGTGGTTAGCGCGCGGGAATTTCACTCGGTAGGCCCGGGTTCGATTCCCGCCACTGCCAAAACTGCAGCCATGTTCACGCGGAGTACGATCACGTTAAACATATGGGTCCATATGTTTTTCCGAGAGGTTGGTGGTAGGGGAAGGAGGGTACGTTCCCTGTGGATGCCTCCCCCACTGGGTTCCGGTCTAAATTGGGTGGCACATCCTGGCCGTCCAACCAGTTACCTTACACCTTTATGGTAGGTCGCGCCAACGAGTTTGCCACGGTTGGAATTTGCCACGATCAGCATTTTCAAGGGTTGCGAACAGGCTGGTCGCCAAAGGCGGCTAGTGAATAATAAAAGGCAACGTCTGTGTGTCTGTCTTATACACTATACGTTTCGCGACCGCGCGTCGGAGAGCTACGAAATTTGGCAATCGGAGACCTGGGGGGGAGGGAAGGGGACACGTGAAAACCGATTTTTAAAATTTTAATTTTTTTTTTATTTATTTAATGTTTTATGCGATTTCGACCGTTTTTTGCCCTTTTTTCTCCACGATCCAGACGTCGTAGAAAAAAACAAATCACACCATCGGAAAGAGAAGACAATTGCGAGTAAAAATATATCAATTTCAAATCTGAATTTCGATTTCTAATATTTTTTAAAGATTTTAAAACAAAAGTCACTTTTGGCTCAAAAAAACGATTTTTGGTTTTTAAATTCTCGTATAGTAAAAAGTACTCATAATTTCGACTAATAATTTACTTTTTAGAAAGCTGAAATATCTGGCATTCTTACAAGTCTAATCTGGTCCAGAAATAATGAAAATTGCCTTCAGGATCGCAATTTTAAAGACGTCATGATTTTAAATTTCTCGGCATCGGCTCAGTTCTTCACAGGCATCCCCCCCCCCCCCATCCGCAGTAGTTTCTTCACAGTCTCCATGGGGACCGCGCTTTCGGTTTTAAATGAATTAAGAGCCTAGCATAAGTGTTGTATACATCGGGCGAAATGATATTTTAAATGGATATTTTTAAATGGATATTTTAAATAATTTAAATGATTGAATTATGGTGGATTGAATTGTGGTGATGTATTTGAATCTTAAATAATAAAAGGCGATGTCTGCGTGTCTGTCTGTCTTATACACTATACGTTCAGCGACCGCGAGTCGGAGAGCTACGAAATTTGGCAATCGGAGACCCGGGGGTGCGGGAAGGGGACACGTGAAAACCGAGTTTTAAAATTTTAATTATTTTTTTAGTTATTTAATGTTTTATGGGATTTCGACCGTTTTTTGCCCTTTTTCCTCCACGATTAAGACGTCGTAGAAAAAAACAAATCACACCAGAGGAAAGAGCAGACAATTGCGATTAAAAATATACCAATTTCAATTTTGATTTCTAATATTTTTTAAAGATTTTAAAACAAAAGTCACTTTTGGCTCGAAAAAACGATTTTTGGTTTTTAAATTCTTGCATTGTAAAAAGTACTCATAATTTTGACTAATAATTTACATTTTTAGAAAGGTCAAAGATCTGGCATTCTTACAAGTCTAATCTGGTCAAGAAATAATTATAAATACTCATAGGATCGCGATTTTAATGACCTAAGGATTTTCAATTTCTCGGCCAACCGCGTTTTCACCCGTTGAATTATTTCCCCGTCTCCATGGAGACCGACCGCCCTTCCGGTTTTAAATGAATTAAGATATGTGTTGTATACAGCGGGTGAAATGATTATATTTATATGATATTTTAAATGGCTATTTTAATTTATGGATATTTTAAATAATTTAAATGATTGAATTATGGTGGATTGAATTGTGGTGATGTATTTGAAATTATTATATTTATGTATTTGTAGAACAATATGGATGATTGATGGAACGTTTTAATTTATGGATATTTTAAATGATGGAACGATGGATATTTTAAATTAATGGATAAATAATAATGATAAATAATAATGATAAATAATAATAATATGGATAAATAATAATAATAATAATATGTATAAATAATAATGTTAAATGATGGTACGCTGGAATGAGGATGATGAAATTAAGAGCTAAGCATATGGTCATTATAAAATTTAAATTAGCGCACGGGAATTGCACTCGGTAGGCACGGGTTCGATTCCCGCCACTGCCTAAACTGCCTCCGTGTTCAGGAGGAGTACGATCACATTAAACATACGGGTCCGTAAGTTCTTCCGAGAGGTTGTTGGTAGGGGAAGGAGGGTACGGTCCCTGTGGATGCCTCCCCCACTGGGTCCCAGTCTTAATTGGGTGAATAAAAAGAAAGTTATGGAGATTGTCGCGAAGCCGCAGTAGGCCAGTGGTTAGAGCGCGGGAATTGTACTCGGTAGGTCCGGGTTCGATTCTCGCCACTGCCAAAACTGCTGCCGTGTTCACGGGGAGTAAGATCACGTTAAACGTGTGGGTCCGTAAGTCCTTCCGAAAGGTTGGAGGTAGGAGAAGGAGGGTACGGTCCCTGTGGATGCCTCCCCCACTGGGTTCCGGTCTAAATTGGGCGAATAATAAGAAAGTTATAGAGATTGTCGCGTAGAGCGCGGTAGCCCAGTGGTTAGCGCGCGGGAATTTCACTCGGAAGGCCCAGGTTCGATTCCCGCCACTGCCAAAACTGCTGCCGTGTTCACGGGGAGTACGATCACGTTAAACATGTGGGTCCGTAAGTCCTTCCGAGAGTTTTGTGGGTGGGGAAGGAGGGTACGGTCCCTGTGGATGCCTCCCCCACTGGCTTCCGGTCTAAACTGGGTGAATAAAAAGAAAGTTATGGAGATTGTCACGGAGGGCGTGGTAGCCCAGTGGTTAGCATTCGGGAATTTCACTCGGTAGGCCCGGGTTCGATTCCCGCCACTGACAAAACTGTTGCCGTGTTCACGCGGAGTACGATCACGTTAAACATATGGGTCCGTAAGTCCTTCCGAGTGGTTGGTGGTAGGGGAAGGAGGGTAAGGTCCCTGTGGATACCTCTCCCACTGCGTTCCGGTCTAAATTGGGTGAATAAAAAGAAAGTTATGGAGAATGTCGCGGAGGGCGAAGAACCCCTGTGGTTAGCGCGCGAGATTTGCACTTGGTAGGCCCGGGTTCGATTCCCGAAATTGCCGCCATGTTCACGTCCGTATGTCCTTCCGATGACTTACGGACCAAAACAAATTTACATTGGAAAAAAAGAAAGTTAAGGAGATTGTCGCGGAGGGCGCTGTAGCCTAGTAGTTAGCGGTTCCCGCCACTGCCTAAACTGCCTCCGTGTTCAGGCGGAGTAAGATCACGGTAAACATGTGGGTCCGTAAGTCCTTCCGAGAGGTTGTTGGTAGGGAAGGAGGGTACGGTTCCTATGGATTCCTCCCCCACGGGGTTCCGGTCTAAATTGGGTAAATAAAAAGAAAGTTATGGAGTTTGTTGCGGAGGGCGCGGTAGCCAAGTGGTTACGCGCATGAATTGCACTATGTAGGCCCGGGTTCGACTCTCGCCACTGCCGAAACTGCCGCCGTGTTCACGCGGAGTACGATCACGTTAAACATGTGGGACCGTAAGTAATTCCGAGAGGTTGGTGGTAGAGGAAGGAGGGTACGGTTCCTGTGGATGCCTCCCCCAATGAGTTCCGGTCTAAATTGGGTGGCACTTCCTGGCCGTCCAAACAGTTACCTTACACCTTTCTGGTAGTTCGCGCCAGCGAGTTTGCAACGGTCAGAATTTGCCACGGTCAGAATTTTCAGGGGTGGCGAACAGGCTGGTCGCCAAAGGCGGCTAGTACACAAATAGTTCTTAACGCACACTGCATCTAATGGGGATATGGGATACCTCCTTCTGGTTCCTACCTATTGTTAGCAGACGTTATATTAAAACTATCATGCTATGAGTATAAGTAGAGGCTTCCTTGCGTGCCAAGCATAAGAGAAAGAACCTATCTGAAAATTATGGTTTAATGCTTTATTCTCCTCGTCACTGCTGGGCAAAAATTGGATATCAGAATAATCACTCATTCCTGACTACAAAGTCATCATCTTTTCCATTGCCACTCTCTAATTCATAATCGCACTAATGGGCTGATCTTTCATTCTTATCCATAAGTAAGCAAGTTGCATTTTGCATATTAGGTCATAATGCTTATAATTCATATGGTCCAAAACACAAGTAAGTTGGCACGTTGAATATTATAATGCTTAAGCTATTAATAATTAGCGTTAATATTATAATACTCGTCGCTGCTGGAAAATGCTGGGCTATTCAGCTCCACTTGTAGAGCTCTCCACAAGTCCATCCGCTTTCTCTCTTCTCTCAGGATGGCAAGTCCGTGAAAAATCGGCCTTCTCAAAATTTACCGGGACGAAGTGGCCCCATGCCCACACCCGTCCGGCATTACTTCGCATCTGATAAAGTTCCTTCGTACCCGTACTGTACCATGTGCTATCTTGCCCACTAATACAGGCGTGATAGGGTTCAAGTTCTTATCCTCTGTAACATTGCGCTGGACATCTGTGTCTCATGACCCCATGCCGCATTCCCTGGAATTTTGTGTGGTCTCAGCGTTCCTCAAAGAAAAAGAAAAAATGCAAAACCGTGCTCTACTTTCCTTTCTCTGCGTTGACCTTGTGCAGCAGGAGAGAAATTGTAAGCGTCAGTGAGCGCATTAAATATTGTGCGTTGATAGTTGAAGCTACTCTTAATTGATACTTTTGTAGTATTGGTATGGATTCCCTATTATATTCAGGGCAACTGAATTCGACCTCTCTTGTGCGAAGATTGGCACAGATTCTTCAAACTGTGGGAATACATCTGGCATTTCCTTTGAGGCGTCTTGTACAATTATGCAGCTGCATGAGAATATCTTTCGAACATTATTTCTCGTGGGAAAGTAAAAGTGGGGTTGCTATGGTCAAAATCAGACTTCCATTTTGAAACATAAGTTCTGGTCACTCACTACAAAGTATACTTGTAAAATGCACCAAAATATGGCCAGTAAATCTTAATTTACTGCGACACTATCGTCTTACAACAAGAAAGATCAATCATGCTGAAAGCATTGATTATGAAACACTTTCCAACTTCAATGCAATTTTATTTAAACATGTCTAAAATGCAATACATTTCTCGGTAATATTTTAAAACTTATCACAATACTACATTAATTTATTATATTTGAAAACTTAAATATTCATCGAAAAAAATGAACTTCATTCAAATGACGGCATTGAAATATAAATTGCCTAGTTTAAATATCTCTAAAATGCGATACATTCCTCGGTAATAATATTATAATTATCATAATACAACGATAATTTATTATATTTGAAAACTTCATCGAAAACAACTGAAATTCATTCAAAAGACGTCATAGAAAAAATAACACTCCTGGCTCTCTCTATAAAAGCAGCATTTCATTCATAAACAATTTCCTATTCATGTCATTCATCACAATACTATAATAATTTATTTTATTTAAAAATTAAGACCATGGAGCTGCAAGTAATTAAACTCTATGCTTAAAACTTCATCGAAAATAATCGTCCTTCTCTTTGTAAAATCAATGAATATTTCATTCATATCAGCTATGCAGACTCCATGAGATAAATAATTTTGTGTTAAAGAAATACAGCAATTCTAATACAACTAATTCTACATATTTTGCTGTTTACATTTCACATAAGTGAAAAATAGGCTTCGTTGTAGAAATAATCAAATTTGGATGATCATTTAAACTCAAATATATTGTAATTGCGTTGTTTCAATATGTAGATGCACAGAATTTAAGCAAAAATAAAGTGGTTTTAGGACGGATACAACACTCAATATGAATTAAAAAGAACTTTAAAAAATCACGATTTGGAGACAAGATGGATGCCATATATCATTTTGAAGTAGGTTATGTGATCTTTTCATATCATGGTCACGTGATCGCTTCATATAAGAGGTGTAATTATTATTTTAATTTTTATTTAAAAAACTACTGATTATATTTCGCTGATTTTTTTTTATATATTTTATGGAACAATTTGAATATTACCTAAAATTTTCGATGCAATTTGTGAATTTTAAATCCGCTTAAAAAATGTTTGAAAAATTAGGTCCCATAGGGCTCAATGTATTTCATTTTTTCAACCCGGGTTTAATTCAAAACTAATTGTGTGATATTATTCATTTATATTCCCATAGGTCCTACAGATCGTTATCCTTTCAATTTGAAATCGGCACTCAATCATCCAGAGTCCACTTGCCGGGTGCCGTTGTAAAATGCTTTGCTGCCCCAACCGGGAATCGAACCCTGCATCTTCAAACTGGCCAGCCGCCGCTCTACCGTTGAGCTACTCGGACGAAATTGTAAGCTCTTATTGTCGAAGTCGACTCTGCAACTGGAACTAATATCTCCAAAACTCTAAATGAAAACCCTTAGTGCAGTGTTTTCCAAAGTGTGTTCCGCGAAACCCTTCAGCTTCCACAACCGTATTCAAGGGGCCGCGCGACGTGATAGTTTCGTGTAAATTTTCTTAAAAATAAAAAAAAAAACGAGTAACATTTAATTGCATAATTTGGACCACAAAGAACCTTATCTCATTTTGGGCATCTACCATAAAATGAAATTTCAAAAGTATTCCGGTACCGGAAAAATTTGAAAAACACTGCCTTAGTGAATCCCGCTATTCTTTCTAAAATTCGCCTCTGAATCCATATCAGTTATCATCTAAGTTCTATCTATAGCCAATCTTAAGAAATACGTTTCGACTTTTTTTAACCGAAACTGAAAAAAAAAGGACTGGAGGTGGAAATCCTTAGTTAATCCCCCTCTTCCCAATCCGATCCGGAATTTTATGCTGAATCAATATCAGTTATTATCTGTATCTACAGCCAATTTTGAGAAATAGGTGAAGGAAAATTCTTAAACCAGAAGTGGAAAAGAAACCGGAAGTAAAAATTTTTAGTGAACCACAAACTTCCTCTAAAATTGGATGCGGAATCCAAATCATCAGTTATCATTTAAGCTCTAGCTGTAGCCAATTTCGACATATAAACGTTTCAAGGGACAATTTTTGAACAGGAAAAGAAAAAGAACCGAAAGTAGAAATCTAGAATGGACCTCCAATCTCTCAGAAATAGGATGCTAATTTCAAATAAGTCATCACCTGATCTCTATCTATAGTAAATCCCAAAAAATACGTTTCAAGAAAACATTTTTCCGAAAAAATCTAGTATGGCAAATTTTTGTCAACTACAAAACTCAGCGCAACCTCCATAAAACGAATGCCAAGGGACTAACACAAATACTTGTCAAATCGAGGTACTAATGCATAAAACTGAAATCTTACCTTTGGATGTGTTTTAAAAATTTTTGCGGCTCCGAAAAGTCCCATTTATAACGATATATTTTGGGTTCCGTAATCATCAATTTCTTTAAAACATTTCTCATCTAATGCTGCTCACCGTGCACATCATATAATCTATTATCTAAATACTTTTACATAACGAGCAGCAGTATCTTCCATCTTTTCTCATGTCTTTTCAATAACTAACTAACTGCATTGCATCTCTCTAATTTACTTAAAATATAACGCACAGTAAAACTCGAATTGCTTATGTTACTGTTTTCACAAAGAATGCAACTTTAAGTATTCTTGCACTTTTTCTTTAAATACATAGACAGGAAGGAGCCATTTACCAAGCAACATCATTATACATTCTTTTGCAAAAAGAAAAAAAAAAACGAAGCACCATTAAGAAAGTGACTGTTTTTATTGAAATTAAATATGCGTACAGCTCATACACAGGTAATGAAATGATTACAAAATCAAGGCCGCAGGACCCATCAATGGTTCGCAATCAATCGCACATTGAATTTTCAAATCAGTAATTGGTGAAACCCCCTCTTGGCGGCAATGCATGCTTGTATACGTCTAGATAAGGAGTGATAAAGTTCCTAACGTCATCCTGCGATACATTCTGCCAGGCATTCCTCAATTGTTGCTCCAGATCTGCTACATTTCGGGGTGTCCGAACTTGCGGCCTAGCATGTCCCATATATGTTCGATTGCCGAAAGGCCTGGCGACCTTGCAGGCCAAGGAACAGTAACAACAGCACGGAGACAGTCCACAGATATGCTAGCCGTATGTGGCGTGGCATTATCTCATTGGAAAATGGCCCCAGAATAACGTGCCATGAAGGGTAGCGCAAACGTCCGCAGGATTTCATCAACATATCGTTGAGCTGTTAAAGTTGTACGCAGGATGACTAGGGGCGACCTGCTGTCGTAAGAGATATCACCCCACACCAAGGGTTATGGCTGTGTGCCTGTGTAAAGAAAGGCTGATTAGGACCGCTGGCCTTGGCGCTCCACACATGTACCCGATGGTCATCTGTTGAAAGGCAAGCGTGATTCAACACTGAACACTATGCGATGCCAGTCTGCTGGCAGCCATGATGCTCGGCTACGACACCACTCCAAACGACTCTGTCGATGTTGGGGGGTTATGGAAAGACGTCTTAAAGGCCGCCGTGAACGTAACCCCACCTCAGCCAATCGCCGTGAGATGGTGGAAGGTACCACGGGTGGTATGGAAGAGGCTGTAGCACGTTGGATGGTGGATAATGACGTCGTTGGACCAGTCCGGGCCTGTCATACAATCAACCGATCTTACCTCGCATTCGTGCACCTTGGCCTTCCAGAACCTTCATTTCGCCGATGAGTTAGTTCCTTGCAGCAACCATTACTGCCAGCAACTTTGCACAACAGTGTCCATTCGGTGCAGGCGACGACCTATTGCTCGGTATGACCAGTCAGCTTCACTCATCCTTACTATACAACCACGTTCGAACTCGTCTGATTGCTTATAAGGTCTTCAGCAACGTCGTAACGGCATTATTGCTTGTGTCTCCACGGAACTGTAACGCCGATAACGACCTAAGATAAATCGTCCACATTTTAAACCTGTTCTATAGGATGCTAGCTGCTCCGTAGAAACGAGCGCTATGATCGAAGTTAACACTCATTGGCCTTGCAAATTTAATCATTTGCATACTTGGTATAAAGGAATTTGTATGCGAAATTTCGAGATGATCGGATTATTTTTTAGGGTTTTTTTTTTTTTTTTTTGCATAAGAGTGTATAAATTATCAATATGAACGTAAAGTTTAATTCAGAAACTATATTTTTGAAAGGGCTCCATTTCGCCAGCCCCCCCCCCCCCCCTCGGAATTTCAAAGATGTCGGTTGTCTGTACTACGTTAGTACCGAATTGTATCGTACAAATTTTCGTTTGTAACACTTCCGGTAAGGCGTTATTCTCATTTCAAAGTAGGGGGAGGGAGCTGGGGAAACGACAGCCCCCACCTTGGAATTTCAAAATTTCGGCGATGCTATTCGTTTGTACTACGTTTGTGCCGGATTATACCGTAAAAATTTCCGTTTTGTATCATTTCCGGAACGACGTTATTCTCATTTTAAAGTGGGGAGGGGGGGCGAAACGGCACCCCCCACCTTGGAATCTCAAAATTTCGTCGATGCCATTCGTTTGTACCTGATTGTACCGTAAAAATTTTCGTTTGTACCACTTTCGGTACGCAGTTATTCTCATTTCAATATGGGGGGGGGGGGGCGTGCTGGAGAAACAGTAGACCCCACCTCGGAATTTCAAAATTTCGTCGTTGCCATTCATTTGTACAACGTTTGTACCGTAAAATTTTTTGTTTGTACGACTTCCGGTAAGGCGTAGTTTTTATTTAAATGTGGATGGCCTTGAAAATCGGCAGCCCCCCCACCTCGGAATTTCAAAATTTCGTCAATGCAATTCGTTTGTACCGGATTGTACCGTAAAAATTTCGTTTGTACTACTTCATGTACGATGTTATTCTCATTTCAAAATGGGGGGGGGGGGGGGGGGGGGGCTGGCGAAACGGCAGCCCCACCGCGGAATTTCAAAAATTCGTAAACGTCATTCGTTTGTACTGGATTGTACCGCAAAAATTTTCGTTTGTACCACATCCGGTACGGCGTAATTTTTATTTAAATGTATAAGGCCTTGAGAATCGGCAGCCCCCACCTCAGAATTTCAAAATTTCTTAGACGCCATTCGTTTGTACTACGTTTGTACCGTAAAAATTTTCGTTTGTACCACTTCCGGTACGGCGTTATTCTCATTCCAAAGTGAAGGCTGGCAAAATGGTAGTCCCCAACTCGGAATTTCAAAATTTCGTTGATGCCATTCGTTTGTACCGTAAAAATGGTCGTTTGTACCACTTCCGGTAAGGAGGTCTTCTCGTTTCAATGTAGGGGGCTGGCGAAATGGTAGCCCCCCCCCCCACCTCGGAATTTCAAAATTTCATCAATGCCATTCGTTTGTACTGGATTTGGATTGTACCGTAAAAATTTTTGTGTGTACTACTTCTGGTATGGCGTTATTCTCATTTCAAAGTAAAGGCTGGACAAACGGCAGCTCTGACCTCGAAATTTTCAAATTTCAATGACGTCATTCGCTTGTACTTCATTTGCACTGGAATGTACACAAAAAAATTTCATTTGCATCTTTTCCTGTATACAGTTGCTCCCATTTCAAAGTGGCCATTTCCAAGATTCCATTTCGCCTCTTCTCAATTCCGAATTTTCAATATACATTAATTTGCACTAGATTGTACCGCAAAAACTTTTGATTATACCGCTTCTGGTACAGAATTATTTTCTTTAAAATGTGGGATATAACAACTTTCCAGTCCTATCATTCCGAACTTTTAAATTTGAATTGTTTTATCCAACATAGTTATTCCCATTTCAAAGTGGAAAATTATATTTCTTTATCATCTGCTGTAAATAACAGGTTGACCTCTAGTCTCACTGTAGTGGCTGGAGGAAACGAGCAATGGTGATATCAGCTTCAAAATATGAATCAATGGTACCTCTGAAATCCGAAATTATTCAGAGACATTTCTGAATCGTTCTACTTTTCTTAATGTACATTAAAGATTGCACATTCTGAACATTGCAGGACAATGAACACAAGTACCATTTAACTATAAAATAATTAAAGAACATACTTTTATGAAAATAAAATTTATACATGCATTAAAACATACAAATGCAAATAAATAAATTTTTACAAATCGGCACATTTATTTAGTACATTATTCAAATATTTAGCTTAACATATATTTATACAAATATTTAACTCAATTTACATTTATATAAATATTTTACTTAATTTGCATTTTTACAAATATTTAACTCGATTGACATTTATATAAATATTTAGCTCAATTTGCACTTATACAAAGTAAGATTTATACGAATATGTAGCCCATGTACATTGAAAAATTCGAAGATATATTTCGATATTTGTGAGCATTTAAAATAGATTTCAGGAAATAAAATATAAAATATTGATTAATTAAAAAATATTATGTACCCAACTTAATTGAATATAATATAGTTTTAAAAAAGACAAAGTAGGAATTAGCTATCATAGATTTGAGAATTTGGTTGCCAGTGCTTGATTACCCAATAGGCACATTGAGCATGTGCTTAGGGCACCAGCAAATTAGGGGGCACCAATAAAAATTTAAAATGTGTTAATTTGTATATTTTTGCTTAATGCTTATCTAATAATAGAGAGCAGTGAATTTTCTACAGCCCCGAGCGACTTTTAAAATTTTGTCTTCCAGGGTTATCTAGTGGTTGTTGCCTCCTTCAATGGTGACTTTATTATACCTCATCAATATTAAGATAATCAATTGGTCAGTATTACAGTAAGTAGTAACATTATCCGCATAAAAATGCTCGTAGGGAGGAGAGAAGCTCTGTGCGCAATTTCAGCAGTTCGTTTAACGCCAGGGTGTCTTTTTCAATCACAATTTCATTATAGTTCTTTAAAAATTAAAATATAGCTAATTTGCTGCACTTGGAGCTCAAACCACAGCAACCCGTAGATAATACGAATCTATTAGGGTCATTATTTACTGAAGGCCCCTAAATGACTGAAACCACTTAAAATTATTTTGATCAGATAATAGAAGAATTTTATTACGGAGAGACTTTTAAATAATTGGCTCTTTAAATTTAATTATGTTATTATTATGGATTTTCTTTTTGCAAGTTTGTTACTTTCAAAGAAATCGCAGAGAATGCATTAAAAATAATTAGTGTTATTTATTTATTCATTAAAATTTTGTTAATAATATCATTCATCTTTATAATCTTTTTGGTGGCTTCTGAATCTGTTAATTTAAATTCTTGAAATATTTCTTTATCTCTCTACATTAAAAAAAAATCTGATGTGGGCAACACATGACTTTCCTTATATAATGCAATGAATTTACTACTTTTACAGTTAAAAAAAATGTTATTCTTATAGTAGATACTTATGATCTTTCCAAGATATTGAATTTTCTTCAATTAGTCGTCATTTTCATTGATTTAGCGTCATTTTTTATCGATTTGGTGAGATTTTTGTTAATTTAGCAACAATTAAAAATGTCACCAAGTTGGCGACATTCCGCCAAATTCGTTGCCAAAATCTCGCCAAGCGTTATGGACGGAGAAATAAGTTATTCTTACAGCAGATAAATGACTATTGGCGTTCAAATACAAAAGTATTACTCAAAGTATATTTTTTCATGAATGGAACGAGCTAGATCCACGAGAATGATGTCACCCAATTTATCGCATGGTATTACATATGAAAAGTGAACATGTTTCTCAATAGGAAATATTTTTTTTTAATTTTATATAACTTTTTGATAATTTTTTGAAAAAATGTGCAATATCTCGAGAATGGTTCATGTTAGCGTTCTAAAATTTAAGTCAATCGTTTTTCTAATGAAAAATTACATAAGAAATGTCTATTTGCGTAACTTTATTAGCGGTTTTGATTTTTTGACGATTTCTTCAAAATTTCACTCGAGAATTTAGGGGGGGTTCTGAACATTCGATTGCGTATAAAAACAATAGGCCTCCAGTGTTTACGGATTGTGATTTTTGTACCAAATTTGGTTCGAATCGGTCCATTCGTTCGTCAGTTATCGTCTCCACAGACGCACACACACACACAGACATCCCTTCAAAAATGTTTTCTTCGTGATCAGGGATGCTTGAAACGTGCTCTCGAATTCGAATTTTCGACCCCGTCACAATACTTTCCTTATACATACATAAGGAAAGTAAAAAGCTAGAAGCAACCGCTGACCAAATCTGCTTAAAATAGATAGATTTTCCAGACAGCTTATACTATCCTGAAAATAATGACTTATCTCATAATTTACACGTCAACTACTCTCCAACTAAGCGATGACGCCTTCTCAGGAGCACTCAAACAATCGATATCATTTTGCAAGGAAAATATAAAATAATAACAGCATAACTTCTATTAGCATAAAGCTATACAATTCAGCATTAGTAACATATATGAAAGAAAAACTATGAATGCTAATTGTTTCAATCGAGTCATATTTCGAAACTGCAGTATCGACTAATTCAATTAACAAATGCTTATTCCCTGAAGCAGTAAACAATACTATTTTAGTTCCTGCGCATATTGAACCCCATGGTTGCATCAATTAACATTTGGTATTTACAGGAGATACATATTCTTCAAGATATCGTTCGTTGCATTTCTTTTATTCTGCGCCTGTTGATTCCGAGAACAAGTACACTGCTCACAACTGAAATCGCAACACTATGAAGAAATTAACGTATCCTTATGAAATTTGCAGAATATAATTGTAACTTGGAGATGTGCAAATGATTAAAAAATCATACCTGGAAAGTGAAAGCATGGAACTTTATTGACATTAGATCCATATGAAATAGGCCCACCGCGTGAGACTATGTAGGATTGAATACGACGAGGCATCCCGTCAATGAGATGGTCAATGGTGTGCGGAGGGATGGCATTCCATACAACATGCATTTGGGCTTGTAACTGAATGTGGTTTGCTGGCATTGGGAGTTCTCTTAATAGGCGACCCTAGATGCCTCAGATATGCTCAATTGGCGACAAATCCGGAGCGTATGCTGGCCAAGGCAGAATATCAAAATCTTGTAGACTATTCATAGTTACACGTGCAGTATGTGGCGTGACATTATCCTGCTGAAAGAACAGTTCACGCCTGGTTCACAGATATAGCTGTACCACAGGTCTCACAATGTTAGAGACGCATCGTTGTGCCGCGATACTGCCAGAAACATGAACAAAGGTGTTCGTCCACCAAATGTTATACCACCCCAAACTATGGTACCACTTAGGGGGCTGTGTGGCGACTGACAGGAAAAGCTTCTTGGTGGCATCTTTGAAAGCACCGCCATACGCGAGTACCCATTTGGTATGCCAAAACAGAATCGTGAATAGTCCGTGAACAGAATGTCCAGTGCAAATTAAATAGAAGCGAACGAAGTCATTAAAATTTGAAAATTCCGAGGTCGAAGCTGCCGTTTCTCCAGCCCCACTTTGAAATGAGAATAACGCTGTATCGGACGTAGTACACACGAAAATTTTTACGGTATAATCCTGTACAAACGTATGGCATCGACGAAATTTTGAAATTCCGAGGTGGGGGGCAGTCGTTTTGCCAGTCTCCCCCCCCCCCCCCCCCCCCCCCACACACACACACTTTGAAATGAGAATAACGCCTTACCGGTGGTACAATCCGGTACAAACGTAGTACAAACGACCGGCATCATGAAAATTTTGAAATTTCGAGGTGGGGGTGGGGGGGCTGGCGAAAGCCTTTTCAAAGACTACTACAGTCCACAGATATTAAACATCCTACTAATTAACATCTTGATCAGCTAGCTCCAGGTTGAAGAAATATGTTTAGATTAACTCCTAGAAACGAAATCAATGACTAGACAAAATGCAGATTATCAGTTTCTTCTTTTGTGAATCGTTCGCCTGCGCTTTAAACAGGATAGCTGGAAATCTAAAGACACGTATTTTGAGTATTTTGAAAATATAAAATACTCTGAAAATGTATTTTTGATACATTACCAAAATACATAACTTTTTTCAGTTTAAAAACCCAAATGTATTTCATATACATGCATTTTTTATACTGCTCAACTCTGTAGCTAAATCAATTTATCTTTGTGTATAGGTATTCTGAGGAATATGCTGTAAAACAAAGAGGGAAAATATGGTGGTGTTGAGACCCAGACCTGCCAGAAAGGTGTAAGGTAACAGTTTGGACTGCTGGGAAAACCGCCCAATTTAGACCAAAACCCAGTGGGGGAAGGCATCCACAGGGACCGTACCCTCCTTCCCCTACCACCAACCTCTTGGAAGTACTTACGGACCCACATGTTTAACGTGATCGTACTCTGCGTGAACGCGGCGGCAGTTATGGCACAGTTAAGGGAATCAAACCCCGGCCTACAGAGTTCAATTCCAGTGTGCTAATCACTGGGCTACCGCGCCTAGGAAAATATGGTGTAGCGAAATTCAAGGATATACAGTTTTTTTGCAGATTTAAAACCATAATTCGATTTCAATTGAAAATTTTGTGCTATTTGAATTGCTAATGCAAATTTTATATCTTCTAATTAAAGTTGAATACCTTTCAATGCTATTTGAAAGGACATTTGATACTTTTTGCATATTTTCTTTTAATAAAATTATTTATCTGCAGTTTAAAAATACATTTCTTGACTTAAAAACTTCTGATAATATTCTCTTCAATTTACAGCAGGATGAACTTGGTCCTTTGTGAATGAACTGATTTATTTCAATACAAAAAATCTTTTATTATTTGGGATGAACCATCAATGATTTCTGGAATACCACTGAGAAATATTGATGCTACACTTAAGGATTTATTGAAATCCGATCTTTTCTTTGGTGGTAAATCTATTCCATTTGGGGGTAATTTCAGACAGGTGTTACCAGTAGTCAAGCGGGCTGGCAAAAGTTATAATTGGTACCACAGCAAATGGATGTGGAATTATGGCAATTTGTCAAACGTTATTCACCAACATGCCACATGCATACAGATACACAATGTTTTGGTGACTGGTTGCAAAGTTAAAACAATGGAACATTTGATCGTTTAGCAGTATCCATTAACATGCTATGTTTCAGTGGTGCAGTCATAAAATAAATAGTACCAGGACACTTTACAAACTGCATCACAATAGCAAAATACAAGTAGTAAATACATTAGGCTACACAATATGGTGTCATAGTTGTTAACATGATGTTTATTAGTATTATTATTATCATATAACTAGTTATACACAGATAACATATAATACTGACTAA
The DNA here is from genome assembly GCA_951213105.1 of Amaurobius ferox. Classification (NCBI taxonomy): domain Eukaryota; kingdom Metazoa; phylum Arthropoda; class Arachnida; order Araneae; family Amaurobiidae; genus Amaurobius; species Amaurobius ferox. Next base: position 98,825,566 of record OX578134.1, read on the forward strand.
CAGATGGGCTCATCTGCTTATAAATTTCCAGAAAGATGGAACTTAAAGAAAAAAAAAATCTTTGAATCAGTCGTACATAGAAAAACTAAACTCACTGTGTTAGAAGAGCTTCCATATTTACCTCTCCTCCTTGTGCTCAGACATTTAACAAATCGTTAAATAAAGCAAATTTAAAAACTAAATACTTCATATGTGCCCTTTTAGAACCACTCAAAAACCCACAGGTGTTACAGTATATAGAAAGTAAAGTGTTTGAATATTTTGGCTATAACAAGGCTATATGTGTTGAAGATGATGCAACTGATGAAACCATCATGCTGTTTCCATGCAGAATATTTAGCATCCATCAATATCATAGATTTACCATTCCAAAAGCTAAGCCTTAAAGATAATATTATTGTCATGTTAGTCAGAAACCTTGGATAGCTGATTGACTATGTAATGGTACATGCTTAATCATCCATAAAGTCACTACAACTTTTATTCTGTAATATTATGACAGGTCATAGACCTGAATCACCATGAACACAAAAGGCAATGCCGATTTACCCTTTATATTGCATAGGACAGTTTCCAGTTTAGTAAACATTTGCCATGGTGATAAACAAATCTCAAAGACAGACTTTTGATAAAGTGGATTTGTACATTAATAAGAACTGTTGTATTTTTGGTTATGATCAATTATACATGGTCTTATCCAGATGTCAGTCCATGTCTGGTATTAAAATCAAAATTTTCAAAGAGAAAAATGAAGAAGCAGATTCTTATATTCAAAACATTGTGTATAAAGAAGTTCTGTAGTTCTTTACACATGAAATTACAAGTATTTTATAAAACCTGCTCGAGTTGCTAAAGATGAAAATAGTGTTTTTCATACGACTAACTTCACTTTTAATCACAGTTGGTGATAATTCCATTTATAAAAAAAGGATGTGTCTATTGGTAGCACCTCCAGGGTGTCATAAAAGACAACTTCTTCTTACATTCAGGCGGTGTTGGTGAGCAACAGCAAGCATGTGGGCAGTAGTCCCTTAATATACCAAATAAAATTTAAATTGCATTATCTGCAATGTAAGTTTTAAATGAATAGAATTTATTCAGCATCCTTTATGTACTGTTTAAGATATTGCACATTTTTAAAACTAAAATGTAAAAAATCATAAAAAGGTAAAAGCATTCTTTTGGTCTTTTTACAACAAATTTATCAGCACCAAAGCTTAGGATGTATTATCTTACAGGTATTACTTTAGCTACTGAAACACGTCTTAACATAATCTATCAAGATGAGTTTGGTATTTGAATTAATTAACTATTTTATACATTACATTTTACCACAAACTGATAGGCACCCTTGATTAAGTGTTATTACGAACCATTTTTGAGATATAACAAGTTATTTTCTCTACACTGAGAATATCTCTTGAAGAAATCTAGCAATGCAAGTTGATATATTTATTTTAATTGTCAATTACAATGCATTTCATCAAGATAAATAGACCTCTATTTTTTCTATATAATCAGAATATAGATTTACCATTCCAAAAGCTAAGCCTTAAAGATAATATTATTGTCATGTTAGTCAGAAACCTTGGATAGCTGATTGACTATGTAATGGTACATGCTTAATCATCCATAAAGTCACTACAACTTTTATTCTGTAATATTATGACAGGTCATAGACCTGAATCACCATGAACACAAAAGGCAATGCCGATTTACCCTTTATATTGCATAGGACAGTTTCCAGTTTAGTAAACATTTGCCATGGTGATAAACAAATCTCAAAGACAGACTTTTGATAAAGTGGATTTGTACATTAATAAGAACTGTTGTATTTTTGGTTATGATCAATTATACATGGTCTTATCCAGATGTCAGTCCATGTCTGGTATTAAAATCAAAATTTTCAAAGAGAAAAATGAAGAAGCAGATTCTTATATTCAAAACATTGTGTATAAAGAAGTTCTGTAGTTCTTTACACATGAAATTACAAGTATTTTATAAAACCTGCTCGAGTTGCTAAAGATGAAAATAGTGTTTTTCATACGACTAACTTCACTTTTAATCACAGTTGGTGATAATTCCATTTATAAAAAAAGGATGTGTCTATTGGTAGCACCTCCAGGGTGTCATAAAAGACAACTTCTTCTTACATTCAGGCGGTGTTGGTGAGCAACAGCAAGCATGTGGGCAGTAGTCCCTTAATATACCAAATAAAATTTAAATTGCATTATCTGCAATGTAAGTTTTAAATGAATAGAATTTATTCAGCATCCTTTATGTACTGTTTAAGATATTGCACATTTTTAAAACTAAAATGTAAAAAATCATAAAAAGGTAAAAGCATTCTTTTGGTCTTTTTACAACAAATTTATCAGCACCAAAGCTTAGGATGTATTATCTTACAGGTATTACTTTAGCTACTGAAACACGTCTTAACATAATCTATCAAGATGAGTTTGGTATTTGAATTAATTAACTATTTTATACATTACATTTTACCACAAACTGATAGGCACCCTTGATTAAGTGTTATTACGAACCATTTTTGAGATATAACAAGTTATTTTCTCTACACTGAGAATATCTCTTGAAGAAATCTAGCAATGCAAGTTGATATATTTATTTTAATTGTCAATTACAATGCATTTCATCAAGATAAATAGACCTCTATTTTTTCTATATAATCAGAATTTGTTATTTTATTGGCAAAATCTCATGTTGGATACAACAGATTTATTTTTATTAGTTTAATGTACATGAATAATAAAGCAGATTGAAACAAAAAATTAGAGAAAAGAACATGATTTATTTACAGAACGATGATTTCAGAAATTTGTATGATTTAATGCATTTTACAAAAATATATTTACCTTATCCATAGATACAAAATTCAGCTCAGGTACAGAAGTCAAACGAAAGTAATTTTTTTATAAAATCATAATATGTCAAAATTATTTTTAAAAGCAAGAATAAAGCATTGAAACATTATTTTAAAGATTTTTTTAATGAGTGCAGAATTAAAAGAAATTTAAGGAGCACTTTTTTTTAATATTATAGATTTGTTATAAAGATTCTAAAACATACAAAAATATATATTTTACATCAATTTTCAAGGAAAAAAAAAATAAATTTTCAGTGATATGAAAATTAAAGTCAACCATTTTTTATCATTTCATGAAAATCTTCAAGGGATGTAAGAATTTGTCTTGTTACCTGTAAAAGAAATGTACTTTGTTTACATGATTATAAAAAATATAAAATATTCATATCACTTTAGATAATAATTCACATTTAACAAAATAAGTTCTCATTGTACATCAAAGCCTATCATCAAATTCCTATTAATCCAGAAGATGTGTATAAAACTGCAATCACAACATCCTTCGGATTATTTGAAGGCACTCGTATGCAGTTTGGACTCTGTAATGCAGCTGCTACTTTTCAATGATTTATTGATGAAGTAACACGTAATCTTCCATTTGTATATGCTTTTGTCGATGATATTTTAATAGCTTCGAAATCACCAGAAGAACATATTACCAACCTGAAAACTTTTTGAACGGTTACAACAATACGGTCCAAGTGTAAAACCATCAAAATGTAAGTTTGGACTTTTTCATCAATTGAGTTCTTGGGATTCAGAGTTTCAGCATCTGGTATTGTGCCACTCACAGAAAGTGCAGATTATATAAAAAAATTTCCGAAGCCAACGACTATCACACAACTAAGACGATTCCTTGGATTATTTAATTTCTATCGATGTTTTGTGCCAAAAGCTGCTCACATACTAGGTCCATTAAACAAATTTTTAGAAGGCATCAAAAATAAAAGAAAGTCTAAAAATACTACGCAAAATTAAGTGTGTGGGTTGACACTAGTGATGGAGGACTAGCTGTTGGAGGATCTCTCATGCAACTCAACGGGAACCTATTTCATTTCTATCAGTCAAACTTTCAAAAAGTCAAAAAAGTTGGTCTACATATGATCTTAAACTATTGGCAATATACACATCAGTCAAACAATTTAGACACATGCTAGAAGGTCGGGATTTTGTTATTTACACTGACCAAAAACCCCTAATTTATGCCTTCAAACAGAAACCAGATAAATGTTCGCCTTGACAACTGCATCATCTAGACTATATTTCTCAATTCTCAACAAACATTTGTCACATAAAAGGTACTGAAAACATAGTAGCAGATGCACTGTTACGTATTAAAATTGACAACATTTCATCTTCGATTTTAAATTTCGAAGATTTTGCCTGAGCTCAAGCAACTGATCCTGAGTTAGAAATTCTTCTCAACAACCATTCTCACTTCGAATAGAAAAAAGATTTTTTTCAATTGCAAATTCTGAGTTGTTCTGCGATATGTCAAAGGGACAACCTCGACCTTTTGTTCCCGAGTCATATCGAAAAATCATTTTTAATCAACTTCAAGGACTTTCTCATCCCCGAATTTCTGCAACTACTAAGTTGATTACTGTCAGATATGTTTGGCCTGTGATATGAACAGCTGTATTAAGAATCAAGTTAAATGTTGCATTCCTTGCCAAAGATCAAAGGTGCATAAACACACCAAAACTCAGATTGGCACATTTGCTATACCAGACGTACGGTTTGTACACATACATCTCGACATAATTGGCCCACTTCCACCATCTAATGGTAACAATTATTGTTTAACAATAATCGATCGCTTCACGAGATGGCCTGAAGTTGTATCAATTCCAGACATACAGTGGCGGCTCGTGCATAGGCACTGCGGCACTGCGGGAGCGACAGTGCTCTCTGTTCCTCGCAGCCTGGCGTGCAACTTCCTGCTTGTGCAGAACAGTCAAACACCAAGCCGCTGGAACTGTGAAGTGTGGTGTTTGACTGTTGTGCGCATGCGCACATAGGAAGCTGCACATGAGGCTGCGAGGGAGAGAGAGCATTGTTGCTCCAGCTGTGCCTTAGTGCCTATGCACGAGCCGCCACTGCAGACATAAAAGCTGAAACTGTGTGTAAAGCATTATTTTCTGCCTGGATTTCGCATTTCGGAGTACCTTGACAACAGATCAAGGAAGACCACTGGAATACTCTCTTTTCCAACAACTTAATACAATGATGGGTACAAATCACATTCGTTCTACAGCATACCACCCTATTTCAAATGGGATAATTGGACGTTTCCACAGATATCTAAAATGTGTGCATTAAAAGCACATGAAAATGCCAATTGAACAGACACACTTCCTATCACACTTTTAGGAATACGAACAGCTCTAAAAAATGACATTTAAGCCTCTTGTGCTTAACTTTACCTTCGCATTAACTTTACCACATTAACTTTACCTTCAGACATGTTTTATGATTCCATACCTAAACAATCGTACGATTCAACGTGGGTGACAAGTTTCTGAGAAAAAATGAGAACACTCAATCCCGTAGCAACATCAAGACATGGCAAATATTCTATTTTCATCCACCCATCTCTGGAAAGCTGTACCCATGCTTTTCTTCGCACAGATTGTACAAAACCACCTTTAAGTTAATCGTACATGGGACCTCACAGAGTGATCAAAAGAAATAAAAAAAACTATAAAAATTGAACTTAAAGATAAAAAAAAAAACTGTATCTTTAGATCGAGTGAAGCCCGCATTCCTCCTATGTGAAGAGGCAGAAAAACATAAGCCTCTTATGACTTTTAATACATCGAAAGAAAATTCAAAATCTGCCATCAAAACCAGGAGTGGTAGGATGGTACGATTTCCTGAAAGACTAGTACAATACATGTAAGATCAATGTAGATTCAATGTGTATTCCTAAACTAATTTAATTTGTATATTTTAAATTGTATATGTTGTATATATTGTGTAATTGTATATATTGTATATTTGAGATCGTTTCTTGGTACCCCTCATTTACTGGGGGAATACTCATATGGCATTCAATGCGTATTTAATTCTTGGCCATCTGCCAAGAATCAAGTACAGTGCAGCAGATAGACATTCTTGATCTAGCGGATAAAAGAACATCGGTTCTTCGCTGTGAGAGTGGCTGATAAGTTGAAGGTTGTAACTAGAATGAGTTTTATAATAAAGAAGGAGATGACGATTGGGCAGTCTTGTGATCATTGATGCGAAACACTACAGTATCAAACGTTTCAAATACAAGGGCGATAGGAGACAATAGTTTGTTCAACTAATAAAATGAAAGACTTCAGAAGAAACTAGTTTTATGGAAGTTTGCACTTCAAAATAAGATATGTCAAACTTTCTTTCTGTCCCTGGCCTGGGAAAGCTGGAAGACTCCATGCTTGACCACATGTCAACACTACATGAAGCACTTGATTATTACATTCACTTTTTCACACCCAGAATCTTGAATGGATTTAATTATGATATGAATTTTCAGATAGTGCAAGAGAGTTAGACTTTGCTGCAGAACAAGAAGATAAATTTATCGATCTTTGCACAGCTTTAATGCTGAATGTTCAATTTCACAAAATTAATTAGATATCAGGAACTGTGTTCTAGCTTGGACTAGCAGAAGAGTATTGTAATTAAGTGACAAAAGCAACTTTTGTTCTTTTCAACTTTATATTTGGGTGAGAATGTCTTCTCAAGGATGGCTATAATCAAATAAAAAAAACAGAAATTACTTTTGTCATAAGCACCATATAGATCAGACATCAAACTCTTTTACTCAGGATTCCAATCAAAATCTTCACATTAAATTTCTTTAACTGTATATTTCTAACAACATCATTACACAAGTGGAAGCATGCACAGAAGTGGCAGCAGATCTACTATAGGTGCTATTAGTAACTGTCTTCAAGATATCTTGCCTTGCTCATAGAATTGTACTGAAATTGTCAGTTTCCCCTTGTAATGCCAAAATGAGTGCTCCAAATAAAATAAAATTATTGGTTTTTCAAAATTGGAAAAATGACATTGATCCAAAAATTTTGGTCCATATAAAAAGATAATACTCCAGAGCACAACAATTCCTTAATGCTATGAAAATATTGTTAAAAAAACCATGAAGAACCACATAAAAAATAATCAATAAATAAAAAGGATAATTACAAAATTTGTCATTTTTCATATTCTTTTGATAAACTTTATTAACATTTTAATTTAACTGTTCACTATCCAAAGCAGGAGTTTGCAACTTTTATCATTAGCCAGAACTCTCATATAAAAAAAGTTTCTTTCTAGGCACTAGATAAAAGAATTACAGTAATAGATATGTATTTTTTCATGTATCAAGAGTATTAGTGCTTGAAGGCACCAATTTACAAGAACAATTAGTAATTTTGTCACTCTTTACATTTAAGAGAATTTTATGAAAATCAATTAGCTTGTGACTAGTCAATTTTTATTCCTCCATTAATCTGAAAATTACTATAGACATTTGCATAGCTGCTAATCAATTTTGACTAATTAGTTTTGCTAAATCCTTATGGAGAGCCCTGGTGGGTGGCAGCATGTGATAAAACACAATTACTGCCCATTCAATTAAATTTGTTTTTCTATCAAATTCTTGAGCATTTTGATCAGCTAAATTAAATTAAACTATTATTAAACTAAACTCATCTACCTTATCTCTAATTCTGTTCATAAGAACACAATATAATTTTTTCCAAACAAAGTTTAAAAAATATTTTCTGCTCAGTACTATTTCTATGGAATGGTTAACTTTGCATTTGTATTGACATCTTGACAATTTCTAGGTCTAAAAATTTGAAATATAGATGCCATTACCCACACTAAAGTAAACAACCATACTAATAATTAACAAGAAAGATCAATAATGCATAAAGCATTGATTATGAAACACTTTCCAACAGAAATGCAATTTTATTTAAACATCTCTCAAATGTGATACAATAAGCACTGATATATTTTTAAATTATCACAGTACTACAATAATTTAATATATTTGAAAACTTGAAACTTCATCGAAAAAAAATGAACTTTATTCAAATGACATCATCAAAATATAAATTATCTGGCTCTCTATGAATGTTTCATATCATTTTTATTCCACACTCCAGAGCTAAATAATTTTGTGTGAAAAAAATTCAGCAATTCTTATACAACTCATCTTACAATCACTTGTTTACATTCTGCATCCATCAAAATTAGGCTTTGTTGTAGAAATAATCAAAGTTTGATGATCATTTGAACTCAAAAATATTGTAATTGATTTGGCACAGAATATAGATGCACAGAAAATACGTAAAAATAAAGAGTTTTAGGACGGATGCAACACTAAATATAAATTTAAAGGAACTTTAACGATTTTTACACTGGGAAAAAAGGATGGATGCCATAATTTATTTTGAAGTGGGTCACATGATTTCTTTATATAATATGGTTGTAATTATTATTTTAATTTTTATGGGATAATTTGAATATTTTTTTAATTTTTCAGAGAAATTTGTGAATATTAACTTTGATTAAAACATGTTTGAAAAATTAGGTTCCATAGGGTTCAATGTATTTCACTTTTTCAACCCGGGTTCAATCCTAAACTAATTAGGTGATATTCATTTGCATTTCCATATGTCCCACAGACCATCCCAACAATATACTAAAATTACATTTTGATAGTCATTTTTATGGCAGTTATCGTGCAAATGGGCAGACAGACAGACAGACATACATACATAATGAACAAAGTCATAAACACTTTTCAACTATGTTGGAAAGTATTAAAAATATCCAAATAAAAGTTTATTATTAGAATATAAGACATAGCATTACAACATTTTGTCTTAGAACTTTTAGGCATATAGGCATTGTTCATCAGAGGCATATGAAAAGTATGCAGTACAATAAATCTTTAAATACAGCCAACTCAAAGGTTAAATTTGCATAATACCAAAGGCCAGAATTAATGAAAAGAAATTTCATATTATGAGCAGTGATACAAAATTCAAAAAATCAAATAGATAACAGAAGTCATGCAGGAAATCAGATTTAATAAAACATTAAATACAGTGACCGCCGCTTATAAGAAACACGTTCGTTTCGCTCGTTTTGTTTCTTATAAGCAGTTGTTTCTTAAATCCGGAAATTTTTTAAAATCGTTCTTCCATTGTAAATACTAACTATTGAACACAATTTTACAGAATTTAAAAGATAAATGTATATAAGTAAAATATTAGTACATACATAATACATTTGTAAATTGAGTTTTGCATTCAAAAATATTTCTTATTTTACGAATTAAGCCTTACAACTTAAAATATTATCTATATGTATGCATATACTAGTATGTAATTAAATAAGAATAAAAAGTAAAACTCATAGGTCGTTCATTTATGTATAAGAGCATAGTACATTTTCATACATACCGTAATCTATTACTGAGGAACAGCAAAAAATTTATCCAGTGTTGTTTGTGCTAATGAGTCTGTGATTAGTTTACGTACATCCATTTCTAAATCATAAAATAGTCCATAAACTTTTTCTGATGCCCCTCTATGTTCAAGAGTTTTTCTAATTATAGTTAGGGCTTCTCGCGACTGTTTGGCTGTAGGAAAATTTTCTTCTTGTGGAACGTCGTCTTCATTTTCTTCTTCATTGCAAACATTCTGAATTTCCGCCACTATGTCATCATCACTTTTTTCTTCAGATGTTTGTAAATTTGCATCGATGTGAATCCATTCTTCGAAATGTGCTTCTAATTCTTCTACATCTTCTGCTGGTATGTCAACATTATTTTTCAAAAATCCTGCTTTACGGAAGCAATTAAAAATGCATATGTCAGAAACATTTGTCCATGCGCCTGCGATCATATGGATAGCATCAAGCAAGGTTATTTTCTTGCTTATTTCGCAAGCCGATCCTTTCTCTTCATCAATTGCATCTACTATTTTCTGTCGCAAATTTGACCGATACAGGGTTTTAAATGCTTTAATAATTCCTTGGTCAAGAGGCTGGTATGATGGAAGTTGTATTGGGTGGCAAAAAACAAAGTTCAATGTTTGTCAGCTGTACTACAGGATGAGCCGAACAGTTGTCAAGGATTAAAAGAATTTTTTCTCTTCCCATCAGTTCCCTGTCCCACTTTAACAAAAAGTCTTCAAAAATTCTACTTGTCATCCAGGCATTCTTTGAATTTTCGTAGATCACTGGCAATTTTTTTATTCCACTTAAACAGCGCGGACGTTTGCTTTTGCCAATAACTAAAGGGCTCTTTTTTACAGTTCCCGTCATATTTGTTGTTAACAGAACTGTAACTCGATCTTTTTGTTTTTTTCCAACGGAGGATAGATCATTTTTGAACATCATTGTATACTCGGGCATCGCTCTAAAATAGAGCCCAGTCTCGTCAGTGTTAAAAATTTGATGAGGAGCGTATTTTTCTAATAGAGGTGGTAAGCTTTGCGTAATCCATGAAGATGCCGACTCGGAGTCCGCGTCCTGCTTCTCTCCATAATTTTTTTTGTACACAATGTTATTTCGTTCTTTCCAGCGGCTTAACCAACCATCAGTCGCACGGAACTCTTTTTCTCCTAATTTTTCCGCAAAATTTTCTGCTTTTTTCAGTAAAATTGCCCTACTGATAGGAGCGTTCTTTAATCTGGCGTTAGAAAACCATTGTAAGAGTGCTTCCTCTATAGCAGCTGCCTTTCCTTCTCGTTTCCGTTTTCTTTGAAGATTACAATTTGGCGTCAAAATTTCATTTCTGCCTTTCAGGATTTTACATAATGTTGAGTGCGGAATTTCTAATGCAGAAGCAGCTTCTCTTTGACTACACAGAGGTAGAGAATCATACTTTTTAAGTAAACTTTGCTTTTCAAGCAAAGTAAGGGTTTTTCTCTTTTGCGACATGCTTCCACTAGCAAAACATAAAATGACTAACTAAAGCTGTACGAATCTTATTTGAGTGCATAAGCAGAGATGCCTTTCCTTATCAGTATGTTTCCTTAACTGCCAAAAGATTAAAACTCGTTTCTTACTGGTTTGGGGTTGTTCCCCCTAAGCCTTTCTACGGAGAAATTCTCTGTCATCCTTTGTTACATAGCAAACTCCCACCCCCTCCCCGTACGCCCAGAGACAAGAGATAACAACTCGTCCTTCAGTTAACCTTAAACAAATGGATTTTTTTCTTTTTTACACCCGCGTCGCAAGGAAATCAACAAATTTTCTGTAGAAAACTGTTTCTTATAAGCGGAATCGTGTTTCTTATAAGCGACACAATTTTAATGTTAAAATGAAGTTTGTATTTGTTTCTGTCGTTTTGGGTCTTATAAACGGCTGTTTCTTATAACCACTGAATCTTATAACCGGCGGTCACTGTATTTAGTCATGCAGATAGTGGTTTAACTATCATAGAATTGAGGATAAAATGCCAGGTAAAATTAGGTTTCTGAACAAAATCAAAGTTACAAATAAAATCCCAATAAAGGTAAATAAATAAGGTTCATGAATTTATGTTTGGCACATAGTACTTCTATGGAATTTCTATGAAATTGGTATTATGCAAATTTAACCTATAAATTGGCTGTATTTTAAGTTATTTTGTACTATACACTCGCCATATGCATTTGAGGAAGGGCATCTATATGCTGAAAGCCTAAGGTGAAATTTTGTAATTTTATTTCTTATATTCTGAAAATAAACTTTTTAATTAATAGTACTTTTTACATTTGGACATATTACCACATTTAAGTAAATAACCATAATTTTAATTCAGTGAACTGTACATTTGTATACAGAACAAACTTTCAATTTTATTGTATTGATAAACCAGACTTCGGGAAATCAGCAAAATCTAGCTTATCCACAAGGACAACTATTAAGGTTTTTTACCTGCACTCCCAACTTGTTACCTGTCCTCTTAAGAATTTTTGGTTACATATATTTCAAAACCCAAATTTTCATTTTAATTGTTATAAGTCGAAAAATGGTCCTTGTTGAATCCTTTGTGACATTCTGATTATGTATCTTTTCATTCTCTCAATAAGTATTTGGTTTCTTAGGATCCTGACTAGGATTAAAATATGTAAACAAGGTTACAGCGCTCCTCTTTTTATGCATAAACAAGCACACTCATGTCCAAAAGTTAAGCATAATTCGTAAAATGCGAAAAATTCGGAGTTAATATGAATACAATGGTTAACAATCAGTTGTGGAGAATTGTGGGACAAAGGTAAATCATTGTGCATATGCAAAACAGTTCAGTTGACGTCGACATGCGCAAAGCACCGAGGCATGTGGGAACGAGTATAAAATGGTCTCGAGCGGCATGGCTAGTTGAAGCAGAATTTCGCAATTGCTGTGGTACGAAGCATTGTTAACAATCAAAAAGGGCGAAAGATGTCACAAAGATGCCAACTGGACATGTTTTTGAAGGGATAAATTATTAGATTGTTGGAATCCGGTTGATCCTAAATCGAAGCGTTTCGAATTCTGAACGTTGCCTCAGTGTGTGATCTCCAGACTGTGGCAGAGGTTCCAAACTACTTGAGATGTTACCCAATGACCAGTACCATGTCGGCTAAGAGTAACAACCGCTTGGCAAGATCGATATTGGTGATAACTGGGCAACATTAGAGGAGCCGTTCTGCCAGACAACTGGGTTCAGACCTGACAGCCACCACAGGAGTCACTGTTTCGAGAAACTGTTTACAGGAGATTCAGACGCATTAGTCTCTATGCCAGACAACCAGCAGTTTGTATCAGCCTGGCGTCTGCACAGAAACATGAGTGTTTACAGTGGAGTTTGGAATATCAGCAGTGGATTGGACAACAGTGGGGCAATGTTATGTTCAGTGATGAATCCAGATTTAGCCTGCAAACTGATTCTCGTACCACAATCTGGAGAGAACATGGGATACGTTTTTACCCGGGAAATCATGGAAAGACATAGTTTTCAGTTTGGGGGAGTCATGGTCTGGGCAGGCATCATGATGGACAGCAGCACAACCTCCACATCTTTGACACGGGGTCCCTTACCAGTCAAAGATACAAAGTCCTTGAGCCTACCATTCAATTATTTTGAGGTGCTGCTGGTCCTGATTTCATATTCATAGATTATAATGCATCTCCTGACAGTGCAGCCTTGGTCAATGACTTCCTTTAAACTGAAGATAACCAGCACATGCAGTGGCCTGCCAACTCTCATGATCTGAATCCAATAGAGCATGTGTAGGATATGCTCGGGAGACATCTTGCAGTCCTCCGCTACGGGTTTGAAATGCTCTCCGTTAGGTTTGGAACTCTTTGAGCACAAAACTCATCCAAACCCTCATTGAAAGTATGGGAAATCATTGTGCGGCATGCATGGCTACCCGAGGTTTCCACACACCGAATTAAACTGCAGCATCACATTGTTTTAATCATTCTGTTTCACCAAGGTTGACACTTGTATTGTAACCCTTTTTCTTTCAATCCTTTTCTTTGGATAATAAAAGTTATTATTCTTGTTTTGCATTACTTTCTTCTTCTATAACCCTATTACACCCGCATACAGCATTTCTTTCCAACAACTATGCTTAACTTTTGGACATGAGTGTACAACTACACTTTGTTTCTTAACATTAACTCCTCTCTGTAAATGAGTAGAGTCTAATAGAGACTCAGCTCAATTTATAGCAGGTACACCAAAACTAGAACATGAAGATTCCTCATAATATATTATAGAAAGCATCGACAACACAAACTAGCTAAGTTTATGCTTACACATGGAGGGAACAAATCAGAAGGTGACAATTCAATTTTCCTTCAGGGGGTTTATAGTGGGGGAAAAGTGTGTATTCACTATATAATTTTACAATGATGACTGCTTGCTTTTTTTTCCTTTTTGCAAAGGGTTTGACAATCTTGAAGGACATCAACTTCAGAAAACTCGCTATCTTCGCTGAATTTTGAACCTGACTAGAATGGGAGGACTGGTCATTTCTGGAAGCCTGAGATAAGCAATACGCTTTCTCTCACCACAAAGAATATTGTTACATAACATTTATATCTGACAATCAGAGCAAACAAAATGTTAAAGACCTGCATTAAAGACATTAAAGACCTACTGATAATGATCTTGGTGATGAAAATATTGAAACAAGTCACTTGAGATCAATCAAGAGATCGGTTCTATATTAGTAGAGAATAAGAAGGAGGTACAGTAAAAACTAAATGGGAATTCTTCAGGTACAAACAGAGAGAATAAAATTGAATTCTTCCTATGAAAAATATTTCTAAATTGAAAGATTTTTCACAAGAAAATTGAAGAAATAAAATTATAGATCTACAAAATATTACATAAAATACTGAATTTGAGGCAAGAATTGTATTAGTGTCTTACACACAGCTTCCATCTGCACACAACAAAATAAAATTGCTGAACTCTGTGGAGCAAAAGTAAAAGAATGAAAACAAAACAAATAAAGTAGATAAAAACCTTGAACCTGCAAAAAATGTTCTATAGATAAAATTTGAAATTAGTCAGTCTGAGAAAATTTATGTATTCAAAAAGCAGATCTGTAAGAATTAGGAATTTACAGAAAATTCTTTGCACTAAAATAACGGGTAATATTTTAAATTACAAACAAATTATCAAATAAATTGAAAAACTGAAAAAGAATTGCAGATCTATAAAAAATTGTCCTGATACAAAAAGTTGGTAAAATCAAAACTATAGAAAAACAGAAAATGCATTTTTCCATCTTAAGAGTGAGTAACTTTTGTAATAAAATTTGCCACAGGTGTATGAAAATCTGAATTAATGGTCGATATCTGGCTGACTAACTGACTTTCCATGAGATGCATATAGTCAGCAAAAGATTTGTGCTCTATGATGCTTATGGTAAGCCGTGGACCACAATTTTGCTTGTTCAACCAAGCTGTGTAATTTATTCTTTATATTCCCGAATTGGGATATATTTTTTCACTATTAGTACTGCTTTATCATATAAGTGATGCTACTCTTTATATCTAAAGAGATACAGCTCTCTGTGTACAGCAACACAAGCATGTAAGATTCACAAAAAAATGTTTAACTTTTGTCTTTAGTTCAAGTGAGTTGATGCATGAGCTGTTGGTCTAATTTGACGATAGGTGAGAAATCTTGACTAGGTGACCAACACGAGCATGCAACATCTTCTATAAGAAAGACTAGACCAGATCTTCATCTTAACCCCATTATCCTTATTGTAATAAGCATAATATATTTGCTCAATCAGCTACATTTTGATGGTCTTATGCAATTCAGTAATATGCTAGCAAGTTTATACAAGTTTGACTCTGTACAAATGACAAATTTCCACACTTTCTTCTTAAATACATTTTTAAAACCTATTTTATTTAGAAAAAAATGTTTAATGGAACTTTAATATATTTTCTACTTATTAACTTTTCTATTTTTTGTTACTTTATGATTTCGAGATTTTGATGGCAATATATGTTTTTAGAACTTCCGAACATATTTTGACTATTTTTAGTGTGATGTTCATTTTGCCTGTCTGTGGTCGATTTCTTGTGTACATAGCTGCCAAAAACATTAATGGATTTTCACAGAACTTTTCATTCAGTTTTGTTAATGGAAAATCTAGAACAAAATAGAATTTTTTGAAATTGAAAATTTCAAAAGGTATTTAAAATTTTATATCGTCTTAACATGGCAGTCAGTATAGGACAAAATTTGATATAATTATGCATAAAAAGCATTATTTGCGGCTCAATGATCATAATGACCATGAAACTTAACAGTTTCATTCATTATAGTGAAAAATAGCTGCAATACAATTTTTATGTTCATAGTATTATTAGCTACCCTGGGGTGGTGAAGTTACAATGGAAATGGTACATTGTCAAATTTGATATCAATCGAAAGATTTTTCAAACCCTTTAAAAAAAAGGGTAAGATGTTATAATTGCGATCATTTTAGACCAACAATACTCATTTTTAAAAATTTTACTTGTAAAATTTGCATTAAAAAAAAAAAATCACAAGCTACTTAAAAGTGGATTCTGGTATAAAAATGTCGAGTTGAGCCACACAAGTTAATTCATTTTTGTTATTTTGTTATTATGTTTGTTTTAATTTTGGAAATATCAAGCATTAATGACTTTCCAACTTCCCTGTAAACAAAAAGGTAAGAAATTTGTAAATATAATGCATAGTAAAAATATTCTTTAAATATATATACTAAGATAAGATGTCTCGTAGGCAAAAAAAAAAAAAAAAAAAAATTTAGGAATCACTGCACTAGTATATTGTGATACATTATTAGCATTAAATTAAAATGCTCAGAGAAAAATATACACAGGAAATTGAAACTCTGAGGTTTATCGAAGTTAGACAGCACTTGTTCACTTGGAAAGTTATTGTCAAATGAAATAGCTTTTTGCATATAAAACTTTAGGACTTACATATCAGATTATAAATTTCAAGGCTCTAATTTATTGATTAATTAATAAAATACTGGCATCAATGCAATTGTTCAACTTAAACATCTATGGTAAAATTAGTTTTAGTGAAAATGAAACCACATGTACAATATTTGAAATATAGCAGAAGCCAATATTTACAATTACCTAAGTTAATCTATTTCTACCTAATAAATGTATCAAATACTTTTTAAAAAGTTTCAGTATACAAAATATTCTTACTTTCTTTGTTTATCATAGTAATTTTTTTTTACATAATTGATAATTTAAAAAAAAAAAATGATTTTAATACCATTCATATTTCATAGTTCTTCTTTGACTGATGGATTTAACATGAATTGAACAATGTCATCAACACTTCTTCCTTTTTCATATTCCATAACATATTTACCTTTCCTAAATGAACAAAATATTTTAATTGATACTTTTATATTATGAAGTTAAATATTTAGAGTATTATTAGAATTGTTATGCAAACATAAAAACAGATATTTGACAACATGTTTTTAAATATTCTGATGCTTCTAAACCTTTGAAAGTTTATATAAGCAATAATACATATACTGAGAAATAGCCACTATACTAATACAGTATGCAGGGATGTATCTAGAGAAATGTGAGTGGTGGTTGATTTTCCAGAACAATTATAATTGCGAATATAAAATTTCGAAACGAGCTTCGCGTTAATACGCACACACAAACAGTATTAGTATTGTATACTTTTATATTAAAGAAAAACATTTGATAAAATTGAATATAACTTTTTTTAAATGTAATTATAATATGTATATTTTTTTGGATGAGTGGTGGTCGGCAATTGAGTGGTGGTCGGAAATTCTGAGTGTGGTGGAAACCCCGACCACCGCCGACCACTGTAGATACATCCCTGAGTATGTGATTTATTATGTCGAAGTGTTGAAGATCCAGACCACTCGACAACCTGGGGTTTAGCCACTATTTGAGTGGCCGGGGTGATCCATTATGTGGATTGATTGGGACTTTCATTTTTTTGGATAAGGGGTTTTTCTGTAATCAAGGACATTTTTTCTAATATTTACTGAAATGTTGTTATAGGAAACTATAATTCTACTTTCAAGTATAAATGTATAAAGCTTTATTTTGTAATCTATATGAAAAATTATAATTACATACAATTATATATTATCAAATATATTATATATAATTAATTAAATTAAAATCAGATCTAGTGGTTAAGAAAAAATTATGAAAAAGGTGTAAAACATGGAAGAAGTTGATTATTAAGGATTGATGGAACATAAGTTTTCACTAAAAATAATAATGTTTATTAATTTTAATTAAAATTATAATATATTTATAGATGTGAATACATCAAATTTTAATATATGCTATCAAAATGGCAGTATTTCAAGTGCCTAAATCCTTATTTTAATATATCTTTTTAGAAAATATCCCTTTATTTTTATTAATTACTCATTTGAAAGATAATTTTCCCAAATAAACTGAAATTTTTAAGGAAATCTTAGTCGATACAAAATGACTACAAAAATAGAAAATGTATTTACAGTAAAACAAAATATAACATGAATTGTATACAAATGCTGACTTTTATGATATTGCCAGAGAGTTTGTTTTCAAATTGCCAATAAATAAATGAAACATGATATATTAAAAAAGTAGCAATGTATGAAATGAAAATTTTGGACTAAATGTAGACCATGGTTTTCAGCTGAGTGAGGTTTTCTTTACATGTATAGTTTCATTTTTAAAATAAAACAAGGAACTTTTTTTTTTAATAGTTTTCAAACATCAAGAGATTGGCATATTTGACTAAAGATCAGTAATAAATGCAAAAATCAGAGTCTCATGAGTAAATGCACTGTCTAAAGAAGTCAAATGAAGGTCAGTTTTAAATCACATTTTACAGCCTTTACTTTTTTTTTCTCGGCATTTTGGGTAAGAATAACTGAAATTCATTTCAGAAATTGGAATTCTAAAATGATCTGTTCAATAAAGAGAAAATAATCATTCGACCAAAATTGCACTGTACAATTGACACCCTTTTACTTTTTCTCCAGGAAATCTGCATAAATGTTGTGCTGTAGTGCAGAAGCGATAAGTCTGTCACAAGAATTTTTCGGTTATTAATAATCTTTTGCAATTTTCTTTTGAAGAAAATATTGGACACAGCTAGTTCTTTGATCTAATCGGTAAAGAGCAACCCCTCCGTAACTTAGGAGGTACTATATGGAGGTAGATTTAATAACTTATTTAGCAATTTATGCCAAATTTTGAAACTTTATAAGCATATCTATCATGCCCCCCTCTCCCAAAAAAAGAGATATTAATCAATGTCAAATGCAAGCATAAATTCTCATTGTTGCATGGATTAACATCACACATGATTGCAAATTTTTGTCAATTGTGGCCAGTGACAATTTTCTATAGTAAAAATATCCTGTAATTTGTATTATGAGGATATGTAAAAAGAAAAATGCCAAAAATTAGTGCAATTTTGTTTACAAAATAGTTTATTGGCACAAAATGTGGCATTATTCTGCCAAATCCCGATTTTTAGAGCATTTCAGGTATTGGGATGCCACATAAATGATCACATACTGTACTAAGAAAAAACTTAAAAGTGAGACAAAAAAATAATCTTTGTTTGCATAAAAATGAAAAAAAAATGAAGGTAAATAAAAAAAAAATAATCATCTAGCAACTTTTAGAATAATTTGAAAACGAAGATACCATCTGAGTAACAAAAGGCTACTTTAACACATTAAAAATTTCCATCTATGAGATTGTATGAAAATAGTTTTTAATTATTCTTGAATGCCTAACTTAAGTTTTTAGATGTCAATTTTTCTTTCTTTATGTTTTGCTAAAAATTTAATGCTAAATGATATTTTAGCACTGAAAGATAATTCAGCAATGCATATTTAGCAAAACATAATTTAGTAAATTTATGATGTTTGTATTTTACTTCATTTAGACAGTAATTTTTTATAAGTGCTTAAGGGTCAGATTGAAGGAGATATTATTTGATAAGTACTGAATGTGGCCATGCAGCCGTATTGTTAATGATCTGTCGTGTAGAATTTTTTAAGAAAAACAGTATAATGTTTGCATTAAATGCTGAAAATTCCATAAAAACCTTGCATGTGAAATGAAAAAAACAATTAAATTTACAACTTATTAATACTATACATCAAAAACTAAGAAAACTATATATCCTTGTAGGGCTTTCAAAGGACTAGAAATTACTTTTTATAAGTGAAAAACACTTTGTGCAAAGGATACAGCAAAACTTGAGCAATGTGTAGTATTTAAGCACAAATAAAATAATTATTATTACTTTATTTGTTCTTAAATTTTTCTCACTTCTTATAGTTCATATCCAACACTCTTAGTTTTCGAAATATAAACATTACAAACTTAAAAAACAGAAAATTTTCTATCTTCTTGAACTTTTTCAAGACAATGGACAATTCCGATTTTTTTTAAAGATCTTAAAACCAATTGATATTTATAGAGAATTTTTTTCTGATTTCAAATATCCAAGCGAAAATCTCTTAAAATAATTATTTATTTAAATATCAAGAAATGAAAAAGCGCAAAATTTACTCAAACACAAAACGGCCCGTGATTGGCTGTGGCATCACAAGGCCTGTTCGACCTGTGATGTAACATTCTACTATGTGCTGTTTCCACTGAGATATTTGCAAGTAGTTGGCGTTTAATTTTGCTTACAATTTTTTTTTAATTGTTTTACCCATTTGTTCTTGGTCTGCTTGAGTTTAAATTATGTGTTCCTTATTTTATTTTATTATAAACATGGATTCTGGTTTTATTAAAGGGTAATCAGACAATTTGCCTAAGATTGATTTTACTGCTATGGCGCTCTCTTTCAGAAATAATAAATATTTTGTGACAGCTGAAACTCGAAATGTAAACTTGATACCCTTTTCTTGAAAGTTTATAATAATAATAATAATTATTATTATTATTATGTGAATTACATTTACGTTTAAGGTATCTGTGGTGGAAATCGGAGCATTACGAAAAATGCAAATATTTTGGACGCCAATTTCTCCGAATGTAGTAAATTAAAATGTACATATTTTTTTGTTGTTTTGTTGGTCCAGATTATGAATATATGAAATAATTTTAATACTTTAAAACTTTTTTGGAAAACACTTAAAGCGTCTATCCAAGCAAGTGGTTTTAATGTTTCCTACTTTCACTCAAACTTCAAAAGATAGATATAAATTGTAAGCGACAAAAATATGTAGTAGTAAATTTAGTTTCTGAATCTACTTTTTGAGAAAAAAAAGCTAATATATTGAACCTTAATGACTTAGTTTTCGAGTAATCTTCTCGACAAGTCGAAGAAGATTGAAAAATTTTCATTTTACAAGATTGTAATGCTTATATCTCAAAAACTAAAAGTGCTAGCTATGAATAATAAGCAAGAATTTGTAGTTCTTTTGAAGTCCTGCAAGTGTATATAATTGGGTTTTGGATCGAGTGGTTGGTTTTAATTTCGATAGTTTAGTTTTTAACCTGGATTTTCCAATAGCTGGGAAAGTTGCAATATTTAAAATATCACGATTGCTGCAGCTCAGAGGACGAGATATTTTATTTTGTTTAAAAAAAATTATACGGTTAAATAAACTTGTGGATTCTAAAGATGTTTAATGATTGGTGAGGTATGAACATAATACATGGAAATATACATAATCCAGTAAGTAATTATGTGTAGCTAGACAAGTTTATAAATTAATTTGAATGTAAAATCTCATCAGATATATTGTTTATATATATAGTTTAATATATATACCGCAAGGCAAGTTAAAAAATTTTCATTTTTTGAGAAAATTGTATATCTAGAGTCAGAGTATCCAGATGAAATCGGGACGAAAACTAAAAGTGCTATTCATATATAAGCAGTTAGCAAGTAATTTGTAGCATGCCTGTAAGCGAAACAAATGAGTGAAAAAAAACAAAAAAATTGAATCTTTATTTTACAAAATATTATTTATGCGCAAAACCATTTCGGCTCCATCAGACTGGACGACCCACCGCTGAATATATATATATATATATTTTTGTAATATGCACCATAATTTTTTGAGTGTAAATAGCCTTTTATAGTTAAGTTTGTTATACAGTAAATTTAAACCGAAAGTTTAGATTGGGCGGTGTATTTTTTCTGGGAATTAAAAATAATATTTATGTATTTATGTTTATATGTATATATATTTTTATGCATATATTTTTTATTATATTTATACGATTTGTGAGGATTCTAAATACAATATCTAATAGTTTATTTTTAAATTAAAAGCAGTTTTAAATTGTTTCTTATAATATTATATTTTAAAACAGTAAATCATTTATGATTCTGAATAGGTGAAGGAATTTTAAATTATCTTCCATTTAATTTCTATTCCTTTTGTGCACTGTTTCAAATTTGTGATTCATTTTTTTAGATAATATCTATTTTATAACTTTTCAAAAGCACATGTACTTAATGAAAATACTAAATTGCAACTGCTCATTGCAGTATATACAGAAATAAAAAAATTTTATGCAAGGAATTTTTTATATTCACTAAACTAACTGCGAACATCACACACTAAACCTGGTACAAAGTCAATAATCCACTTTGAATCTGGCTTTAAATTCATTCATAATAGCAAAACTAAAAAATCTGATGTGGGCAGCACATGACTTTCCCTGCAGACGTATATACACATTCTCTTTATTTTAATTAAATTTAATTCACTATTAATTCAATTTTCATTCTCATTTGGTAACTGGGCTCATTTTCAAAGGTGGCATAGAGAAAAAACGAAAAAACAAATTAAAATATCTCGAGAACGGCTAGTCCTAGTGTAATGGGGTTGGTCTTATTCTTTTCTTCGTTAAAAATTACGTATAAAACAAGCATTTAATGGATATATTTCAGCATATGTAGTTTTTATTTTAGATTTTGTAGATTTTTGCGGGTCATTTTGCAAAAAAAGGCAGGTTATTTTTTTCCGAATCGTATCAAAATCTAATCAGCACCAGAGTGACCGACAAGTGACTTATCTACCAAATTTTGTGAAATTCGGTCCATTAGAATTTCAGCTAGAGTGGATACAAGCTTTTGATGGCCATTTTGCAAAAAAAGGCAGGTTCTTTTATCCCAAATTGTACCCAAAACTAATCAGCACCAGATTCGCCCACAAGTGACTTACCAAATTTTAAGAAATTTGCTCCATTAGTTTCTTAGTTAGAGTGGATACAAAATCTGTACAGACAGACAGACACACACACACAGACGTCACACTAAAAATAGTTTTTTTGTATTCTAGAGGTCTCGAAACGTGTAGATCCGTCGAAAGGTCTAGTTGCGATTTTTGGCATGATTCCAATACTTTCTCTATACATTACCATGTATTGCAGGGAAAGTAAAATAGAGTGCCGAACTAGTAGTGGACACCAGTAGTGGATTTTCAAAGTTTATTAAATCATAAAGAAATAACTTCTCATAACAAGGATTTGAAAAGTGTATTATACAGTCACTGATTTATTATCATAATATACATAATGAACACTCTTTAATGACAGTGGTGAATTTTGTTTATAATCTGGCTTCTTGCGCTTCACATAATTTTTCAGGAAAAACATTTTTTGACACAGATATAAATATTTTATCTGATGATGTAAAACTAGTAGTCGGGCACATTGGAGTAATACAATACTTACAACTATTCAGAAGTTTGGGACGGAAGAAACAATTATAATTATCGAAACTCTACGAATGTAACCAAACTAATGCACCAATTCTCAAACACGGGAGTCGCGTACGAACCTGGTGACGTCACATTCCGTACGTGCTAAAATGGACAGTTTTCCCGCCACAGTCGGAAAGGCGAACTTTGACTGCTAATAAAACATGAAATACAGCTCGGAGAATAAAAGTTTGTGTACTTTTGTCTGTTTTGAAACATTTTGAATCAAATAAAAAAAAATAAAAAAAAGAGGCCGGAATTCTCCATTCCTCAAAAACTATAAAAGCTTTGTAAAAATAACTCTTTAATCTAAAAACTGCATTTCGTACTGAACATTTTGGTCACTTACTATTTATATCTATCTCTTATAGTCTAGAAGATACTTTGAGAGAAGTAAAAGCTTGTTTAAACAAAATTTTTCCAGTTTTTTCGAAGAAAAAAAAAAGTTTAAAACATTAAAATACTGGAATTATTTTCATATATTCATAGATAGAATCACATTTCCAACAAAATAAGTAAAAATTGTTTCCATTATGTTCGGAGATATAAATATCCAAAGTGTTTACATTTTTCATAACCCTCCACTTTCAGCCCGAGATACCCCAACCATAGATGTTATTCACATTAAAATGTAAATTATTTTTAAAGATTTTCAAAGATGCACAATATTTTTAATGATTTATTTTTGCATTTGATAAATTTTTACTATTTCAAATGTACTGACTAGAATTTTTTTGATATTGAACATGTGATGTATAAAATTAAATATCAGATAAAAAAAAAACCTTTAACAAAAATCATGTACAGATTAGTCACATAATTTTGAGAATCATATCAAGTTGCATTCTGATATGATTCTTTGTTTAACAATGCAATTTAAGACAAAGAAATCAAGCTTTTCAGAAATAGTGTTACATTTAAAATATATAATTTCATTTGTAAAACCGTTCTGACAAACTATCACCACATTTAAATTTTATGAAACAAAATAATTAGTTAAAAATAAAGGCAGCAAAACTTACCTAAAATATTTTACTAGAAAAAGAAAAAGAAAATATATAAGAATATTAAAATTGCATACAATAAATATACATACAACTTCAAAAAATTTAAAAGCCAAAATAAGCACAATATTAAATTATAATTCAACATTTTAACATTACTAATTGTAAAATAAGAAACAGGTATAACTAAAAAAAAAATGTGAAAATGTGACATATCAGTGTGTGACATATCAAACTTTTTAAACAAATTAGCAAATTTTGATTCTATGTAGAAATAACAACAAAAATTGAAGCTTTCTTATTACTTAATCTCTCCGAAAACCTATAGATTTACTATAATTATTAATTACACTATTTTCTATTTTAAATCAAAAACAAGTAATGTTTTGACACTAGTATACTTTAGCATTCTATAAATAGCATTTTCTTTTAAAGAAAAAAATAACATGTAAAACTTCAATTTCTTCTTTTTTTTTAATTTACAACTATTTCTTGTATTTGCAAAAGTTAAAAAAAAAAAGTTCAAAATATTAAATTTCTTTTTATATGTTCACAATCTATACCATATTTCTGAAAACAACAAGAAAAAATATTTACATTTTAGTCCATTAGGTTCAGAGATATAAGTGCCCAAAGTGTTAACATTTCTCATAGTACTCTGATTTGCATAAGAGATACCCCAAGCATAGATGTTATTCACATTAAAAATTTGAGACTTCCTCTGGCCAATCTTGCTGAAAATCAGAAGGCCTCTTATCTTTACTGATTAAAATAATAATACTAAATATTATTTAAGATATTCTATTTGTTCGAATGATATGCATATTGATTCAGACATATAGATATTATTATAAAAACTGTTTATATGTGTGATTTAACAATGCTTCATTCATCACAACCCAGGACTCTTACCCATTCACAATACTTTTATGTACAGGGTATCCCGTGCTATCGGTACCCAATGGCTATTTCCTCAACCGTTAGTCACAGAGATACACTTCCAATTGCAAAAAAGTTTTAAATTTTAAAATATATTATCTTAGAAACAGTTTAAATCAATAAATGCATTTCTGAAAGAAATACGAAATATGAATTTTTATACAGTCTCCCAGTCCTACCAATTATATTTAGGAAAATCATACTCGTACAATTTTATGCAAAATAAAAAAAAAATCATCCTTTTAGGACCAAAATTGACCGACTTATAGCTGTTTAAAGTTGGAACACTTTTTGTGCTGAGAATGGTCAATACAATCCCTGATTGATTGGTTGCCTGAAACGGGACATTTTTATGCGTGGAAAAACGATTTAAGTCAAAGTATAATGCTTCATAACTTAGTGAATTTTGGTCGTAAAAGGAAGATTTTTTTTTTATTTTGCATGAAATTGTATGAGGATGATTTTCCTAAATATAATTAATAGAACCGGGGCACAGTATAAAAATTTATATTTCGTATTTCTTTCAGAAATGTATTTAATAATTTAAACTGTTTTTAAGATAATAGATTTTAAAATTTAAAACATTTTTGCAATTGAAAGTATATCTCTATGACTAATGGTTGAGGAAATAGCCATTGAGCACCAATAGCACTGGACACCCTGTATACTTGGATTTCTGTCATCATCATAATGCTTTCTTTTAAAATATATTGTGCACTGTAGGAAAGACAGAAAGTAGTTGTATAACACATAATTTATTACTTGTTGTACAATTAACATTTAAAGAGACTTAAAAATATTCATGATACGATTGTCATTAAGTAAAATTAAAACACAAATGATATTGACATTGAATTAATACTGAATCAATTGAAGAGAATTCATATTCAATCAATTGAAGAGAATTGATATTAAATAAATCGAATTCTAGACAATTTTGCTTTCAGTACATTGATTATTTAATATAAATTAAATTATTCTAGTATATTTTAATACTTAACAAAATGAAGACCTTCCTATTGTCACATCATGTGAAAGATCAACCGAGTTCAGTGCCATTATTAATTGCAATAATACTAAAATATTTTCTTCGAACTCTCAATTCATTAAAAAATTGTGTCCAAAAAAATTCACATGCAACTACACTGAATAGAAATTGTTCAGAACCAATGATAGAAATTGTTCAGAAACAATGATGTGAAAATGTGCCTATCTCAAAAATTGTCACAATTCATATAGTATGCAGTTTATGTACTTTTTTATTAATTTTTATCATTTATGCATCTTTTTTGTTGAGCCCCAGACATTCCTATATCTTTTAATGATAAAATATATCATTTATATGTCTCAACAGATTCTTCAGTTTCATTTATATGTTGTTTCTTTTTTCTGATTCTGAGTCATTCAAGAAATATTTCTCCTGTTGAATTCTAGATAATTCAACTCAATTACTGTGTTAACTATTGTTTAACTAATGAAACTTATTATCTAAACATCATTATCATTAATTAATTAATCAGTAGGTCAAGAAAACAGCATTTCAGAATGGTTATACAAAATAAGCATGGGATTTTTTTCACTTATTTAATACTGATTAACTAACTTATTAACCTACTGATTTAACTGATGAAACATAATTCGGTTTCACTAGTTAATAAAGCCAGAAAATCACCTTTCTGCAAAATATAAAAGTATGGCATGACATTTCATACTAAATGATAACTTGGAAATCAGAAGGCATACCTTTAAAAATAATAGAATAGTTGGAGGATTTATCAAAAAATTGGACTAAGTTTGGAATAAAAAAATATTTTCAACTCAGATTATATGGGGTAATTTTATCACCTTTTTTCTTAAGAACAATTGTCTGAATAGGTGAACACTGTTCTGAAGATAAGAGAAGCAAAGAACTAGATTTTCACTAGAGGCGAAGAGACCGAGGTGAAATCAATTAGCCAATGAGGAGAGAAGGCACAAAAAAATTTTAGAGTTGAAAAAAATCCATCTTTTCCTGAACACTCTCTTTTACTAGTCGATCTTGCGCATTGCATGTTAGATGCTTATCACTTTTAGTGAAAACAAGGTATTATTTTAACATTCGTTGCTGCAATTAATTGAAAAAACTTCAAAACTATGATGGACAACAGATGTATTTACGAATACTAACTGGATAAGGAAAATTGATTTGATCATTGATTTGATTAAATTTCAACATCAAACACGTCAAATTTTACTACTTTTTTACTAGCACAGAGTACACTTGCAAGACACAGGCTTTCCAGAATGCATACAAGATTATTTTCCTTTCTCTGAATTGCACATTCCAGCCTCTAGATTTATGAATTATACCAACCCTGAAAGTGCTTCCAAAGTTATAGCCAGAAAAGCATTGATAATGATAGTGAATGTATTAGAAGCAATGAACAATATTTGATGAGCTTGAGATAACAAACTGCTTGAAACTAAGAATTGGTTCCCAATAGAAAAGCTCCTGAAACAAGGGTGTACAGAAAGAAATTTAAACTACTGATGTTAGGAACAGCATTTTAAATTCTACAATCACTTTCAAGAATTATGATTTGAGATGCTCATTTAAGAAACAAAGCTTCTTATAATTGATGAACTGATAATTACACAAAATACAGAAAATTAGAGCAGTTGAGACGATAAAATAGAATTTTCTCAAACAACAACACTCTGAATTCTTATGCTTTGCTTTGATCAAACAAATATGAAAACATTTCATCAGTTACTTGACATAAAATTTTGCAGTTACAATTCCAGCAAAATCCTTATGATAAATCTTGAGCAAAATCAATTATGTTTCTTAATCTTACATAATAAAGGAAGATGTTTGTGTGTGTGTGCAGTCTGTAGCAATAAATCTAATCATCATATAGCCATGAAATTTGGAACACAAGCACTTGATGACCCGGGAGGATGCACCAAGGTATTATTTCTTTTAAATTTCAAATTAGTTTTTTAGTTATTTTACGGTTTAGTATTTTCAATCAAATTGGTTCCTTAGTGACCTAAAATATTATTCCAGAGTTTCCATCTTTACACCATGGGAAAGATAAAAATATTCTCTTTCAAATAAACTGAATGGAGTCCATACAATGAATAAAATAAATTTTAATGAAATTGTTAAATATATATACTTTTTGTGAGTTTTAAAACTCTCTAGTTTCTATTATGATATATTAAAATTGATGTGCCACCCAGTGTTTATTTTTTCAACAGCTTCTTAAAGTATTGCAGATCACTCAAAAAAAAAAAAGTAATTTCATAAACCCACCTGTTAATTATAAATTTTTTATCTGAGGCATATTTTTAATATTTTGAATGAATATCACCAGCTATCGGACTCCTCAGAGATAGAAATGTACAGGATAAAGATAAACTCATTTTGTCATAGGGGAGTGGATATTTTGGGATGGGCTGAGAAGGGATGCATGAAAAGAAATGTCCATTCAATGGAACTCTTCCGGAGAACACCTCAGAATCATTTTATTGCATGTACAGGGATGGTCAACTTTTTACGCCCACATGAGCGGTGTGTTGTATATACAGTCAGTTGTGTTTATCATATCTTTTGCTTTTGAGAAGAGTATGTGCAATTTTGAGATTAAAGCCATTTTAAATTGTGTTCAAATGTATTATTTAAATATCAGGGGCTTATTTAATTATTTATACATAGTGGACACTTATTTAGAATTCGGGCAACCCCAGTTAATTTATTCTAGTTATAAATATTTTTAATGTATGTTATAATCCTCAATTATGCATTTCATTAAAAATATGATTGTTTCTTAAGAAATATCTAAAAGTAAAAATAAAGTAAAGACTCAAAATTAAAAAGGTGTACAATTAGAAGTGCTGTCATAATTGAAAGTGTGGATAATGCTTGAATACACTCACTGTAAAGGCATTAATGTATCTTTCAGTGTTGCTCTTTTGTGCTAGATATTGATCTGACGCGAATTTTGGTTATACATTTTTCAGTTGTATATATCTTTAATGGTACCATGAGAAGCATATAAATGATGCGTTACTGTTTTATGTAAGATAAGAAAATAAAATATTATAATGAAATCAATCACAAAATATTTGTATTGTACATATTCATTTAAAAAATAATAATTTTGCTATTTGCTATAGACTGACATGAAACATCACATTTTTTACATATTTCAAATAGGAAAAGGTTGTTTGCATTGTTTCTAAAAACAGTACAAGCTAGCTAGGGAAAGGTTTCATATTTTAAAGATAAAATTGTAATTTTTACACTTTACTAAAAGAATTGTTTTTTAATTCAGCTTAAAGGGTGTATGAAACCAGAAGATACCATACATATTGGATTTTGATTTGAGGTTGGCATATATTTTTACTCTTATCACATCAACAACCCAAGTGAACAATGATGAGCATATATGTTCTCTGCAGAAAGTTCTGGAAAGACCATGTAATTTGCAAGGTTTTTAACCAATTAACAAAACTTAAGAAGTTTCCAGAACTCAGTAAAAATCCCCAAAGATTAGCAATAATTCATCACATTTATCATGAAAGTCACTGATTTTGTCACCACGGTTAAGTGACCCAGACCTTCAAATCACAACAACGATTTTCAATTACTAACAATATGATGTCATTTTCATTACACTGATAGTTAAATTTCACCTAAATCACAATCCAGATTTACTCTACCCCGTGCTCTAAAATGTTTAACACCAAAAAAATAAAAATTCTTTAATAGCATCTCAGAGTTTTATAAAACATAACAAGTACAAATGAGTTAGTTTATCATTCAGTCAAACATTTTCTTTTAATTATAAAAATGTACTTACAAGTAGGAAATGCTCTCACAGAATGCTCCGATGAAAGTGAAGTTTCTACTGTTGCATCCACAGCAGCTAACATAGAATCAGGCTGTAAAATAAACTCAAATTAAAGTTACATTTTAATAATAAAGTGCTAAAATTGCATTAAGACATCAATACATATTCCACCAAAAGTGTCTATTTGCAAGCAATAGTTATATATATTACTTTATTATCAAAAGATAAAAATGAAATATAGCACAATACATTCTCTCCTTGCTGGTCTCTGTTTAACAGGTCTTCCTTTCTTTAACAAGTCATGTACATGTGCTGAGTGGAAGTTTGGAATTACAAGAAACCAGATAAGTTACTGAATAAGGTGCTGTTTAAAATTATTTGCTTCAGTTAATCTTTCCTACTATATACCTGTATAAGCATTTTGTTACACTGTGCATTTTAAAATTGTGTTTATTTTGTGCATTTTGAGAAGAGTTATATAAGCTAAAACCTATTCTAGTATAAATGAAAATAAGATCAAAAGTATTAGAGAGCATTGACAGAACTGCCAAACTCTCAGAGCCAAAAAGCGTAACACTATGCACGCGATAATGTACACGCGATATATTTCAGCTATGTAAATTCTTGATAATAAGGCTGTAGGGACTTTTTTTTCCTACATCAAAATTTTATTGAGAAACCAATTAAATTATTACAATCCACAGCAAACATTTTTATGTTGTTAATTTTTAAATTAAACATTTTAAATTTAAATAAAAATATTTATTTTTTAGTAAAATGCATCAATATAAAACAATTGGAAAACTATAATGCACATCATGGATTTTTGCTTTCTATTAAAAAGAAAGGTAAAGATACAATTTTCGCACATTACAACAACATTAATAAATCAAACTTTTATTTAAACCAACATATGTGGCTGACTTTGCCTTTTTTAAAAACCCAGAAGAATATTTTTGCTGGAAACAAGGTTCAGACAAACAGGATTTTGCAATCAAAAGTGATTCAAGTGTTGAAGTGCTCAAAGAGCCTCTTACATTGGTTTTATTTCTCCTTACTAAACTAAAATCTCTTTCGCGAGAGACATTGCTATGAGGCAAGGTTAAAATGCCTAACATGACTTTAGAAAGTTTGCTACAAAAAAAAATTTATCATCGGAGTTCTTTTCTTTTGATAATAAATGCCATTGTTCACTAATACTGTTACTATTTAAAACATTATCTGGTAAAGTTGCAATTTGAAAATTTAGAAATTCACTTTCTTCAACATCAACAGCTTCAGAAAATGTTTCATTCTCACATCTTACAAGGAGATATGGGAACATATCTACTAAATACTGAATTGATGAAAAATTAAACTGCTCTCTTCTAGAAATATCAGCAACTTGGACATGATTTAAAATTTCCAGATTCCATGGAAATTTAGAAACTATATAGTCACAGCCAGTAATAAAATAATTTCTAACTTTAGAAAAAAATTCTTTCTGCTCCTCAGTGCTAACTGTTTTAATCAATTGTCTGGTTTCAAAACTAATTGATAACTCTTCGTTTTCTTTCTGGTTTTCTATTTCATATATTTAACATAAAATGTTGATTTTGCTTGCTTAATAACAATTACCTTTACAAATTTAATTAAGAGTTCAATAAAATGACATTCGATATCGGATTTGAGTGTATCCACACAAGGCTCCTCCTGCTGAAACATTATATTGTATTTTTCAAAAACTTTTGTAACATGACAAACAAATAATGCATATACGCATGATTCACAGTAGAACTTAATGTAAAGAAAATTCTCTCTTGCTTATTTAAAGCATCTCTTGAGAGACTTTTTTCAGACTCTTCTTGTTGCTTCTTTTTAATTAGATGTGCTGAAGATTTTTTACCATGTTCAGTGTTAACTGCATTCATTTTAAATTTCTTATTAACAGAAGTCAAATTCACAATTTTCCTCTTTAACGCTTCGTTGGGTTTACAACTTTCTGATTTTGAATTATCAAGTTTTGGGATGGTATATGAAGAAATTCTTGGGGAAAAACTAATTTTTTTTTCACTTACATTAGAACACCTTTCTTTAAAAAATAAAGTTAAGCAACACCACAGCTGTAATAATCTCTCAAGGCATCTAGCAAGAGAAAGCCACTGAGTGCAGCCATGTCTTAAAATCTTTTGTGTTTCAACATCGCACAACTCTTGAATTTCTTTTAAAGCCTGTTTCCTTTTAAAACTTTTTTCTAGATAATAATAAATGTCAATTAGAAGTTCATGAATTAGTATAAGTAAGCTTTCGGCAGATTTTTGTGCTGCCAAATTAATCAAATGGCATAAACATCCAAACGCAAATAAATTTGGTTGCTTACTTTTTAAAAATGCTGAAACTCCTTTTTTCTTGCTGATCATAACAGGTGTGTTATCACAAGATACACAGGGCAGTTTTCCCACGGAATTCCGTAGAGTTGAAATTCCTCATTTATTAATTTGGCAATGTTTTCTCTAGTAGGCGATTCCATTAATTTTGGCAAAGACAACGGCTCAGTTTTTACTCCATTTGATGATTCTTTGAAATACGTTAAAATGATTGGATACAGTTGATCATCAGTAGACACTCCCATCAGTAAACAGTGTAAATGAATATTTAGTAGCTGCAATTATTTGTTTTTGATTTTCACTGGCTAATTCTTTAATAATAAAAGCTGTTTTTGTTCGCCCACAGTAATAATGCTTTGCCTCTTTTGAATCTGGGAACATCACTTGAAATAATGGGCGAGCATGGTTTGCAGTAGCTAACGGCAGATTATGTTATAAAATGAATGAGGTAAACATAACTTCCACTCTAGTAGTCTGCAATTCTTTATTCACAGTTAAAAATTCATTTATAGACTTCATAGATTTGGAAGTCTTGCTCAATGTCACAATGTCACAGAAACCAGCTCAGTTGGGCGAAAATACCATTGAACTAAGCAAAAGCTGAAAGTAACCCAAAATTGCAACCCACACGGCATCTAGAAAAATTTTCCTCCAACTCTTCGCCAAAACTAGTTCAATTGAGTGGGAAAATCGTGAAACTGGCAATACTGTAACACGCGTCTACATTCCAACGCCAACCAATCAGTAGCTTTAAATATGACGAGAAAGAATGGAAAGCCGAATGAGTCCCGAACAGAAAAGGAAAAGAGACTGGATTGGCCTATTAGTTGCCAGTGTATTTTTGTTTGTTTCCATTCGAAAACCAAAGGCAGGGGAATTTGTTAGAAATCAAAAGCCTCTCGAAATTCCCTACTTTGGTCTGAAAAAGCGAAAAACGTAATTTTTTTTAAAAATCGTACTTTTGGTGGCAAAACCGTATTATCGTACTGCTCGTAATTTATCGTATTAAATACGATTAAATCGTAACAGTTGGCAGGTCTGCATTGACAAAAGTGAATCTATAAAGCTTATGTGAGCACACAAAAATATATTCCATGTAAATACGAAATCCTGGCACCGGACATATGACTAATTTTTCCGTTTAACTAACTAATCATTTATCTAGTTAGAGATTTATTCTAGTAGAACTTACATAAGATGAAATGCATTGTTTATTAAACATCTATATAAATGTACTGAACATCTATATATTGACAAACATATGACAATTAGTGAAATGGCAACACATAACACCAGCAAGCTTACTGTGTGTGTACATTTAACTTTTGTCAAAATCTCTAACTAAGAAGATAAATCTCCATTAGATAAAAGCCATATTAACATCTTAAAATAAAATAATTTGTTAATAATAGCATAAACAGTTTCCTTCTACTATTCTGTTTCTCCTTTCTAGGTTTTCTCTTTCATTTCTTCTATTTTTTGTTTGACAATAATTTCTTTCTTACATCATATTTATTAATAAATGCCTTTTTGCCTATGATAGTGTGCTTGTATTTTTATAGTCAACAGAAAGTGGTTGCTTTATTGCATTTGAAAATGGCTGTTGACACTTTTAGTTAACTGCTTATATGGTTATTAATGAGATATGTTTATTTTAAGATTATTTTAAGCAAATGTTTTATAAATTTATGTATTAACATTGTCATATGCATTTTGAATAAATTGTCATAAATTAGATGATTTGCAGTCATTAAAAATACAACAGATTATTGTATTTTCATACAAAGTATAATTTTCCAGAATTTTTTTTCTTTTAGAGTTTTTGGTGGAAAAACACATTTTAAACACTTTTGGGAAAATGTTTATTTGCATTTGTAGGCACAATAACTAAAAAATAATGAAAATAATGTAATAGTGTTACTATAATATTTTACATGGAGTTGCAGACATGCCAACATTCAAATAACTCTGTCAGGAGCAGCATAACGATTTTATAAGCACAGTTAACAAAAACATGTCACCGTCATAATCTTACTAACTGTCAAAAACAAGTAAATTAGAGATTTAAAAATGTTAATTTTTATATGCTTTTCAATCAAAAATATTGTAGACATTTTACCATTTTGTTTAAGATTTATTCAATGATGAATATGTAGTTTTTCTTGCTTTCACAAGCTCTTGTTCAGAAAAATTTTGCTTGTAGCAACATAAGTTGTGACAAGAATATTTGCATTTTTGTATCCTAAGGGATTCTAATGTTTCAATGCCCAGATTTGATCGAAATTCATTTTGGTTTTTTCTCACAGTGCTGAACACCCTCTCACAAGCTGCACTGCTGTGAGGAAAAAGTAGAATGTTCAACATTATTTTTGGCAGTATTTTAAATTTAATTACTCTGTTATGATCTTCTAGGATATAGCTGCCAACTCTGAATGGCTGAAAATCTGTAGATTTTTGGTTGGAAATCTGTAGATTTTTATTCACAACTTTAGGCAAATTCATTGTAAAATAAATACATCATACTTAAAAAAATGGATAAAATAACCTAAAATAGGTAAAAGAGAAAATAAGGCCAATAGAGGGAAAGTGGCATAATTAAGAAATTAACCTTTATTAACCAAAATATGAAAATTAGCTAGTTTAGTCAAGTTAATGTGCAACAATAGGGAGATGGGGATGGATGGAAAAGGATAATTACCTACTCTCGGCAACGCCTGCAAAAAAAAAAAATTTTTTCCCATGATCCCAGTATTTATTTGAAAATAATTATAAATTAACCTTTATAATCAACCAAAATATGAAAATATGCCAGTTTAGTCGAGTTAATGTGCAACAATAAGGAGATTGAGATCGATGGAAAAGGATAATTGCGTAATCTCGGAAACGCCCGCAGCAAAAAAAACTGGAATTTCCCGATTGTACCATTTATGTGAAAATAATTCAAAAATTAACCTCCATAATCAACAAAAATATGAAAATAAGCTTGGTTAGTCAAGTTAATGTGCAACAATGATGGAGATCGATGGAAAAGGATAATTGCGTACTCTCGGAAATGCCCGTGAAAAAAAAAATTGAATTTCACAATCGTACTATTTATATGAGATTAATTAAAAAATTAGCCTTTAAAATCAACCAAAATAGGAAAATAAGTTAGTTTAGTCAAGTTAATATGCAACAATAGGGAGATGGAGATCGATGGAAAAGGATGATTGCGTATTCTTGGCAATGACTGCAAAGACAAAAAAATAAAAAAAACTGAATTTCACGATCGTACTATTTATATGAAAATAATTAAAAAGTTAACCTTTATAATAAACCAAAATATGAAAATAAGCTACTTTAGTCAAGTTAATGTGCAATAATAAGGGGATGGAGATAGATGGAAAAAAGGCAATTGTGTACTCTTGGCAAAGCCCGAAAAAGACTGAAATCTTATAATTTAAGCAAAATTTAATTTGTTTAGTAAATTTTTTTTTTATTTTTACATGCACTATAAAAATAAATTAGGTTTATTGTTCTGATATAAACTCATTAGAAGAAAATGGATGCAAATTGATAATTTTGGACTCTCGGCAAAGCAGGAAATATGAATTGAATGGTGGGATGCATAGATTTCACGGGATTTTCCGAAGTTTTGGGAGTAATGTCCGTAAAACCGTAGCAAGTCGCCAGGAAGAAAGTGAAGAAAATTTGTTTATCATTTTTAGAGGAAGAGGTGTTACGCCGAGATTTTTGGTTCAAAATTTAATTAATAGTTCAAAATTATGTAATAGCTTAAAATTCATTATTTTCCCCTTTCCCTTCAAAATTCAAAATTTATTTGTTGTTTCTGAATATTTCGGCGATTTATTTCCCCTTTAACGTAATTTTTTATCCTTTTTCTTTGTTTTATTATTCAAAATTATGTGCAATGCATCTTAAAAACGTTAAAATATCATATCCTTTGTTAATCTTTTGGCTTCCCGCTCTCTGGTTTTAACTTCACTTCATTCATGAGAGAGAGGGAAAAAAGATGCATTTTAGGAAAAATTTGGCCTTCACACGGCTTATCTGTTGGACACCTGCAAAAGGGGTGCCATCATATCCGGTGGGGCTGCTGAGCGGCGGGTTGCCGCTTGGCGGAGGTTATCTGATTAATGATTCTTGGCATAACAGCGTTTTTATTTCCGCAGTATATGCGTGAGCACTCGGCGCGAAGCGCAGGTTTTCACTCGCCAAGTTTGGCGTCTCCTGGGAAGGCAAGCGTGTTGCCGAGGCATTCGATTCCTGAGCGGCTTTTGGAGAAGGTGGTGATTTTTTGTTGCTGTTAAGATCCATGGAACGGGGCCCCAATGCAAGGGCGCCCGTATCCCGCGGCCGTCGCTAACTTTGCTCATCCTTATTAAAAAAATCCTTCACCAAGGCTGCAACACAAGTTCAACTGTCTTTGTTACCGGAGATACCTATAGAGGTGGAATACCAATACCAAGTTGCAGAAATCGGCCAGTGTTTCATCATAAATCGTCATAATGGGCCAACAGAGATCGCCCACAACAGTGTTTTTGAGAAGCCTTTCGCGCTTCAGAATAAGGTTAGAAGTTCTACTGACCCTATGTCCTGGCAAACTCATCAAGTGTTTACAGACCGTGCACATTTTTATTTTTACACAATCCTTTTACAGAAGCTAAGGCTTATTCCCTCTCTATGTTTTTCAGTGCTCCCATGTATCTGCGGAGTATGTTTACCGTGCACATTTTTATTCAGATACCTATTTCCAAACTCACCAAGTGTTTTCAGATACCTATTTCCAAACTCACCAAGTGTTTTCAGATACCTATTTCCAAACTCATCAAGTGTTTACAGATACCTATTTTCAAACTCATCAAGTGTTTACAGACCGTGCACATTTTATTTTTACACAATCCTTTTACAGAGGCTAAAGGCCTATTTGCAGCATGGCGATTCTATTTCCTGGTAGTCCGGAATATATTAAATCAGTGAAGTCTTTGGCTTGAAAGTTGTTTCTTACTGTTGATTTTTACTTTTAATATTTGACACCTTGAAATTTCATATGCTAAATGGTGTTTGTTCTCATTATTTTTAAATTTTACATTGTTCTTTTTTTTTTGTTGGTGGACAGCTTCAGGCAGACCAAACTCTGGTCTTTAGACCAGAGTGGATACTGATCCTGGGTTTTTCTTAAAATTGAATTCTGAATTTAATTGAATGGATTACAACACAATTTACCTTAATTTTTACCACTATGCACTTAAGTGAAACTTTAATGAATAGGATGATATTTTTTTAATTGTTGTTAATAAAAGTTAATTTTTAATTTAACAAATGAGTTGTGTTTTATTAAGATGTTGTTGGCTATTTATTTATTTAAAGGTAAGTGGAATTTTTAGAAGTTATATGATGTTGAAGTGTTTTAAAAGGTGTTGCATAGTTTAGCACAGACCAAGCTGTAGGTAATAAACTAAGTAAATAAAGAAACAAATAATAATTATAAAAGTAAACTTTATTGTTTAAAATCTATACGATCAGGCAAATGTAAATAAAATAATAATGTAAATAATATTAAATAAACATAATGATAAATCAGTAATTATAACATCAATATAAAAATAATAACATAATTTAAATAATAACTTAGAAAAATTAAATGTAATTAATATAAATATAAATAACTTGTGTGAATTAAATAAATAATAAGTTGTTTACTAAAGGGAAGGGCAATCCCTTCTCAACAGAGAGGACATTTTTAGGGAATTGTTGTAGCGGAATCAGGGAAAAGTAGAGACTTTTAGCTTGTGAACGAAAAATCGGAAGAAATCTGTTTCAGATC
Organism: Amaurobius ferox; assembly: GCA_951213105.1. Classification (NCBI taxonomy): domain Eukaryota; kingdom Metazoa; phylum Arthropoda; class Arachnida; order Araneae; family Amaurobiidae; genus Amaurobius; species Amaurobius ferox. The sequence goes on from OX578134.1 coordinate 98,863,697, forward strand.
AGAATATTGGAATGATGCCAGAAAATCGGAAACTTTCCAGGTAAATCGGAAGCATTGGCAGCAATGGGAGGAGCAGTTACACCAGGAACGTAAAGAAACGGGCGGATTTAATAAAAATTAAATATTTTTGCAATTCATAAAAAAAAATTTATTTTCCGAAGCATTTGGGGGAAATGCGAAGCAACAAATTTTTTTAAGTTTTCGGGATAAACTCCGGACAATCCGGAGCAGTTGGCATGTCTGCAGTTGTTCCATTATATAAAAATTGAAAATAAAAATTCAATATAGCATATAATGCCTATTAGCAAAATGCATTCATTATCATTGTTGTGACTGATCTTTTGCCAATTTAAAAATAAATTTAAATAATTTTTAATAAGCATTTTAAAAGAATAACTTGCAAACAAAAGTTCTTTAAAAAAATGCATATTCTAATACTAATTATGATACAAGTGAACCATAACAATATGAAATATGAATTAACAGAAAGTCAAATGGATTCTCACACTGCAGATATTTCATATAGCATTTTATTCCAATTGCTAAATTGTTTCAGTGAATTTAATTTTGTTGATTTATTAGAAATATCCAATTTTTAAATTGGAAATTTCAAATTTATTAATAAGAGTAAACAGTATTTATGTAGGCAGATTTATGAGATAGTAGTTTATATAGATGGTAGTTTAGATTGGAAAACTTGAGTTTATTAACAAGAGAAAGCCCTGTTTATGTGGGCAGATTTAAGAGATGATAGTAGTTATATGTTGAATGAGAAAAGATGCTAATAATGAACTGCACATTTGGGGGAGGGGGGAATGAATACAACAGTAAAAAATCTTAATACTTAAACCATAACTTAAAATAGCAATATACATGATATAGCTGATCTGATAAAAATATTCTTGATCAGAATGCATCTGTAAATTTAAAGAGTATTTTAAGAAATTAAATATTACAACTTTTTTGCATTCCTAAGGAAGAAATCAAATTGTATATTAATAAATACCTGTGTTTGATGCAATTTAGCAGCAGCATCAGCAAATGCTGGTTTCATAGCTTTGCAATGACCACACCCTAAAATCATACATATCAAACATATATTAATATCGCAAATAATTTTAAATTACCATGATAACATAGATTACATACCAACAACTTAATTTTTAAAATTGGCACACATTGAATTACAAGATTTTTTTAAATGGAACACAGAATTTATGAGGGGGCATTTTATCAATGGCTAACAAAATTTGGAAACGAAATATTAGTGAAATAATTTCTGATGTTTAAATTAAAAATTGTACAATTTAATAAATTTTGTTTTTTTAACAAACTATTTTTTTTTTCTGTAAATAAGACTAAATATATAATATTTAACTTATTATAAACTGGGTCCAAATCAAACAGCCACTAATTTTTGCAGCTGGCTGCAGAAAAACAGCTAAAGCCATATGCCTGGTTTACAAGATGTACTTTATCTTTTTAACTAAATGCCTCAAATTGTTCTCAAAAGAGACAAACTCTATGCAATAAAAAATTATATAAAAAAAGCATGACTTTTCCAACCACACACACACACTCCTAATGGAAACAAATGAAAAACACAACTGTTTCACCTCAACAGGCAGAAAATAAACTAGATATTTTAAAATCATCAATGTAATCAGTCAAGGATAATGTTCCTCCTCCTCATTCCTCATTGGTACAACACATACAGAACTCACAAGATCCTGTTTTGTGTTAAAGTAAAACAATTTAATTCTGCATGTGCATTCATTTCCCACCTACAACTCACTCTATGGGACAAGAATGGGATCCTTTTCCACACGGGCAATGCTATGAAGTGACTTCTGCCTACATGGATACTTTCAACTGAGTGTAGTTTGAATTGATCATGTCATGATCCTTTCATTAAAATGTTCTTAATTAAAAATCTATGATTATTTTTAAGTTTGAATAGTAAGCTGGATGACCCTCCCCCTTCTTATAGGGGATAGGGCTATTTTGCTCCCTTTTAGAGATAGAATCAATGACAAAGTTGTAGAGTGTTGCCCTATGATTATAAGTGTTTGTCTGGCAAAAAAAAAAAAAAAAAATTAAAAAGATTCTGAAAACTAGGGAATGGATTCTAAATACCCCATATAAAAAACATTAACATACTCAGATGATTTGGATGCCTTGTATTGGAGAAGGCTATGTGCATAGTCATTTTGCTGCTATGAGCATAATCATTCTGCTGCACTGGTATTCCGGTTAGATTTAATAAAAATAAGAATCATTTCACAATATTTTTCATTAGCAAACATAGTAAACATGGCTCATAAAATCAAGATAAAAATAGAACGACGTTGACAAACACATAGCATACAAATATAATAACTGCAGATGGGATGTTCCTTCAATCTCAGATTAGTTAACCTTTTCTTATGGCTTCGATTATGTTTACCGATGAATCATCTGTCAAATGAAATAATTAGCATTCAAACTAAATTTATTAAATTGTTTGTTATACAACTGTCACCAGACGAATCTGCAGTTTCAAGAAATGTATGCATCTAGAAAAAAATTTTTTTGGATAATTATTTGCAGCTTTATCTGTCAGACAAACACATTTATATACTAATTTCGCAATGCTCTGTAATTTTTGGAATTGACTTTTTTCTCTATCTCTAAAAGGGAGCAAGATAACAAATGTATCAGGGGGAAAAAAGAAGATTAAGAACCCCTGTCTTAAAAGAACTGTACTTTAAATGTGGCAGACAGCATTTGTAATGTGAAGACAAATCTTGAATTTCTGTTTAAGACATTTGATATCACCACTTTTACGCACACTCTTTTTGCTTTTCAGTATCAGCATACAAAACAATATTATTTTTTCCTTCATCTGCAAGATTAATATTGCACCAGCATCAAATAAAAAAGCATATTTTGCAACATTTTCTTATTGAATGAAACTAAGCATTTATGCATAAATTTCTTAAATATTGATAGAATAGTTTTTGCATTTTTTTGCATTATTAATAAAATAAATAAATAAAAGTTTACACATCAACAAAATCTAAACATCAAGACCAAAGAAATTGCAGGCACAGATTCAAAGTTAATGCAGAATCAAATAACCAACAAATTGATGTTGAATGGTAAGGCAAAGAAAATTTTTTAATTATAATCAAAACAGCAAATCAGAGGTAGCTTCTGTTATACTACAGAAGGTCATTCGCACTTTATGGAAATGATTTGTAATTATGTTTCTCGTTAATATTTTGAGATAAAGATTTGGCATTTTCAATATAATCATCTGCTACTGTTTTATTTTGATTGGAATGTAGAATAAAAGATTTATTTTGAAAATGGCTCCTGAAATTGATAGATGACTCGAAGGTTACATAAATGTGCTTTCAGAAGAAAAATATTCGTATCAATAAATTGTAAAGCAGTGTAAAAATCGAGGTTATTGCATTTTAAAAAAAAGTATTTTTAATATATTAAATTTGAAAGGAAAAAAGTGTCTAGCTGAAAGTAAAAATGAAAAAATGGTCACAAAATTACATCCTAAGACTATTCGAATGCAGTTAAATATCAAGAAAGTGAAGTCTCTGATCCTAAAAGAAAATCCACCGACTCAAAGATCCATTACATCGAAACTGGGAATGTCTTCTGGCACTGTAAGTAAAATCATTCATAATGATTTTAAGTGAAAAAAGATGTTTAAATCTAAAGTTCATCTGCTTTTGCCAAAGCATATTGCGGAAAGAAATACAAATTGTAGAAAATTATATGAAAAACACCTAGCTGCTGATAAATGGAAATTTGTGGTAACACTCGATGAGGCATGGGTGTATTTAAGTGACTGTAATAAAAAGAGAGCAATTTTCTATTGCTCAACTGACCGTACAAAATGATTTCGTCAATGTACAGAAAAGTTCCCAAAGGGATTCATGATAGCTGCAGTATTTTGTTACAACAGTAAATTAAAACTAAACGGCTCAAGTAAAGCTAAAATTAATTCACGCTACTATCAGCAAAATATTTTAGAACCAATTTTTGAAGAAGAAATTCCAGCCTTATATGGAAAGGACATCAATAAATTTGAGCTTCATATGGACAAAGCCACAAATCACACGTCTAAGTCAACTGCAGCATATTTAGCAAAGAAAGAATCAGAAACAGGAATAAAATGTATCCCATTTAATGAAATACCTGTAAAATCACCTGACACTTCTTCTATGGACTTTTGTGCTTTCGGTTTGTTAAAACAAGCCTTAGGAAAATGGCATCCAAGAACACTGAATGGACTTTGGAAAATGACCCAAGAGGAGTAGGATAAAATTAACATGACGGTGCTAAGAGTTTACTTTCACAGAAAATTCGAGCTAGAGCTATAGTCAAGAATCAAGGCTATTAGATGGAAGCAAATCGCTGCAAGAAATACGCCCTTTATGCATAAAAATTATTAAAATCGGTTCCATAAAGTGCAAATAACCTTCTGAATATCATTAGAAATAGCATTCATTTAAGTACACAAGAAGCTCAACCTCTTTCACGCTTTAAAAACTTCCCTACTGATGACATTTGAATTTTCTTAAGTCAGTATTCAAAACTGAGAGAAGAATATCTTTATAACAAGGCTTTTTTAAGGTATATTAAGTTCTTTGTAAAATTCTTCACAAAATTGGAAATAAATCAGAAAGTTTTGGGGTAAAGTGAAAGACAACTATAAATAAAGGTAGCTATGCAATACATAAATAACAAAAAAAATAATAAATACATTTTTGACAAAAAAATACATAAAAAAAAATTTCGAAGAAATACACAAATATTTTTGACAAACTACAGAGTTGTGTTAATTGTCCTTTTATGAATGTGGCAAAATAAGAAAACAATAAATAAAACAAATATTTCAATGTATTTATAAATAAATTAATAAATATATATGAAGAAATTGTACCACGGATTCGGTTCAAACATTGTTAGATAGAATATTCTTTGATCTTTAAAATCTTAATCTTATGTTGAAATGAAATCAATGTGATAATATTTTTGATCATTAAGGAACAGATTTGTGTGAATATTGCTCAAAATTGTGTTTCAACATAAAATAACTAAAAAACTAAAATTAAAAAAATATTTGTTGAGCCATATTGTCCCAGGACCTGAAGTACCTCTATACAAAATTCTGTCACTGTTTGAAGCTTTGCTTTTCCGCTACAGATAATATAAACATACAGACATACAAACATGTTATTTTATAAAAGAAACCTACATGGAGCATAGAACATCACAAGTGCTGTATCTTTTGATTTAATTGCTTCATCAAAAGCATTTGTTTTCAAATACTGCACATATTGACCATTTGGCAAATCTGACCAGAATTTTTCTGGTGGTGGAGGGGGTGCAGGAGTAGGCAGTGGAATGCCATCAGCAGCCGATTTCATATACTCTACAAAATCACTTTCCTAAAAGACATAAGAAATATTGAAAATGGGGATGGAAATAAAAAGAGATAATCATATATACACTGGTGTCCAAAATTACCTTACATACATAAAAATAATGATATTTCATGAAATACCCAACCAATTTGTTTTATTTTTCAGGAAAATGAGAAAATGCACACCTAATTATAATCATCTAATCCAATTTGATTGAACTATTTCTGATATGCAAATAATAGTGTTATGTCATCCAAAGGTGGCACAAGCACTGTGTAAAAAGTAAGTTTCCCTGTGAACTAACTATTACAATTCAGGATTTGATTTCAGTGTTTATCGATTCAAAACAGTTTCTTATGGCTCCAAAGTCTCATTTGGAAGAAACTGTTTGTGAGCTGTTGGCCATTTAAAGGCTGGATAGACATTGATAAAAGTGGCAAGGTGGCTGAATATTTCAAAACAGACAGTCTCTGGAAATAATTTCAAGACTCTGGAACTGTTATTAGGAAGCCAGGACATGGCCATAAAAAATAACTGCTTCTCAAGATCGATATCTGTCGAAAATGACCCAGTAACAAGGAGTCGATTGCTAGGCAGCTGAGTTTAGAGCTTGTAGCCACAACTGTAACTTTAGTATTGCAACAAACTGTATACAGAAGGCTTAATGAGAAAGGTCTTTATGTCACAAAGTCAATAGTATGTAGTAGATCTCGCAACATAAGAGGTTGCGTCTGAATTGCTACAGAGAACATCAGAGCTGTAGTCAATAACAATGGCCAAAGTACATCAGTGAGGAGTCAAGGTACATTTTAACTTTTGATTTTAAATGTATTTGCATCTGGAGGAATGTGGTTAACAGAGAATCTGTGTCTAGACAGATATATCAAAATGAAGTCTTAGAACACTATGTAAGGCTTTTTAGAGGTGCATGTGGTTCTCCCTATCATTTTATGGATGTGTACATCCATATCAAGCAAACCTGGTTGATGAATTTCTTGAAAGCGGAGGCATTGAGAAAATGAACTGACTGGCCAAATCTCCCGATTTGAACCCGATTTAGAACTTTTGGAATGCCCTTGGACGAGCTGTTACATGGCGAAATCCTCCTGCTATAAACTGAAATGCCTAGAAAAAAGCATTGCTACAGGAGTGGAACTTGCTACCCCAAACTCTAATTAACCACTTATAGAGAGCATGAAATCATGTTGTGATATATGTATACGAGTTAGGGGAGATTACATTCCCTATTAATATCAAAAATCTGATATTTGTCCCACATTATTTCAATTTTGTTTATTTGATAAGTTTTGTATTGCATTCATATTTGATTTTTTAGTTCACTTTTATGTGTTATGATGATATATATGTATTACCCTAAAAAAATTCATTCAATTATATTGAACAGTTGTTGAGAAATCAGTGCTTTTGCACATGCAAAGAAAATATTAAACACCAATATAATTTAGACATGAAATTTGGGAAATAATACATTAGAAAATAAGACATACTTTGAACACCAAGACTGCAATAGAAATTAGAAAATTTTTTATGCATATTCTCCAAATGTCAGATTTTTATATTTTTAGTATATAATTTATCACCTTCTAGAATTTGAACGTTTAAGTGAATATTTTCACTCATTTTGCTTGTTTCAGTTTCTTCATGTTAACATACAGAAAAGGTTTCAAACATCTAACTGGTTTAATTTCTATTTCTTTCAGTCATTTTATACAAAGCATAAATGCTGAAAAGAGGGTTGAGTTTTTTAAAAATTAATCAACTAATTCCAAATAAACACCACTATATATAATTGACTAACATATCTAACGTGTTTTGGCTTTTCCAAACCCTTCAGAAACTCCCCGGTGACCTAGAAGGCTGAATCTTTGCACACTTATATTATCACCTATGGTACAGAACTTTACAGAGTCACTTTTTAGAATTTTCATGCTAAAGGCGGGGAGATATATCTTATACGTATATCCTATCAATTTTATAACATCCACTTTTAAGCCTAATTCCAAATAATTTGTCTTTCATATCCATATTTGTTCATTTACATTGAATTTGCATATGTGATAAATTATTTGCTTTTATGATTATTAGTTGTGATTAATTACCATAATGCAATATTTTTACTTTTAGAATACAGTGGCATTGGGTAGTTCTTGTCACATATGTTAAATAATGTGCTGTGGACTTAACTGTAACTGTTAAATATCACTGTATGTAAAAACATGTACTCACTTTAACTGTATCAGTAACTGTAGAACAGTTTTGTATGTAGACATGTGTGTATTGGCCAGAGTGCCATGCTTGTGTATCATTGCTATGTGTAACTGTAATAAATTATGATTTAATCTAAAAATGATATAGTGACTCCAAGGCTGTGAAACAAAGAAACAATTCTAGCTGTCAGTCTAATTTAATATGACCAAGTTAACAATTACAAACACAATTAACAAAACTCATTGAGTTCTTAAATTATGCACATATAACTACATTGAAAATGTTTACCATAAGGAATAACCATAATTGTGTTAGTTTACATGTAACATTTTTGATGACGTTTTGTCAAAATAATTCACTTTATTTCTTGCCAGAATATTTTTTAATCATCTAGATATTTTATTTCTAATACTAAGTTGCACATAGAAACACATGTATGTGCATAACAATGAATAAAATCATACCATGCATGAATGTACTATAGAAATGCCACTACTTCGTCAGTCAACAACTCAAATCTAATATTGAAATTCCTAAAAAGTTTTGAAGTAAATAAAGTGCAAACTACATTGTTTGGTAAAGTAAAAAAGTATTTTATATTTATGTTTAAATTTCACCTGGAATGCATTATAACGCCTGCTTGAAATGCTAGATTTTGTCGTATGTCTCTGAACCCAGATCGAATCACTGTAGGTTTAAAAATGGTTAAATTCTACATGGCATCATTTCACTAAAGAACTATTTTCAAATAAAAATTAAATTTCTGCTAGTTCTTCAAAATAATGTAAGTTTTGGTGCTCTGAGGTTTTACTTTGAACAGCAAAACTATTCTATCAGTCTAAAAGTTACTTGTAACTAAAAATATAATTCTTACACAGTATTATTCAACAATTATCAGAAATTTACATTTAAAAAAAAAAATCAAATGATATATAAAAAGGAAGGCTTACCAATTAATGCAGTTTATATACAGGGTGTTTCAAAATGATTGACCCGATTTCAAATGACTTTAATTTTGAAACTTACAAACCTACATTGAAAAGTTATACATGAAATTAAAGGGAAAATGTCTGAGTTTTATCCACAAATGTTCGATGTGACCTCTTTCAGTTGCATGAACAATGTCAAGGCAATAAGCAAATTCTTGCCAAACTTGATCCAGCATATCCTGTGTTACCATCGCCACAGCTGCAGTAATGCGGTGTTTTTGAGATCATGCAGGTTTATGGGTGAAGGTTGTACGAACACAGTGTCCTTTATGTATTCCCCTGCCGCCCCCCTCCCCCCCCCAAAAAATAAAATCACTTGGCATCAGATCCAGGGATCTGGGAGGCTAATTTGTTAATGTCAAATCTGTAGGTCCACCACACCCAATCTAATGATGAGGAAGAACTTTGTAAGGTGACGACGAATGTTCAAATTCCAGTGAGGCGGCGCGTCATCTTGTTGGAAAATGTAATCAGTGGAATCTTCGTTCAATTACGGAAATAACCAGATCTGTAGCATATCTAGGTAGGTGTCTCCAGTTACTGTACTTTCGGGAAAAAAAAAAAGGCCCATAACTCTTTGTTCGAGACATGGCACAGAAAATGTTAACTTTGAGTGAATCACACATATGTTCAATTACTGTATGCGGGTTTTCAGTGCCCCATATTCTAAGATTGTGATGGTTTACTTTGCCACTTACATGAAAAGTCGCTTCATCACTAAGATCAATCAAGCAAAAATGTCCTCATCCTCCTTAATCTCTTGAATGAAATGGCAGAAGTTTAGTTTTTTTAGCTTATCGTCTGGCATTATAGCTTGTATGGAACTGGGACTTGTATGGCTTCATAAACAATTTTTGCCTCAAAGTACGTCAAATAGTCAACACAGAAATTCCTAGTTCTAGACTGGTGCGCCCTATTGACTTCGTTGGGCTAATTATGAAAAATTCTCTGATCCTTTTCACATTTTCTTCAGATAGACATGGAAGTCCTGTGCTGTAGCCTTTGCATACACTTCCTGTTTGTTCGAATTGCTGATACCATCTACGCATGCTCTTAACACATAGTGGTTGAATTATGTAACATCTACGGAACTGACGCTGAACGGGAATTACCGATTTATATTTCGAAAACTGCAACACGCAAAAAACTTTCTGCTACGCAGTCGACATTTTCGAAAACAACTGTTTATTGTCTATTATGAAGCCACAAACGCACCAGAACGTGACATTATAAAACTTGGAAATTTCTTCTTTCAAGTAATATATATTAATTTAATACATGATTAATTGTTACAAAATTACAGCCATTTGAAATCGGGTCAACCATTTTGAAACACCCTGTATATATATTTTTTTTTTCTGTTTTATAGTTTACATTTACATAAAAATATTAGATACAAAGGAAATAAGGAAATTGATTTCTCACAGTGAATACAAAATTACACTTACAGTTCTACAAAAAAAAAATATAATTCTTACATAGTATTATTCAACAATTATCAGAAATTTACATTAAAAAAAAAATCAAATGATATATAAAAAGGAAGGCTTACAAATTAATACAGCTTATATATATATATATATATATATATATTTTTTTTTTTTTTTCTAGTTTATAGTTTACATTTACATAAAAATATTAGATACAAAGGAAATAAGGAATAAATTCATTTCTCAAAGTGAATATAAAATTACACTTACAGTTCTACCACTCTCATAAGGCTTCTCCACTTTGTAATAGTTGAAATATTTAATAGTTGGGTATCCTTTAACATCATGTGCAGTGCAAACACTACTGAAAGCAGTGCAATCTAAAGCCGCAAATTCAACCTATAGTGAAATGAAGATAAACAACATTTTTACTGTTATGAAAAGTCAATTTTTGAAACTATTTTGATCACAGAAATGAAACTTATATTTTCTTCAGTTATATATAAAATAAATTTTATACAGCAAATGCAGTCAGCATTCTAAAAGAGTATTATTATTTCGATATATAAAAAATTCAAGTTGTAAAATATTAAAAAAAGGACAGTGCTTCTAATTATAGGAACATATACATAGTACACCTGTCCCCTGATTTACACGGAAGATAGGTTCTGCACAAAACCGTGTAAATTGAAATCTTGGATTTTGCTAAGTAAAATCGTATAAAACGAAAATAACCCCAAAATGTGCATGATTCAGTCATTTATTTAAGTAAAACAAAAGTAAGACATCTTAGAAAACTTAAAATTATACTTAGTTTATAAAACAACAAACATATGAATGTAGTAATATAACATATTTAATTTATTTTACATTCGGAACAAAGAAAAAAAAACACAAAGACCCTTAAAAATTAATTATAAGTTTAATCACTGTCATCACTTTCATGTACTATCAGTCTTTTCTTTCTGATAGGTATAATGTCACTTTCATCACTTGAGCTTTCTTGATGCGATTCTGGCTCAATGGTTGACGAATTAGGCAAGATCTTGGGTTGACAAGACTTTGTCATGAAATCGGTAATTAACAATTGCATAGGTTCTTTTTAGCTAAATCTTAATATACCTCTTCATATTGATTTAAGCATTTACGAAGGTCTCGCTGGAATCGGAGAGCTCGATCAACATTTGTGTCATATTGTAAGAAATGGTTGCCCAATTTTCTTCCCAAATCAAGTCCTATGCTTATGATTCTTGCTGTGAACGCAACTGGTTCAGATTGCTCTTCATCAGAATCATTGTCTTCATCACGTTTGTTTGTTTCACGAATCATGTTAATTAAATCATCATTCAATTCTTCATCAGTCATTATTTTTTCAATATCTGCCTGAGCTAAATCTTCAAAACCTTCTCCTATAGTGTGGGCCAACTCAGTGATCTGAGAATATTCATGCTCTATTGGTGATTTATTATTTCCACTTTCAACAACATCCAGCCATATTGCTTTCCAGCAGGCGTTGATCGTTGATTTTTTGATCTGAGTGTATGACAGTCCAACATGCTTAACACAATCTAAAATTGTAAATTTCTTCCAAGCATCCATCAGAGTAAGAGATTCATCATTCTCCATTTGTTCTAAGATATACCTGAAAGTTTGCTTGATGTACAGTGCTTTAAAAGTCGAAATTATCCCTTGATCTAACGGCTGTAATAAGGAAGTTGTATTCTTTGGTAAAAAAACAACTTTTACATTTTCGTGTTGTAAATCTAGAGGATGACCTGGTGCATTATCAATTAATAGAAGTGCCTTAAAAGGCAATCCCTTTTTAGTTAAATAATTTTTGACATCCGGAACAAAGAAGTTATGGAACCATTCATTGAAAGCTATGGCAGTGACCCATACTTTTCTATTAGCCATCCAATAGACGGGAAGATTTTTGATATTTATTCCTTTGAATGATTGTGGTGATTTTGATTTGTTATTCACCAATGGTTTCATCATATAATTGCCAGAAGCATTGCAACAGAAAAGAACTGTTATATGACTTTTCGCTACTTTATGACCACTAGCTGATTTGTGAGCTTTGGCTATAAAGGTTCTTTCCGGCATTTTTTTCCAGAATAATTTGGACTCGTCAGCATTGAAAACCTGATCAGAATTGTAGGAGTTAGCGGCAATGATTTCAGCAAGTTTTGTCGGATATTGTTGTGCCGCATCCGAATCAGCAGATGCACTTTCACCTTTCATTCTCAGCTTATGTAAAAAATGTCTTTGTTTGAATCTCTCGAACCACCTATGGCTTGCGGAAAAAGATACCTTCTTTTCATCGGATGAAGTCGACAGCGACTGATTCTTAAGTGATTGATAAATCTTCAAAGCTTTATTTGTAACAGCATTGGTATCGATCGGGATTCGCTTTTGAGTTTGGTTTTCTATCCATATCACTAAAGCTTTTTCCATATTTTCCATTGTAACATCTCTAACATATGAAGTCGTACTCATACTGCTGCAGGTTCCAGCTGCTACACTTTTTCTAATGGAGTCTTCATTTTTTCTTATCATCCTTATTGTGGCTTCATTCAGAGTAAAATTTAGCAACATCCATTCTTCTTTCTCTATTACGTAGACAGTCTAATATTTGAATTTTAGTTTCTAAAGAAATAACTTTTCTTTTCATTTGATTTTTTTTCAAATCCTTTGACATTATAGAACCTCTTAACAAATTTACGCAAACTATAAAGATGCAAGAAAAACTATAAATGTTGAAAACTTACCAGTTCAAAAGATAAACGCACAATAATATAAGCTTTGTTGCTAAAATGTTTCTGCACTATGTACTTGCATGAACCAGATAGCTTTACTGTTGTGAAATACATATGGAGATTCCCCTATTACAGGGATTTCCCTATACGGGGATTCCCCATTACGGGGATTCACCTAAATGAATATATTTTACAACACCAGGAATCCCTTGTTTTCATCAGTGTTACCAAAGGAATAAAATTCAAAAATGTCATCAAATCCTTGTATAGGCGTATATGGAGCGGAATATACATTTTTATTAATTTTTTGAAATCCGTTAATTTATAAACTGTGTAAAAGCAAAATTGTGTAAATCGGGGGATAAGTGTATTTAACTATAATTGATTTTCCCTACTGAGAGAAAGAAGATCAGGATAATTCCAAATTTTCTATAGACACTAGTAGATGAAGCTTTTGAATATGTATATGCAATACAATACTTATATGTGCATACTTTACATGTGCACATCTTGAATAGACTTTATGCACAAAAATGTATTTTTTTTTATTTATTTTGGTTTTCTTGCACTCAATAACAATTTCCAGGTGTGCAATTACTTAAAAGTTTCAAAAGTCATATCCAGTTAGGGTTCAATAAATGCTCCCACAATGTTCAAAATTTAATTATTTTTTAAGAAGGGGCTCTTCCTCCTACATTCATCAACTCCTGATTTTGGAGTATACACATCCATATTTCAAAATGCATGTGTTACAACATATTGGCTTATATATATTTAAAACCTCATTAGTCAACAATAATGAAAGTCTCAATGATAGCTTTAGTATTAGAGCTCTGAATAAAAAAAAATCCATTTTTATTTGTTCAAATCATTTAAATATTACTTCTTTTAAAAATAACAGCTGTAAATCATCAACAGCTGTAAATCATCATGTGTTTTTAACAATGATAGGTCACATTTTGATGGTAAATGAAAGGGAAATGGTGTAGTGTAGAACTATCACTTCAAAATTGCATAGAAATAATGAATAACTCAAATGAAATCTAAATGAAAAAAAAAATAAATAAATAAAGAGCTATGCCATGCAAAAATTTTACTATGTAGGTACATGCTTTCAAAAATCAATGGTCCTACCCTATTGTTATTCTATATAGGACATGAACTTGCAGCTCAAATATTCTTTTTTTTATTATTGACTTTGACATTAAACATCTTTTAAAATAAGGTTTGAATCAAAAATTGGTTTATTTCAGTGTATTCCCCTAACATTTCTCTACAAATGTACAAAGGTTCATATTTTTTTATGTTATAGTTTTTGCGGTGTGAGACAGAGAAATGCAATGCTAAGAATGCAAGAGACATGAAATTCATCAAACGTCATCAGCATATATTTTTTTAATAATGAAAGATATCCTAGTGAATATAACTCAACTTTACCATAGCTCTTCATATCTATGGGTTATTCCAAAAACTATATGGAATGTGTTACACTAAAAAAAAAAAAAATTACAGAAGTTAAAATACCTTTGGGTCATCCTTAAAATACTCTGCAGCTGCTTCAAATTCAGGCTTTGTTTTCTTACAGTGGCCACACCCTATATTTTCAGAAGATAATTGAAATATATACTATACTAAAATAATTTAACAAATTATCTATAGGAAAAAGCATGAAAAAGGTATAAAGCAACATCATATTAAGTTGTAAAAATAATAAATTCATTAGATTAATCATAAAACTGGATTAAATTATATTTGAAAATTTAAAAAAATAATAACATCCAAGAAATTTTATTCTGGCCAAAGTACTTTTAGACTTAATACATCTTATATACACTTAATAATCATAATAAAACATTTATCCTTAAACTTGGGTGTTGGCCCTAGGCACCAAATCTACTAATAAAATGTTTAACCTCAATAAAAATTACTACCAAAGAAGTTCTATATTTGTGAGAAAAAAAAATGTGATATTTATCTCTGTAGTGTTCAATTATGTTCTTCAATTATGTTTTTAATATGAATACAGCGTTCTACCCAATGAGCTTAAGTGCAGCTTCTTATTAATTTAATTATCACCAGTGTATTGTTCCAGTGCATGACTTATATATATATATATGCCCAGTGTCTCTTTAATTTTAATATCATTAGTCCAAATGAGAAGCCGATGTCTGTCTACTTCCAATAGATAAAAAATATTGGTGATGTGTTTCATTAATGAAAGTATAACATTTTATGAAATGATCCTATCTGTTTTATTGAATCTATGCTTATCAAGAATAAAGTTGTTTAGTGTTTGATATAGAATACTCATTTTGCTAAAATTTGTAAGTACTTTTTTCTTTCCTCTTTTTAATTTAAATTCTGTTATTTGAATTTAAAGAACTGAAAGACTCTCCAAAATCTAGAATTCTTCAAGAACTAAAAATGAAATATTGGCATGAATTGATTTATCTTTCAAGAAATTCTCTCTCTCTCTACATTAAAATATTTACAAATTTATTCCATAAGATTGTTTAAGAGATATATTCCATAAGATTATTTACTTTCAAGATTCTTATTTTTATGTGATGTGTGAATAAAATAGAATTCTTTTGCCAGCACTATTTGTGGCATCACCTCATATCCCACTTAGTTTTGCTTCTTATGTCTAAAATTAATTAAATCCCAAAATTAAGTTTCCATCATCACTCTCATCTCGGAACCCATCAATGCGACTTAATTTTGTGCTGAGCAGAGAAACAAACCTGAGGTAAATTTGAGCAAATTTACATTAATTGTATTTACGGTTTTTAAGTTTATATGCTCTGAAATCTTAATGCTGCTTACCACTTTTATGTTACAATCAGCCTTATAAGTAAATTTACTTAATTCTCCACTCCTCATTTGAAATTGCGACTGTTCATAATTATTCTTAATAAAGTTAATGAATATCTTATACACATCGATTGCTGCTTGCACTTGCATCACGACAGAAGTATTATTCCCAAGACATTACATGCGAAACAAGTGGGCATTAGATCTCTAGCCAAACGATATACATTTAAAAAAAGTTCTCTTCTGCATTGATATCTACACAATACACACAGTATACCACCTAAATTTAGTCCAAATCACTTTAGTGGTTTTCTAGATTACAAACGGTTAACAATTTTGACAAAATTCAATTTTATTACTATATATATACATTTTTTTTTTTAAATTCTATGTTCACATCTGTATAATATATGAAACTTACCCAAATTGGGTCCTGAAGTGATTCCACTTCAATGGTTTTCAGGATTAGGAAGGGCCAACGATTTTGACAAAATCCTGTTTTATAGCTAAATTAGATACATTTTTCTGTGTGTACATTTATATTACATACAAAACTTGCAATCCAAATTATGTCCAAATTGCTTCAGTGGTTTCTGAGATTATGAAAGAAACTTAACACACACTCACAGACCAACAAAAAGCATTTCTGATAGCTAGGGGCCCCACCGATGTATTCACAGTGAAAACTCAATGTGTGATTAAATCACAATCACCATACTTTTCTTAGGCTATATCAGTTAAAGTAAACAGTTTGCTTAATCTACTTCTAAAAGCATATCTTTCAAGAAAAGTGGTAAAAGTCACAATCACCATACTTTTTTGTAGCTCAGTGTGAGGAAAGTAAAATGAAAAAAGAGAGAAATGCCCTCCTCACCATGTCACTCTTATGTATTTACTTTTAATTATTTTTATTGCATGAATTAAAAATAAAGAAAACATTTTTTAAATACAAAGATACAGTATAAAGTTTTTCTAATTGGTTATTTTTTTGTTTTAATTTTTACTTATAATGGATAAATTGTAGCAAAACAAAATTATAAAATGAATACAAAATTCTGATCCCAGGAGTAGAATAATGTCCAATGTTCTACAAGAATTCCCGAGGTTGCATATGTTCATGCAGGTTACATTAAATTGTACGTGCAGGATTTTTTGTTGCTCTCTAATTCAAAAATGAAGCTTTCTGATTGCAATGTATACCTAATAAGTATTAAAAAAAATCCTCCAAATTTTGAATGGGGTAATATCAACTTTAGAAATTATAAACCCATTAAAAACTATATTAAAAATGAACATGTTATTAGAATTTGTAAATTTTGGAGCCTGGGCATGTATTAAATAAAAATTTAAAATTCTGTCTAACCTTTAAAGTGAGATATATCCTCCTAGATGCCATTCACATGGATGTGTTATGAGTTAACGTGTTTATGATAATTTAGTCCTTGCATAGAGACTGAGATAGCTTTCAATATTTTTTCTCACACTGGTGGTTATAGCCCATTAAAAAAATATAAAATTGTATATTATGACTTGTCCCAGCAACAGCACCATCTCCACTTGCTATGGGTCTTTTTTTAATTACTTTACCTATACTACATAGCAAATTGTCCCAGATATAGCAATAAATAAACTTTCAACAGAATTCATAAATTTAAAGATCCCAGACATAAATTCATTTACAGCTTGTTGATGGGTTTTTTTTTTTTTTTAAATTTAGGGTATAGGTGAATAATAAAGTTAAAGTTTAATAGTGTACTTGCTCTGTTTATGATTTTTGCTGTTTCTTGAAAATAAACACTATTTTTTCAATAGAGAATCAATATATACTTTTGATATCACAACAAAAAGTAGCAATATCCCAGTGTTCGAGGTGCAACTCTTTCCCAATTTTCATTTTTTAGGCATGTCTCTCTACTAATTTACTGAAATATCAGATTTCTTTGTCACCCCAATTTCTTTATTGTTTAAAAACAATTTTGTTTCCTCTTCTCATTTTGTCTGATTTTAAAACGATATTGCCACCTTTTTTTAAAACTCAGGTTTAGTTTCGCTTTCATCTGGAACAATTCATTCACTCTTAAATCGTGTTGTTACTAAAAGCATAAAAGTTTCGAGCCCTGATTTTTATCATGCTTTTTTCTCCAGAAAAAAAAGGGAGATACTGGTGTTAGTAACACAAATGCTCTAATTCCTTCGATGTCTTTAATAGTACCATAATATTCATAAAACAT
This sequence comes from Amaurobius ferox, assembly GCA_951213105.1. NCBI lineage: Eukaryota > Metazoa > Arthropoda > Arachnida > Araneae > Amaurobiidae > Amaurobius > Amaurobius ferox. The sequence goes on from OX578134.1 coordinate 98,881,581, forward strand.
TTGTAATAATTACATGAATTATCAAAGGCATGTGTGTTTTGCAGTTAAAATTCCACATTGTACCCATTTCCTGTTTTTCAAGAATTTTGACTAGCCTCACTGACATTATTAACAGACCGATTTTGACCACAACTAGACTATCCCTTTCCTTTATATAGTCATTGATGTCTCGGTGCTTTTTGTTCTGCTTCAAAATTCTATGAGGGCAATTTTATATCTCCTTGTACTGAGATTGTTTTTCCTTACTGACACTCTCCTTTTTTTCTTACAGCTCTTGGGGAACTATCTTTGATCTCCAGGATTACCCTGGCTTCTGTAGTAGGTAATATTGTTGTTCCCCACTCCCCCTGTTTTTTAATGCAAAAATGGGAAAAGCAATCTTTGAAAAAGAAACATTCTGCAATAAAGCTCTTTGTTCTGTGACATACGTCATAGTTTTAAGTACTTTCTGCTGCAGAAATTCTGATTATGGTTATATATATAACAAAACAGGTAAAAAATGTAGTGAAAATATTTTGATAAATGCGGATTGATTTACTTGTTAAATAAAGATGTGGGCAACATTAGCATCAGAAATACCACAGAAAAAATTTTCATTATGGATCATTTCAAACTGACTGCAGAAAATATCAAATTTTAACACGAAAAGTTTTAAAATTGATTTTATAGACTGATTTGATGAAAATATAGACTTTTATAGACTAGTTGGGAGTCCTGCATATCTAAAACGAACTATTCTAGGTAAAAGAAACTTATTTTATACATCTGAAAACTACCAATTGAGCGTAATGCTTCGCTCTCTGCTAATTAAACACTTCACTTTCTGATATGCTTCAGAAACAGTTAAGTGTAGAAATTTTGTAACCTAAAATATAATTTAAATTAACTATTTTGCCATAATGCAGTTTTAAAATTGAAATACTTAAAATTTTTCTTTTCGTGTTCTCTTTACCAATAGAAGATGTAAATAAAGACAAATATTAAAATTTTGTATTTTACCATTATTGTAACTGCTGGTGTTCCTCTGTAATCATGGGTGGTCTACAGTGGTAAATGCTTTCTATAATAAGGCGGTAATAGGTCTTTAGTGGGCTCAAAAACCCAAAATTAAAAACAAAAAATATCTATCATATGTATTATCCATGCATAAAAATTTGGAAGAGTTTTATGTTTACTGGAAGATTGGTGGAAATTGCTAAAGACTGGGAGTACAGGGTGGCCACTCTTTGGACATACTGAAATTCCCTGACTTTTCCAGGTTTTCAAGGTGAATTGAAAAGAAATTCCAGACCAGTAATTTTAACATAAAACGTGCGCACGCACGTCCCTATTTAGTTACAAATTTGATTAAAGAATCTTAACAATTTAACTCAACTATCCAAAAAAGTTACATAAAATCAGGAGAAGAAAATACACATATCTTTTTTGTTTTTACAAATAAATTTTGACATTTTTAATAAAAAATTCATGTAAATGCAGTAAAATTGGACTACTGAAATATTTAAAAGAATTTAATGGTTTTCATTGAAGACAATAAAAAGATACTAGTCTAAACTGAGATGTCTATAAATATGGGCATTGCAAATTGCTCACAATGACGGAGATCATTAAAGATATGCAATAACTACACTACAACAAGTCACAGCCATTGAATAAATGTCAATTCAGCAATGTTGAAAGAATGTCATTAAAATAGAAAAAAATATAGTAAAATGTATATAATATACAGAGATGCCAACCTCTGCAAGGGGTCATCGGTAGAAAAATCAAGAGTTTTCAGTAAAACCGCATTGACCATCAGTAAGATTTTACGTATATTGACAATATATATTTTAAAACCTTAGAATAAGTTCAAAATGTAGTTTTGTTAACTTAACTGAGTTAATTACAACTGAATAGCACTATGTGAAAATAATTAGGAAATTAACCTTTATAATTAACCAAAATATGAAAATAAGCTAGTTTAGTCATGTTAATGTACAACAATAGGGAGATGGAGATCAATGGAAAAGAATAATTTCGTACTCTCGGCAACGTCCGAGGAAGGGGGGGGGGGGGACTGAATTTTACGATCGTACTATTTATATGAAAATAATTAAAAAATTATCCTTTATAATCAACCAAAATATGAAAAGAAACTAGTTTAGTCAAGTTAATGTGTTAGAATAGGGAGATGGAGGCCGATGGAAAAGGATAATTGCGTACTCTCGGCAACGTCCGCAAAAGAAAAAAAAAAACTGAATTTCGCGATCGTACTATTTATGTGAAAATAATTAAAAAATTAGCCTTTATAATCAACCAAAATATGAAAATAAGCTAGTTTAGTCAAGTTAAAGTGCAATAATAAGGGGATGGAGAGGGATGGAAAAAGACAATTGTGTACTCTCAGCAAAGCCCGAAACGGACTGAATTGCGCAATCCTATAATTTAAGCGAAATATAATTTGTTTAGTAAAATATTTCTTTATTTTTACGGGCACTATAAAAATAAATTAGGTCTACTGTTCTGATATGAAATCATTAGAAGAAAATGGATGCGAACTGATAATTTTGAACTCTCAGCACAGCAGGGAATATGAACTGAATGGTAGGATGCATGGATTTCACGGGATTTTCCGTAGTTTTGGGAGTAATGTCCGTAAAACCGTAAGATAAAGTAAAAATCCGTACAAACTACGGAAAATCCGTAAAAGTTGGCATCTCTGTACTTGGCGACATTTGTCCAAAATGACGCACAAACTCCGCATTTTTGCTTTTATACGGAATTAAATGGACACATGGCAACCTTTATTGAGCGGTTACGAGTACAGCGTAATACTTGGCGAAATTTTTCGAAAACGGCGTACAAACTTGGCAGTTCTGTTTTTATCTGGACAACTAGTAAAAAAAAAAAATTCCAGAATTTTCACAAAATTCCCTGACTTTTCCCGGTTTTCCCTGACTATTCTAAAATTCCCTGACTTTTCCCGGTTTCCAGGTTGAGTGGCCACCCTGGAGTATCTCCGAAAAATTAGAAGAGTTGACAACTTTGTTGAGTATGTATGCTTTTAGTCAACTGTAAACAAAATATTTAGAAATTTCTTACATGGGGCATAGAACATAAGAATAACATGTTTTTTTCTTTTCAAAAATGGCTTGAAATCCTCCTCAGTAAGATGAACTACACTGCTGGGTTCTTCACTCCATGGTGTTTCAGGGGGAGGTGGTGGGGGAGGCTCTTTAGGACTAAAACAACAAAACAATAATTTAAAACATTAGGAAACATACATGGTATTTATTTGCATACCACTTGAAAATTTAAGCACTAGTTTAGTAAATACTCTTTAATTATAACTGGTAAAAATTGTGTAATTCACCTAGTACCATTTATGGCAGAATGCAAGACATGTGTACCCAGAGCACTTTATTTGAAAGAATAATAAAGTATCAGTTCATAACCAAAAATTTCATGCATAGAGAAATGCCTTAAGAAATGTTTATCTAGGTACCTGAGTTACTTAATATATTGACTGCCAAGGCAGATCAAAAAGCAATAACTATTAATTTCAAAATATATATAACCATATTTTCCAGTGCAAAAAATTACCCCTCATTTATAAAGCTCAAAATGCGCGCACACACACACACACACACACACACACACACATATATATATATATATAAAATATTAAAATTGTAAATCCAATGGTAGAATGGAAGTAGTAACTCATAAATCTTAAAATTTGCCTACAAAATACAATGAAATAAAATGAAATTCAACCATAATGAAGAAATTAAAATACATATTACAGGTCATAAAGCTAAAGATAATCATATATAAATATATATATATATATTGTATATATATATAAATATATATATAAATATATAAGGTGTATGTCGATACCTTAATTCATGGATGAAAGAGCACCATAATTTTTTACTATATTCATTTCAAACGTTTTGGTGTGGAACACCCCTTACTGAACAATTAAAAAAAAATTCAATTTTTCAGAGGGTTTTATCAATCGATTGACCAGTGTGCCAAATTGCAAGTCTCCAACTATTCCGGAAATGCCTAAAAAAGCATAACAGACAGATGGACAGGAAGAGACTTGGCAATTAATATAGGTATTTTCTACTTATTCAAATTCATGTGAATTACACTCTACTACATATATGAAATAATTTGTTAAAATACTCTGTTAAAACAAATGCATTCTTATTATAAAAACAAAATATTTCTAGCTTACACTGTAAAATGTAATGAGCTGCCAAATACATAATTTATATGAGAAACTGATAGAATTAATTGAATGTCAGACAAAATTTTTTACTATATAAAGTTTCTGATTTCTTTTCAATGAATATAGACTATATTTATTTTTTACTAATTATTATTCTTTTAAAATAAGAATTTTATTCTTTTCTTGTTCATAATATCAAAATTTAGCAATTTAAAACTGCTGCAAAAGTAATGAAAATTCTTAGTACTAAGTTAATGAAAAATATATTAAACAATAAAACTATATCTACATACTTCGACCATCTAGCATTACAAGTTTCATCATCACAACAAAAACTAAATATCACCAACAGAAGCTAGCTAATGCTAAATATGCTTCATCAATCAAACATGCTATTTTGTTGATCAGTTTGGGGAAAACTCTGAAAAATGTCGATACTGTTAATATGCATGTGTCAGTGACCTTGCTGCTTAGTGCATTGCAACTTTTCAAAATACGACTGATATTGGAAATTGTGTGAGGATGCTTACCATATATGTGTAACATTGTGTTCTAAAAATCAAAAAATTATGCCATTTGCTTTAACATAAGCTTAGCATATAAAATTATTATTTCTGTAATATAATTATTTTAAATCAATTTTTACATTTTTGAAAAAACATGTTCAACAAATTGATATCTTAAATCAAACTTCCTGATAATCAACATGCCTTCTGACATTTACCAATTTAATTAATTGTTTCAAATGTCATTTGAATCCCTGATTTGTTTGAAAGATATGCTTTGATTATACAGTGGCACTGAAAAAATGTTTGATTTATATTTAAAGATGCTGAAATGTGTAAATCAAAATCTGAGTTGGATTTTTAGCTTCATCACAATACTTTCCCATTACATGTACAGGCACAGCAGGCAAAATGAAAACAATGTTAAGCAAATTAATAGTTATTAAACACTCCAATATAAATGTAGTATTTTTAAAGTTAGAACAAGAGAAAATTAATGACCTTAGAAACACAAGTACCCTCAACAGATATATATATATATATAAAAAAAAATGTAAGCTACTAGGGTAAATTGTAACAAAACTTACTCCATCATAAAATCCATAATCTTATCAGCTGTTCTATAACTTACGTCAAACACAAATTCACCATTTCTGAAAAGAAAAAAACAAGAAAGGTCAATCATGCATAAAGCATTGATTATGAAACACTTTCCAACTTCAATGCAATTTTATTTAAATATCTCTAAAATGCGATACATTCCTCGGTAATATTTTTAAAATTATCACAATACTACATGAATTTATTATACTTCAAAACTTCAAACTTCATTGAAAAAAATAAACTTCATTCAAATGAAGGCATTGAAATATAAATTGCTTGGTTTAAACATCTCTAAAATGCGATACATTTCTCGGTAATATTTTTAGAATTATCATAATACTACAATAATTTATTATATATGAAAACTTCATCGAAAACAAATGAAATTTTTTCAAATTATGTCATTGAAATATAACACGCCCGACTCTCTCTATAAAAGCATCATTTCATTCATAAACATTTTTCCAATCATTTCATTCATCACAATACTATAATAATTCATTTTATTTAAAAACTTAAGCCCATGGAGATACTAGTAATTAAACCCTATGCTTAAAACTTCATCGAAAAAATCGCCCTTCTCTCTATAAAATCAATGAATATTTCATTCATATCAGCTATATTGCAGACTCCATGAGCTAAATAATTTTGCATTAAAGAAATGCAGCAATTCTTTTACAACTCATTCTACATATTTTGCTGTTTACATTTTCCATAAGTGAAAATTAGGCTTCGTTGTAGAAATAATCAAATTTGGATGATCATTTAAACTCAAATATATTGTAATTGCGTTGTTTCAGTATGTAGATGCACAGAATTTAAGCAAAAATAAAGGGATTTTAAGATGGATACAACACTAAATACGAATTAAAAGGAACTTTAATAACCACAATTTTGCCACAAGATGGATGCCATATTTTATTTTGAAGTGGGTCACGTGATCTCTTCATACAATGGTCATGTGATCGCTTCATATGAAAGGTGTAATTATTATTTTAATTTTTATTTAAAAAGCTACTGAATATATTTTGCTGAAATTTTCTTTTATATGTTTTATGGGATAATTTGAATATTTCCTAAAACTTTTGAAGCAATTTGTGAATTTTAAATCCGCTTAAAAAATGTTTGAAAAATTAGGTCCCATAGGGTTCAATATATTTCATTTTTTCAATCCGGGTTCAATCCAAAACTAATTAAGTGATATTATTCATTTATATTAGCATAGGTCCCACAGACCGTCTGAACAACATACTAAAATTTCATTTTGATAAAGTAATTTTTACGGCAGTTATCGTGCTAACGGACAGACAGACAGAATGAACAATGTCATAAACACTTTTCAACTTTGTTGTAAAGTGTTAAAAATGTTTTCAAAAAGAACTCTTTCAAAGTTAGTGTTACGAACCCTTCTCTGTCCATGCCAAGAAGACTGGGAAAGGTTATTCTAGGCCCGCCATCTTGCTTCGAGAGTTTTGCAGCTGGCCACGCAATTTGATACTGCGGACTGCGGGGGGTCAAGGGCCAGATATTGGAGGGGAGAGCGATGGCGTTTTGAAGAAGAGAGGACTTGCTTCGGAGATACTGAACTGAACTGACGATCGGACTCGCAGAGTCCGGAATAGGATGTATGAGTCAATTTGAATCTGGGAAGATGTGTACATATATCTGTAAATATTTAGATGTAATAAATGTGTTAGTGTGAAATGAAAGTGTTTTGCTTAGTATAGAAAACGAACCACCGAACGGGCTCAAGGCGATCAGCAATTGGAAATGAGAGCCGAGTTCGTTACACTGTCGCAGCCGACATAGGATAAATGCGCTAAGTAAATGGAAAGGTGCAATTGGCTTTGGAATAAATTGGATCGGAGTGAGTCATATGAGACTAATTTATGTGTGTGTTTAATGTACGTAATGGATTATCGATATAGCCTGTGACAAAGACCCCAACCCGTAAGAAAGAACGATGATGATATCTGGTACAGAAGAAGAGGTAAGTGGAAATTTTCATAATTCATGGGTGATGCTCTCTGGGCTAGAGCGGATTTTAAATTAAATTGTAAAATTAGTAATGAGTTTAAAGGGGGTCATTTGGTTTGTGGGGAGTAAATTATTGATGGGAGTAAATTATGACTTTTAAAGTTTTGTTAATACATAACGGAAATTCCTAGATGAGCGGTGACAGAACTAATATATGGATAAAAGTTTTGCTTCAATATACAAATGTGTTTAAATGTTTTGATAAGAAATTATAGTAAATTGTTGCATGAGATTGTGTCACATTTAATATTAATGAGAAATTTGTGGAAATATAATTAATATTATGCATAGGGTACTTTACTATTAAGAGAAATTTAAATTATATTACTTCTAAGGTATTTGGTTTTATATAAAAGAGAAACTATTTCACTGTAAAGGAAAAAATGATATATGTGATTGATAAAAGTGATTTGACATGTGTATATATTATGTATTTTGGATGAAGGGGAAAAGGCAATATTGTGTATTAAGAGGGTGGTATGGTGTAAATTAGGGTGAGCTATTATTGTGTAGATAATTTTTGGTTCTCACGCAGTGGTTTAGGATGGCATATTTATTGGAAGAGAAGAAAATTGATCTTGTGAGGCTTTGTTATGAAATAGGCGAGACGGCGGATTCTGAGTGTGAGGTGGTGGAATTAAAAAATATAATTTGTGGGAGCAAGGAGTATGAGGAAGAAGCGATAAGGAATATATTGTTTTCTATTAAGGAAGAGAGAGAAGAGAATGAAGAACGGGATAGAAAGAATAAAGAGTGGGAGAAAAAAGAATTAGAGTACAATAGAGAGTGGGAGAAAAAAGAATTAGAGTATAATAGAAAGTTGAGAGAGTTGGAGAGAAAGGAGCAGCAAAAGAGGGAAAGCGAGATCAAATGGTTAATGTGGGAACTGGGAATGAACCAGGATAATAGTGAAACCCAAATTGCACAGAATACCATTACCCGGAGCTATAGCGGCCAAATTGGTAGAGCGGTGAAAAATGTGCATAAGAACACAGTGTTGTGCTTCGCATGTAAAAAGTTAGGACACTATAGGTATGAATGCCCAGAAATATGTAGTGTGCTTAACAGTAAATGGCTTAATTCGGAAAAGTCGCGAAAAAGTACAAAGCTTAAATCGGAAAAGTCGCGAAAAGCTCAATGTGAAATATTTGAGGAGACTTGGGAAAAACCAGAATTGCCAAGCCTAGATATTCAGACAGGGGCGAAAAGCGTTGAAAAAATTAAGCGGCCTTTTCGGGTATCCGATCTCCCGAGTCTCAGAATTGAAAGCGAGAATTCCGTTATGGAAAATGGGGGTGGTAAGTCTCAGAGAGAGGGGTTTCCCGTGGACAAGTTTAGGAGAGAAAGAGAAAAGATGGTGAGGGGGAGGAGTAATACAATTTCGCGAGTGGACCCTGCGCTGAAGAAAGAAAAGTCGGGGGGAGTTGAGAGTTTCCTGATCATAGATATGTCTAGATCACTGTTGTCATTGAAGGAAAAGGGGACGATCGAGCAGGCGACCTCAAGTTCCGAGTCCGATAGTGCACAATATATTAGGGACTGTAAGGAAAGGAAAGGGGCTGAGAAAGGCTATCCTGTGGTTCCAATTATCACCGAAAAGGAAAATGTTACGAGTAGTTTAGAGACATTGGGGGTCTTGAAGAATTCGAAAGCAATGGATAAGAGTCGAATTACGGAGTGTGAGAGAAATGAGACGGAGACAATGAACGAAAGATGGGGAACTGGAGAGTCAGTTACAGCCCAACGTGAGGCAATAGGAACGGAAGGGAATGACGTGTGTTCATCTGGAAGTCATGAGAAAGCCATGTTAGTTAAAGTGGGAACAATGTTGGAAGGGAAATGTGAAGGAACAGGAATTATGGAGGTAGTTACGGGTTCGGTCAGTGAGAAGAAGCAAAGGGCTAGTGGGGGTAGAAGTAAGTTGGCTTCCCTGCGAAACCAATGTTATGGAGGGAATGGATCAAGAGAGAAAATGTGTAATTATTCACGAGTGAAAATGAAATTATTAGTGGGAAAATTTGGGAGATTGGGAAGGAAACCGAAGATGAAATATGCTGGGGTTAGAAGCAAGATTGCTTCCCTGCGAGACCAATGTTATGGAGGAAATTGGTCAAGAGATAAAATGTGTAATTATTCACGAGTGAAAATGAAATTATTAGTGGGAAAATTTGGGAGATTGGGAAGGAAACCGAAGATGAAATATGCTGGGGTTAGAAGCAAGATTGCTTCCCTGCGAGACCAATGTTATGAAGGAAATTGGTCAAGAGATAAAATGTGTAATTATTTGCGAGTGGAAATGAAGTTATTAGAGGGGAATTTGGGAGATTTGGAAGGAAACCGAAGATGAAAATAAAATATGAGAGAGAAATTACATTGTCAGTGGAAAGAATAGAAGAGTGGGTCTCGATTTGTGGGATCAGAAAGTGGATATTGGATGATGAAAAGAAGTTGAGTTTAAATCTGTGGGGGTTATTAGAATGGACTCCCGGGCAGGTGAAATGACGAAGGGGGTTACTGGCTCTATAATGATATATTGTGTGTTCTGTGAATAAAGTTTTGAGCCAGTAATCTAAAAATTGTGAAATTATGGAAAAATGTATGTGAATTGTAGTGTGTTTAATATTAAGGTATTTCTATATGATTTTGTTTTAAGTGCTAAACAGTAGAAGTGGAAATTGATAATTAGTGTTTAAGAATAATTTTGGTTTAATGTATGATTTTGTTTCAAGTGTAAACATTTGAATTGGAAATTGATAATTGGTGTTTCAAGAATAATTTAGTGTTTATGGAAATATACTTTTGTGTATGAAATTTAAATTTTGATAATTATTATGTAATGGTTCGATCCTGTCACTGGCTCATAGAGGAATTCCGGGTTGCAGAGAGCATAGCCTGTGTGTGGGAATTTCCACTATGGGAAGGGGGTGCAGGATTTGGACTTTCCAGTCATCGTTGGTCAACGGATGGACTGAAAAGTGGGGGGAAGGTGTTACGAACCCTTCTCTGTCCATGCCAAGAAGACTGGGAAAGGTTATTCTAGGCCCGCCATCTTGCTTCGAGAGTTTTGCAGCTGGCCACGCAATTTGATACTGCGGACTGCGGGGGGTCAAGGGCCAGATATTGGAGGGGAGAGCGATGGCGTTTTGAAGAAGAGAGGACTTGCTTCGGAGATGCTGAACTGAACTGACGATCGGACTCGCAGAGTCCGGAATAGGATGTATGAGTCAATTTGAATCTGGGAAGATGTGTACATATATCTGTAAATATTTAGATGTAATAAATGTGTTAGTGTGAAAGTGTTTTGCTTAGTATAGAAAACGAACCACCGAACGGGCTCAAGGCGATCAGCAATTGGAAATGAGAGCCGAGTTCGTTACAGTTAATTTAAAATTTTAACTTAAGCGCTGAATAAATGCAACACTGACAATTTTTCTCTAAAACATACCTAAAATATTTTACTGTAGGATAACCAGTTATTTTAAAACGCTCAGCCAATTCTTTTTCTTTGGTTCCATCTACAGCAGCAAGAATGCCTGGAATCTATAAAACCAAAATTAGTAATGACATGAATATATTCAACATTATTGAAAATCAGGTATGAACAATTTATGACTCATGGAAACTAGGTCATTGGTTATCTATATGCAACAGTACTAATATTCCAAAACAATTTCATAACTTCTTTTAAATTAAACAAGACATTTAACTATTTTAAAATATTAATACACATTTACAGAAATATAGGAAATTTCTTTGTTATTTATTTTTTGAAATTATTGAGTTTGAAGAATTTTTCCAAAAGTCTTAAAAAGTTGATTGCCAGTTTTCAGAGATTAGGCAAAACTGCTAATAAAAAGAAAAAGAGTAGTTTGTACCTGATGCAACTGTTCTAAAATACAAAATAAAAACTTTGTAATCAATTCCTGGAAAATCAATATAGAAACAAATGGTTACAAATGCTAAAAAAATTGTAAAATTGAAGAAATAGTTAAGTGTGACAGGCATCTATAATATTGAAATATGTCTGGTTCTGCGCAGCGTAGCAGAAAATCCAAGTTATAGACAGCCACAAAATCTAGTGCATAAGTACCTTTGGTCCTGCGACAATGTATATCAGCAATATTATTATTACTTTTTATTTGAATTAGTTTAAAAGTCATGAATGTTTTTAAAGGTGAAATTGAGCCAATTTTTCACCATTTTTGCAATGAAAATTTATTCCATGGAAATGAAGCAGACAACCAGGAAAACTGCAGAAAGAGTGTCTGAAAGGGAGACAGTTATATAAGAGAGTAAAAAATTATAGATTATATATATATATATATATATATATATATATATATATATATATATACGTTGTGTTGAGCTAATATTGCAAATCTTAGATAATTAAAACGCACAATTATGTTATGATAATATATATTGTGCTCAAAAATATTTTTAATTGCAGGAAAATCTTAGAAGATAGCATTTATTTTTTTAATTTTACTCTTCTTGCTAAAGGTACTTTTTCTTTTTTGTGATTCCAAGTATTTTAATTTATTATGAAGAAAGTAATGTTGATAATAAACAAGTTTAGCATTCCCCCAATCATAAACACCTAAATCAGTTTGTCATTACTATTTGACCACAGGCTCATACAATCTGCAGCCATAAGTGAGTCATTAAAATTGGATAGAAAATACTGTAATGTGTCATGTTTATAGATGGACACTGAGGCAGTTAAGGCTGCACCACATTCCACTTGGAGTTTTTGATAGTATGTATTTATGAATACAAAATTAATTTACAGTGATTTTATTTAATTTTTTTTTACATTGATTAAAGAATCAATAATAAAACTGCAGATTAAGCAGAAAAAACAATGCCAAAAACAAGAATAATTTTTTAATTTGTAAATTAAATTTCTTAATTTGTAAATTAAATTTGTAATTGTAAATTAAATTTGTAAATTAATCAGTAATTTTTTAATTTGTAAAAAAAAATTTTAATTACGCTGATTTAAGAATCAATAATAAAACTACAGATTAAGCAGAAAAAACAATACCAAAAACAGGGAACTTCATTTTTTGTTACATGCTAAGAAACCAATGAAAAAGTATAATATAATACTGTTTAAGCTGATGATCCAATCGTATTAAGTTATTAAATGCATTGTTACAAAATTAAATTAGATCAATAAAGCTTAATTTTTATAAAGCCAACATTCATATTTGCATTAAATTCGTGTTTATTGCTTAAAGTATTTTTTAAATATGTCCATTTACATAAATGGATTTAAGAATTTAAAATATATTTTTTGTAATTCTAAATCAGACGTAAATGTAGTTTACATAAAATATAAAATTTTGCTGTCTAAACAGGCTATCCAGGTTTGTCAATTGAAAATAGGTGTCCATGCTGGGTGTTAACTAATGATAAAATAAAAATACAGTGATTTTCATAAATAAAAAAATCTATATGCACAGAATTCTAAAATCCTAAGGATTGTAATTAGTCTTGTACAACAAAAAGTTTACAACTTTTACGTCCAAAAAATTTAAATTATAAAATTAATTTAAGGTAAGTATGTTAAAAATTCTTGTGGATATTCTAGAATACCTTTGCAGCACACTAATACTTAATCACACTTTATTTTTTAAAATTTCATAAAGCAGGGTTCATGTTCATGTTTCAAAGTGAAATTCCCTGAATTTTCTAGGTTTTCCCTGTTATTTTCATCAAAATTCCAGGTACACTACTATTTAATGCCAATTTCAAAAAATAATTTTAGATTTAACTGATATTTACCATAAATACATGACAGTGAGAAAAAAAAAAATTCAAAATAACTCAAAATTTTCTATATTTGTATACAATTTTATCTGCATATACAGTACAACCTCAAAAATCTGGACTTTGCCAATTTCGGATTTTAGAATTTTCCATATTATAGTTCGGATAAAATTCAAACCTAATATCAACTAAATACATTATAAAACATTATTTTTAGTGATAATGATAAATAACCCATTAAAAGTAGTATTTAATAATAAAAAAAAAAAAAAAAAAAATGGAAGTAAAGAAATTTTAAGAAAAAATATACATATACAAGAAATAGAAAGAACGAGAAAGATTACACTTTATCATTCTGTTTAAACATTTTAACTAATGTTTGTTGTTTCACTAATTTTGGTTTGCGGTTTATGGGAAAGCAGTTTTTCGTTTATCCTGTAGGTAGATGGGCATTATTTCCTGTTTGGTTACGAAGTTTCTTCGTTCAAGACCTTTAATTGCATGATTTAATTGCATGTTTGTGCATGATTATCAATAGGTATTTCTGTAGGATAAGTCAACCTGTGTACATGCGGCATTAAATTTACAATAGCCTTCACAAAAGATAATTTTCTATAGAAAACTATACAAATTCCGTAATTTGCAGTATGATGTTTCCCGTAGAAACTATGGAGAATCCGTAATAATTGGCATTGTTGTGAGCAAGCATGTCGGCAAGTTGAAAATTTCCCGATTTTTCCAGAACTTTAAACAAAAAATTGATTTTCTCTGCATTTTTCTTGCCAGTTTAGTCCACTTTCAAATTCCCTGTAAATTCCCAGTTTTCACGATTTCCAGAGTGTGCACGAACCCTGATAAAGACAATAATGCAATTAAATAACTGAAAATGTAATATTATAATTGAAACAGAAAATTACATTGTGTTCTTTTAAACTTGATGCTGCAGTTTCATATTCTGGCTTCATCTTCTTACAATGGCCACACCCTACAGAAAAACAATATAACATTACATTTTGATTTAACAATTTAAATTAACATTTTAACAACTCTTAAGCATTACATAAACAATCTATTTAAAGGTGATTTCATAATTGTGCAAACATACAATCCATAAAGTGCCTTCAAAAAGCCAGGAATATTTATTCTTGATTCACATTGCATGGCTATTGCACAATAGATACTGTTATTATAAATTGAGCATGTGCATAAAGTTAAAAATAAAATTGAATCTTTTAACATGTAGAGTATTAAAAATATTTCTTTTATGTTCTCCATATAATCATAGTCAAATCAGGGCAATTGGCTAGAGGCACCTTACTAATATAAATAGTAAAGTTGAAATACACAAAATATAAAAGTTTTTGATCAATACTGCAAATTTTGAAAAACAAATTAATGCAAAAGTGTTATATAGATATACTTTGAATAAAGAGTTCCTTAAAATAATTAATTTGAGGCATACTAATTAAAATGAACACGTTATGAAAAAATGTGTTTACAAACATTTCAGTAAACATTCAAAATAAAATGATGCCAAACCTGCGTATAACACAGTCACTAGTGACTGGATGAATTATTTGTTATGAAATAATATAATTTATGTGTGAGTTAAGCCTCCAGAGACCCAATTGAATTAGTCTCCCTCAGGTAGTTACTAATCCCTCTTGGGTGGAGACTTCTGTGGTCAGTGGGATTAATGCTTAATCCCTCATCCCTGGGAAAAGTAAATATTTTTTTGGATGACTCCGATGTTCCTCCTTGGAATACAACCAAGAAGGGGGCTATAATTTGTACTATAATGAGGTATTACAATACAAGGTTGCCACTCCAGAAAATATGAAATTCCCTGACTTTTTCATTGTTTTCCGAACAAATTCCAGGTTTATTACTAAACAGCACAATAAATTATTGAATTATCCTAGGCTTCACATGTGCCTATTTTCCATGTTATTTTTTAGCCACCAAATTGAACATTTGTTATTTGAGATACATATGCAGCTAAAAAAATTAAATTACTTCACTAAATTAGACAAATTATATACACTTGTTATAATGAATGTGGCAAAATATAGTACGAAGTGGTGGTCAAGTGGTCAAGGCGAGATTTTCCAAGCAATAATTCGACCACCAAGTTGTGGGTTCGAGTCCCACGTAAGGCATGGGTGTTGTGTTGTTGGGCTAAGTGTGTTCCGCCTCCCTCTGGTGCGCCTGGGGTGACGTCCTAGGATGGCTAAATGGTTCACGTTCTGGCCGATGTATAGGCAAATGATGAGAGTCAACCAAGAAGGGGGCTATAATTTGTACTATAATGAGGTATTACAATACAAGGTTGCCACTCTCCAGAAAATATGAAATTCCCTGACTTTTTCATTATTTTCCGGACAAACTCCAGGTTTATTACAAAACAGCACAATAAATTATTGAATTATCCTAGGCTTCACATGTGCCTATTTTCCATGTTATTTTTTAGCCACCAAATTGAACATTTGTTATTTGAGATACATATGCAGCTAAAAAAATTAAATTACTTCACTAAATTAGACAAATTATATACACTTGTTATAATGAATGTGGCAAAATATAGTACGAAGCGGTGGTCAAGTGGTCAAGGCAAGATTTTCCAAGCAATAATTCGACCACCAAGTTGTGGGTTCGAGTCCCACGTAAGGCATGGATGTTGTGTTGTTGGGCTAAGTGTGTTCCGCCTCCCTCTGATGCGCCTGGGGCGACGTCCTAGGATGGCTAAATGGTTCACGTTCTGGCCGATGTATAGGCAAATGATGAGAGTCAAGTGCCTGGCCATTTGATAAAAAAATAGTAAATTAACACTCACATAAAAGGCTAACTAACATAGTTAACTTTCATTAACTTTGCTAAATATATTAACATTTGATTATAACATATTTACATTTGATTAACTTTCATAAATATAATTCTTTCAAATTAATCCAAACATGAAATTAAGCAAGTTTAGTCCGTCTATTATGCAATATTTGGAAGATGGAGATCAGAAAAGTTATTCAGCCAGTGCTTTAAGTTAGTAAATGTATCAATTTCCGTGTATAAAAGCATCCAACATTGGCAAATATCACGAATTTTACTTGCGTTATTTAAAAAATTCCAGATTTCTTGCAAAATTTCCTGACTTTTCTCAGTTTTCCCCGACTATTTTCTAATTCCCTGACTTTTCGCAGTTTCCAGGTTGAGTGGCAATCCTGTAATAAGAATGCTATGGATATAGCACATAAAAGTTTTTTCCTGAATTTTCATGGGAACCCACTACTATCTAATAATTGCAATAACTGATACAAAATACAAAAATAAGATTCATCAATGAACATATTTCTTCTAGGAGTGTATATAGATTTAAATTTTGAAACTAATGCATCTAACACGGGTTTCAATTTATTTAGTTTTTGGGCATTACTATCAAGAGTAAAATGAAGGTAACGTAATATTCCTATAAATAGATCGCGACTCATAACTGAATTGAAAAAAGGAGTACTGATATTTGGATTCTTAGAAAAATACATTTTGAGATTTGGTTTTCTGACAATGCTCGTCAAAATTACTAGTGCGAGAAACACACGAAATTCGTTTCCTGTCACAGGTGTAAATATATTTGAAACAGGTGGAGTCTTCGATGTGGAAGGAGAGAGGAGATTTTTCTCCCATTTTTTCTTTGCAAACTCATTAGTTGCTTTTACGATAAATTCTAATAGTTCATCATCAAAAAATATACTAAAAAAATCAAGTTCTTTATCTAAATTAGGCGGCATGATATTGTGATTCATTCTAGGTATGTTCAAAAACTCCAAAGAATTCAGATCTTTCAAATCACATGTCCAAACATGATTCGAAAAAACAGCAACTGAAGCTGGCGGCGTTGTAATAATAGTACGCTCAGAATCTGAAGAATCAATTGCATTTTCAGATTCATCATCAGAAATAACACTGTTCCATGAATCTTCACAATCTGCTTTGCTTTCATTACTGTCTGGTTCGTTTACCATACGCGTATATTCTTCCACAGAAAGGAAACATCTCAAACCAGCCACACTTTTATCCAAAATAGCCTAATCAATTCACTGTCGCACATTTCTTTAACCCCTCTCCCCCCCCCCCCCCCCCCCACAAAAAAAAAAAATACTCTCTTATATTCTTGTAATTCACCAACGAAATCATTAAAAGCTAAAATCAAAAGGAGACCCGGAACTCAATTATAAAATTGTTGATGCTGCGAGAAGAGCTCTGTCTGTTTACTTTACAGAACCATATGTTTCAATACTCCAAATGGAGAAATAATTTATTGGATTCTGCTTGTGCCAAGGTCAAGCATCTGCAAAATATATTTAAGTTGCTTCCATGGGCATTTAACGCCATCTAGTAGACATATTCAAAGGAAAACGTTTCACGTAGAAACACCGATACGTGCCACTCGGCGTTTAGGGTAAAATTCTCTCCGGCACGAGTGCGTGCCATACGTCCTTGAATACAAGCTCGCAGGCGGCACACGGGCATGCCAACCGTCGCGAAAGGGTTAAATATTGCAAGTTAACATATAAACTTAGAAACACTCACTTTTAAATTTTCATTTTGGCAATGCACAGAAGAGTGTTGAGACCCAGACCGTCCGACCTACCAGAAAGGTGTAAGGTAACTGTTTGGACGGCCGGGCACAGAAGAGTGTTGTTGTTGAGACCCAGACCGTCTGACCTACCAGAAAGGTGTAAGGTAACTGTTTGGACGGCCGGGAAGTGCCACCCAATTTAGACCGGAACCCAGTGGGGGAGGCATCCACAGGGATTGTACCCTCCTTCCCCTACCACCAACCTCTCGGAAGGACTCACGGACCCACATGTTTAATGTGATCGTACTCCGCGTGAACACAGCGGCAGTTTTGGCAGCGGCTGGAATCGAACCCGGGACTACCGAGTGCAACTCCAGCGCGCTAACCACTGGGCTACCGTGCCCGGGCACAGAAGAGTGTTGTTGTTGAGACCCAGACCGTCCGACCTACCAGAAAGGTGTAAGGTAACTGTTTGGACGGCCGGGAAGTGCCACCCAATTTAGACCAGAACCCAGTGGGGGAGGCATCCACAGGGACCGTACCCTCCTTCCCCTGCCACCAACCTCTCGGAAGGACTTACGGACCCACATGTTTAACGTGATCGTACTCCGCATGAACACGGCGGCAGTTCTGGCAGCGGCGAGAATCGTGCGCTAACCACTGGGCTGCCGCGCCCCGGGCACAGAAGAGTGTGACCAAGTAGTCTGAAAACACGATTTTCACAGAAGACTAAACTCATTGACTATGGACACGATTCTTGATCTCTTTAGAGTATTATACGGGTAATCAGACAAATTTTCTTCACATATAAAATACATGTGGTCATATACCCATAAAAAGGTTTTCGACAAAGGTTCTTCCCCCATTAATGGCTGTATGTCTTAACGTTATAGTGGGAGCACCTCTTATGGTGAATCAGGCTAATGAATAATGGTAAAATGACAGCTGTTGATGGAGTGTGTGTGTGGAGGGAGGGTGGTATTTTTTGATAACATGCACTTTAGGATTCCATAAATACAAAATCTGTAGTTTCACCAAATAGAAACTGACATAGAATGTAAAACCTAGAATATATTTTCATCAAGTTTTAAGGATAGGTTCTTTTTGACATTTAAAGTTAAAGTTTAAATTATATGATGCTTTCACAAAAGTTCATTGTATTGATTCTGTTGTATATCACAAGGACATACATTAAACTACGAAAAAGCCATATTTGAACATAATAAGTCTATTAGATTGAAAGTTACAGACATTTACATATGAGTACTGTGGTGGATCATTCCACGTGAACTGAGAACAGCAAGTTGCTGAACCATTTTATTATGTTTCTATATTCCTTCCATAATTAGTACCATTTGTGTGTAGATCAAAACAAATTTTTAATATTATTTGCCACTAATTTTGCTATGGGCTTATTTTTACTTTCCAGGACAGGCCAAAACTCACATTTTCTTGAGTTCACAAAATGGCTATAGCTCTATAGCTATCTAAGATAACTACCCAAACTCCCCTCCCCCCCCCCCAACTAAAAGTAGGTATTTTGAGTTTTCAGAATAAGTATTTAAGGTACATTTAGTTTTTAGTTCAACAAGATTAAAAGAGACTTAAATTCAGCAAATATGAATTACAAAATTGCCATTTTCTGGTGGCTGTAACTCAAGAAGGGCTAAAAAAACTAGGAACTAATGTTTTTCCCTCACAAACTAGTAAAACACTGCTTTTAGCCTAGAAAAAAAAAAATGCCATTTTAAAAATAATTTTCTAACTTTCTAAACTTGCCAAAATTTCAAAAGTTGCACATTTCATGGTCAAATATCTTGGAAGGGGGAGCTGCTAAAAACTTGAAATATGTAGTAAATAAAGTACTCTCACAACAAACAAAAAGTTATGCATTTAGACTATTATTATGATGGGCAAATGTAATATATACTAATAAAAACAATTGATAAATTATATTTTGAAATGTTATAGGTTGATGTCTTACTGATGAAACTGCTATGATTAGCATGCCTTATTGGTTAAAATGCAAAGATTTCACCCCCTCGATAAAAGAAAAGAAAACTTTATTGCTGATGTTTACTAGCCTTAGTTTGATGGTGCTTGATTTTATACAAAATTTAAAATTTTCCTGTTTAACTAACTGGCCCATAAGATAAATTCAAAATATCATATAACATTTAATACATCGCATCTAATTAAAGAGAGTTTATAATGATACACATTATATTTGCTCAAAATAACAGCTTAAAAACATAACATTTTGTTTGTCACAAGAGAGTGCTTTTTTACCACACTTTTGAGTCCCCATAATTCTAAAATCAGACTAAACGACGAAATAAAATTGATACCACTTGTAGGGTACCAATAGAGTAGTTAATACAAAAAATATTTAGCAGGTCCTCCTTCCAAGATATTTGACATTGAAAAATGTAATTGTTTTTCGATTTTGGCATATTTAGTGTTATAAAAGATTGGAAAGGGGGGGCTTTAAAAATTTATTCATTTCATGATAAGTTAAAACCTGTCTTCTTCTAGTTTGTGAAAAAAAAATATTAGTTCCTGGTTTTTAGACCTTTTAGCGGTAGTCACCTGAAAATGATGATTTTTCAATTCATATTTACTAAATCAGTCCATTTTAATAATGCTAAACTAAAAACTAAATGCAACTTAAATGCATATTCTGAAAACTCAAAATGTCTACTTTCATGGGGAGGAGGGGGGGGGGGGATCTCAGTTAGGGAGTTATAGTCATTTTCACAAATCAAAGAAAACCCGAATTTGAGTCCGCCCTGGCAAGTAAAAATAAATCCAGATCAAAACTGGTGGTAAATAAAAGAAAACTAAAAATTGTTTTGGTCTACACATAAGTGGTGCTAACTATGGTAAGAATATAAAAAATAATAAAATGGTCAAGCAACTAGCTGTACTCATTTCAAGTGGAATAACCCCAATGATATAAAGGGTCAAGATTTTGAAATTTTCCAGTAGATATAAATAAAAACTCTCACACAGTTTTGTAACTACAGTACACGAAACCCAAATATATTAAACAGTAAAATTAGCATTTTTTGTTTTGACAAATATTATATATGACCAAATAGCTCATCAGAGTATTTTCCTGTGAAATTTGGAGTCAATCAGTACAAAACGTCATAAATTATATCTGATTTGATGTACTGTGCTTAACTGTTGAAGGGCTGTGTACATGGATAGGATATAAAATAGTCGTGTTTGAATAAAATCAGAGAGGTTCATATTATTGCTGTGCTGAGTTGACATGAAATAACGTATTTTTCACTGAAAAGTTTTATTGTAAAATTTCCTATAAACATTTATTTTACTTACTATAAAGTTAACAATGAATAACTTATGAATACTTAATATAAAGTTAAAAATGAATAACTTATGAATACTTAATATAAAGTTAAAAAAGGAATATCTCTAGCACATAATTAAAATATTGAAATGCTAGTAGTTTTAATTTTTTATCTTGGAATTTTAAGTATTGAAAAAAAAAGCACATACATGGAGCATAAAACATCACCAAGGCTGAAGGCTCCATAGCAATAACAGAAGTGAATGTTTCATCCGTAAGATGAACAACTTCACTAGGGGTATCCGACCACTGTTCTTCTTTAGGCTTCTCTGGTTGCTTTTCTGGACTGAAAGGTTTGAAAGATTATGTTAAATTTAGAAATACAATATTAAGAAAAGTAGTTCATAGTATTCAAATTCCATGCAGAAAATTTCTCAAATCAATAATAGTTAAATAAATAGTTGCACCATTGCAATATGCTTAATTTATACATAAAAATCTGATGTGATCAATACAACTTTTTCTACAAACTAATAATTATTTTAATTTTGTGGAAAACAATAACAAAATTTGTAATATTATGAATTTATCTCCATAAAAATAAATAGGCAATCATAGATTTTGAAACTGAAATAAGTATTGCAAATTTCATCAACCAATCAAATATTTTTGAGAGATATTGTACTTGCATACTCATACGCTGAATGGAATGTGAAAATTATATATTACGAGAATAACTTTTTTGAGATAATACAAAAGAAATGATTGCATTTGATTCATAGATGAATGTCATAAAATAAAACTAGTCAAATGACAATATTAAAAACATGACTTTTACAGGGATCATAGCAGATTTTCTAAAAATTTTAGGTAGGAATTTAAGGTATTTTTTTCAAAATTTTAGGAAAATTTTAGGAGCTAATTTTTATTATTTCTATTATTAGTACTGTTTAATTTCCATTCTTTTCATTAATTAAAAAAGAATTGATACAAAAAACAAACATCATTGAAAGAAAAAGGTAATCTTTTGAATATTTTTCCTATTTCATTTTTCATTTTAATGCTCTGTAGACTTAAAAATTCAAATTATCACTTAGTATCCAGTGGCCACTTTATCACAGGTATTTTTTTGTGTAAATATATAGATACATACACACTATATATATGTATGTTAGAAAAATGTTAGTTTAGTTTTCAAACAACTTTATATAAACAGAAAAAGAAAATCTTAATATAATTAACAAAAAAAAAAATCCAAAAAGCTCAAAATCATATTTAAAATTTTTGAAGAATTGTAAAATAAAATACGGCCATAAGAGCAAAAATCTAGCTGGTAAGTTAGTAGTTATTGAATGTAATATACAAGGATTGCATGCACCCGCGTAGCGGCCGGACTTAAAGCAAATAATGCTAATAAAAGCCAATTTATTTTGGGAAAAGTGTTTAACTGTTAGCCTTGAACCCTCGTAGTGGACTGGAACGCGATTTACAGCTATTTCAAATCTATGCAGATTGCATGTGCCCGCGCAGCGTGTATATCGTTATTACATGCAGTAGAATTGTCGTTATTGCATATTTCGTACGTGGATTGTATGCACCCACTAATAAAAGACGATTCATTTTATACGCAGCAGCTGTATCATTACCCGTGTGCCCGCATTGCGGTCGGAAACGCGATTGACAGCTACTTAATGAGTTAGCCGTAACTTTCGTGCGTAACTGAGGTGTGTGATCGACAGTAACTTCATAAACTGCATCATTAGCCGTGAATTGCGCATATTGCTACATCGTTAGCCATAACTTGCGCGCGTAGCTGAGGTGTGCGATCGACAGCTACTTCATGAACTGCACTGTTAGTCATAACTTGCGCACGTAACGGAAACGTGCACTTGATGAACTAAATCGGTAGCCGTAACTTGAGCGCGTAGCTGAGATAGATAGCTACTTCATCAACTGTACCGTTAGCCGTGACTTGGCCACGAAGCTGAGGTGTGCAATTGACAACTGCTATATCAACTGCACCGTTAGCCATGACTTGCGCGCATAACGAAGGCGTGCGATCGACATCTACTCCATGAACTGCACCGGTAACCACGATTTATGCATGTAGCTGAGGTATGCGATAGACAGCTACTTAATAAACTGAACCATTAGTTATGACTTGAGCGCGTAACGGAGACGTGCGATCGACAAACATCGACTACATCGTTAGCCGTAATTTGCGCGCGTAGCTGAGGTGTGCGAATGACAGCTACTTCATCAACTGCACCGTTAGCCATGACTTGTGCGAGTAACGAAGGCGTGCGATCGACATCTATTCCATGAAATGCACCGCTAGCCACGATTTATGCGTGTAGCTGAGGTGTGCGATAGACAGCTACTTCATGAACTGAACCATTAGTCATGACCTGAGCGCGTAACGGAGACGTGCGATCGACAGCTACTCCATGAACTACATCGTTAGCCGTAACTTGCGCGCGTAGCTGAGGTACAAGATCAACACTTCATAAACTGCACACTTAGCCGTGACTTGCGTACGTAACGTAGGTGTGCGATCGACAGTTACTTTATGAACTGCCCCGTTATTTATGGCTTGCGTCGCAGAGGTGCACGATCGACAACTACTGCAAGAAAAGTATTGCAAGTTTAAAAACTTTATTAAAAACAATAGGGCTGGTCGCCGAAGGCAGTAATTAAATAATATGAGGGAAATAAGTTGTCCTATATTTCATCAAAGCTACTGCAACGCGTTAATCTAGACACAGCTATTTCCCTTCAATCATCCTCTGTTTTGATAGAATAAACAAAAACACATGCACAAGTTCCTGCGGCTCAAAAGAACTCTAGTCCAGAAAACTATATTTTTAAATATTGGTTTTTGAGCAAAAATTCTTACAGAGTTCAAATCTTTGGTACTTTTCATCCCAGATGCATACTAAACATGGAATAATTTGACAAAATTTTAAGTTTAAAAAGAAATGAAAACTCTTTAAAAGTTTTATCTGTTGGAAGCGGGAATGTGTTTATTTAACATTCATCACATTTCTGCTCTTTCATTGTTTTTAATTTATTTTTTATGGGGAGCGCGATCCAATTGCGGGACCTCCCTACTATGCCGTATTTTATTTTATCCATTGCTTTTCTTCATAAACTGCTATGTGGTTCAGGCCCCTACGCAATGCATCCTTTTGAAGAGATATCCTTTAATATCATCAATGCCTAGAGAGGTTGCTAATAGCAGACAAAAATTCCTTCTCTACTCTCCTGTTTTGACATGACGTTGATCAAATATTACGTAATGAGGGGAGTAAGAGAATCATAATCCGACTAACTATATTTGTATTATTGGATTTAGACCTAAAATTCTTCAAAATTTTTGCCCACAATTGATTCCCAACAAAGAATAGTTGAGCAAAATTTTAACTTTGCACAGAGAAACTTCGTGATTTATCTAGTAAATATGAGGAAGCACACTATTCAACAATCGAACCCGTCTTTTTCTATTTTACTCTTTTGAGAGGTTAAAGGCTTCTAGGTTTGTTAGCTTGCACTGGAGATTCCAAAGATATCCTGTGGAGATTCCCACTTCCACAAACAAAAGAATCTCCCCCATCTCCGGTCGTAAATGATCAGGTGGGTCGCCATTCGTCTTGTGATCGTATTTCACTAAAACCGGCCGCGGACGGAGAGGATTTAACCACATTGAGAATCGGCGATTTTGTCGTGATTCACACTTTTGTCGTCTTTGACTTTGTAAAAAATGAGTGCTATTTTGAACAACGTTTTAATTTCTGAAGTCTTTTTTAACATCGATTGCCGTATGAATGGAATGTATTCGGGCGATAGTAGAGTAAATTTAGCGCCGCAGCAAAACATTACAAAATTTTAGGATGATTTAAAAATTTTAGGTTAATTTTAGGAATTCAAGGTATGCTTCAAACTTTTAGGAATTTTAGGAATTTTAGGACGAATGCGATCCCTGCTTTTAAGTTTTAAGTTTCAACTAAGAAAACCAAACTTGCAATAGCTCAAATTATTTAATACAAAACAAATTATTGAATACATTTTCAAAAATTACATTATGTATAAATAATGACTATTAGCTTAATACTTGTCAATCACATTTTCACAATTTTTTTTGTTTTGTTTTTGAGAAGTAAATTGTTTGAAAGAAAGTAGTTTGGGATACAAGGGAAAAATACAAAATTAATTAAGTTTAGGCTATAAAAATAAGTTTTTTGCAGCATAGTTTGTAACAAGTTTTATTAATAGCATATAAGTCAATAAATATTGATGATGGAAAAAATATGCATAATATATAATTATTATTTACCAATGAGTAAGTTTTATACATGGCGATTCATAATTCTCCGGCCAAACTTTAAAGGGTGATAAGACGCATCAAAACAAACATTTTTTTGTGAAAGAATGTATGTTTGCAACTGTTGCATATTGGCACTAAAGGGTGCTGTTTGGCCCATTTTCAAATCATTCATTTTTGTGATCACCTCGACTTAATGGGTGAATTTATATTTTTATGGAAGAAACATGACTAGAACTAATGAATAATATTTCTGTGTCTACTGTCAAATGTGGTTTCAACATGATGGAAATACTAGCACATTTCAGCATTGATGTGTGTAATTGTTTAGTGCCATTCCAGGTCAATGGATTGGCCAAAGTGGACCTGCTGCTTGGCCACCAACAATCACTCAATTTGACATTTCAATTTCTTCATATGAGAACACCTGCCTTATGTGTAAGACTTCGTACTTTCTTATGATAACACAAGAGCCTCGTGCATGAGACTCCCTGACTCGCTTGCCATAAAGGTTTCTGTCACTACTGTAACTCTTTGTGAAATACCAGGTATCTTTGAAAATGTACGACAATCAATGTGCCTATGCTATCAGGTATGTATTACTGTAAATCTGAGCAATTACTATAAAATGAAGTAAACAAAAATTTGATTTCACTTTCTGAACCATTCAGATGTTAGCACCTACATACCACAGTTGCAAAAAACATGTTCATTTTGGTTTCAAAGAATTTCAAATCACCCTGTAGCAGATACCAAATACAAAAGCTGCAGCAGATACCATTCTGGTATCTGCTGCAGCTATATACTGTAAATGATAGATCTGTATTTTATATTTCTTATATAAACATATGCATAGCCAATATCTCAGTAAGAGCAGATGGGGGTAGGGGGTTCCAGGATTTGAATTGGGATTCACTATGTTGGATTTTGTTTTTCAATTTGGATGTTATGGAGAACTATTGTAATCATTTAGTCAATTACCTCCAACCCTCTCCCACTACTCCCTGCCTATAACACAGCCACTGTATGTAACATCAAAATATAATATATTCTATAAAAATTATGTAGTTCCCAAAAATGCACAAGCAAAATTTACTTTCAATCTAATCTTTTGTTAAATTAAGTATGAGATTTTATTCACTATGAAACAAAAGCATTCTAAATTAGATAAATAATGAAGAACTAACACATGACAGAAAACATTTACTTACTTTTTCATAAAATTAATAATGCTTTCCTTGTTATTTTCACCATCATATTTATACTTCAAATGGCTCCCTCTATAATGAAAAATGAATGTGATTTTAGACAATGTGCAATAACATGCAGTTAAATACAGTTGAAAGTTAAACATAAATAAGAATCATGCTTCTATTGCCATGATTGCAGAAGCAGTGTGTTATATGCCATAATTTTGTTGCCACTACAATAATGACAGAGTACTAAAAAGGTTGTATTGAAAGTATTTATTTCAAATATATTCAAATTTTAAGTATTATGCATATCATTTAGTACAGTGTATGTATAACAGATCTAAATTTTTGAACTCATTTAGTGGCCATGGCTTTGCCCCATGCAAAAATCAGGCCCTGGATGGTGCCTTCCGATAGTCTACATAAAGATCAAAAATATAATTTCAGATTGAAATTAAAATAACTTACTCAAAATATAATAGAGTTGGGAATCCAGTAATATTAAAATGCTGGCGAACAACAGCATTTTCTGGTTTGTTGACATCCATAGCAGCTAGTATCTACAAAATTTGTTCAATATTTAGCAATATTAGATAAGTTATAAAAAACAACACTTACTAATTAATATAAAAATTATAGCTTACAGAATGGCCTTTTAATTCAACAGCAGCAGCTTCATACTCTGGTTTTAATCGCTTACAAAAACCACACCCTATAACACAAAATTACGCAAATTTTTAAGAAAAATAACTTAAGAGATATAAACATTTTGAAAAGTTAACCATAACATTATATATATATCTTGCACAAATGAATGAATTTTTAGTTTAATTTATCACAATATGTAGGGAAAAATCAAGTATTATGTACACTATTACTAATGAGTTCAAATGGATTTTAGAAATGATTTCACAAAACAGATAAATAGAGTTGAAAATACTTCAGCCAAACTGTAGTTATATCTATCCAAATGTGGGATAAAACTATTTTAGTAAATACAGAGGGTATTCACACAATTTTGTAATGATTTTGAAAAAATATATATATAAACAGAGATAAGAATTTTATTTTCTAATATGTTCAATCTAATAGCCCTTTTGTTGAACTATCATATTACATCTTGATTTCCATGATAAAAGAGCTTTTCTTAAAATATCAAGGTTGATTTTGTTCCACTCCTCCACCACAATCTTCCAGAGTCTATCCAATGTTTTGGGATGCCGCTTATAAAGAGCTTGGTTTAAAAGTACAAATGCATAGTAATCCATAGAAGACAGGTTGGAGAACTTGGGTGGGATACATTTAAATAGAATAGCCTCAATTCCAGTTTTATTTCTCATTTTTTCAAAAAATATAGCAGTAGATTTAAAGGTACGGCTGGTAGCCTTATCCTGATGGAACTTAGCACAGTGAAGATTGTTTGGGTAAAGTGATGGAATGTCTTTTTTGAAAACAGGTGTTAAAACATATTTCTGATAGTAATCCGAGTTAATTTTGACATTTTTTTCCACTTTCCTTATTTTAAGTTTTCTGTTATAAGAGAATTAAGCAATAACCATAAAACCTTTAGCAAAACTTTCCTTGTTTTCTCTGAACCAACCTTTGTTGGGCATGCATTTTTTACCCTCTTCCCAGTCAAATGTAAACTTTGACATTTCTTTCCTTTTTTACTAATTATGTCACTTAATTTACATGTAGAAATATAAAAACCATGCTTTTCACACCTTTTCTTAATAATCGCATACGAGTATTATAATTAAATAAGAGTATTTCTCTTTGGAAAGTGCAAAAATATATCCTTCGATCCATTGCTTATTTTCTAGCGACATTTTAAAGCAAAGAATATTTTTAATGATGCAGATGATAATTAAACCCTATTCCGACTTGATGCCAGTCAAGTTTTTATTTTTTTTATTTAAATTTAATTCATGGAGAAATTCAAAATCGTTACAAAAATGCGTGAACACCCTCTGTATTAGTAGATATATCTAGTGTTGTTCATCATTTAAAATATATGCAAATTCTAAACATTTATTTTGCTTTCTTAAAACATTCTATTAAAATATTGAATTTAATAATTCTCTTATAAAAAATAAAAAATGTAAGAATATTTGTTCTTGTTATACAAAATTATGGAGGCAAATTTGAAGAATTCTAGTCCCATTTGCAAACAAACATGCAAAGTTATGAACTTTGGTAAACGTACACCAAAATGAAGATGCTGAAATGGTAATAAAAGTTATTCCCATACCATTTTTTGCCTTCTTTAAACACATTTTTAAATATAAGAATTTAAAAAACCTTATCCAAAAATATTACTGTAATCTTATACTCCTTGGCCATATAACATTATCAAAAACATTACAATACTTATTTATTAAATTTATTTTTCCACAATTTCTTTATTGAAATAAGATAAATTGAATGAAAATTGTTTAGAACAAACACATTTAATTTTGCAATTAAGCAGCATTATATAAATTTTTCCCATATAAAATTTCAAGAAAACAAAATTGTCCGCATAATATTATTTCTATGGAAAAGTTATTTTAGTATATCTTCACAAACTCGAAAAATGCACAGGGTTGCCCACAGTGATGCAGAAAATAACCATACCAAATTTGAAAAAATGTTGTAAAAAATTGTGGATTTGTATACAAGGCAGACAGACTTTCTATTTTATATATATATAGATTCTTATACACAAAAATGAATACAAATGCTTTTTCCTTCTGTCAAATAAAGAAAGAATAAGAGTTAAACTAAACTTTCTCCATTTTAAAGTGCTTTATGAAAAATGTATTTTAGACGAATGAAATGTTAAATCATTTTGCACAGCATCATGAAGTTGCATGCTCAATGATATTTAAGATTAGATAACGTGCAATTTTTATTTCAATCATGAAAATAGCCAGTCATCATGACTAAACAGAGCTATAGAATTTAGACATACATGTGCACATCGTATGCAAATATTCCAAATTATAGATAATTTTACAGATATTTTGCAGCTTTTTTTATATATTGGGAACCTGTAAGTAATAAATAATTACTTATTTAAGCAATTTTATGAATTATCTAATTTACTGTTATTATACACATCAAAAGTTTGTAGCAAATTTGTTTCAGAATTAATTATATTCAAAATTTATTTATTATTTGTTTCAAGATTTATGCAATTTTGCTTAGTGGATTTCCAGTACTTGTGTTTTTGTGATTATGTACACAGATAATTTTTCATTTTATACTGCACTGCGCATGAGTAGTAAATTGTAAGTTAAGGGATAGAAGAAACATTTCTAATTCATTTAAAATTAAAAAGAATATTTCGTCATTAGCAGATTTTTCCCTAAATAGAAAAAGTATAAGCACACACTTAGAAAATGTATTATTTACAAGCATGCAAATCTGTATGTATGGTATATCATCCACGAAATGTCTTATGTGTCAAATAAAACATGACTTTCTCTACAGATTAACATATTCTAATATTATGGAAAAACATTAGGGAAAAAAGTGGGGTTTCTCATGACTCGGTATTACAGAAAATTAATATTATTGTTATCAATTAAATTAAAACTAACCACATTTTATAAAAATTAATTTATTCTTTTGAGTAATATCATACTTAAATGAAATAAATTTTTAATATTTTTGAGATTGGCTTGTGAGAACTTAATAACAATCAGGTCCATCCATTCATTTCTAATTAAAAGTACTTCCAAAGCATTTTCTTACTTAACAATAGTAATTATTTTTGTATTATTTTAGATCAAAACATGCAATATTCCAAAAATGGCACGTGTTTGTATCCTATAAAAGGTGTCATGGTTTTTGAAAAAATATTGATTAATTGACAAAGTATTAATTAATATACAACCACACAATAACTTCCCTAAACAGCCTATGTATTGTAGGGAAAATAAACAGTGATACATAAAACTTGGGTTTTGCATGAATAGTAGCTATTATATATGCAATTTTGACATACAGTACATTTTCAGTCAGAAGATCTGAGTATAACCAAGACAGTTAGATTTCAGGATCTGGTATTCATGCTACAACAGCCAAGCTAAATGTTTAATCTTTACAATGTGGAATTTTTTTTTCCCATTTATCTTTGAAAGTGTGATGATTGAGCATCGCCTGTCCCGAACTCGGAACCTAGTGCTTACAAGACCGACATTATAATCACTGAACAAAAACTAGCTTCTGCTTCATTCTTATAATGTCGGTCTTGTAAGCACTAGGTCCTGAGTTCGATCCTGGCTCGGGACAGGCGACGCTCAATCACCACAATGGTGAAATTCTTCTCTAGAAAATTATTTCCCCTACTTTTTCTTTTTCCTGCATGGTCCTTTCAAAAGAGCCATGCAGGAAATGATACAAAAAATTCACACTGACTAGAAATCTTCGGTGTGATCTAACTGCATTTACTATTTGAAAAGGCTAAATGTCATAGAGGAAAATTTCAAAATGTAGTAGAAGGCACGAAATAGAACTTTATAAAATAACTTTGTTAAATTCCTCAAAATTTTATAAAATATTTGTTACTTTTAGCATCAGAAAAATGGTTTATTCCATTACAGAAAATTAAACTTGTCAAAATCAACAAAATGCCTTACATGGAGCATAAAACATTATCATGACGGGAACCCTCTCTTTGAGAAGAATTTTGGTCAATGTCTGAAAAAAAAATAAAAAATAAAAATAAAAACTTAATAATAATAATTTTAAATAAAATAGATTAAATATGCACAATGTAGTAAGAATTATAACAAGGCTTTTAATCAATGTATGAAAAAGTAAAGTAGCTATACAACAAATTAAAAATTTATACTGTATAAAACTAAAACATTTTATACGCACAATGCATTAGAGATTACAGCCCATGAGTAATAAAATATCCTAGTCAAGCAGTATTATATGTATAACATCATACGGTCAGAGCTGAAAAATGTAAACATACACATGTATGCTGCATAAAGATGTATTTAAGATTTACAAACCAAATATGAATCAAGTCCTTTACTTCCAGTGTATACAATCATAGCATGCATAACATTTTTAATATTTAACCCTATAACTCTATCAAATAATTTATTTTGCAATATTTTTAATTATCTTATTTTTTTGTTATTGTTTTTGTACACCCCAAAAGTCAGTAAATTTTCTTTCAACATTTATATTAATGTATGCATGTGTCTGTGGATGCAATATATCATGAACGAATAGAGCGTTTTGAAAGAATTTTCGAATATGCGCATGTGTGATACAGGGTTCTTGTACATTTTTCATTATAAAAAATGAAGCACCTTTAAGGACTACAGAAAAAAATGTAGGTACTGTAAAAAAAAATAGTTACAATAATGCATTATGAAATTTTATCAATCTTCACATATTCTAATATTTGATTTCAACATTCTATCAAAAATCTTGAGGAATGTTTACAAAAAATTTCATTAAATTTGAGCAAAATTGATATATTTGGGATCATGCTAATTTGAAAATATTTAGAAAATAATTTATGCGAATGATCACAAGTAAGAAAAGGTGAATTCTTTTCATGAGTATATTAGAGACTTGTTTTTCTAATCAGATGATCAAGCAGTTATGAATATAATTGCAAACTAAAATAAAATAAATAATATTACGCAAAACAGTCCTACGAGACTTTGATTTAGCAACTTTTTCAGCGAGACTTTGATTATGGGTGCTGCAGTAATCTATTATTAGATTCAGGGAAATAGGGTTGGGTTCTTATTAGAATAATGGAAAAAACAGGAATTGAAAAATATGAAACACTATCACCGCTTTTCTGTATAGCGATAGGAAAATTGCTCTAGCAGTTTGCAAACCTATTGTCATTCTTGGACAGGAGACAATTTTTTTTTATTTTACTTCAATTTCTGAACTGTGGTACTAATAAGAAAATTAATCCCTTTTTAGCATCTTAGTATAAATATAAACAGTTTTTAGGTCCTAAAAAATTGAAATTTGGAATTAAGCTGTTTTTAAGATGTTTTAGAGTGCAAGCACATCTTCTTCTTCAGTGGCCTGACAGCCTAAGATGGGCCCTTGCCTTCCGCAGTATAGAACTCCAGGCTCCCCTATCCCTGGCCAAAGACCTCCAGTTCAAAACTTTTAAAATTTTAAAGTCCTTTTCCACACAGTCGAGCCATCTGAGTTTAGGTCTTCCTCTTTTACGGGTGCCGAATGGTCTGGCCGAAAAGATCTTTTTTGTTGTACGGCTTTTGGCCATCCTGCACAGGTGACCCACCCATTTAATTCTCTGAATCGTGATGTAATTGACTATATCTGGTTCTTTAAAAGACTTATAAAGTTCAGAGTTAATTCTTTCTTTGGATTTCTTAACGAAAAGTTTAAGCAAGCACATTGTAGTCTAAAATGAATATTTTGGGATCGTTAAAATGTTGAACTTCTCTTGCAATGTGCAAAATTTCAAAAAAAGTTAAATATGTATAATTTGATATCAAAATATGTATTTCAGAAAAAGGTATTTGGAAGACGTACAAAAGTAATTTTCTACTAAAATAACAATAAAAAGTAAAAGTTCAAAGACCCAAGAAATTTTCCCATAACTAAAGGACTCTGTTCATTTATGAATTGCAAAATTTTTAACAATGGGCACATTAAAAATATACCAATAAACCTTAAAAAAATGGTATATCTGATTAAGATATACTCTGAGCTAATAAGCAACATAACGTGGATTTATTATTATTATTATTATTGCGCTAAAATAAATTAATGACATTTTTTTTTCTTTAACATTTTTCAAAATTGATAAAGTATTTCACACTATTTAGCTGACATTCAGACATTAAACGATTTTAACTGCACATAATGTATACTGGCTCCATCTCCTGTTTGCTATGATCACTACCTCCCATTTTCATTGTATAATATACATCAAAATACACAAAGAAATATCATTTGAATCAGATTTGCCAATTTAATTCTAATTTCCATGTGATGAATTTGAATGTCATGGTTCAGATAAAATGTACAATATGATAAAATATGTTACTCATCCAATCAGAATAGCTATTTAGAATTCATTTTTTGTTATTTCATACAAGTATATCAATTGTTAATAATTCTACTGGTCCACAATATATACAAAATTATATAAATAAAAGTAATCAATAAAAAACTATATTTTTAATTTCGAAGTCATGCCCCAGTTTAATGTTCATTCACATGAAAGTTTCTTTAATTATTTTTCTCTAGAGATACACACACATTGTATTTTATAAATATAGACTTATCATGAATAAACTAGTTGCACTGCATACAGTCAGCATATACTATTTTATTGTAGTCACTTCTTCACTTCTTAAGCAATTATTTTAAAAAATAATAACAATCATCCACAAAATAATAAAAGTGGTTTATTTTTAATAAACACATTACGCATTAAGTTTATGTATGAATTTAAAGCTTCTATAGCAAGAATACCCACACAAGTCTTTATAATTTTATATTTTAATTTTTTTGTTACTTTTTTTTTTTTTTAATGTATGCTAGAAAAGTAAACACAATAAAATAGTGATTGCTGACTGCAGGCACTGCAGCTAGTATATTTCAAAATCACCAATCCGTCTTTATTAATTTGTTCAAGGAACGGTTTTCAAAAACCACTTATGTGGAGAAAAAATTACAGTTAAAAATTTTCTCCATAGAAATGTGACATCAACAATTCCAAATATACCACCAATCACATGCTCTACATGCAAAGTATGCAAACATGACGAGGAGAATAGGGTTGGAATGAAGTGCTTTGGTGAAACATTTGAAATAAAATTCGGAAGTACCTCACCTTTTCAATTTAATTGCCAAAAATCCTTAAATGAAGTTAGAAATATCATTTTTGTTTTCATAGAGTTACATTTTTTAGAGCGGATTATATTAAGCTAATACAGGAATCTAAAAATAAATTAAAAGTATTTCTGAAAAATATATTTTTTATTTTTACAATATTTAAAATCTAAATAAAATAAGCTTTTTTAAATGTTTTACTGTAACCTGTAACTTTCCCCATATTTATCCATTTTTGAAAAAAAATCAAGATTCCAGTATAAAAATTAACATATGAGATAGTGCTTGAATAGTGTTATTTTTAGAGAAGAATGGGTTGCAAAGAATTAAGAATCCATTACATCTTCTTTAATTTTCGAAAGTTGTGGACTCTGATCAAAATTTTACTTGGATCAAAATTTTAGAAAAAACATCAAGTTTCTAAACCAAGTACTTGCTTTGTAAATAAATCATGGTATATGCGTACAATACATCTTGCAGAGTTTGATGGAAAAGAATAGAAAAATTATCTTACAGGAGCATCTGATATATGAAGAACATCTTTTCCACGGTCATCTTCTTCCCAAGGTAAATCTCCAGAGGGATCTTTCAGGAAATTGATCATAGACTAGATAAAAAAAAAAAGTATGAGATTTGATAAAGGACCATCAAATAGATTTACATGTGCATATCTTCTTGTTTATGTCCTTTGTACACATACAATAAATTTAGTTACAATACTTGAAATACAATCATTATGGCCACTAGCATTAAATCCCATACTTTTAGCCCTAGCATTAAATCCTTTATATAAAATATATCATATGAATATGATACATAAACTAAACTTGATTCATAAAAAATGTTAAGGGATAATCCAATATGACCCACACTGTTATTTCAGAAATTTTTTCAAATAAAAATGATTTATTATTTTCACATTTCGTACAACATAGTTTTCACTTCTGGTTTTCCATATTGGTAATGCATAAAAATTTAAATAATGACTGGTTTAAACAATATTTTAATATTAAATGGGTATGACTCACATTACAGTAAATATGACATGGCATTTTTGTACATTTTTAAAATTTAAATTTCTTTCATGAAATTTTATACTTGTATTGAAGCATTTTTATGCCTTGTTAGAATTTAAATAAATACATCATTATAGAATTATTATAATTAATTATAATTGAAGAACAAGGATAATCAAATCTGTAAGTATCTACTAATGGGAATTCATCGATATTGGTGGTTACCATAATCGCTATTAATAAAGGATAGCAGAGTACTGTGTATATATAATTACAATTTTCACAGTATATGGAGACAATAAAATTGATATATACACATAATTAAATACATTATATATAAAATTTATCATTTTATACGAACATTAAAATAACATCACACATATATTTGTACATATTCCTTAGAAAATAAGAAATGAGATGCACATTTTTTATAAGATATTTGATAATGAGTCAATCTAGTCAATGATTTAGATACATTTATGCTAATAGATAATAAGGCATAATATGCGACCACATGTTTTGGAATTCAAGGTCAAAGTGAAAATTGTGAGACCCTGAAATAAAAATGGCATACACAAGGTCATATAGCATATAATATAAAAAGGGTTTACATTAAACAAACAAACAAACAAACAAAACTTTTGTTTGAACACAATTTGTTAATTAGTCCTTTAGATCAACACTGAAAAAGTGACAATATTTTATAATATTTTTAAGAACGCAACTAAAAAGTAATGCAAACAGATGTTTGAAATTCTGCATAGTTCTTTATAATCATGAGATACTTAAATTTAAAAAACAATCAAAGGGGTTGGGTAGAAAATGATAATTTAGTGTGTTGCTTTTATATGGGAGGTTTCTTAAATATTCTATTGAAATATAAAATTTTCTGCTGATACATGTATTTTTTATTCCGTTATTGCATCATTCCTCCACAGGCACACTTACACATATAGATGAATGTCATTCCAAAAAAGTGTATTTTCATCAAAATATTAAATCCATTTTTTAGTAAAAACACTTCCTCTATGCTTTTAACTAAGAAAATAAATATAAACAGTATAAAGAAATTAATAAACGTGCAGACGAAACAAAGATTATTGAATGAACATCTTTATAAGTAAACTAAATAACAAATAAACAACCAATAAAACACAATGCAAAAAAATACAGTATACTTACAATAATAATTCATCTAAACATTTCATTTGTGGAAGAAAGTCATTGAAAACTCTGAAAATTGTCTGGCATTTGTTAGAACTGTTTTTAAAAGCACACAAAGTAAATTCACTATATCTTAGTTTACTGTCCGATCTGTATGCTTTTTTAATAGCTCATCTATAATCACAGACCTCTCATTTGATACTTCATTTATACAAACATAAATGTGATCCAAAATCATCACAAAAATGCAATGAATTCTTATAAATTTCCAGACCACAAACAATATATAAATAAGGGCAATTACTATTTAGCATTCTTTTATAACGACAAATAATTAAACAAATAGTTTGTTGTCATCTATTACAATAAATAATTAAAGACCTACCTAAATAATGCAGAAAACATTCAGATCACCACTATTAATACTTATGAATTAAAATATTACTTGTAA
Organism: Amaurobius ferox; assembly: GCA_951213105.1. Lineage (NCBI taxonomy): Eukaryota > Metazoa > Arthropoda > Arachnida > Araneae > Amaurobiidae > Amaurobius > Amaurobius ferox. The sequence goes on from OX578134.1 coordinate 98,918,600, forward strand.
GATATCAATATTTTGAGTTAAATATTAACCCTTTCGCGACGGTTGGCACGCCCGCGTGCCATCTGCGAACTTGCATTCAAGGACGTATGGCACGCACTCGTGCCGGAGAGAACTTTACCCTAAACGCCGAGTGGCACGTATTGGTGTTTCTACGTGAAACGTTTTCATTTGAATTTATTTGTCTACTAGATGGCGTTAAATGACCGTGGAAGCAACTTAAATGTATTTTGTAGATGTTTGACCTTGGCACAATGAGAATCCAATGAATTATTTCTCCATTTGGAGCGGTGAAACATGGTTCTGTAAAATAAATAAACAGAGCACTTCTCGCAGCATCAACAATTTTATAATTGAGTTCCGTGTCTCCTTTTGATTTTAACTTTTAATGATTTCATTGGTGAATTACAGGAATATAAGAGAGTATTTTTTTTTGGGGGGGGGGGTTTAAAGGAATGTGAGACAGTGAAATGATTAGGCTATTTCGGATAAAAGTATGGCTGGTTTGAGATGTTTCCTTTCTGTGGAAGAATATACGCGTATGGTAAACGAACCAGACAGTAATGAAAGCAAAGCAGATAGTAAAGATTCGTGGAACAGTGTTATTTCTGATGATGAATCTGAAAATGCAATTGATTCTTCAGATTCTGAGCGTACTATTATTACAACGCCGCTAGCTTCAGTTGCTGTTTTTTCGAATGATGTTTGGACATGTGATTTGAAAGATCTGAATTCTTTGGAGTTTTTGAACATACCTGGAATAAATCACAATATTATGCCGCCTAATTTAGATAAGAAACTTCATCTTTTTAGCATATTTTTTGATGATGAACTAGTAGAATTTATCGTAAAAGCAACTAATGAGTTTGCAAAGAAAAAATGGGAGAAAAATCTCCTCTCTCCTTCCACATCGAAGACTCCATCTAAATGTATTTACACTTGTGACAGGAACTGAAATGTATTTTCACCTGTGACAATGTATTTACACCTGTGACAGGAAACGAATTTCGTGTGTTTCTCGCACTAGTAATTTTGACGAGCATTGTCAGAAAACCAAATCTTAAAATGTATTTTTCTAAGAATCCAATTATCAGTACTCCTTTTTTTAATTCAGTTATGAGTCGTGTTCGATTTATAGGAATACTACGTTACCTTCATTTTACTCTTGATAGTAATGCCCAAAAACTAGATAAATTGAAACCCATGTTAGATGCATTAGTTTCAAAATTTAAATCTATATACACTCCTAGAAGAAATGTGTTCATTGATGAATCTTTGTTCTCATGGAAAGGAAGGCTGGGATTTCGTCAATATATCCCCTCGAAAAGGTCCAGATATGGAATAAAATATATAAATTGTCAGAATCGGAATCAGGCTATAAATGGAATTTCCTTGTGTATACTGGAAAGGACACGGAATTATCAAGCTCTGATGGTGGGTATGGAGAACACGTTGTGAAAACATTTCTAAATGAACTTTCAGGAAAAGGATATACTTTGTATTTGGATATATTTTTTACCTCTCCTGTACTTGTAAAGTATTTGTTGTCTAAGAATACGCATATATGTGGTACAGTTTTAAAAAATCGGAAGGACATGCCAAAGAATAATCCATCTGTACCTAAAACATATATACACTAAAATTTTTAATATTTTGATAAAAGAAAATTGATATAAAAAATATACATCAAATAGAAAATAAGTATTTCCTTTTTTCCTGAAAAAAGTAGAATGCTGTGTTGAACGGGTGATTTTTAGTGAATTTTTTTCGAGAGTTAGGCTTAGCGCAAAAAATTAGTCGTCTTTTGGGAAAAGTTCGGAAACAAAGCGCACCGTCCTTTGGGTCACGTCGGTTTCAGAATGCCACCGTCCCAAAAGGGTTAATATATCAAAATATTTATATCTTACAAGTATATATTAATATTTTGAGTAAAATATTAATGTCTTACTTGTTACTTCACAATAAAAAGATAAAACATTAAATTTTTAGTAAAAAAATTAATTCCATTATGCCTTCATTACAATGTCTTTTTTCTAGTTTAATATTTCAGATATTAGGGCAAGGGATAAAAAACATGAAATTAAATTCTAGGTCAATTCTAAAAATTTTCAGGTTTTTGATAAAAATATGCATTTTTCCTTGATTTTCGTTAGCTATTTTTTAATTCCCTGACATTTTCAGGTTTTCCCTAATATGTATGAACCCTGTTATAATATCAACAATGGGGCAGAATCTATTAGAGCTGGATTTTGATCTCAATTAAGGTGAACAAAATGAATGAGTTAAAAAGTCTTTAGATACCCTCCAGAAGCCTTTTCGGTGATTTTAAAGTTTTATATTTTGCATTACTCATAGTGTCAACAACTGGACAGAACCTAGCTGAGTCTTGATTAAGACTATTTTAAAAGCTAAATGCTACACATTGTTAAATAACATAGAACTTATTTAAAAAAAAGTTGCACTTTAACTTTTTACTAGTTCTAGTTTTCCTGTCTTTGACAAGCTTAAATACTAGTTTGCATATAAAATTTCATATAAATCATTGTAAAAGAAAAATTAAGTAACTTTAAGAATTATACCATACAACATAACCAAGTTAAACATGTTTAAGGGCTCTTAACTTTTCAAATATTAAATTAACAAACTTTTAAGATGCATACAAACCCTGCCCAGTTAAATAATAAAACTTCACTCTACATACAAAATTCTCTTTATTAAGTGACCACTTATGGGAATGACCCCATATTTTAATCTCAAACATTACGTATATTAAAATGCACATTGAGCAATCTTTTAAACAAGAGACTATCTTTAAGTTACTGAATGTAATAAAACTTATATTAACAAAACACTTATTTATTCACTAAAAATTTTAAGCAAAATCATAAGTACCTGAACGGTGTGCTTTCTGTCATAATCTTTGTGAAACTCTCCATCTCTGTAATTAAACATGTTAATAAGCTTTGCCTTTATTTAACATTATATAGAAATTCTGATAGTTGAATGTACTAGAAAAATAAACTTACTTATAATGCTTCAAAATGTGAGGTTCTGGAGTAATTTTTAATTTTCTACACAGCTTCTTTGCCTCTCTGAAACAATTACACATTATTTTACAAAAAGTGAAACTATAAACAAGTTAAAATATTATTTGAATATTTGTCGAGGGAAAGTGTTCCGAAGTTTACAATCACACTCTCAAGTAGCCAGTATTGTGCCGAGGTTTACTGAGGCCCCAAGTGAACTTTCATGAAAGATTATCAGAACAATAAATGCAGTAACATGTCACCAATCCCAAAATTGATAATTTGAAAAATTGGTTATCTGATTATTTATATTTTTTTTTGCAAGTTTAAAATAAATATGGATTCATTATATCTGTTTATTTACTTTATGTTCTGGTACAGAATTTTGTGTCCCACTCCCACCCCGGTCAACAATATTTTGGGAAACTTTGTTTATTATGATATAAAAATATCTCCTGGTCTGAAATTACCTTGCTCCAATGGATAATTTGTCCCTGGTCATATCATCTTAGTTTACTATCTAATACCTAAAAGTTCATAGTTATAGTTCAGGCTGGAAGAAGAAATACAGATTATGCTTCTAGGCCGAGATCAATTAAGATCTCCTGAAATCACAAAATACCAGAACTCAAAGAAACCAAAAACAAATATAAAATATTACAGAGCTTGCATTAACACCTCCAAATCACATAGAGAGTGCACTGTGAGGATTATGATTTCAATATGCTCAATTACAATCTGATAATAAAGTCACAGCCAAAGCATTGCAAAGATAATTGTATACTGATACGCAAATGACTAATGATACAATGAAGAAATATAAAATACAAGAAAACATTGGATTAACTGTAATGCACTAATGCATTATTAAAGTCCATTAAAATAATATACAACATTCTGAGACCTTCTGCAAACATGTGGATTCAAGTGATTGCTTGGGCTGCTTGGCCCTCAGGATGTCCCTGCATACAGTAAACAATGAATCAATGTTATTCTTATTAAGAGTTTCTGGGCAGAAGATGCCATCAAATACATTAGGGGCAAAAACATCTGCCAGCAATTTTTTTTTAAATTCCAGTGCTATTAGTTGCTATTTACTAGATGGGGTCAAGTAAGAGAAAAACTAATTATGCAATAAGTAACGTTTTTATAATGAGACAGATTTCAGGTAGAAATGTCGAATTTAAATTTTCAATGCCATCAAAATATTTTTTTTATATATTATATATGCATACAGGGAAAATAATATGAGAATTGTTCATAAATTCAATTCATCAATGCATGAATTAAAAAATGAAATATTTTCAAATCATCTAAAAATTGAGTATACAATTCAAAATTCAATTTTAAATGTGAAAAAATTGTCCAACAAATAAATTCAGTTTAAAGCTTGTTAAAAAACGTGTTCTTTGATCATTCTGATGGTAATAAGATGAAACATGTGATAATAATTTGGATTGCTAAGGAATCAATTTTCATGATTACTGTTTAAAATTCTGCTTCATTAAATAGATTAAAACTCTATTCGTATTTTTAAAAAATCACTCCTGAGTGAGGTGCATTGATGCCGTATCACAATTACTCTTGTGCCAAATTATCTGCCGTATCACAATTACTCTCATACCAAATTTTGTAACTGTAGGCCACTTAGATTTTCTGTTACATTGCAGGTAGATACATACATGCATGGACAGACATATTTTATTATTATAAGCAATAGGAATTCATTTAAAACTATGCTAATACAAAATGCTGTATAAAAATATATACCCAGAACAGTCAACAATGGCAAGAGTTGCTTGTCCTCGAATTTCTTCTGCAGCTTTAGAAAATATATTAAAGAGATCGCCAGTTTCCTTCACTGAAAATAAATACAAATATGAGAACTCAATACATATTTCATTAGGCATGGTATAATTAAAATATTATTACTTATTTAAAAGTGTAGCATTTATAGTGTGTCAAGACAAATTTCATTCACTTTCCAATATGTTCCATTCATGGTTTTTCATACAAATTATTGTATGAAATATTATACTTCTGCATGTATGAAATCTATGCCTTGCACACATGCTATTGGGCAGTTGGTTCCCAAATATAGAAATAATTTGAGCACAGCTCCAAGTGTTTCAAACATTCTATGTTTCTACAAATGTTTGTTTAGTTCACCCAAAGGTTCATATATTGCAGGCTACATGTCATGTCTACGTATGTTTATTCAAATGCTGCAATTCTATTCTTTAAAATTTGATGTGGCTAGCACATGATGTTCTCTACAGATTCAAATTCATTTTCTTATTTTTTATATCATGATACATTAAATAGAGTTTAAATGCAGAAAACATGGATATTTTTCTGATATTATATCTAATTTGCATTTTTAATGCATCTTCCTTTCATTTGGCTACTTAATTTATTTTCAAATGTCTTCAGTTCCTCTCAAAATTAAAAAAACTAAAATATCTCAAAAATAGCTCATCCTAATCTGTTGAGGTCAGACTTAAAATTTTCAGATTTTCACCATCTATTTAGGTATCTAATAAGGTAAGTAATCTAATCAGGCTATTTCGCAAGAAAGGATCAGTTATATGTTTCTGAATCATGTCAAAATCTAATCAGTATCAGGATAACACTCAAGGAACTTAATTACTAAATTTTAAGAAATATCAGGGCAATTCCATGAAACTGTCAACCCAAAGGTCATTTTTTTACCTTTCAGCATGTATATTGTATTATATATCGTTTTAAAGATAATTTTTCAAATTTTTGGAATTTAACTATAGTTTTTACAAAACATTACTTCAAATCTACATAAAATGTCGACAAATATATGCAATTAACCAAAATGTCTGTCATTTTTCTAAGTTTTCAGGCTTATATTTTATCATCAAAAATACAACTAGCAAAAAAAATATTTTTTCCTCTATTTAATAAACTAAAGAATTTTTTGTTAGGAAATGAACTTACTAATGTCAGGATAGATGGTGTGTAATCCGATTCACTGGTTATGTTAGTCACAAAAACATCAATTAAGTTCCACTCTCCCCAGAAATACATAAAAAATCTTTTTTTGCTTACTTAATGTCTTTCATGTGATTGTTGCCATTAGACAGATGCAATTAAACATAAATAATTTTCTTTTTTTCTGGCAACAGTAAATGTGACTAACATAACACCACTGGTTGTGACTAACATAACACAATAATTTATGAAGTCAACTAAATCTTAACATCTCATTTGTAAGATTGTGTGCATTTTTTTCCTCTATATGTAATATACATATTTGTTTCTCATAGTTTTTCGGATGAATTAATCATTGTAAATCTTAAATTTGTGCATAATATTAAAACTTAATCTATCTAATTGTTGTAAAAGTGTTTTTAGAAATTAGACCTGGAACTTGTCCTCATAAAGAAAGTAATTTTTATGATTCTACATAAAATCTAACATAAAATTTCACATTTTCAACTGCTTATTAAAGTATTGCGAGGAAATCCTTTATTGAAAAACTAGTACGGCTAAAACTGCTGCAGAAAGAAAGAGGAAGAGCCGTGCAAAACAAAGTGAAGAAAATAAACTTGCAGAGAGAGAAAGGGCAAGAAGAGGAATGAAAGCAATGAGAGTAAGTTGAAAGTATGATAAAATTTATAAGAAAAAACACAGATTGGAATCTCAAAGAGGAATGAAAAATATGAGACGACGATGAAAAGATGCAAAGGAAAAAGTAGTGGAAGAAGAAACAATGATTACATGCAAGTCACCATTCACTACACGTCAGACATTTGGAAAAGCAATGAAACGAGTGTCTGTAGCTCTTCCTAGCAGTCCATGAAAATGATCTGCTGTTATTAAAGAGTTGGCCATAAGGGAAAGTAGTGAACATGTTTTGAATGCTGTTACTGGGTCATTCCACAGTATTCATGTGTTACGTACGGGACATTTCACAGCAAAATTTTGAGATATTTGTACATTTTTCAATGTCAAAATATAAATGAGAAAGTTTGCAATTATTTTTAATGTATTATATACTACTTCATCTAGATTCCTGTGAAGTTTCTTTTTGTTGGAGCCAATAGTTTTTTTTTTTTTAATTAATAAAGTTTTGTTACGTATGGGACATCACAAAAAATTGTTTTGAAAGTACCTCCAGCAATTTGAATTTTGCTCTGAATTATTAAATATTTTCACAAATAAATTTAATGAGTAGAAGCAGAAATATACATTTTATTAATTAACTTTAAAATTATTTTTTAAAATTGTGTCATTAATTAATGAAAGCTAATTACTTCTGTTACGTACGGGACAAGCCTGTTTGTTACGTATGGGACTTATTATTTGAAGTAACAGTACTATAAGGAGTTGTGAACTAAAATGTATACAAATGTTAATTTAATGAATTTACTAGCTCTATTAATGTATTCAAACTTATGTTTAATTATGGAAATAAAAATAATTAATGATTTCTGAAATATTTTAATTATTATATAAATTAGGATTTTCCATGCATAGCTCCATTTGAAAATATGGTAAACATTTAAAAATAAAATACATGTTTTATACAAGTCCCAGAACATCAATAATGTCTTCAATTTTTTTAACTTCATTGGCAAAGAAAAATGTCCCCAGCTATTAATTAGACTTGGTGCTTTTTCGAGGAGTCAAAATATTTTTTTTTTTGAGGATTTTATCCTTTTCTGGGATGTGTAGCCAGGAAAACTTGTTTTTGCCTAAAGGTTTCATAAAGGATAGATAGAGATATTAACTCCTGGCCACCAATAATCATCGTACATCACCGATACCCAGTCTGATTTCTTCAGTAATTCAGTGCATGCATCTGAGCTAGGCTCTTTATCTTCTACAGGGCATAAAATCTGTATCTTTTCATCAGGATCCTTTTTATCAGAAAAACAAGAATGCTTCCAAAGGCCCAGACTATCCAAGTCTATTGGTTGGGCAAAATGCATGCTATGTATACCTGATATCGAAGTAGCACCTTCCCATTTTTCAATTAATGCAAACTTAGTTATACATATCTGAATGTCCGCTCCGCTTATGTATTTAACATTTATACAGGGTGCCTCTTTTAGAAAACTCCATTGCTGTATTTATTACGTACTGCTTGCGCAATATACTTAACCATACGTTTCTCTTAGCTACAGCTCCTAAACCATCCACTGCACCTTTTCCGTGTGCAGTTCCAAAAAAGTTCCAATCTGCACTAACCCCATGGTAATGCATGTGAAGCATTAAATTTTGCATGTTGTACCGATTCTTAAACTGGGCACCACATCCATCCGACCAGAAATGGATGTGACTAAATGCCACTGTTTGTTTCAAATCTTCAATTATTGCAGAATTGAATGCAAATACTGCATCTTTTGTATGATTAAGGTTGTCAGAAACGACAACATAGTTTTTATGTTCTAGTTTGAGAGTTTCATTATTTCTATAATATACAATACAGGTAAATAATGTTACTTGGGTTGAGTTCCAGTGAGCTGCCATAATTTCCCCTTGCTGTTTTAGCGTAAAATTTTCTGCAAAGTCTTAATAATTATATGCCCAACCTGTAGGGTTTTTTTGAGGTATTTAAACTCTGCAAGTTGTTTTTGTGCAGTATAAACATGCAAAGCAAAGGGGTTCAAAAGGCTGATTAATTTTTCCTTTGCCTGAAGTAAATAGTAAACAATTAGTTCTTTCTTCATTTTTCCTTCAATTCATTTCCATTGATAAAAGTTATAGTCTAAAAATTAAATTTTTGATAAGTTTTAAATCAAAATTCTGCATTTTGTCCCATACATAACAGATTTGTCCTGTACGTAACATATTTTTATTTATCATACCCAGCTTCTAAATGAAAAGATACAATATTTTAATTGAATAATTTAGGAAGCTAGTTCACCAGTTGAAGAGGAAAAAAAAAAACTGTTCAGTTGTCATCAGTATTATTAGTTAAAAAATTAAAAATAAGCTCAAGATTGTTTCGTATGGGACAAAAAGAAAGTAATCATTGAAAATTTATGATAAAATATTTTTTTAACATTTTTCTTTTTATTTCATATAATGCTACTATTAAAAGGGTTTAATGAAACATAGGAACTTTGAAATAAAATAAAATATTTTTTGAGTTATAGTTAAAAATATAATGTCCCGTACGTAACAAATTTTTCTATATGGCTGCAAACAAAACGCTCTAATTTTTGTTTGGTTAAAAATATAGATTTTCTGTTGATAAATTTTAATAGAAGGGATTTCAAGCTTTAAAATGATGTATTACACTTAATTTTTTATAAAAAAAAATTTTTCCAACTTGTGAAGCCAAATACTGTGGAATGACCCTACTGTGGATGATATTAAAAAGAAAAGTGCATTGTCTAAAGAAATAATAAGTGCTGTAAAGAATTTTTATAGAAGAGATGAAATTTCAAGACCATTTACTGGGAAGAAGGAATACAAAAATATTAAAAATGAAGCTGGGGAAAGGAAAAAGTGCAGAAACGCCTATTAATGTACGTGTACTTTAAAAGAACTCTATGACTTATATAAGAAAGAAAATCCTGGAAACCCAGTAGAAGTATCAAAATTTTGTGAACTGCATCCGGAGGAAGTACAATTGGCTTCAACCAAAATCAGAGTTTGCTGCTGTGTCTATTGTGAGAATTTAAGGCTTTTAACCACTTCTGAATTCAACCCCGGACCAAAGAAGATTTAAGAACTGATTGAGATAGAAAATCTGCTAATTGTATGAGAAACACATGTGAACTCAGTGGTGTAAGCCAGCTAAAGAAATTTGTCGAGTCAGAGACAATATTATGGAATGATGATGAAGGTATTTCATTTTATCAGTGGAAGAATGGAAAACTAGAATTGGTGTTCATCACTTACAAACAAGTTACAGAAATGTTGATGGACCAAACTAAAAATATTTTAAAACATTAATATAACATTTGGAGACAAGTCAAGAAGCTGCAAAAGGAAAACTTAAGCACAGGGGAAATCATTCTACAAACTGATTTTGCTGGAAATTATTATATTAAACATCAGGATGAAGTAATGCAGGCACATTGGAATGCAACACAGGGAGTTTCTGTAACAATTTATACTGCTGTTATTTATTTTCGGCACATTACTTCTGAAGATATACAGACACAGTGTTATGCAATAATTTCCGATGCAAACAAGCACTCTGCTTATGAAATTAACATTTTTAATGAACAAATTATAAATGACTTTACTATAACTTGCAAGATTAATATAGAATCTGTGATCTTGTGGACAGATGAAGCTGCTGCTCATTTTAAAAATAGATACTCTATGATGACGTTAACTTCTTCTAATGTTTACAGGTCATGGAATTTTATTGAACCGTATCATAGAAAAGGTCCACATGATGGAGTAGGTGCTGTTGTGAAGTGCAATGTGTGGAACAGAGTTTTGAGAGGTAAAGCTATAGTGTGCAATGCAAAAGACTTTTTTTCGAACTGGGAAAAATGATAATGAAAACAAAATGTTTGTTTGTCAGTGAAATTGGCATGATAGGAAAGAAAAAGGATTTGAAAGCATTGTTCGAAAATGTCAATCCAGTGGAAGGTATTCAGTCCTCACGATGTATTACTAATATGGGAGAATTCAAATTAGCTTTATATCAGAATACAGGAGATGATGTTCCCATGCACGAAGTAACTTTAAAAGAAAATCTGGAAACTGAAACTGATTTTACTATGAATAATTTTGAAGTAGACTCTGCCTCTGAACTGTCCCCCAAAACCATTGCGTCATTGGATGATTTTTTCATTGTTGAATTTATAACTGCAAAGTAAAAAAAAAAGATATGCTGGACAAGTTTTCGACACTCATAAGAATGATTATGAGGTCTTGTTCATGAAGAAAAGTACTGAGGCAACCTTTGCCTTTCCCACTATTGAGGACAAACCTTGAGTTGAAACAACACAAATTGTTAAAGTTTTATCACAACCGACTGTGAATTCTCGTGTACATTATCATTTCACACATAAGACTGAACTATAATTTTTCTACATGTAAACATATAATAAAACACTGTTTGCATTCTTACACTTATGTAAATATTATCTGTAATACTCTGAAATTAAAGTATATTCACACGTTATGTTAGTCACAGGCAAGGTTTATTAAAAATTATTTCTCTGTATTATCCTTGAAACGTATGCCAAATTTGTGCATAATAATAGAACAAAAACCTTTCACATAGACATTTTCAAAAGGAAATAATCATTTTGTTGTTTTAGTTTCAGAGGACAATGGCTATAAAAATTAATACAAAATCCTAGTGTTGCAAACCTGTTATGTTAGTCACATTGATCAAAATACTCTCTGAATGCTTATATAAACAATTTTAAATATTAGTTTTGCATTTCTCTACATAAAACCACCTGCCCAAAGAATAACACCCTGTTTAAGGTATTACGATAAAAATAAAGTTAGTGCATGTAAAAAATCTTTTCAAAAATCATTCAAATGTTATGTTAGTCACAATGGAATTACCCATCATCAAATAGATTTCCAACTACAATGAAAAACATCTTCAGCTTCTCAAAATAAAAAACTTAAATATCTTGAAAAATGATGCATCTAAGAGTAATGAGGTTGGTCTTATTCTTCTTGCTATAAAAAATTGAGTAATAAGCAAGCATTTAATTTCTACATTTGATCATATACAGTCTTTTATTTTAGATTTGGACAATTTTGTAAAACATGTAGATTCTGTTTTTCTGAATTGTACCAAAATTTAATCAGCGCCACAGCCACAAAGTGATTTATCTATCAAATTTGTGAAATTTGGTCAATTAGTTTCTCAGCTAAAGTGGATACATACATAGAACTTTTATGGGCCATTTTGCAAAAAACAGGCATGTTCTTTACCAAATCATATCAAAATCCAATCAGCACCAGGGTAACCCACACATGACTTACCTAAAAATTTTTATAAAATTTGGTCAATTAGTTTTTGGTTAGAATGTTGCATAGATAGACAGACTCACAGACATTACACTAAAATTAGTGTTTTCATGTTCTAGAGTTCTTGAAACATGCAGATCTATCGAAAACTCAAGTTGCGATCTTCAACACAATTGCAATACTTTCAATATGAAATGAAATGAAGGTGGGTGGCTCCAGAAGAGCCTAGCACATCAACCAGAGGTCTATTGTACTACCCCAAAAGAGAAAGATCTCTAAGAAAAGAGACCAGTAGCCGATGCAAAAATAAGCAGGCACTTGACAGGAATGTCGTTCAGCTCCCACGGTTCAATCACATGACAGCCAATATGTTCGAATCTGTGAGCAGAGTAAGCCTCACATTCACAGAGAATGTGAGCAGCAGTTTCTTCGCTGTAATTGCAGAATACTTTCAATATACATTGCCAGGTATTGTAGGAAAAGTAAAAAAAATAGTATTGGCTTAATTTTCTGAACTGGATTCATAAATGAGCACTTTCTGAAACAAAACTAGTTCACTCACGGAAATAATTAAGAATAATCTATGGTCTAATATTAATTTTGCATAAAACTAATATTATGATGATCAGAAAATCATGATAGTAAGAGATTAAATTAAATATATTAAAAAGAGATCCATAAAATAATCCATTATTTTCTGTATAAGATTCACACAGATCTGATCCCAAGCGAAAGGGATTATGGTCACCACTGGTTATTAACTTTTCTATGTTAAAATTAATGATATACTTTTCATGTAATATAATGATTTTTTTCTTTCATGAGACTTTTTCTTTCAGATTTTATCCAAATTTTTTTTTTTTTTTGTTTCAGAAGTGTTTAATTGTAACAGCAAAAATTAATAAATTAAATGTTTATGAAATTTGAATGCAAAAGGTTTATGAACAAAAGTATTTTGAAAACAGTGGCTGCAATTTGAGATATGGTATCCAAAAAATTAGTCTGTACCAAACAAATTCTGAGAATTAACCAGTTTATCCTTTTATTTTATCTTTTGCAGTAAAATGTTAAATAAACATGTACTAAGCAAATTCTAATTTACACGAATTTTGTTAATATCATTGCATTGCATGTATTCTTATTTTCATATAATTTCAAAAAAGTGAAAAAATGACCAGCAATGGTGGAATTATAAACTAGAAGGAATACATTAACTGTTCAATGCTAGATGGAGACTAAGATGACTAGTGTCACCAACAAAAATTAAACATTTCTTTTTCCCTTTAACTTTTGAGTTACAGTGAAGGTCATCACAAAATAAATTCTAATAACAGTAAGGTGACCAATCGTCCTCCTTTAGGGAGGACAGTCCTTCTTTTGTAGGTTCTGTCCTTCCTCGAAAAGTGTCCTCCTACCTGTCCTTTTCGATATTTTAAAACTAATCTGTTAATCTCTGTATTCAGAGATGTCGCGCCGAACTGTTACGTGTCATATGACGGTACAGTTCGGAATAAGGCTCCTCTATATACGAGATGACTCCTTAAGCATATTGAAGCCCACCCCAGCTGGAAGCGCAGTCCATTAGCATTACCTCTATGCATATTTTCACTTTAAGAAGTATAAATGAAATAATTATTAGTAGTTGTTCTGCACCGAACTGCTCTAATCATTCTAGAAAGGGTTTTAGACTATTTCGCTTTCCTAGAAACGAAGAAAGAAGAAAACAATGGCTAATAAATAATTGGACACCAGGTAATGGAAAATACTTGTGCAAGCTAAGTTCTACAATTTTCTAATTGAAACTTCTTTTTTTATATAAAGTATTCATTTTAAACACTTATTTTATAATTTCTGTAACTGTAGTATGGAACCCTATGGGCTTCAATATGCTTGATAAGTCAGTCTGTAGTAGAGGAGCTCTAGTTCGGAAAGACGCGATTATGAAACGCATGCGCAGTGCATAGGAGAACTTCACGTGCCTCGCATTTGTCTCGCACCATTGCGCACTTCACTTTGTTTACTTTATATTATACTTCGTGTTTACTTCTAACGGAAATACGAAATTATTTCAATTCTTTTTCAATTGGTAACGATTTTTTGACAAGTGAGAAATCAAGATTGAATGTTGATACTCTAGCTGCAGCACTTACGGTACAATTCAATATGAAGGATATTTCTTGCTCCGAAATTTCCAATATATTGTTACTGTTAGAAAATGATATATTGACAAAAAATATTCATTCAATGGAAAAATACTCGTTTAAGTAAATAATTAAAAGGGATGTAAGCATAATTAGTGTATTTTTGTTTGAATTAATAAAATGTTTCATTTATTTACGTTGTACGTTTTTCTTAAATTTTTTCGTCCTCCTTTTCATTGTAAAAAAATTGGTCACCTTAAATAACAGAAATCTGACATATATCATTTCATCTAATCTAATTAATTGAAATTTTACACATTTAGTATACCTGCCAAATGTATACAACTAATGCTAAGAATATAACTAATACGTATCTCTATTATTTTAAATATCTTACTATATATATATATGGAAAAGCACTACCTTATTTAAAAACATTCAGTTACCCTTTAGCATCATTTTAACCTGCATAATTCTTGGAGCACTTCTGATTTGCGGATTTCAATAAATTTCTTTGGGATAGTGAAAATTTTAAACAATTCTAAATTGAATAAGAATTAATGCTCACTAACATAAACATTAAAAACAAGAATGCACATCTTTGAAGTAACAAGCCTTATATTTCAAAATACCATCTGGCATCACTTAGATAAGTATCTCCCTCTTTATATATAAATATATAATATAATCAGTAAGATCACTCGATATTTAAGGTATATTTGTTAAACATAAATGTGTTATTTTATAAACATTTCAACACCGCGCAATAAAATACAAGTAAATGAAGTACATAACGTTATAATTTAATTACGATATAAGGCCACTTTCAAATCATAGAATTCGCATGAATAAAGTGCAAAAGGAGTAACAACTCACTACTTCTAGTAAACAATATTAAAATATTGTTTTTTGTGCGGCACAGCTTCTTCAATTCTTTAGCATCGATAATATTTTCAACTAGATCCTTCGAAATGCTCTTTTTACATAATGAAGTTTTGAACTGTAACACAAATATCTGGAAAAAATGAACATGTGAAAACAAGTCGAAATGTCAATACCAAATATAAAGAACAAAAGTCAATAAAAATTATATGTCAATAGCATGAGTGTGGTGTCACAATAATTACACGGACAAGTTACAATACATTTTATCCGTATATTTCACAGTAAATAAAGATATAATCAACTCCAAAGGCCGGCTGTCAAAAAAATGCATGTAAAATGCAGATAAAAAAACATATATTAAACAAATATATATTGCTAATTAGTGCGACTGAACAAAAATTGTAAAATATACTTACTAAATAGTAAAGAATTAATAAAAAATTACTATATCTAAACACAACACTCATGCTAATGTTTATCGTAAGCACACGTATTAATAACAAAGAGTAAATTTAACCGGCGTTTCAAAAGAAGAAAAACTGTATCATTAACTGATGCGTTCATAAATTTTAACCGATAAGATCTATTTGATTGGTCACTTGACAAAGTGGAGCTGGACCTAGGACAAGGCCAGCCTTGAACTTAGGACTCTAGAGGGAGTGGTAGTTGTTATTTTCAATTTTCCTATGAAAGATTAGATGCGAAACTAAAATTTGTTGTTTGTTTCAGTATGTACCAACTTGTTTGCCCCTTCTCCACATAGACTCGAAAGTTTATATGGGGAGTCTATCTACCAAAACATGTATCATCCTATTCCATATTTCATTGTCATAATGTTCTATTTCCTTTTGAAGAAATAGTTTTATGCTGAGTCCAACAAATTGACACCGACAGGTTGGAGCAAAATATTTTAACACGATAAAATAAAATTTTCGTAAATACAGCAGAAACACAAATATAAACCGATCAACCAAACGAAAAAAAAAGAAATGTCCCCTTCTTCAAGACTTATATATATTTGTATTTATGCTGTACTTGCAAAGATTTTATTTTATCTTTTTATTTTTGCAGCAGATTTTTAAGAGTTTTTTTTTTATTATTATTTTTTTACAACCTTTTTAGTTAGCTTTTTAATTTGATTCCTGTCGAGGGGGTCTTCCTGAATTTTTAAATTATAACGAATTTTGAAGATGAATCTCCTGACTATGCTAGGACAAGAAATCGAAATTTTAAAAATAAAAGAGTTAGTTGAGTACCGTAGCTTTGATTATCAGTATCAGTGTTTCTTTCAGGATTTTTTAGCTGGGGATGGGGGATTTTAAGGGGAGCAAGCTTTTTATTTGCTCTATATAAATAATATCTAAATTGTCCCATGAATAGAAACTAGATCAACATGAAACGTCTCTGAGGGGGAAGGGGGGAAATTCCTCGAGAAATTGAAAATCATTAGTTCATTAAAATCGGAATCCTGCGGCTATTTATAACTCTTTATTAACCAGATTGGGCTTGTAAGAAAACCTGATGTTTGAGCTTTCTAAAACTGTAAATTATTAGTCGAAAATCTTGATACTTTCTCGGATGGAAGGATTTAAAAAAGAAGGTTCGTTTTTAAGAGCCGAAAGTGACTTTTGTTTTAAAATCTTTAAAAAATATTAAAATTTGACACTGAGGTTTGAAATTGATATATTTTTACTCGCAACTGTCTGCTCTTTCCGGCCATGTGATTTGTTTTTTGCTACCACGTCTGGATGGTGGAGAAAAACGGGGAAAAGGCAAACAACGGTCGAAATCGCATAAAACGTTAAATAACAAAAAAATAATTCAAATTTTAAAACTCGGTTTTCACGTATCACCTTTCCCCCCCCCCCGGGTCTCCGATTGTCAAATTTCGTAGCTCTGCGACGCGCGGTCGCTGAACCTATAGTGTATAAGACAGACACACAGACATTGCCTTTTATTATATAGATTTAGAGTATCAAAACAGAAGACATTGACTTCTTTCTAAAGGATGAATTGAAATTACCTGTATCTTTGCATTCATGGTCTGATGACGCACTAAAGTGTGGACTTAAAGACGCTGAGGCTAAGGGAGATAAAGACAATTTACATTTTTTGCCATTAATAACGCAAGACATTGCAGAAAATATAAAATCTATAGTTCTTTGGTCCGGCCTAATTATTACCTCATTTGGTTATGGAAGAGGAGCAGAGAACTCATCTCCTGTAGAAAGTGAATTTAATAACCTTAAAACTAGATTTTTACAAAATTCAAGACTTCTAGGAGTTGATAAATTCGTGGCCCGCCATCTGAAGCTGCTACAGGGAAATATAAAATTAGCTCGTTCTCATCAAGAGTAAAATAGGAAAGATATCAATATTGATTACAATAAAGAACCAATAAAGCAGATTCCTTTTCATTCGCTGATTCAAGGAACATATTCTGTAATCAAAATCGAAAATACTTGCCATGTGGAAAAGCAAACAAATTCAAACTGTTCATCGTTCAGAAAAACTGAATTTAAAATTGAAAAGAGTCTTGGCGAGGTATGTGAAAGAGAAGAATGGAATTACTATGAGAATTGGAGGGGCCTTGGACTTCCACCTAAAAAGAAGTTCAAAGCGTATTATTTAAACAGTGGCCGGAGGTTCTTCACATAGATGAGGAAAACAAAAGTTTTTCTGCAAATATGATATTGCTGGCTAATGGCAACTTGCTGCGAAGCACTAAAAAAGCCAAAATATATAACACCTGCCCATATGATTCCCTCTGCCAGAGTTTAGCTGCAGCATTTTGCGACAGCGCATCTTATTCTAGTTTTATCAACTCTAATAGTAGTAGAAATTTCACTATGAAATTAATTCAGCAAATTGCTAGAGATAATTCAAAAAATATATATGAGTTACGAAACACTGTAATGTACAATGTTTTTAAAGGTTCTGATGTTAATGAGAATTTTAATATGGATGCAGCATGCAACATTACTTATCTACTGGACAAGATGTTGTCGGATTTCCCCAGTGCCCGGGAAACTAAAATGTGTAGTTTTAAGGGATGCCTGATGCAAAAACTCGAACGTCGTATTTATGCAATGCCGTTGGATATCGGTATCCTTCATGCTAAAGGCATTGAAAACATACAGGATGAAAACATACATTATGCTGCAGAATAGAATATGTCATAGGAAACTGCCTGATAATAAGCTTTGTCCAAGAGAAATTACATATCTATTTGAAGGCAATGAGCACTTTTTTATTGAATTGGGTATTGATGCCAGTGATCCTAACTTTCAAGGTCATTCATACAATTTAACAAGTTTTCCATCATCAATAAAAGTACATATAAGAAAATATCACTTGAGATAAATTATTAACTTTATTGCTCTCCAATGTACTGCAGCCATTGGCTATTATACTGCATATTGCAGAAGAATTGATTTAACTTGGGAATTGTATGATGACCTAAAAAAGAAAATTGTTAAAGTTCCCAATAATACACCAGTTTTCCCACATTTAATTATATACACAATGTAGAATGTTTTTAAATTTTTGGCTCAAAATGTAAGTATTATTTGATTGCATAATGTTTATTCTTGTAGTACATAAACTGTTATATATATATGTTACCGTGAAAGACCGAAATTTGGAGAATGTCGACTTTCACCGGTGAATGTCGACATTCACATAGTCGCTTGGTGTATGTCCAAAATATTTGCCGAATATCCTTATTTCTCACTTACACCGGCAAATGTCGACATTCACCATGCACTAATGGTGAATGTGAATATGTCGGAGGTTTGCATTTCCTTCTCCGTGATTCAGGCGCGAAAAAACGTCGCAAGGGTGACGTAACTTTTTCGCCTAAGGCTCCTCTATATACCAGCTGACTCATCAAGTATATTGAAGCCCACCGTAGCTGGAAACGCAATCCATTAGCATTAGCTCTATTCGTATTTCCACTTTAGGAAGTATTATTGAAATAATTATGGATGGTTGTTCTGCACCGAACTGCTCTTATCATTCTGGAAATGATTTTAGGCTATTTCGATTTTCTAGAAACGAAGAAAGAAGAAAACAATGGCTAATAAATAATCGGCGCGATAATTGGATACCCGGTACTGGAGCATACTTATGTGAGGTAAGTTCTACAATATTCTAATTGAAACTTCTTTTTTTAAATAAATTATTTATTTTAAACACTTATTTTATAATTTCTGTAACTGTAATATGAATTATTAATAATTTTTAGTTGTTATAGTTTTATCTTAGGACACTTGGTTTGTAATGTAAATATCACCTTGAATGCATTATACTGTTTTCCAAACCTAGAAGAAAATAGCTTCAAATTATACATATATATATAATTTGAAGCTATATATATATATATTAAAGATTTATTGCTGTTACACCAATATATTTCAAGTTTTATACACTTTGTTGTATGTTTAGATCACAATGAATCACAGAATTGGTGAATCCTACTATCAACAAACTGTCGCCAAGTGGAAAACTTGACATGTTATAGTAATTATGCAAACATAAGCTGAAATGGTAAATAAATCGAAATACGTTTATCATAATAGCTACTTAATAAACAATTATTGTTTGAAAATCTTTGATGAAAAAAGCCGAGCTCAGTAGGGTTATTATTAGTATTTTCCTCTTTAAATACAAAGTAGTTAACAAACTTTCAAATATGTGAGGCAAACATTCACACATGCTATTAAAAAAACCTTTTATGATAAACGTATTTCGATTTATTTACCATTTTAGCTTATGTTTGCATAATTACTATAACATGGCAAGTTTTCCACTTGGCGACAGTTTGTTGATAGTAGAATTCACCAATTCTGTGATTCATTATGATCTAAAAATACAACAAAGTGTATAAAACTTGAAAGATATTGTTGTAACAGGAATAAATCTTTAATATATATATGTATAATTTGAAGCTATTTACTTTTAGGTTTTGAAGACAGTATAATGCATTCAAGGTGATGTTTACATTACAAACTAAGTGTCCTAAGATAAGACTAAAACAACTAAAAATTATTAATAATACATATTACAGTTACAAAAATTATAAAATAGGTGTTTAAAATAAATACTTTATATAAAAGAAGAAGTATCAATTAGAATATTGTAGAACCTGCCTCGCACGAGTATGCTCCAGTACCGGGTATCCAATTATCGCGCCGACTATTTATTAGCCATTGTTTTCTTCTTTTTTCGTTTCTATGAAAGCGAAATAGCCCAAAACCCTTTCTAGAATGACTAGAGCAGTTCGGTACAGAACAACCACCCATAATTATTTCAATAATACTTAATAAAGTGAAAATGCGAATAGAGCTAATGCTAATGGATGGCTCTTCCAGCTAGGGTGGGCTTCAATATGCTTGATAAGTCAGCCTGTAGTAGAGGAGCTCTATTTTCGCCTCGCTTGCTGAGAGGAGTGACCAATCACGGTGAGGAGAGGAGTTCGTCACTCTGTAGAGGAGTTTTAACTGCGGGACTAACCCCGGAGAATTTAAATGCCGTGGTAAAGGGCAGCCCGGGATTTGTGTTTTTGGACATGTAGCTTTAGATTCTAGCGAGAGAAGAAGAAGGGATGCTCGATATTACTTGCCTTCTTAATAATGATAGCAGTCGTACTTGGATAAATGTTAAGCATTAAGATTTTAGTTTTAAGTTTAGTCAATAAAGAACTTTGCATTTATACCGTATATGTCAAAATAGGAGAAAGCTTAAGTAACAGCACATTTAAATAAACTGTTGAACTTGAAACAAACAGTACATTCTAAATGAGAGAAAAAAAATAATACCAATGAAAAACTTACTTAATTATGTGACTGAAATCTTATTTTTATTGCAACAACTTAAACTTTTATGACACTTTGAATTGCACAAGAGTCCCTTGCTTTTACAACTGCATTTAGTTGTGGAACACTTCCTTTTGCAATGACAGCGTGTATAGCCTTGCCCTCCACTTCTCGAATTAGCTGCAGCTGCTTCTCTCAGCTACATTTCTTGAGAAGAAATCTCATCTATGGAAAGTAACTTTTCTTTACAAATTACGAACTGATTACGGGTATAAAGCTGCTTAAGGGTACCATTTATATTTTTTAGTTTATAAAAGTCAGAGTCTTCGATGCCAACAACAACTGCCAACACATTTCGGCCATCTGTACGACCACGGTCGACATCAGGGACTTGTATTCGTACAGTATCACCAATTTGAGCAGGAAGAAATTTTTTTTGAGGTTCGTAACATTTTCGTTGCTTGAAGTAGGAGATTCTCTTTCGCGGCCGATCTTTTTATAGAAATAAACTCGTGTTGTTCAGTCAGGGTTTGATATGAAGACGTGGTAGGTTGCAGGTCCTCTTCAATATTTCTCTTTGGAATATGGTTTTCGGTACGGCCGTTGCTCAAATTTTCTTCAAAAGTATTAACAGTTTCCTCAAGCTGTTCTTCGGTTTTAAAAGTATTAGCAATTTCTTCGAGTTGTTCTTCGGTTTCAATGTTTGCAATTTGTTCGCCAGGCAAAAAAGACGATGCTATGCCTCTTTTTGGTTTAATGCCAAACATGGCTTCATAAGGGCTTTGGCGTATTCCATCGTAGTATGTAGCGTTCTTGGCAAACTGAACAAAGGGCAAACCATCTGACCATTTATTTGTATCGTTATCGTTCATCCATGCAGTTAACATATTCTGTATATCCTGATTAGCCCTTTCAACTGAGCCTTGTGTTTGACTATGACGAGGCTTTCCATGAACTATCTTAATATCCTTCCACATAGCGCATAGTTCGGATATGACTTGATTACTGAATTCCCTACCATTATCTGAATGCAATATAGCTGGAGCACCAAATGTTAAAAATATTTGAAGAAGGTGATACCCTACTTCTTCAGCTGTCTTAGTTTTCACTGGTCGTAGCTGGACAAACTTAGTTAAATGATCTTGATACACCATTATGAACTTATATTCACGATCCCTGTGTGACTGCAGGTCTATCAAATCAACTTGACATCTTGAGTTTAACTCAGAACTGACCATTAGTTTCACAACAATACCTTTCTTAGGTGCACTATGTTTCATTTGACATTGTGTACATAAATTTAAATACAACATTGCAACTTCATATGTAATATTTTTGTATTTAACTTGCAAATCTTTAAGCATACGTATTCTTCCTCCGTGGCCTATTCTGGTGTGAGTTTCAAATAGTATACTGAACAATTCATCATTGGTAACATAATACTGTATATTCGTTTCTCCTGGTTTTAATGGTACAATTAACTTCTCTTCATCATTAATTTTTAAAACGTCTTAATCGTCTGTAATCCAAAGGTGTACTGCACTTAGTTTTAGCAGAAATCACTTCAGAAAGTATTTTAGAGTACTTTTCTTGAGAAAAATAAAAACAATTGTCTTCTCGTTTACTCGCAATTAATGCATTTAATTTAAAAAAAAAAAAAATTACGATTCACTGCAGTATCCATTCAATATAAATTAGGGTATGGGATAAAAAAAAAAAAATTCGCACCATCAAACCTTGCATAAGACTGACAAACAGTAATGTTCCAGAGTATAACAAATACATGCCACATAACTTTAATCAAAGCAGAACAAAGAATTTGGCGCCTCTCTGTTGATCTCGGCTTCTCTTTTCGACCTCCACCAGAGCATATCTGTGCTTGTCGACATACACCGGTGATGGTCCGAACGCACAAGAATATAATCAAATATTCGGTCTTTCACCGACGTATTTGGTATGTGTTGACATTCACCGGTGAAAGTCGACATTCTCCAATTTCGGTATTTCACAGTAACATATATATATATACATATTTTTGTAATACCTTTGGGTTATTCCACGTGAAATGAGCACAGCAAGTTGCTCGACCAATTTATTACTTTTTGCATATTCCTACCATAATTAGTACAGCTTGTGAGTATACCAAAACAATTTTTAATTTCTTATATAAAATTACATTTTCCCCTAATAATAGCCTAAATGATTAATTTTTGTTTATGTTGAAATTGCTTTTCTACCATAATTTGAGTCCTCATTATTCTAAAGCCATATTGAACCTCAAAATGAAATTCATACCACTTATAGGATATTAATAGAGTAGTTAACACAAAAAATTTCAAATTTCTGTCAGGTCCCACTTTCAATATATTTGACCTTGAAATTAGGACCGGATTTCCCATTAGACACCGTAGGCACAGTGCCTAGAGCCTACGAACGGTAAAATCAGGCACTGCTTAAAATAACCAATTTTTTAATGTTCAGCAAGTGTAATGTTAAAAAAAGGTAGAAAGAGGTTTTTAAGAAATGAATTTCTTTTTAATAAGCTAAAGGCTGCATTCTTCTAGTTTAGAGAGAAAAATATTAGTTCCTGGCGTTTAGTCCTTCTGGAAATATAGCCACTTGAAAATGGCGATTTTGCAATTCATATTTGCTGAATTTAAGTCCATTTTAATCTTTTTAAACTAAATGCAACTTATATGCCTATTATGAAAGACCAAAATGTCTACTATTAGAGGGGGGGAGGAGGATACGTTTAGTTATCTTGGATAGTTATAGAATTATAGTCATAAACCCGAATATTGATCTGCTCCGGCTAGCAAAAATAGGTCCAGAACAAAAATTATGGCAATTAAAAAAAAAACTAACATTGTTTTGGTATACTCACAAATGGTACGAACTATGGTAGTAATATAAAAAATAATAAAATAGTAAAGCTACCCGCTGTGCTCATTTCACGTAGAACGACCACTTTGAATTTCATCTACTCATAATTATAAATATTAATAATGTACAGATGTAAACATATTATCAAATTTCATGCATACCTTTCCACATTTATTTGTGTGTCAAAAATATTGCAATTTTAAAATTGGAGCAATTTTTGTATCGTACAGTGAAAAAAGTTTTGAAATGTGTTATCAAATATGTATTCCTACTACTATAGCTAAGAGAAATTGTTTCGCATATTTATAAATTTTTTTATTTTAATGTTTTGGGGTATGTCTGGCTGAAATCGAAGAGTTACGAAAAATATAAACACTGTAGACGTACCTAATAGAAAATAATGAAATTCATATATTTGTAAATATATTTTTTTTTACTTGTACAAGTGCATATACCTGTGAGTTCTATCATAATGAAAATTAAATATTATTTCAATTGTAATTTAGAATGTCAATTTTTCAAATCAATTAAATTCATATAAAGGCTTTTCTAGTGGTCGAGAATTTAAATGCTGTTGGATTTAAATAAAATTTATTTTGATAAGTAATCTATTATATATATGTGCATATTTTGGGATGGTTTAGAATTTTACCAAATTCTAATTTTACGCATTGGCAGTGTCCCGTCAAAATTTTATTCTCAGAATTCATGGGAGCTCTATCTCCTCTGTGTGTCTATATAAATATTGTAATTTTAAAATTGACGACTTGTTTGTATCGTATAACAACAAAAAAAACCAAGTTTAAATGTGATTTCAATATATATTTCCACTTTTACAGCTAACAGAAAGTGTTTCATATATTTGAATATGTATTTTTTTAACTTTTTGTAGATGCATATATATGCCTCTGAGTTTTATCATAATGTAAATTAAATATTAATTCAATTTTAATTTGGAATGTCAATTTTCTTAATCAATTAAATTCATGTAAAGGCTCATAACGTCTGAGATGGCTAATAATGTCCTCAAAGAGAAAGGCTAAAAATGTCTTCAAAGAGAAAGGCTAAAAATGTCTTCAAAGAGAAAGGCTAAAAATGTCTTCAAATGTTGTTGGATCTAAATAAAATTTATTTTGATAATTAATATGTTATATACTATTGTACATGTTTTGTGATGCTTCAGAATTTTATAAGATTCTAATTTTACGCATTAGTAGTATACTGTCAAATTTTTATTCTCAGAATTCATGGGAGCTTTATCTCCTCTGTGTATCTACAAATATTGTAATTTTAAAATTGAAGATTTGTTTATATAGTATATTGAAAAAATATTTAAATGTTATATCAAATTATATGTTTTCACTATTACAGCTAATATTAATTGTTTCAGGCACTTATAAATAATTTTGTTTTAATCTTGCAGCGTTGCATATCTCTGAGTTTTGCTATAATGCATATTAACTATATTTCTATCATACTTTAGAATACCCATTTTCTAATATATTTCATTCATGTAAACCTTTTATAATTATTAAGAATTTGAATAGAGTTTGTCTTAAAGGAGTATATATACCTGGAATGTCCGAAAACAAAAGGTTTTCTGAAGTTAGATTGATTTTTATTATTCAAAAGTGCTTGTGACCAAATACAAATTTCGATATTTTTCTTTGGGAAAAAATCCCCGCAAAATTATGTAAATGACAGAGGTTCTTACCAAACTTTTTTTTTCTACTTTCTGTAGTAAGGATGTATTTAACGTGTTTCAACTGAAATAAAAAAAATATATAGAATGAAACTTAAAGTTCAGAAAGATTCGCATTTAACAAAGTGTAACTTTTTATATTCAACGCGAGAATAAAATGCAGTCATAAAAAAAATTAAAAAATTTTCACTGATAAAATCATTTGTTTTTTACAGTAAAATTGGAAATAAACTCTCAATCAAAATTGAATACACAAGCCCTCTGAATGATTATAGCGATTCTATAATAATACAAGATGTTTGTCTGTTTGTTGGTCAAGCAGTGGAAAATCTAAGTGACGCACAAGCATGAAATATGATACAGGGGTAAATTGGCTTCCGATAGAAAGTATCTGGTCTAGATTTTTTTATAAATTCAAATTACTTTTTAGTGTTGTTTTTGCTGAAATAACATTTTGAGCGGTTTCCGCACAAATCCGTTTTTTAGATCGAGTTTACAGTTTTTAAGCTTTAAATGGTATTTGTACGATGTATATAAACGAATTTTCGTGATATTAAAAAAATATCATATATACTTTTCACATTTTGAAAACGTAATCGATTTTAAAACTTCGATATAGAAAAATAGACTGATAATCCGATCTTCATAATTTTAATTGTTCAATTAAATATTACATATTGTTCCAAACCAAAATTTATGTGTCTGAGGTTATTAGTTAATTACTTATGATTTTTATATGGTATTCGTGTATAGCTTAATTCCAGTTCCGCCAAACCTAGTATTTTGTATGGAGATGATTCTGTAGTGTGCTTTTATAAACACGTGCCCTTTGCAAAAATGTAAAGGCATATTTTATATTTTGTCATCCAGTTCATGTCATTCCGAGTTCATTTAGCGTAGAATTACCTTTAGTTTACATAAAATTTCAAACATTATCTTAGTCAGTGATGTCAACCATTGTTGCAAATTATGTGACATCAAGACTTAAGGCCCTATTACACGACAGTAATTTGGGACAACAAACCGTTCATAAAGCAACTTTGGAACGTTTGTGACGTCACTCCACGCAACATAGAACGAACGCGACGTCACTTCACTCAACAAGTGGAGAAGCTCTTTCCCCCTTGCATTCGCTTCGTAATTTCCTCATAGAAATACCGTTTTAGAGTTCTCATACTGTAAAGATCGCTTTTAACATCCCAAAGGTTCCGTTGGGGTTGAATAATAGTATTATTACACAGGGCAATTTTTATTACCGAATTTCGGCAATTCCGCCCGTCAATCATACTTTAGGCTCCTCCTCTTTAACGTGCCCATTCTCTCTAATGCAGATGGCAAAAAAGAAAATAATTTTACCAAATACTGTCGTGTAAAGGCCCTATTACACGACAGTATTTGGGATAACAAAACCGTTCGCAAAACAGGTCAGTAGTGTGAACATGAGAGAGCTGGCGCAGACCCATAAACACCCCATAAAAACACAACCCACTTTTAGAATATGTAATGGCTCTATATCACCCACAAAAATTTAAACCCACTTTAAAAAACAATGGTGTGATATCCCCCATTAAAACCACACCCACTTTACCAAAAGTAATGGCCGCAAAGCCTCCATTAAAATCGCATCCACTTTTAGATATCAATGGTATGAAAACTGCCATAATTTCCTTACCCCCCTATAAAAAACAATGGCTCCCAAATCCCCATTAAAACTAAACCCACTCTTAGAAAGTAATGGCTCTATTTCAGCCATACAAATTCGATTAAACAATGGCTCTCAAACCCTCCATTAAAACTACACCCCCTTCTAGAAAAGTGATGGCTCTATTTCAACCATACAAATCAAACAAATCAATGGTATCAAAATCATCCATTAACAATGTTCTAGCGCAAGCACCTCCCGAGAAAAGTGATGGCTCTATTTCGACCACACCAATTTTCCGGAGCGAGCAAGCGAAAAGTCGTTGGGAGGGAAGGGTACCCCCTTCGGCGAGCACCCCCTTTTCCGCGGACGGAAGCTGCCACCCCCTTTTAAAACAATTAGCCATTAGTGATCAAATGTAATAGTTAAACCAACGCACCCTCTCTGCCGCATTGAGAATGAATCGAGCGCACCTTTAAAATAATAATCCCCATCAACAAAATTATGATTGATTTATCTTTAATGGGTGAATTAAAGAAAATAATCATTAAAAATTTTTGCAAAATGCCTCCCGGTAGGCTCAGAGTATATTCAATCTCAAATTCGACCCACCAAGGGGCCCTTCTTGATGAGCCGAATTCAAGACCAAATACACTCTGAGCCTACCGCCACTGAGGCTTACAAACAACATATAAGGACAACACTGTAAGACTTTGACGCCTAGCGTCGGGCCCGCCCACCACTTATTATCGATGAATGCATACTTTATTGGAACAACGACTAAAGCAAGCTGACATGTCATTTTTGGCTCGGTATAGTTCAATAAACCATCAACCCGGATTGATTAACAACCTGGGAGAGGTCGGGATTTGAACCTGGGACCTAGATGTTAATAGGTCTGCGCGCTAACCGTTTTGCCATGGGTACCCATCTAAATATACACATACCTTTAATTTAACCATTACACCACAGACGAAAATCTTCAAAAATAGCACTTTAAACAAGTTATTTCCCTCTTATAATGTAAGAATTCTTCAAAATATCTATCACTATTGTTTATCTGATTAAAAAATATAGACGCTTAAAATCAATCGCGAAAAATAAATTCTACTCCTATCCATATAGTGCTTCCTCCCCATATAGTGCTGCCATCTCCCTTTGATTCTCGTAATCTACGCTTTTTTTCTACCGCTACCTCTGAGAGAAGAGGAAAAGATGTTAGGCAAGGTCAGCGCTACAGACGTTTGAAAGCAGGAAGTAGAAAGGAACAAGGTCGACCTTGTTTCTACTTCTTCTAAAGTGTCGACACTTTCCTAGCGGAAAATAATACTGCTTCGTATTTTATCTGAGTTAAAGAAAATAAAAGATATAAATAAATGAATGAAATTGAGTCTGAGATATATTGCTATAGAATTCTTTATCAGTATGTTCAATTAGATGTTTATAGCGATGACATTTCAGAAGTGAAAAAATCTTTAAAAAAGTTGCATGATCAGTTTGAAAAAATTGTCAAACTTATAAAAGAATATAATGATCGAAGACAAAACATTGAAGGAAATGTTGGAACTAATAAGAATGTTAGGTCTGAACAATAAAGTTACCTCAGACGGAGACTTGAAAACTCATGAATGTGAACACAAATATGTAATTCAAAATGATGATGGCTGGTACATTTGCCAAGCATGTCACGAAGAGCTGAGGTATAATCCAAATAAACCCCCTATCAATAATCTCGATATGTATTTAAACATGCGGAAACAACAGAGGCGAAAACATCGAATGAAAAATCTGGCTAAATGGTTAGGTTCGCATAACCTACCCTTAGAAGAAGAGCTTTTGAACGACTTTTCTTCTTTTATCCATAAATATGAGGAGATGTACCCAGAGCGAAAAAACATAATCAGCAAAGACTATATCTTATACCATATATTACGGAAAAGAGGTTACGACATCTATATTTCACACCTTCTAGTTAAGTTACCTAAACTCAAGAAGACGCTTATTCAGAATGAAGAAATCTGCAGAACCATCTTCGAAGCATTAAATTGGAGTTTTTACCCTATAAATTAAAAAAAAACGGCGTCTGAACAACATGTCACGAAGAGCTGAGGTATGACCCCGATAAGTGATTATAATTTTTAATAGCTTATTCGGCTATTAAAAATTAATTAACTAAATCTTTTTTATCAATCCAGCTAGTCTCAGGATAACCTAACCATTTAACTAGATATTTGTCCCCTTTCTTTTTGATGATTTTTTCAATCTTATACACATTGTCTTTCTTATCATATTTTACTAATTCATATTCATAAAAAGTGCCTATAACCCCATCATTATTTAAATCCTGAACTCTATAAGTGATTGGGTCGGTTTCTAATACTTCAGAAATGACAAATATTTCATCTGTAAAAGTTGCTTGATAACCCCTTCTGAAGGTAGACTTATATATAGATATTCTTACTTTATCGCCTACCTGGTATTTATGTTTACGTATGACCTTTTCTTTAAACAAATTGCGGTAGACTTCACTACTGTTTTCTTCTAGACTAGCTTCAACAGGAGTCATTTTTATACTTCTGTGGTATGAGTTGTTGTAATTCTTCACTAATTGATCCAATACATCTATGTATCTTTCAGTGTTATTTGCACACAAGTAGAGCTTTATTTTATTACCAAGAGTGAGATTAAATCTTTCAACCATAGCAGCTTTTATTTCAACATTTTCTGTTGTGAACCATTGGATATTATTTTCTTTGAATAATTTTTGAGTTGTTTTTCCGACGAACTCTAAACCCTTATCTGTTTGAACCCTTTCAGGTATTCTTTCTTTGAAGATCTTTTTAAATGCTTGAGTTACTTCTTCTGCTGATTTATCCTTTAGAGGAACAGCCCATGCATATTTACTGAAACAGTCAACAGCTATTAATAAGTACTTGATACCATCATTAAACTTACTTCTCGCAAATTTATAGACAAACAGTAAATCAGCCTGCCATTGATCGTCGATATGTGACACGTAAATTCTCCTTCTTTTGAACTTACGGATAAGTGGTTTATGCTTTGTGTATACATCCTGTCGGTGTAAAAAATCCGAGACTTCTTTTTGACTTAAACCAGTTTTTCTGCTCAGTACATTTATGCCACAAAATCCTGTTTCGGGATCGTAATAAACCTTTTCGGGGCAACCCTTCTCAGTTACCCCTTCAGCGGTAAAAAACGGCACTTCTTAGAACCACAACCCACACAAATTCCTTTCAACATAGGTCTAGCGTTTTTAGAGGTGACATGCCGTTCATCTTTAGTGTCGGTGTGTGTTTTACATTTGAGACAATATATTTTTGAGCCCATTCCAAATGTCTTCTTTGCTTTGATAATAGGCTTCACAACAGCTCTATCTAGCCTTTCACGAAAACTTGGATTGGGAATGTCGTCCAATTCTTTTATCATGTTTGAGTCACACACTTTGTTTCTGGTTTCGGTATCTTTGTTTTTAATGTAGCACACGTCATGTTTATAGGCACTATCATCAACCCTATTAATAGGCTTACTCCATTCTTTATATGTTAAATCGGGGTTCAGTCTAGTTTTTCCTCTGAGCAGTTGAGTTCCTGGTCCTGTAAATTGATGCCCTGGCAGATGCATTTCAAACGGTAAATTATTAATTGCTGCGTTAACAACACCTTTTCCTTTATTGCAAGTCTTTTTACCACACATTTATTTATATATAAAAAATTATTTACTCACAAATTGATATCCATTCAGCAGGGTTTGTTTCATATATTTTTCTCTGGGTAAGTAGACTAAATTATTGATGAAATCCTCCTCTCGCTTATACACTTCCTCTTCTGATATGGTATTCGATTTGTATGAATTGAGCAGCTGTTTGTAAAACTTGTAAGACTGTTTGTACTCTTCTTTCCTTTCCGCGATATTCAAAGCTTTATCAAGAACTTCAACAATACCGACGCTTAAGCTCAGAGCAGCTAAGGGAACAAGTACAAAAGCTGATAAACCCAATGAACTTAAAACGAACTTGCTAACGGTCATAGTGACACTAATTTTATGGTAGTGGTGGTAGCTCTTTCTATATACGTAAATTTTCTTTTGCAAGTATTCTTCCATCTTTATTTATAGGGGTGAAATATTTCTTCCGATATCTCAGAGCCGGATTAACTAAATCAAGCATAAAGAAATCATACGGCTGTTGCATGCACTTTTTATATAATCTACTGAATTCTTCTTTTGTCAAACTACCATCTATCTCTCTTATGATCTGTTGAATCTCCCTCGGTTGAATATTAAAAAATATCAAGTAATTACAGTTTCTTCTGATAACAATGGGTGTTCTATAATAAGATTGAGAAAGATAAATGATTGAGGCGTTTTTCTTCCGACCTCTGATGAAAAAATCTTCTATGCTCCTCTGGTCCTTGTCAGTCATGCAGTCATCAAAGACAACAACATTTTTACAAGATGGGTCCAGGTCATCCACTTTTATAAATTCTTTTGTATCAGAGGAGAATAAAGTTCCTTTCTTGCCAAATCTTTCATATAACTCTAGGATAATTTTCTTCTTCTTTTTGGGGTACTTTATCGAGTCAATATCCACGCCCTCAAACATTGTGTACTTTTCTTTCAGTTTGCCATACTTGGGTTCATACATATCTTTTGCACAAACGAACAAATTATCAAATTCGAGATAGTCGTATATAAAATTTAACAATAAGTTCGTTTTACCAGTACCTGAAGCTCCAGCGATTAGAAGTCTGAAAGGGTGTTTAGGTAATAAATAATGTTGATTTGCATCGACAAGTTCTTCTGCTTCTGTATAATTTTTAATTTGAATCATCTTTATTTAATGTTAAAAATTTGCTTCAGTAAAAATATAATTTGCTTAAGTAAAAATTTTTTTGCATAATAATAAAGATGAATGCTATACAAAAAGAACGAAATAAGAAATTAAGAAAGGAAGTTGAATATGAACTTAAAGTTTATAAGCTTCAGGCTGAAATTAGAAAAAACAACGAACAACAACTTGAGCAAAAATTAGGTATCCAGAAAGCACTATCGGACTTTCACAAGCCTGTAACTGAAAAGCTACAAGAACAAGAAATTAATCGAAAGGAGAATATTCAGGCTATAAAAGATGCTGTTGATCACATTCCTCTAGCTATTGAATCGCCTTTAGAAGTCTATGATTTTGATAAAAAATTGGATGTAGAGTTTTTAGAGAAAAATAACTTTCCAAGACCCTCAAAATTGTACCATGAGACCAAGGAAACTTTGCAAGAAATTATGAGTAAAGTAAATGATACTTACCTAAAAATGTCTCGTCAAAAAGGAAACATTATGAGTCAGATGTCTCGAATGACTAAAAAGGATGAAGAAAGAGAAGATCGCTTATTAGCTAAGGTTGATTATTTGAGAGATCATATGACTACGTTAGGAGATTATCGGGATCGACTCAGAGACTTGCAAAGAAAAGAAATTTATATCGGTAAAGGAGTAGAAGACAAAATGGAAATTTTAGCCCGATTTACTGATAAGATATGTAAAGGGTCCAAAAGTAAAAAGTTACATAATCAAGTCGTTGATTTATTGGATGCATTGTTGAGAGAAGGAACTATGACCAACGAGCAAGTAAAACAATACTACAAAAATTTTTCATTAAATAAATGAGTAATTACATAAAAACTAAAATACATTTAAGCGATCATCAGATTGCTAAGCTAAAATCTGCATACCAGAAAGGAGAAGAAGTATCTCTACAAATAGATAAGACAAAAGCCCCCAACAAAGATATACATTTAACTCGAACACAGATAGCTCAAATTGGGAAGGGGAAGCGTATCACTATCAGTAAGACGCAGCTCCAGAAAACGGGTGGTTTTCTACCTTTTCTATTACCTGCGTTAATTGCTGGGGCCAAGGCTTTAGCACTAGGTGCTGCAAGTGGGGCGGCTGGATATGGAGCAAAGAAAGCTTTGGAAAAAATTTCAGGATCTGGATGTGTTAAAAAAAGGCCCATTGGAAAGGGCGTCTATCAAAACTGGGAATATCAGACGAAGTAATTGAACAAAATATGAAACATGAACAGGGGTTTAGGGGCGTCTTTACTTCCGATCTGTTGCCTAAAAAGATGAGTCGGTTTGAAAACGGTATTATTAATCTGGACATTGTCACAGGACCTGGTACGCACTGGGTCTGCTACTATAACGATCCTAAAAATAACTTTGTTGAGTATTTTGATCCTTTTGGAGAACACGTGTACAAAATTCATCCTAACATTAAGAAGTATCTACTGACTTCTGGAAAGAAAAATATCGGGTGTAACTCGAGCTTTCTACAGCACCCTGCTTCCGTCAAATGCGGCTACTTTTGTATGAAGTACATTCGTGAAAGAAACAAGGGTAAGCCAGTTGTAGATGTGCTATATTCTTTTACCCAAGAACCCAGCGACTTCAATGAAAAAAATGTTCTCTATAAATAAAATGGTTCTATTGATATTAGATTCTAAAAACGCGGAAAAATCAGAAGATTTTACGATTGAATACACTAGACCTTTCACCTTTAAACAGATTGCCCTTCAGTCCTTTTCGATGTACGTTTCATGGGACAATATCAAAGATGAGAAATTTTCATACTTTGATGGTCAGCAGTGGTTAAATTTGACGATACCAGATGGAAATTACACAATCAAGGGGCTGAATCGTTACATGATTAATTTTTTTGGAAGCGATCCGCCGATACAATTCGGAATAGTGGAGGAACGACAACGAATAGCCATTAAGTTAAAAGACGGGTATAAGATCGATTTAACGAAAACCAAAAACCTGCATAAACTTTTAGGTTTCGAGCCTAAAATCCACGAAGAGCTTGAACAAGTAGGAAAGTACATTGCTGACTTATCTGGGGGAAACGATAACATTTATATACATTGCGATGTCGCAGAGGGGGCGTATATCAACGGTTTCAACTCTACAAACGTCATCTATTCATTTACAAACAGTAATCGTCCAGGTAGTCAGATTATAAAATCATTTGACAAACCTCTGTTTTACCCTGTTCGAATGGATAGTGTTTACCGAATCAGAATGCAAGTAACCAATCATAGAGGTGATTTAATTCCGCTCAATAAGCAAGAAGTACAATACAATTTTATCGCCCTATAATAAAGAAATGAATAAACACAGACTTCAAAGAAAGAGTAAGAAGATACAAGGAAGAGGCTTCTTTTCCGACGTACCAGTCCTGCAGGAGGCCGAATTAGAAGGTAAGTATGTGCAGGATAAAATAAAGGAGATATTATCAAAGCAGAAAAAACATGGAGCTGGACTAAAGTTTTTCTAAATTCGATTTAATAGCCATATAGCTATTAAATTGAGGAGAAGAAAGAAAAATTATTTTATAATAAATGAATAAAATATTTGAATTAAACAGCACCAATTATTATTTCGATGATGACATCGAAAGTTTCGAATATAGAGAGGTAAGGCATGAAAATAGTGATAATTCTATGGAAAATGCCTCTTACCATTTCTTTATTCAAGACACCAATGCCAACATTTTATACTCTAACGGTTATTTACAGCAAAAATTGAAAATTGTTAACAATGATGGTACTGCCATAGTGAATGATAATGTAGCTCTCGTGAATGGAGGTGGTTTGATCAATACTAACAGGTTTACATTAGGAACCACTGAAATAGAATCCAACATTAATTATACCGCTCTTATGCGACAAGTGTTGGGCTTAATACATTTTACGCCTGACTATTCTTCTGCCGAAGCTACAAATATGCTGTTCTACACTGATACGTCGGACACAGCTGATAGAGAACACTTGAAATATGATGGCACGTTAGTAGATACCACAAAGATTACTGAGTTTTTCGAAAAATTCGGAATTAATGAGAACCATAACCAGGGATTTACAGAAAGAAGCGAATTTACTAAAAATAGCAAGGTTGTAACTATATGGATCCCACTAAAGTACGTGTTTGATTTCTTCCGTGAATATAGAAAAGTAATCACGGGGTTCCAAGTCAAATTTGAGTTCCAGAGAAATCACAGTCTAAATATGCTGTACACCAACGAGCAACATAAGATCTATAAAGTCGTTGTAGAAGATTTATCACTCTGGCTACCTTACGTACGATTTAAAAATGCGGCGGCTTCAATATTTAACGAATTAAAGTTATCGAATAAGGATGTAGAAATAAACTGGAACCAACACAGCATTGTAAAGTCTAATATTTTCTATAAAAACGCTAGCGGCTGTTATACCATAAAAGCTACTTCTGATGAAGTCTTATCTTTGTACGTAATTCCTCAGTACACTGAAAGATACGAAAATTCGAAGCACAATAACATGCTGTTTGATAACTTAGATATGACGGAATGTTGGTTAATGATCAACAATGTAAAAGTGCCAACTGTCAGTTACATGATGGATTTTGAGAAAAGTGATTATAATCGATTATACACAGCCTTTCTGGAATCTGGACTCAACACCATCACGTCTGAAACAGGTTGTATGGTCAATTATTCGAATTTTGGTAAGTTGTATCCAATCATCTGCTTTAATCTCTCTCATCATCAAAACTATACCGATACGAATAACTTAATGATTGAGTTTAACTGGAGGTTAAGGAACGCTGCCCCCAAAGATTATGTTTTTTACTTCATCTTAAAAGAGCACAAGAAATGCTTCTTAAATATTAATAATCAAAATATTACCATGATCAAGACTTTGAAATTATAAGCCATTTTTATAGTCCATTTTTAATTTTTATAGTCCATGACTATAAAAAATTATTTTATATTTAAATAAATGGCTGCCTACTACCCGCTTTTCGATGAAGAATTAGAACAAGGACCTCCTGGTATTCCAGGCATAGGGTTTAAACTCACACACGACGGTAACTACGATATGGAAAATAAGATCTTGAAAAACTGTCAGACGCCGATTGAGAGTCGGGATGTAACTACTAAAAGTTATCTGGAAGCTGAGTTAATTCGTAACTCCACTACCGTCACTCACGCGCTGAGGGTTGAACTACGAGAAGAGATAGCAAAAATTATGGAAGGTTTAGATCGGAAGTACCTGAGTTTAGGTGACAGAAGACCCATTGACGCTAAAGGTAAAAGGATAGGTAATGTCGCGGACCCTATTGAAGACATGAATGCGGTTAATAAAAAGTACTTGGAAAAATATGTTGACAATAAAGTATGTTATGCAACCACCACATCAGGATACATAACTATTAGACCTAGTACCAATGCGAATGCCGTTATTTTTACGAAGTTTTCCGGTGATGCTTTGAACTCAGATTGTAAATTCTCTCGGGACGGTTTTTTTAGACTGGGATTGTACCTTGATCCTCAAAAGATAATCGATGAATTAATCGTTGTTAAGTTATACATTAATAACAAGCAGTACGTTCACAAGATAAAAGTAGCCACTGAATTCGTGTTAATTCTCGGAGAGGTTAAAAAAGATGACCAATTAAAAATTTTCTTACGATGTGATGCTGAGTTCACAGTTCAACCATTTCTAAAAATTGAAGAAATCAAGTGGACACTCCAGCTGCCGTAAAAAATTGTACATATAATAAATGGCGTGGAACGAAATATCAAAAAGCGGTTTGTCGGAAGAACAAATCAGAGTTAGTAAAAATTATGTTAACTGGTCGCTCATAAGTCAATATTCAACTTTATCGGAAGAGTTTATCGAAGAATTCGAAGGTTTGGTAAACTGGATGGTCATCTCTCAGTATCAGAAACTTTCGGAGCCTTATGTAGAAAAACACAAAGGTCTATTAAACTGGTACTATACATCCAAATATCAAGTTCTATCAGAGGATTTCATGGATAGAAATACTGAATATTTAGATTGGGAAGTAGTTTCCAGATATCAGATAATGTCAGAACCCTTCCTGGATAAACATGCTTCCAAGTTAGATTGGAGAATGGTTTCTCAATTCCAAGTACTCTCAGAAGAATTTATTCGTCGGCATATAGACAAAATCGATATGGAACTCATTTGCGTCAAACAAAAGCTCACTGAAGATTTTATGACGGAATTCGCAGATTACCTTGAATGGGGTAGAATTGTTCAATGGCAAACCTTTAACGAAGATTTTATTATGAAAAATCTGGATCGTATAGATCTCTGTCACCTCATGACTTATAAAGCCCATTTGCTCTCAGATACCTTTTACGAACTCCATTTTAAAAAGCTGGTTTGCATCCTTCTGACAAACATATGTAATAGATTTGTGGTACAATATGAACCTATCGACATACCTCCCGAGTTGGGTAAAAATGATCCTATCGACAAACAACCCGAGTTGGACAAAAATGAACCTGTCGACATACAACCCGAGTTGGACAAAAATGAACCATAAATTTTTATATTCATAATAATATTTAATGGTTGATCAACCATTAAATGTTTAGATACCCTTTGTTACCTTCCTCAAGTTTGAATATATTTATCCTTTAAATAAAGAATAGAGATCGTATTGTTAAAAAATTAAACGATTTGAGTACTGATAACTTTGAGTCAGTGGATGGCTTATATTTGGTTTCTGACATTACTGAGCACGGGAAATCTATCCTAATACGTTTGTCGAATAACTCAATTATATTTTTAAAAAATGATATATCCAGGGTTGGTATGATTTTGACCAGGGATGAAATAAGATTATTAAGATTATATGTTGGCTTCAGGGTTTTATATTATTGTACACCATTAGAGGGTTTCGTGGTAAAAAAACCACCTTTTCGAAACCTCTACGAAACCTTTTCAATATATCAGGCTGACAGTGATAGCGATAGTGATAGCGATCGACCGACATCGATGACATGCCCTTCCATCATTTAATAGATGTAGATATGACTTTATTTTTAATGATTGAAATACTCATTAAAAATTGAATCGTTTAAAATGATACCCCAACAATATTTTAAGCAGTTAAAGAAACGATTTGTAGTTCTAAAGAAAGACAAAATGGATTTTCAATCTAAAACCGTTCGACAGTTGCAAGGCTACTGTCGTGAAAATAATATTCGAGGTTACTCGAAACTTAAAAAGTTGGAGCTGGTCGACCTCATTCAATATCATATCATATGGTCGACCTCATTCAACGGCTTTCCCAGTTTCCACAATGACTTGTTTAGCAAGCAAAAGAAGAAGAGGGAGCTTAAAATCAGATGTTGTGGTAAGTTAATTAAGGGATCAAGCATGAATAAGCACCTACAATCTAAAGGGCACCTAAACTATATACCAAAGAAGGAAACCGCTCTCCCAGAGTGTGGAAGGGTGGAGCATCGACTACATCACATGACTCTCCCCCAACTACGGGAATTTTGTCGAACGCATGGCATTAGAGGCTATTCCAGGTTAGGAAGGAGGGCAGACATCATAGCATACATAGAAAGCGTATTGATCAACCGTCACTTCGGGTTTGATTCAGACCTGTTTTTAGATACGCGAGAGAGAAGGCTCTACACCCTCCACAAAGTTAATACAGCCTTTGAATCTCGCTTGAAGACGTACGACATCCAAAATGAACACAACCTGATGCTTCCCAAAGACTTTTTGAACGATGTGGCATCACTAGTCCGGGGACTCATCACTAAACACATAAAGAGGCTGCATGGTTTGAAGGTTAATTTCGAATTCCTCTGTGACTATCAAAAGGGTAAAGACGATGCTATTATAGAAATGGAGAAAAACTTCAAAACAGAAAACGCAGTCATCTTAGAATCAACTGATTTGGTAGCTTATTACAGATCGGTTATCCAAAAATTATTGACAGAAATGGAGGAGTTTGTTGCTAAGGGTTCGGGATGGACGCTTGTTAGAATTAAAAGCCTTGAGGTGAGGATCAATAAATACAACCCGCTGAGAGGATCATCCTACATTGATTTACCGAAAAGAATTAAAGCTAAAAAAGCAGTCATTAACGTACAAAATGAGGATAATAAGTGTTTCAGGTGGGCAATACTCTCTGCACTACATCCAGCGGAAAAAGATGCCCAAAGAGTCACCAAATATAAACCGTATGAGAATGAGCTAAAGTTTGAAGGCATTGAGTTTCCAGTGAAGATGGAAGATAGAGTATTTAACAGGTTCGAAAAGTTGAATAACATATCGGTGAACATATATTCATACGAAGGTAATGATATTTACCCATTGAGAATCACTAAAAATAAGGAAGACAAACACATCAATTTGCTGTACATAAAGAATAAGGAAGGACACAGTCATTACTGTTGGATAAAAGACCTCTCCAAATTGATAAGCGGACAAGTGACTAAACACAACGGAAAGATATTCACCTGTGAGAGATGCCTGCTGTATTATTACTCCGAAGAGGACCTCCAAGCTCATGAAACGGATTGTAGGAAGAATACACCAGTAAAGATTGTAATGCCCGAGGAGAACGAATCTCTGCGGTTCAAAAACTATCAAAGGTCTTTACGATTACCCTTTGTGATGTACGGAGACTTCGAGTGCTTGACAAACAAGATAAACACCTGCTGCCCTACAAAAGACAGCTCATTCTTACATAAATATCAAAAGCATGAACCTATGAGCTTCACTGTCTACATCAAATATAAACATGCAGACTATAAGGCACCAATCACATACAGAGGACCCAATGCCACCAAGCTGTTCTTTGATACAGTGAAGACTGAGGCGCTAGCGATAAAGAACATTTATGATAAGAAGCAACCCATCAAAATGACCACCGAAGATGAAGAGCATTTCCAAAGGACCCATGTTTGCCACATCTGTGACGAAGATATCAGGAAGAAACCTTCACCCTATTCACCCAAGGATGAACCAGACTTCCGAAAAGTTAGAGATCATGACCATCTTCTCAATCCGGCGAAATGTGAATCGAACTACAGAGGACCTGCTCACAACCTTTGCAACCTAAAGTATCAAGAGCCTTCGTTCATTCCAGTGTTTATCCACAACTTATCTGGCTACGACGCCCATCTCTTCATAAAGGAGCTCGGTGGAGACCAAGGTGATATCGACGTCATCCCGAACAACGAGGAGAGGTACATTTCCTTCAGTAAGGAGGTCGGGGCAAAAACTGTAGAAGTAGGCGATGGGAAGAAAGTAAAGGTACCTGGTATAAAGTTGAGGTTTGTCGACTCATTCAAGTTCATGGCCGCTAGCCTCGACAGTCTTGCGAAGAACGTTAAGGAGTTCAGGGAGACAGCCAAGTACTTCCCCAAGGACAAACTGGACCTCGTCACCCGAAAAGGCGTCTATCCATACGATTACATGGACTCGTGGGACAAATGCGAAGAAACCAAGCTGCCCCCAAAAGAAGACTTTTACAACCAATTGAATGAGTCACACATAAAGGATGAGGACTACGAGCATGCTAAAAGGGTATGGAAGGCCTTCAACATTAAGACATTGGGTGAATATTCCGATTTGTATGTGAAGACTGATGTACTCATCCTAGCCGACATCATGGAACACTTTAGAGATGTCTGTCTAAAGACCTATAAGTTGGATCCTGCATGGTACTTCACTGCACCCGGACTCTCGTGGGACGCCATGCTCAAAACCACAGAGGTTGAACTAGAGCTGTTGACAGACTATGACATGATACTCATGCTAGAAAAGGGGACCAGAGGAGGCATCTCTCAGTGCTGTAACCGATATGGGAGGGCGAACAACAAGTACATGAGGGACTATGACGAGAACAAGAAGTCTAACTACCTGATGTACCTTGACGCCAACAACCTTTACGGATGGGCCATGAGTCAATACCTACCGCATGGTGGCTTCAAGTGGAGCACTGTGTCAGATGTGACCCAAGTAGAGGATGACTCAGACAAAGGATACATCATAGATTGCGACCTACAGTACCCGACCCATCTGCACAACCTCCATTCAGACATACCTCTAGCACCTGAGAGCAGGATGCCCGATGGCTCAAAACAGCCAAAACTACTGACGACCCTCTATGACAAAGAGCATTATGTTGTTCATTACAGGGTTTTGAAGCAACTGTTGCAGTTGGGGATGAAGCTCAAAAAGGTGCACAAAGTGTTGGAGTTTCAGCAGTCTCCCTGGTTGAAGAGGTACATAGACCTGAACACTGATATGAGGACCAAGGCAACCAACGACTTTGAGAAAGACTTCTTCAAACTTATGAACAACTCGGTCTTTGGCAAGACGATGGAAAATATCAGGAAGCGACTCGATATTAGGCTAGTATGCGATCCCCAGAAAGCGGAGAAGCTAGTTGCTAAGCCCAACTTCAAGGGAAGGACCATTTTTGACGAAAGATTAGCCGCCGTGCATATGAACAAGACGAAAGTGGTTTTTAATAAGCCAATATACGTCGGCATGAGTATATTAGATCTATCGAAGCATCTGATGTATGACTTCCATTATAATCTTATGAAGCCTAAATACGGGGGCGATATCAAGCTATTGTACATGGACACTGACAGTTACATCTATGACATACAGACCGAGGACTTTTATGAGGATATGAAAGGATTGATTGACTACTTTGACACATCAGATTATCCAGAAAACAATAGGTATGGTATGCCCCGAGTAAATAAAAAGGTCTTGGGGAAGATGAAGGATGAAAATGCAGGGAAGATCTTAGAAGAGTTCGTTGGCTTAAGATCTAAGATGTATGCCTGTAAAACTGAGGTTGACCTGGTGAAAAAGTCGAAAGGAGTAAAGAAATGTGTCGTGAAAAACAGGATATCCTTCGAGGACTACAAGAACTGCCTATTCAAGCAAGAAGTACAGCATAGAACCATGAATCTCATCAGGAGCACAAAGCATGAGATTCATTCCATACAAGTCAATAAGATTGCCCTATCAGGAAAAGATGACAAGCGTCATATATTGGAAGATGGTATCCATACCTTGGCTCACGGTCACTATGCAATAAAGGAGTAGGCGATCATAATCTTTTAACAGTTTTCGAACTATTAAAAGATAATTAATGGTTTTAGTCCTCAGTTCGAAGGACACATTCTAAAAGGGGTCGTGGCATGCGTAGGGCTCAGCGACTTTTTGCTTGTTTGGAATGTATGCATACTTTTGGTAGATGATGGTTGCAAAGCAACGAACCCATGTCGGTGCAATGCTTTTAGAATCCTTAGGGTCGCGCGGCATGCTTAGGGGGTGGCCGTCCGCGGAAAAGGGGGTGCTCGCCGAAGGGGGTACCCTTCCCTCCCAACGACTTTTCGCTTGCTCGCTCCGGAAAATTGGTGTGGTCGAAATAGAGCCATCACTTTTCTCGGGAGGTGCTTGCGCTAGAACATTGTTAATGGATGATTTTGATACCATTGATTTGTTTGATTTGTATGGTTGAAATAGAGCCATCACTTTTCTAGAAGGGGGTGTAGTTTTAATGGAGGGTTTGAGAGCCATTGTTTAATCAAATTTGTATGGTTGAAATAGAGCCATTACTATTCTAGAAGTGGGTGTAGTTTTAATGGGGATTTGGGAGCCATTGTTTTTTATAGGGGGGTAAGGAAATTATGGCAGTTTTCATACCATTGATATCTAAAAGTGGATGCGATTTTAATGGAGGCTTTGCGGCCATTACTTTTGGTAAAGTGGGTGTGGTTTTAATGGGGGATATCACACCATTGTTTTTTAAAGTGGGTTTAAATTTTTGTGGGTGATATAGAGCCATTACATATTCTAAAAGTGGGTTGTGTTTTTATGGGGTGTTTATGGGTCTGCGCCAGCTCTCTCATGTTCACACTACTCAGGTCATTCAACAAATTTAGCCACAACATTTTAGGTTTAAATTTAAAATGTTGTTGTTGAGGAAACAGTTTTGCGAAAATTGACCAATCAGAAGTGCGTAAATCTGAACATCACAGGTGACGTGCTATCGAGTAATTTTATTTCTTACTTTAATAGCGACCAAGACGGCCGATAGACTGCTTTGGAATGAGTTAGAATCTCGAGATGGAAAAAATAATAGAACTTCTACTAAATTACAGACACCTGTGGGATATAAAAGAGCCAAATTATATGAAAAACACACACTAAAGAATGTTTTCTGAAATCAGCGGCATTAGACAGGAGGGATCTGTTAGAAAGGAGGGGGCTTAAAGTATCATTGCCGAGCGGAAATGCTGAAGACTGGCGATGGGAAATTAATAATAAAATTTTTACCAAATTACAGACATCTGTGAAATATAAAAAATCCAAATTATATGCAAAAAACGCTAAAGAATGTTTCTTGGCATGAAATCGACGGCATTAAAGAGGAGGGGGGGGGGGGCGTTAGAAAGGCGGGGACCTAAAGTATCATTGCTGGGCGGAATTGATAAAGTCTGGAGATGGAAAAATAATAATAGAACTTTTACCAAATTACAGACATCTATGAAATATAAAAGATTCAAATTATACGCAAAAAACACTAAAGAATGTTTCTTGGAATGAAATCGGCGGCATTAAAGAGGAGGGGCGAGTTAGAAAGGCGGGGGCCTAAGGTATCATTTATGGGCGGAATTGCTAAAGTCTGGAGATAGAAAAATAGTAATAGAACTTTTACCAAATTACAGACATTTCTGAAATATAAAAGATTCAAATTATACGCA
Organism: Amaurobius ferox; assembly: GCA_951213105.1. Lineage (NCBI taxonomy): Eukaryota > Metazoa > Arthropoda > Arachnida > Araneae > Amaurobiidae > Amaurobius > Amaurobius ferox. The sequence goes on from OX578134.1 coordinate 98,962,255, forward strand.
AAAAACACTAAAGAATATTACTTGGAATGAAGGCGAGGACCTAAAGTATCATTGCCGCGCGGAATTGCTGAAGTCTGGAAATGCAGATGGAAAAAAAGAAAATAATTTTTACTAAATTACAGACACTTTTGAGATATAAAAGATTTATATTATACGAAAAATACACTGAAGAATGGTTTCTGAAATGAAATCACCGGCATTAGAGAGAATGAGCCTGTTAAAGAGTAGGAGCTTAAAGTATGATTGACGGGCGAAATTGCCGAAGTTCGGTAATAAAAATTGCCCTGTGTAATAATACCATTATTCAACCCCAACGGAGCCTTTGGGATGTTAAAAGCGATCTTTACAGTATGAGAACTCTAAAACGGTATTTCTATGAGGAAATTACGAAGCGATTGCAAGGGGGAAAGAGCTTCCTCACTTGTTGAGTGAAGTGACGTCACTTTCGTTCTGTGTTGCGTAGAGTGACGACACAAACGTTCCAAAGTTGTTTTACGAACGGTTTGTTGTCCCAAATTACTGTCGTGTAATTTGTCATATACTTTGCAATAATTTTTGAGATCACTGACTAAGATAATGTCTGAAATTTTATGTAAACTAAATGTAATTCTACGCTAAATGAACTCAGAATGACATTAACTGGATGACAAAATATAAAATATGCGTACACAGGGATTTTTTAGTATTGCAAGTATTTTCATTTAGAAAAATACACTATTGATTTTAAACAAATTTAGCCTCCCTCATTTTCATGTGCACCTGCATGCTTATTTAGGATGTTTATAATTGGCTTATTTAGCATATATTCAGTATAATCGAATTCTGTCCTTTCTAGGTGTATGTACAGCCATCAAAAATAAAAATGGAGGGAGAAAATCTGATGTGAGCAGCACATGACTTTCCCTGCATATTTATATTCATTTCTTCATTATGCATTAAATTGTGTTTAATTGCAGAAAATAACATGGATAATTTTCTGATATTATATTCAATTTGCCTTTTTATTGCATCTTTGTTTCATTTGACAACTTATTTCACTTTAAATTCTTCAGGTCCTCAAAACTAAAAAAAAATTTATATATATATATATATATATATATACAGGTGAACCTCGATATGTCGAACCTCGGTATCTCGAAATATTTTCATCTCCCTTCACGCACGGTATAAAACTAATGTAAAACAAATTCTTTAACTCGACATTTTTCTAATTAAACTCTCGATATCTCGAATTTTTCCATTTTACCATTTGGATCATCTTACCATTTTCATCTTTTCATTTGGAAAAATACGATCCAAAAAATGTGTTTAATGCAGATGAAACAGGACTATTTTTTAAGTGTATACAGGCCATGTGTATGTATGGCCATTAAAGTTGAAGCATGTCATGCCGGGAAAAGGAGCAAAGAAAGATTAACTGTGCTGTTTTGCACTCATATGAATGGTTCAAAAAAGGCTCAAACCTTTTATAGGTAAATCTGCTAAACCCCGTTGTTTTTCAGGAATGAAATCTTTTCCAATGACTTGTTTTGTGAACTAAAAGGCTTGGATGACTGCCGAAATTTTCACTCATTGGTTGAAGGAACTAGACAGAAAAATGTTCCGTTGAAAACGCGATATTGTTCTCTTCTTGGACAACTGTACACCGCATAATAACGTGCCGAAATTAATATCCGTGAAAATTCATTTCATGCCACCCAACACAACTTACGTTACAGCCCAACACAACTTACGTTACAGCCCAACACAACATGCCACCCAACCAGTGGCGGATTTCAGGAGGGGCGATCGAGGCGATCGCCCCCCCCCCCCCCCAAACGCCTGACGAACGTCTACGTTTTAGCAAATAAATTATAAAATTAAAAAATATATATATCATTAGGGAGATACTTTGGGCTTGCTCTCCCTCCCTCAGTTTATCCACGAAATCACGCCCCCCATAATGAAAGTCAAAAGTCTACGCCTGGATGTCTTATATTTACAAGATTTAGTACCATCGACTCTTTTAGCGAAAATCAACACGGACGAAGAGTCAGTCACTCCTCACATCTTGGACAGATCTAAGCAAGAAGTAGCACAGAATAGCCGAACTGGGAGTGGAAGAAATGAACAGTACACTTCAAGTTGAGGTGATTAGCTGGAGAACACCAAATGGATGCGAGAAAATACCGATACCGGCAAAGTACCCAAGTCTGCTTTTGAAGCACTATAGAATTGTGATCCTGCAGTGTACCATGTGATCTACGTGTTACTGAAATTTCTTGTAGCATTACCAATTACTGTTGCAACCGCTGAGCGTGCCGCCAAGGTGGTGAAGTGGATAGCGTCACCGACTGCTGTCTAGTGGGCTTGGGTTCGAATCCCGAGTAAGGCATGGTTGTTTTCCTGAGGATGAAGACAGTCTTCCGCCTTCTGGGTCCTCGTTAAATGAGAAGCTGCACCCTTCAGACCTTAGTCAGTGATGCTTGCATGTATTAATAAACTTTGTATTCTTGTCTTGTGTGTCATTCTCTCTGTCCTTCTTCTGGTGTCACTGGACCTGTATTCGTGCTAATGCAGAAACAGGGGTCATAAGCAACAACAACAACCGCCGAGCGTAGTTTCTCAGCACTAAAACGATTGAAGACATGGCTTCGAAACACAATTAGAGAAGGTCGGCTAGTGGGATTGGCTTTGTTGCATGTGCATTATGATATCGCACATTAACAATTTTAGATCGATTTGCTAAAGAAAAAGCAAGAAGACTTGAGTTGATATTATAATGATGATTCTTCCTGGGAGGTGCCAGGGTTTTTGCGATGGACTCCGTAAGGCTGTTAAGGAAAATGATCGACAATAAGCTGATATGGCAATTACATTTGAATAGTGTTATAGGTACTACCCCCGGCAAAAATTATGGAATCACTTCCATGTTATTTCAATGGGATACGACGTTCAATACCCTACAACTTTTGATGCACGGATACCCTGAAAAACCCTTTTTGTGCGAAATTGAAGAACTTTAAATGCTTAACAAAACAAAAAATATGTGAAAAATTTTGCACTTTTCATTATTTAATAATTCACGATCAAAAAATGGGAAAAAAGCTAGAGATGGAAAGAAAAAACTCGTAAAAACTAATTTGGAATAATAAATTTGATCGTGGAAAATCATTAAGATATAGCTCCTAATGTTTATATGATCAAATTTATTATTCTAAATTAGTTTTTACGAGTTTTTTCTTTCAGCCTACAGCTCTTTCCCCATTTTTTGGTTGTGAATTATTAAATAATGAAAAGTGCAAAATTTTTCAAACATATTTTATTTTGTAAAGTTTTTAAAGTTCTTCAATTTCTCTCAAAAAGGGTTTTTTAGGGCATCAAAAATTGTAGAGCATTGAACTTCGTATCCCATTGAAATAACATGGAAGTAATTCCATAAATTTTGCCAGGGGTAGTAAACTCTATCAAACCATTGGTCTTTTCTTTTGATGTTTTTGCGTAATGTTTCTGCGTGATGTTTATACGTGATGTTTTTCGCGTAAAAATTTATTGATTCCTGTGCAGCTAAAAATGTAAAAAAATGGGAAAATGTAAATCAATGTTCAGTGCTTATTAATACCTATATTAACTGCATTTACTCATGTTCATCCTCCTTTTCTACCACAATCTAAGAAAAATAAAATGTATTTGTATTGTATCGTATGATAACCATATTTAGTGAATAGAATACAAATGTGTGTTTATTTAGTTAATATTCAGTATTAATCTTCTCACATGGAAATCTCTTACTTGTGTGTACTTTTGTGTATACTTAATACAGAATATAATTTCGGTTACCTTACACCTTTCTGGTAGGTCGGACGGTCTAGGTCTCAACAACAACAACAACAGAATATAATTTAGTTTCCTGTTTCGACTTGAACAATAAGATTGTTTCCTTATATAGTCACGTAATTTTTTTTCTTCCAATCTTCATTGTTTTGCTTTGGTCTTAAAAAAATGATAGACCGTATTTTATAAGCTGTAAAGAACTTACTATAAACTTCCGAATTTGTTCTAGTTATTTCAAAAATGTCAAATATCCGTATATAGGAAGCCGTTATGAAAATCCTAAGTGAACAAACCTCCGAGAACATTTCGATCTAAAAAATCGCCCCCCCCCCCCCCAAACAAGAGGCCAAAATCCGCCACTGCACCCAACACAACTTAAGTTACAGCCTTTGGAGCAAGGTATTATTCAGAGTTTTAAAGTAAACTATCGCCACAAAATTAAGCTCATTTGGAAAATGGGATAGATATTGAAGGATTCAGTACCTGTAACCAAACTGTCATAGATGACTATTTTGCAAAGAAATGTAAGATTAAATTTTAATAATGTATGTACGTACATAATATTAAATTTAAAGTGTATCCAATCATTTCAAGCTTCGCTTTATTTGTTGTCAGCATTTTCTTGGGTAATACTTAAATGTCTGTCTGCAAGATAAAGTAAGTGATTTTTTTAAAAATATGTAAAGTATAGGACTAGAATGTATATATTCTTTTATGAATTCCTTACAATTTTACAAATTTTCGATATCTCGAATTTTTGATATCTCGAATTTTTTTCTACTCCCTTCAAATTCGACATATCGAGGTTTAACTGTATATATATATATATATGTATATATATATATATATATATATATATATATATAGAGAGAGAGAGAGAGAGAGAGAGCCTTAATGTTATCCATGCGCCATAGCGGCTTAATGTTATCTTATTACCTGCTTTATTAGTCACTCTTGTCATCGTAGTTACTGCCTTTTGGTTTATATATATATATATATATATATATATATATATCGAGAACGGTTCATCCGGTCAGTCATGGTGTTAGTTTTATTCGCTTAGTTGTCAAAATTTACCCGAAGAACAAGTACTTAATTAATATATTTCAAGAATTTTGGTTATTTATTTAAGATTGTCACTATCTTTGCGGCCAATTCGCAAAAGATAGTCGGTTATACCAGTGTTTCTTTCAGGCATACCTCCGGGGTTGCGCAGCCCCCTGGAGACGTGTATGCTCATCCCCGAAGACATTTTATGAAACCTAGTCTCTATTTATGTTTCACAGCCTTTAGATATATTTATATGGGAAAAATAGAAAACTTGCCCCCTCTAAAATGTCATTCGCACTCCCGGTCAAAAAGTCCTGAAAGAAACACTGGGTTATACATTTCCGAATCATATCAAAATCTGATCAGCATCAAGATAGCTATCAAGAGACCTAACTACTCAGTTTTAAGAAATTTTATTCAATAGTCTTTTAACTACAGTAACAAACGTCTTCAGTTCCTCAAAATTAAAAATTGAAATATCTCGAGAATGATCCATCTTAGAGTAATGGGATTGATCTTATTCCTTTTGCGATCAAAAATTACGTATAAAACAAGCATTTAATTGATATATTTGAGCATATGTAGTATTTTATTTTAGATTGGATATTTTAGATTTGCGGGCCATTTCAAGGCACATTTTCTTTTTCGAATCATACCCAAATATACAGCACCACAATATCCCTCAAGTGATATATCTGCCTAATTTTGTGCAATTTGATCAATAAGTTTATCAACTAGAGTGGATACACAAAATTTTTGTGGGCCATTTTGCAGGGAAAAAAAAAGAAGGCTCTGTTTTCCCGAATCGTACCAAAATCTAATCACCAGTAGGATAACCTACACGTGACTTATATAAAAAATTTTGTGAAATGTAGTAAATTTATTTTTGAGTTACAGTGGACACATACAATTTTTGCGAGCCATTTTGCAAAAAAAAAAAAAAAAACAGATTCTTTTATCCCGATTCATACCAAAATCTAATCAGCACCAGGGTCCTCCTACAAGTGACTTTTCTACCAAATTTTATGAAATTTGGTCCGTTAATTTTTCAGTTACAGCGTTTACATACACAGGCACACAGATAGACTGACAGACACACACACGCTAAAAATATTTTTTTTCTAGTTTTAGAGATCCTAAAACGTGTAGATTCGTCGAAAAATCGAGATGAGATTTTCGGTACGATTCCAATTCTTTTCCTATACATTTTCATGCATTGCAGGGAAAGTAAAATGTGACATCCGATCGCAATTACCCATTTTACACGGCAGAACAAAGCGGAAGATATAATTCGAGAGGTACGGGTATTAATATCTTCTACAGCTATCACTATTTAAAATGTCCGTAGGAGGCCATCTTCATAGTTTTTTTGGCACTAACTTCAAAATCTTCAAGGACAGCCACCATTATTTCTTATATAGTCAGATTTTACAGAAAATTTCAAGTGAATGTAAAAACAAGTTTATCAGTTTTAAAGGATTTTAAAGATAGGCCACTGCATGGCATTGGTTCCGGGAGTGTTGCCCGGGCTTAAAAGCACGCTTCTAACCGGGAAAGAGGTGTCGCAATCCACCTCTGCCATTTATGCTATGCAATTGGTCGTTTCCCTCTTTTATTTGAATCTTATATATATATATATATATATATATATATATATTCGGAATAAATCAATTTTCCAAGAAAATTGTTTTTGCATACTCATCTACTATATAACCCAAACAGATATCATATAAATTTTAATATTCAAACATATTTGAACTATTTTTTTTATTAATTATTAAAGAAATATATATATTAAAACTATGAATAGAAACATGTGTTAATATTGACACCATTCAATGCAGATAGGTTTGAAACATTAGTATACAACATTTCTGTTTTATCTGTATAATAAAAGGCAATGTCTGTCTGTGTGTGTGTCTTATACACTATAGGTCCAGCGACCGCGCGTCGGAGAGCTACGGAATTTGGCAATCGGAGACCCGGGGTATAGTGTCTAGAACTAATAGTGTGCCGACCGCCTATATACTTCCCAATGCTGGGAGATGTTCCTGAAATGCCGCCTCCGCCAGACGGCGTTGGTCTCGAATAAGCGGTTAAAAGCGGAGGAGTTAATTTAAAACTAATGGGAATTTATTGCAAATGAAATGACTGATATCTTTCGAAATAACTGAAGAATTTGTGTGAAATTGGGTGTGATTATTGTAAGTGGTATACACAAAAAGTCATTTGATTTTCAGAGAGATTGAGCTAGGGATATATTCGTATTTTTAAAAATTTTTTTAACTTGATCTGGTGTTCGTTCAAACTTTTGAGGTCCAAAATAATCAGGTTCATTTATCACAGTAACGTGAAATTCGTTCTGACGTTTCCTCTTGTGGCACATTTCAGTTCTTTCGATTTTGAAGCTTATTGGGCTAGCCCGTCCTGGGCCCGCCATAGGACTTTACCTGGTTTTAGAAATTAACTCGAAAATCAGAGAGCGTTGGAAATCTAAATTTAATATATCGTTTTTTTTTTTTTGGGGGGGGGGGGGGTGTATGTTAATTCTTTCAATTTTGAACCGTACGGGGTTAGCCCATCTTAGGCCCGCCTTAGAAACTCATCTGTTTTTGCAGTATAACCCAAAAACAGGTGTATCTAAAAATTCGAAGTTTAGAATATCCTTGCCATTTTCTGTATATTTTAACTCTTTGGATAAAAAATCTCATCGTGCTAGTCCATCCTGAGCCCAACAAAAGGAATATATAGTTTTTTGAGAATAACTAAAAATTCGGAGCTTCTAGAATGTATAAATTTAATATGTCATTGTCCTTTGGGGTATATTACATTTCATCGCATTTCAAACCGTATCGGATTAGCTCGTCTTGGGCCCGTCATAGAAATTTTCTCGCTTTTAAAAAATAACTCGATCAATCGGAGTAGCTAAAAAAATGTAAACCTCGTCGGGTTAGCCCATCTTGGATCCGCTGAAGAATGCATTCGTTTTTGAAAAATAAATCGAGAACCGAAGTAGCTAAAAATTCCAAATTTAACATGTCGTTGGCTTTTGGGGTATATCTAAGTTTCTTCGGATTTGAACTTTATCGGGGTAGTTCGTCCTGGGCCCGACATAGGAATGGACCCGTTTTTTAGAATACCTGGAAAATCGGGGAAACTAGAAAATATAAATTTAGTACATCCTTATCTTTTGGGGATTATTTTAATTCCATTCTTTTTTAACCGTATCGGGCCAACCCGTTTTGGTCCCACCTTAGAAATTCACTTTTTTGGTGGAATAACTCTAAAACCGGAGTATCAAAAAGTTTCAAGTTTAGAATGTCGTTGTCATTTGCGGTATGCCTAAGTTCATTGGACTTAAAACCTGATCGGACTAGCTCGTCCCGGTCCCAACAAAAAGAATGTACTCGCTTCTTAAGAATAACTCCAAAACTGTAGCAGCTAGAATATCTAAATTTAGTATATCATTGTTTTTTAGGGTACATTTTATTTCTTTGGATTTTGAACCTTATCAAACTCGCCCGTCTTGGGCCCGACATAGTGATAATGTGCTCATTTTTCGAGAATAACTCGTAAATCGGAGCAGCTAAAAAATCTAAATTTAGTATATCAATTTCTTTTGGGGTTTATCATGATTTATAATTTGAACCTCATCGGGCTAGCCCGTCTTGAGTCCGTCTTAGGAATGCGATTGTGTTTGATGAATAACTCGAGAATCGGAGTAGCTAAAAATTCCAAATTTAACATGCTATTGTCTTTTGTGATATATTTCATTTTTTCGACTTTGAACTTCATTCAGCTAGCAAAATGAAACACACATCCACAATAGAAGGTCTTTATTTCACTTCCTTAAGACGTATAAAATTTTAAAACAGGCCATAGCGCTTTCGAGCATAAGTATGCTCTTCATCAGTGGCTACATGGAAATAAAGTTTGAATCGTTCATATATAGACCAGATTTAGCGACAAAATTTGCATAAACACAATCCACAAAAGAATCTACGTCTAGACAAGGATAACCGTAAACAATTTTTTTTTCAAAAAATTTTAACAACAAAAGAACAGCATATTAAATTACAATTTAATTACAGAAATCGAAAAAAGGGGGGGGGGCAATCAAGCATAATCCCAAAGAGGAATACGTCAAAGATAACTTTGCAGAGACTTGAATTGCATGGAGTCGAGATTGAGTCGCCAAGCGTAACTCAAATTCATAACAGGGTCAAAATTACAAACGGACTCACGGTAAATATAAATAAAAAGGGATTCAAAAAGGAGAATATCCCGAGGGTTATTACAACGCATCAAAAGGAAAGTCTTTTAAAAAAAAGGCTGAAAATTATCTTTAACAACAAATTGAGCAAGAGCCGTAGAAAGTTTACTATCCCTGACATCCCGAGCATGTTCTGCTAAACGAATGCCAACGGTGCGTTTAGTACTTCCAATATAAAATTTAAAATTACCATCAGTGGACAACAGGGGAACAACATACACCCCAGCGAAGCTTTTAAAGTCATCCCTATCACCCAGTTTATCAGACCGAATACGGTTAAATAAAGAAGAAATATTAGAATGTGCAGGTTTGAAACCAAACTCAGAACAAAATTGGATAAAGGGGCGGAAAATCGTAGGATTGTATGGAAAACTAGACCTATAAGTCAAACGGTCTTTTAAAGCAATAAGTTTAGTATTAAAAAGGGTATATTAACGGCGAACTTGGTAGAAAACCTTATAAATAAATTCAAAGGAGTAGGCAGCCTCACGGCCAAGGCCAAAAATAAATTCAATTTCATCACTTAAAGCAGAGGTAGATGAACAAACAGTAAAAGCGCGGTTAAAATAAGCATAAAAAGAAGCTTTTTATTTATTTATTTTTTTTTAGAGGAAAGAGGATGGTAAGAATTAGCAGGAATACAAGAATTAGTAAAAGAAGGTTTACGGAAAACCGAGGTTTGAAAACTAGTAGCAGAACGGGTGACCAGTACATCAAGATCGAACGGTTCAAACTTTATTTCCATGTAGCCACTGATGAAGAGCATACTTATGCTCGGAAGCGCTATGGCCTGTTTTAAAATTTTATACGTCTTAAGGAAGTGAAATAAAGACCTTCTATTGTGGATGTGTGTTTCATTTTGCTATTTTAACATCAGACGTGATGCCAATTTATTTATTTATTCATTCAGCTAGCTCGTGCTGGGCCTGCCATAGGAATATACTCATTTTTTTTTAGAATAACCCGAAAATTGGAGCATATAGAAAATCCAAATTTAGTATATTAATTCCTTTTCGGGTAGAATTTAATATTTTTGGCGTATATATAATTATAATTAGTGGCGTAGGCATGGGAGATAGGATGTGTGGTAAAAAATCTCATTTGCCGAACAATTACATTAGTTCTCAAACTTGTCCATATTTAAAAAAAAATGAATTTTGTACTATAAGCTCCATTCGATCGTCGACCCCCTTTTTTCCTAGATACATAGTTACATCCATATGCAAATGAGCTAAGATGTACGAAATTTGTCCACGGATGTTGGGTCGGTGCACTGGGAGTACGAGTGAAGGTTGCGGTTCAGTGTGATCTGACGATGAAGGTTTTATGCCTTCGAAACCGGCCGATATTAGTATTTTGAGTTGTATTCTGCTTTTTACGAAGATAATTTTATTTCTTTAGCAGGAATTTGGACCGCACGTATTGATTTTATTTACTTGAAATTGAAAATTTTCAATAATTTTTAAAATCATTATATGAATAACTTGAACGCATGCTTTAAAAGCAAATTTTTGTTTTGCATTTTGATACATATTACCATGTAAAACTAAAAAAAAAATGTATCAGAATGTCTAGCAGATATTTTGTTTTATCTCATATGTTCGGCTACTAGGAAAAATGCCTGCCGGCGGCCTTGTGAATTTGGAAGAAAAACATGAAACAACATTGCCTCTTGAACATTAGAACAAGGTGGGGGCTGCCTACAAGTGCTGTCTCTTTATACGGTGAAAGATAGCGCTGATAAGAATTTCGATTGAGAGTGGACATGTAATGGATCGCTATTTTATTTCGACAGGCGCGTCTCCTTTACATACGTTTTCGCAAATTGCCACATCTCTTACACGAACAATGCTCAAAAGATCCGCAAATCAGCGGGGGCTCTGGAAATGGGTAGAACACCAAAAAAGGACATTTTGTACTGCCTTCAGGGTGGCCTCTAGATACAATAGGAAGTATCTCATTAGCACATTGGTCATCTAAGATCGGATCTATTTCCACTAAGAACCGTCACATGTACAATATTCTTTTTGGTTCTAAGATTGGACAGGATGGACCCACTCAGAAGGAAATATTTTTCAAAACTATAAGCAGCAAGCTTTCACTCATTTGATGTATGGCGTTGATGTTTGACGTTGTAATTGACGTTGAAAATCGATATTTTTGTTTCTATATTTGGATTAAAAAGGGCTGTTTTTATAGCCATAATATATCAGCTTTCTAATAGATCTATCAACATGTTTAATAGTTTTTATAGTCGATGAAGCATGTCCTCAAATTCTAAAAAGAAAGTGAATGACAGACACTGCTTCGTACCTGAATGTAAAACAGGTTACAAAAATTTCAGAGGCAAATATTCTCTATTTAAAACTCCTGACAACGATGAACTGAGAGCTCAATGGACAAAGTTAATTCCTCGTGCAGATAAAGTTCTAAACAAAACTCTGTGGTTTGTGAGTTGCATTTTGCTAATGATTGGTTTTGCATTATTTAATTCTCTTGCATATACGCGTAGTCAAGATCTAGGATAAGGGAGGTCGACGATCGAATGTGGGTTTACACAGATCAGGCTTACCCGTTAAGGTTTTAAATCCAATGAGCTAAGATATACCGCAAATGACAAAGACATTCTAAACTTGGAACTTTTAAATACTCCGATTATAGAGTTATTCCCCCCAAAAAGTGAATTTCTAAGGCGGGCCCAAAACGGGTTCGCCCGATACGGTTCAAAATCGAGGGAATTAAAATATTCCCCAAAACATAAGGATGTACTAAATTTATATTTTCTAGCTGTCCCGATTTTTCAGTTATTCTAAAAAAACGGGTCCATTCCTATGTCGGGCCCATGACGGGCTACCCCGATAAAGTTCAAAATCGGAGGAATTAAAATATTCCCCAAAATATAAGGATGTACTAAATTTATATTTTCTAGTTGTCCCGATTTTTAAGTTATTCTAAAAAAACGGGTCCATTTCTATGTCGGGCCCAGGACGGGCTACCTCCGATAAAGTTCAAATCCGAAGAAACTTAAATATACCACAAAAGCCAACGACATGTTAAACTTGGAATTTTTAGCTATTGCGGTTCTCGAGTTATTCTTAAAAAACGAATGTATTCTTCAGCGGACCCAAAACGGGCTAGCCCGATGGGGTTCAAAATCTAAGTTAAAATCCATCCAAAAGGAAATGATATACTGTAATGGCGGGGGATATATAAGATGAAACGTGACCTCTTAATTTAGAATTTAGTCACACCAGCACCACTACAAAAGCCATGATCAAAAAATGCCGCAAAATAACCCACAGGTCCACACACTCCTGTCGGGAGAAGTAAATCTCCGCGATGACCTACAGCCCAGAAGAACCTAAATAACCTGAAAACATTCAAAATCAAAACCTTACCTAAAGGAACGTCTTCTTCACCAAAATCAAAAGGAATTACAATACACAAATAAATAAACAGAATTTAGAAGTTAAAATGAATTTTCATTTATTTAAGAAGTTAAATTCACTATGTATTTCAGATACAACAGCTGAATCTCTCAGCACACCACTGGACACATGCGCAGATTTTATCAGAGCGCTACTGGCTTTAAAGCCTCCATACTTCCACATAATGCAATACTGAGTGGCAAACCACATGTCATAATGATATCAAATATAGGTATGGTCAAATTACTGGGATGAGCACTCTGAGAGTTAAAAGAAAGCAATTTTGATAATTAATCAAACAGAAATTATAATTTTAGAATATGCATTAAATTGTAGTTACAGACTACAGTGGATGGTTTCACTCTCCATTACGATGTCTCTCTCTCTCTTGAAGTTAAACAATAAAGGTCGCTTACCCCGGTCATCAAGACGTCATAAGTAAAGTCGTAGTTCTCAACATCAGCCAATCACCCACACGGTGATGAATCGGTGTTTCAATACGAAAGGCCAGCACACACATTCAGGGATTTTCCAGAATGGCCCAGCCTGGACGGATGGCATCATTCACTAGAACTACTCGGGTAGCGACGATTCGATTTACCTTCCCGGTATGAGCCTCGGGAGCATTCCACAAGCCAGCTCGATGTTAAGTAATCCAGGAATGAGCATCGGGTTCGCTCTACGTGCAGATTCAACGTTATTCCATTCCCGGTATTAACCTCGGGATCGCACCAAAAATGGTCGTTAGAAAGGCAGCATTCCTCAGCTCACGAATCTCTAGGAATCTGCCTGGAGGCCAGACTCCCGAGATTCGGAGTGAGCGTTGCTATCGTGAACTGCCTACAGAGTCGTAAGTGCGTTAGAGCAGAAGAGCATAAGAGAGCGAGAAAAGGTGCACACGGCTTTTATACCTTTTCAGCCAACATTTCCACGGACCTGGACGAAAGCTTCCAGTCCGTCACCACCAATAGAAAATAATCATGATATTTCCCGCCGAGAAAAGGTTCTCACGGCCAAACGCCAGCATGTCTCGACAGAATGTCTGGAGAGCCACCTGCTATAAACAACTGTTGCAAAACTTCATTATCGTCTGCAGCACAAATGTATAGAAACTATGAAATTATTTACATTGGCACTTCCATTTTCGACTGCCAAAAGACCTTGAACTCAACAGAAGAAATAACTCTCAAAGCGCTCGCACATTTTAAATAATATGTTAGAAATGATTTTGATTTCGGTTTAAGAATAATATATGTTCCAAAAGAACACATAAAACGACAAAAAGGGGTTTTTCAAGGCAGAATTAAAATCTGTAACAGAGCTGTATAAAAAGAAATATAATACATAAATTTATATATTTTACATAAAAGTAATTCGATTTGAATATCGACATTACAATTTATATTTTCTAGTTGTCCCGATTTTTAAGTTATTCTAAAAAAACGGGTCCATTTCTATGTCGGGCCTAGGACGGGCTACCTAAGATAAAGTTCAAATCCGAAGAAACTTAAATATACCACAAAAGCCAACGACATGTTAAACTTGGAATTTTTAGCTATTGCGGTTCTCGAGTTATTCTTAAAAAACGAATGTATTCTTCAGCGGACCCAAATCGGGCTAGCCCGATGGGGTTCAAAATCTAAGTTAAAATCCATCCAAAAGGAAATGATATACTAAATTTACATTTTTTAGCTACTCCGTTTTATCGAGTTATTCTTGAAAAGCGAGTAAATTTCTATGGCGGGCCAAGACGGGCTAGCGCGATAAGGTTCGAACTGCGATGAAATATAATATACCGCAAAGGACAATGATATATTAAATTAAGACATTCTAGATGCTCCGAATTTTAAGTTATTCTCAAAAAACGATATATTCCTCTTGTTGGGCTCAGGACGGACTACCCCGAGGGGGTTCAAAATCTAAATTAAAATCCATCCAAAAGGAAATGATATACTAAATTTACATTTTTTAGCTACTCCGTTTGATCGAGTTATTCAAAAAGCGAGTAAATTTCTATGGCGGGCCAAGACGGGCTAGCCCGATAATGTTCGAAATGCGATGAAATATAATATACCACAAAGGACAATGATATATTAAATTTAGACATTCTAGATGATCCGAATTTTGAGGTATTCTCGAAAAAACCATATATTCCTCTTGTTGGGCTCAGGAAGAAATCGATAAGATTTTTAATGAAAAGAGTTAAAATATGCAGCAAATGACAAGGATAGCTAAACTTTGAATTTTTAGATGCACCTGTTCTCGAGTTATACCAAAAACAAGTAAAGTCCTATGGCGGGCCGAGGACGGGTTATCCCGATAAGCTTTAAAATTTAAAGAACTGAAATGTACCACAAGAGAAAACGTTATACCGAATTTCACGTTACTGTGATGAATGAACTTGATTATTTTGGATCTCAAATGTTTGAACTACCACAGATAAAGTTAAATAAAACTTAAAAATACGAAGGTATCCCTAGATCAATCTCTTTGAAAATCAAATGGCTGTTTGTGTTTACCACTTGCAATAATTACTCCAAATTTCACACAAATTCATCAATTATTTTCAAAGATATCGGTCATTTCATGTGCATTAAATTCCTATTAGTTTCAATGTTAACTCCTCCGCTTTTAACCGCTTATTTGAGACCAACGCCGTCTGGCGGAGGCGGTTTTTAGGGAACCTGTTTTTCGCCTCTCGGTCGGCACACTATTCCTTCTAGACACTGGACCCGATGGGAGGGGGGGGGGGGGGGAAGGAAACGTGAAAACAGATTTTTAAAATTTGAATTTTTTTTTTTTTTGTTATTTAATGTTTTATGCGATTTCGACAGTTTTTTGCAATTTCCTCCCTTTTTTCTCCACCATCGAGACGTCGTAGAAAAAAACAAATCACACGACCGGAAAAAGCAGACAATTGCAAGTAAAATATATCAATTTCAAATCTCAATTTCAATTTCTAATATTTTTTAAAGATTTTAAAACAAAAGTCACTTTCGGCTCAAAAAAACGGAATTTGGTTTTTTGATTCTCGCATCGGAAATAGTACTCATAATTTCGATTAATAATTTACATTTTTAGAAAGTTCAAAGATTTGATTTTCTTACAAGTCCAATCTGGTCAAGAAATAATAAAAAATTGCCATAGGATCGGGATTTTAAGAATTTCCGAATTTCAATTTCTCGGCAATCCTCTAGAACAGTTAGTTCTTCACTGGCATTTTTCACCCGCAGCAGTTTTTTGCGCCGCAGACGAACTGTCTTTCTATGGAGGAGGGAAGGTCGAGGGGACGTCACGGTTCTGAATACGCAATATGGAAGAAATCGAATATATTTTAAATCACGGAATTAAGAGCTTAGCATATGGTCATTATAAAATTTAAATGATTGAATTATGGTGGATTGAATTGTGGCGATGTATTACTGTGGCCTAATGTATTGTTGTATTATGAAAACTTAATTGTGGCAATGTATTGTTTACATCGGGTGGTGGTTGGGACCACAATGAAAAAACTTAATCATTGCCACTGCCAAAACTGCCACCGTGTTCACGCGGAGTACGATCACGTTAAACATGTGGGTCCGTAAGTCCTTCCGAGAGGTTGGTGGTAAGGGAAGGAGGGTACGGTCCCTGTGGATGCCTCCTTCACTGGGTTTCGGTCTAAATTTAGTGAATAAAAAGAAAGTTATGGAGATTGCCGCGGAGGACGCGGTAGCTCAGTGGTTAGCGCGCGGGAATTGCTCTTAGTAGGCCCGGGTTCGATTCCCGCCACTGTCAAACCTGCCACCGTGTTCACGCGGGGTACGATCACGTTAAACATGTGGGTCCGTAAGTCCTTCCGAGAGGTTGGTGGTAGGGGAAGGAGGGTACGGTCCCTGTGAATGCCTCCCCCACTGGGTTCCGGTCTAAATTGGGTGAATAAAAAGAAAGTTATGGAGATTGTCGCGGAGGGCGCGGTAGTCCAGTGGTTAATGCGCAGGAATTGCACTCGGTTGGGCCCGGGTTCGATTCCCGCCACTGCCAAAACTGCAATCGTGTTCACGCGGAGTACGATCGCGTTAAACATGTGTGTCCGTAAGTTCTTCCGAGAAGTTGGTGGTAGGGGAAGGAGGGTACGGTCCCTGTGGATGACTCCCCCACTGGGTTCCAGTCTAAATTGGGTGGCACTTCCTGACCGTCCAAATAGTTACCTTACACCTTTCTGGTAGGTTGTGCCAGCGAGTTTGCCACGGTCAGAATTTTCAAGGATAGCGAACAGGCTGGTAGCCGAAGGCGGCTAGTAAATAATAAAAGGCAATGTTTGTGTGTCTGTCTGTCTTATACACTATAGGTTCAGCGTGTCGGAGAGCTATGAAAATTGGCAATCGGAGACGTGGGGAGGGGGGGGGGAGGGGAAAGGGGCACGTCAAAACCGATTTTTAAAATTTTAATTATTTTTTTTGTTATTCAATGTTTTATGCGATTTCGACCGTTTTTTTTTTCCATTTTTGCCCTTTTTTCTCCACTATCCAGACGTCGTAGAAAAAAATAAACCACACGACTGGAAAAAGCAGACAATTACGAGTAAAAATATATCAATTTCAAATCTCAGGGACAAATTTTAATATTTTTTTAAGATTTTAAAACAAGTCATTTTCGGCTCAAAAAACGAACTTTGGTTTTTAAATCCTCGCATCGGAAAAAGTACTAATAATTTCGACTATTAATTTACATTTTTAGAAAGTTCAAAGATCTGGCCTTCTTACAAGCCCAATCTGCTCAAGAAATAATAAAAAATTGCCGCAGGATCGAGATTTTTAGAATTTCCGAATTTCAATCTCTCGGCAGACGCGGCGAAGATCCTATTTTTCTACCACAGGGACGTTGCGCTGTTGAGGGTGAAATTATTATTGTTATTTAATGTTTTATGCGATATTTTAAATGGTGGAATGATATGGATTTTTTTTAAATGGATATTTTAATTTTATGGATGTTTTAAATGATGGAACGATGGAACGGAAGACATAAAATTGGAGAATTTATGGAAAAATTTATGGAGATTGTCGCGGTGATATTACGTTCTATTTTAAACGCGGGAATTGCACTCGGTAGGCCCGGGTTCGATTCCCGCCACTGCCAAAACTGCCGCCGTGTTCACAAGGAGTACGATTACGTTAAACATGTGGATCCGTAAGTCCTTCCGAGAGGTTGGTGGTAGGGTAAGGAGGGTACGGTCCCTGTGGATGCCTCCCAAATGGATTCCGGTCTAAAGTGGATGAATAAAAAGAAAGTTATGGAGATTGTCACGGACGGATATCGCCAACTTTTAGAAGGTCACTATATTTGACTGTAAGTCACTTTATTTGACTTGTGTAATATCACTATATTTGACTGATCTCGCCATTATTGTTGCTCCTTATGAAGAATATTGTGGTTTTAGCTGCAGAGATAAAATTTAAATTGAGATCTAAATTTTTTCTGATAGCGTTTTCTTCGATCCATGGTGTAATAAGAGCTATGGTAACGATGTACATGCAGTTAACACATTTCTTTCTTTCTTTTAAAAAATAATATGTGAAAATAAATAATCTAAGGTTATATCCGCTAGTTGTACAGGATTGACACGGATACACTTGTACACATTTTGAAGTTTAATGACAGTATTAAACTATTCACAGATACAACACAAACATTACAAAATTTAAGGGCCACACAACTTGTTACCATAAACCCCTGGGTTGGTCGTGTGGTCTGGGCCTTCAACAACGAAACTGGTAGATGGAAGTTGGCTCCGGCTAACTTTCCTTCCCGGCCGTCCAAATACCTGCTCTTAGTCCTCTGGACTAGTCGGACGGTCTGGGTCTTCAACAACGAAACTGGTAGGGCGCGGTAGCCCATTGGTTAGCGCGCTGGAGTTGCACTCGGTAGGCCCGGGTTTGATTCCAGCCACTGCCAAAACTGCCGCCGTGTTCACGCGGAGTACGATCACGTTAAACATGTGGGTCCGTAAGTCCTTCCGAGAGGTTGGTGGTAGGGGAAGGAGGGTACGGTCCCTGTGGATGCCTCCCCCACTGGGTTCCGGTCTAAATTGGGTGGCACTTCCCGGCCGTCCAAGCAGTTGCCTTACACCTTTCTGGTAGGTCGGACGGTCTGGGTCTCAACAACAACAACAAAACTGGTAGGGCGCGGTAGCCCATTGGTTAGCGCGCTGGAGTTTCACTCGGTAGGCCCGGGTTCGATTCCAGCCGCTGCCAAAAAGCTGCCGCCGTGTTTACGCGGAGTACGATCATGTTAAACATGTGGGTCCGTAAGTCCTTCTGAGAGGTTGATGGTAGGGGAAGGAGGGTACGGTCCCTGTAGATGCCTCCCCCACTGGGTTCCGGTCTAAATTGGGTGGCACTTCCCGGCCGTCCAAACAGTTACCTTACACCTTTCTGGTAGGTCGGACGGTCTGGGTCTCAACAACAACAACAAAACTGGTGGACTTCAGCCTTCAGCCGATGTCGTAAGTTCTCCGTCTATCTCTCTCTTGTTCTTCTTCTTCTTCTTTCTTTTATTTTTCCCAGGTGTCGCTGCGTTGGCAGCTCACTCGTTACAGTCTCCCCCCTGGCCGCGAAGTCGACTCGACGAGTAGCCAGAAGTGGTAGATGGGGAACTAGGGCTGTTCTGGTATATTTTAGTCTTTCGGGGTCAGTCCCTCCTACGCAAGGGGGGGATTGGCGTGGCTACGGTGTCGAGAGTCAAGGAGCAAGGTCGGAGGGCAGAGGTGTGGTAAGTCCCAACTGGTATATCTGGGGAACTTGGATCAGCCACTTCATAACTCGTTGGAGAACGCTGAGTTAGTATGACAAAGGGACCGTCTCGTCGAGGTGCAAACTTCGTGGTTTTCTGGCTGGCTTTATTGCTTATCGGATGGGTGGTTACCCACACTTCGTCTCCAGGCGCATACGACGGAGCTCTTTTTTTACCTTTATCAGCATATTTCTTCCTCCGATCCTGTTTCTGTTCTACCAAATCCTTTATCTCGGCGCTCATATCTGCAAATCTTCGCAGATATGGCGTAATTTCGGCAACGAAGTTGTCATTATGGATCACGGTCCGTATGTCATGCTGGACGTCGTCCAGAGTCCTAAGTTCTCTTCCGAACTGTAAGAAGGCTGCAGTATGAGTAGTAGTGTCACATCTTGCGGTGTTGAGGGCAAACGTACAGCTGGAAGTTTTTCGGACCACAAGGTGTGATCGTTTCCCAGGAAGATGGCCAGTCTTGGTTTTAGATCTCTATTTTTCCATTCCACAGGATTCGCCTGAGGCCAATAGACAGGAATCAGTACTTGTTTGACTCCGAGCACGTTGCACACTTGCTGAAAGAACTTGATAACTACTGCTAACAAATTGGGTGCCATTGTCGCTGATAAGCCGGCGAGGCAATCCATATCTCAAAAACACCTCCTCCAGTAGAATTACCGCACATTCTTTTGCAGTGGCGTGTTGGAGGGAAAAGAGTTCCACCCACTTTGTAGAGGTGTCTTCCACTATGAAAATCCATTTCCTCTCGTCCGGCGTTTTCGGCAGGGGGCCGAAGAGGTCTGTCGCAAGCGTTTCGAAACGTTGGGAGTACACGGGTGTCCTTAAAAGTTCAGCAGGGTTTTGGTTACTGGGCTTATATCTATTACAATCAACACAGTTCTTTACGTAGTCCGAAATGTATTTTCTCATTCCAGGAAAGTAATAGCGGGAGGCAATCCTGTAGTAAGTACCCTCAGCACCATAATGTCCGCTGGTCGGAGTATCGTGGTACTCCTGCAAGACTCTTTTGCGCTCTTGGATCGGTACCACTAACTGGGCCTCTTCGGATTCAGTATCTGGGGAGTAGCGATACAGGATTCCTTGGGACATAAGATAACCATGGCTCGTCCAATTTGCGAAATTTTCAGTTCTGTGGTCATCTCAAAACAGTCAATAATTTTCTTTAAGTCATCATCTCTCAACTGCTCGTCCCGGATATCACTCGCTTTCCGGGACGGTAAGTCTATGGTGACAGTACAGATGTCGCAGGTGGGCCCCCCGTGTGTAGTACATGCAGGGCGGGAATCCCCATTCTGTTTTGGTATTAACACCATCAGGGCAGCATACGGAGAGTCACGTTCCTCGGTTACGCCTGATTTGAGAAGGGTGTCGATCTGTTCTCTCAGAATGTCCTTTCTGGCAGGAGAGAGCCTATAGGGAATAGTGGCAACTGGGGAAGAATCACCAGTGTCGATCCGATGTTCCATATACGGCGTCGGCTTTCCCCCCGACTAAAGGTATCTTCACACTGGGTAAGCAACGCATTGAATCTTCGGCGTTGGTCCTCCATTAGATATTCACCTTCGTTGGGTTGGAGTAGACAAGAATTTGCTGCCATCGTACCTTCCTTAATGTCACAGGACTGGACAGTAGGCTTTTCAGCGAATGGAAAGTATTCATTTGGGTTATCACTGTAGAACCAGGTATGGTTTTGAAGATTTAACACGATTCCGGATTTCTTCAGAAAATCTGCTCCCAATAGGGTACGATTTCCTTTGGCTTCTGGTAACACGAAAAGAGTTACTGGGAAAGAACGTCCCTCCAGACATACCGTCACACACGTGGTAAAAGCGTCCCTCTCAGTTTGGTTACCATCAGCAAGCGTCATCGTAATAAATGTTTTCTCAAACTCAACTCCTTCATCTTTCAGCAAATGGTACAGGGTCTCACCCGCAATAGAGTGTGTTGCTCCGCTATCTGCGCACGCTGTACCTGTGATACCATTTATTGTGACACTCACGACTGCAGCCCGCTCCAGTATCCCTGAGGTATGGATTTGGATCTTCTCAAAACGAGCTGCTGCGCGCGTGGGAGGGTTACAAGAAGGGCATTTTGATTTTATAAATCCGACTTTACCACAGCCATAACAGATTAACGTTGGTCGTTCCTGGTTGGACCCAGCATCTGTTCGATTGGTTCTGCCTTCCTGAGAGCACCTCTTGGGCATAACAGGTTTCGTAACTTCATCTCTGACCGTGTTAGTCCTCCTCGTAAACGGCGGAATCGTACTTTTCTTCTGATTAGTCCTTAAACAGTCATACGTATCTAACCTTTCCGCCAAGTCTAAAGGGTTGGTTAGCTCTGGCCAAATATCAAGGAAATGGTCTTTGGTGTCCTAAGGTACTAGTTTCTTCATTTGGTCAGCCAGGACGAGTTCCTTTAATTGTTCAAATGTCTTGACATTCAGTTCAGTAAGCCAGCCGTCAAGGTAACTGGTCAATTCAAAATAAAAATCACGCCAAGTACTATTTTGGCTCTTACGATGCAGGGAAAACAATTGTCTGTATTTATCGGCAATAAGCTTATATATTTTCAACAGCATTGCCTTCACTTTATTGTAATCCTGACATTCCTCCTCTGGTTCTCTAGCAATAAGTTGTCCGATCTCAGATGGTGACGATCCAATTAACTATGGGACCCAAGTCGCTTCTGGAATCTTTAAGAACTTAAGTTGTCGTTCAAATAAATTAAGAAATAATGCCATATCATCGTCCTTAGGGAGAATTCTCCTCACGTCCCACTTGGGTTGCTCCGTCTCCAAAACCGGGGTTGCGGTTACGGATTGCGAGACCCTCTGAGATTCAAGTTGCAACTTCAAACGTTCCAATTCAAACATTCTTTCCTTTTCCAATTTGACTTCCTGTTCCCTTGCTATTCGATTTTCAATAATATTGTCTAACATATATTTTGTCAACTCTTCACCATAGCCTTCAGAACTCGTGATCAAATCTTTTAACTCCACCACCTTAAGTGTGTCTGCTCCATCTAATCCCAACTCTTGAACAAGTAATCTTAGATCTTCTTTACGTCCTTTACCAAGATAAGCCATTTTTATCGTAAACTCTCTAAATTCTTCAAATTAACACAGAATGGTATTTTTTCTCTTTGAAACGTAATAAATAATTCTGATCAAAAGTGAGAAAGAAAAAAGAAAACAGTTGCAGCACATCCGTTATTCCACTAGATTTATCGCAGATATTCCGTCGCGCGCCGGTCAAATGAAAATGAAAGCGACGCTCAGCCGAGAACTGCAAGCACTTCGTTTTACAAAATAATGTTTTTGTACGATAGGTTTCACTACTGAAATTGCCGGATGGCGAAAACAGAAGTACAACTACTTAAAATAGTTTAAACAAGTTGAACACTTATCTGTTAATATCCTTGGCATGGAAGGGATATCCCAAAACCGCATTCACACGAACACATCAGGATGGGGTTATCCCAAGAGTTCTTTTTTGTCCGTCGTTTTGAGAACACACAAACACCGGCCGCACGTTTGGGCGCCAAAATGACAGTATTAAACTATTCATAGATGCAACACAAACATTACACACATTGATACCGTAAACCCCAGGGTTGGTCGTGTGATCTGGGTCTTCAACACAAACATTACAAAATTTAAGAAGTTTCACACAACAAAACTGGTGGCTTCAGCCTTCAGCCGATGCCGTAAGTCATCCGTCTCTCTCTCTTTTTTTCTTCTTCTTCTTTCTTTTATTTTTCCCAGGTGTCGCTGCGCTGGCAGCTCACTCGTTACAAGGTTCAAAATCAATGTAAGCTAAGGTAATATCTGTGGTTTAAATCCTTTGCATAAGCAAACGGAAATGTTCAGCCAGAATTGTTCTTTCATTATATTTTACTTCTAAAAAATTCTGTGATGATAAGCAATAACTCGCTTTCAGTGGGCGTTTATACATTTTTCTTGTGACAAAAATATCTCATTAAATTCATTACAAAAAGAAAATATGATTCGGGCAACACATAACTTTCCTTACATAATGCAATTAATTTACCGTAGACATTTCCAAATTTAACGTTTACAGGCAGAAAATAATGTATATGATCTATGGTACTGTATTTTTAACGTAGAATTGTACATTTGGCGATTTTCCGGATGACAACATGTAATAATATTTCAAAGTAAACAATTAACTTATGGTTCAAACAACTATAAATTAACAATTATCAATATTGATAGCATCCTCAATAAGCGATACAGTCCATATATTAAAATATTTTAATTAATTCAACAATTAAGCATCATTTTCATTAATTTAGCGTCGTTCCTGTAATTTTGACGAAATTTTTGTCAACCAGGGGCGAAATATCGCCAAGTTGGCCATACTTTGCTAGATAATTCGTCAAGTTTGCTAAATACATCACCAAGTGTTATAGACAAATGGAGAGAAGAGCATTTCTTATATACTAGAATGCATGTCTATCATATGAAGGTAATCAGAATTTGCGATATATTACTTCTCATTTGGCGTCATACTTATCATCTTGGCGACATTTTTATCACTTTGGCAAAATTTAAAAAAGTCGCCAAGTTGCGACGTCCCACTAAATTTCTCGCCAAAAGTTACGGACGGAGGGACGGAGAAATGGGTTAGTCTTATAGCCTATTCTTAAGTTATTTAAAAGATTTAGAACTTTCATCAATTAGTCGTCATTTTATTGATTCAGCTTCAGTTTCATCAATTTAGCGGATTTTTATCAATTGGGTGACATTTTCGTCAATTTGGCACCATGTAAAAAGTCACCAAATTGAAGATATTCCGAAAAATTCGTTTCTTATATTCTTCCAAAATATTGAATTTCCGTAAATTAGTCGTCGCTTATATTGATTTAGCGTTATTTTTTTTATCCATTTGGCGATATTTTTATTAATTTTGCAATGTTTAAAAAGTTGCCAAGTTGGCGACATTCCGCCAAATTTGTCGCCAAAACCTCGCCAAGCGCTATGGATACAAAAATAAGTTATTCTTACAGCAGATAAATGATGGCGTCCAACTACAAAAGTATTCCACAAAGTATATTTTCTTATGACTGGAACAAGCTAATAATTTTTTTTTATTTTATGTGATATTTTGATAAATTTATATGAAAAATGCGCAATATCTCAAGAACGATGAGTCACTCATTTTTTAATAAAAAAATCTGATGTGGGCAACACATGACTTTCCTTATATAATGCAATGAATTTACTACTTTTACAGTTTAAAAAATGTTATTCTTATAGTAGATACTTATATTCTTTCCAAGACATTGAATTTTCTTCAATCAGTCGTCATTTTCATTGATTTAGCGTCATTTTTATCCATTTGGCGAGATTTTTGTTAATTTGGCAACAAATAAAAATGTCGCCAAATTGGCGACATTCCGCCAAATTCGTCGCCAAAATCTCGCCAAGCTTTATGGACGGAGAAAAAAGTTATTCTTACAGCAGATAAATGACTATTGGCGTTCAAATACAAAAGTATTACTCAAAGTATTTTTTTTCATGAATGGAACGAGCTAGATCCACGAGAATGATGCCATCCAATTTATCGCATGATATTACATATGAAAAGTGAACATGTTTCTCAATAGGAAATATTTTTTTTTATCTTATATGACTTTTTGATAATTTTTTGAAAAATGTGCAATATCTCGAGAAAGGTTAATGTTAGCGTTCTAAAATTTATGTCAATCGTTTTCTAATGAAACATTACATAAGAAATGTCTATTTGCGTAACTTTATTAAAGGTTTTGATTTTTTGATGATTTTTTCAAAATTTCACTCGAAAATTTAGGAGGGTTATGAACATTTGATTGCGTATAAAAATAATAGACTTCCAGTGTTTACGGATTGTGATCTTTGTACCAAATTTCGTTCGAATCGGTCTATTCGATAGTCAGTTATCGTCACCACAGACTCACTGACACACACACATACTTTCACACACACACATAGACATCACTTCAAAAATGTGATCAGGGATGCTTGAAACGTGCTCTCCCGTCGAAAATTCGAATTCGAATTTTCGACCCCGTCACAATACTTTCCTTATACATTATGTATATAAGGAAAGTAAAAAGAATTAAGAAATCCCTTTTTTGTATTTTATATTGTTTCATTGCATTTATTGTATTTTGCTTTTTTAGTCTATAGAAGATATCGTGAAATCAGTTGCTAATGCGCCTTCTTCACGTATCAAGTTGCGGTGTATTGTATTGCATTCCTGGTTCGCGACATATTTAAAAATCTGATGCGGGCAACACATGACTTTCATTATATAATGCAATGAATTTACTACTTTTACAGTAAAAAAATAGGTTTTTCTTACGGTAGATACTTTAATTCTTTCCAAGATATTGAATTTTAGACAAGTAGTCATTAATTTCTTTGATTTAGCGCCATTTTCATTCATTTGGCGAGATTTTCGTTAATTTGGCAACATTAAAAAAAGTTGCCAAGTAGTCGACATTCCACCAAATTCGTCGCCAAAATCTCACCAAGCGTTATGGACGGAAAAATAAGTTATTCTTATAGCAGATAAATGACAATTGGCGTTCAAATACAAATGTATTACTCCTAGTTCAAATTATCTTTTTTCATGAATGAAACGAGCTAGACCCACGAAAATGATTACACCAAATTTATCGCATGATATTACATATAAAAAGTGAACATGTTTCTCAACAGTTAATATTTTTTTTTAATTTATGTGATTTTTTTCATAAATTTATTTAAAAAATGTGCAATATCTCGAGAACGGTTCATGCAAGCGTTCTAAAAATTGTGTCAATCGTTTTCTAAGAAAATATTACATAAGAAATGTCTATTTGCGTAACGTTATTAAAAGTTTTGATTTTATGATTTTTTCAAAATTTCACTCGAAAATTTAGGGGGGCTCTGTTTATTCGATTACGTTTAAAAACAATAGGCTTCCAGTATTCACGGATTGGATTTTTGTACCAAATTTCATTCGAATCGCTCCATGCGTTCGTGAGAAATCGTCTCCACAGACTCACTGACACACACACACACATACTTTCACACACACAGATATCACTATAAAAATGTTCGATTCGTGATCAGGGATGTTTGAAACGTGCTCTCTCGTCGAAAACTCGAATTCGAATTTTCGACCCCGCCACAATACTTTCCTTATACATTATGTATATAAGGAAAGTAAAAATCTGATGTGGGCAACACATGACTTTCCTTATATAATGCAATGAATTTACTGCTTTTACAGTAAAAAAATAGGTTTTTCTAATAGTAGATACTTATATTCTTTCCAAGACATTGTCGATAAGTCGTCATTTTCAATGATTTAGCGTCATTTTAATGCATTTGGCGAGATATTCGTTAAAATACACATTACATTAAAATACACATATTACATTTTTAAAAAGTCGCCAAGTTTGCGACATGCCATTAAATTTGTCGTCAAAATGTCGCCAAGCGTTATGAACGAAGAAATAAGTTATTCTTAAGCACATAAAAGACTATTGGCTTTCAAATACAAAAGTATTACTCAAAGTATTTTTTCTCACGAATGGAACGAGCTAGATCCCCGCGAATGGCGTCACCCAATTTATCGCATGATATTACATATGAAAAGTGAACATGTTTCGCAACAGTTTAATATATATTTTTTTAATTTATGGGATTTTTTGATAAATTTGTTTGAAAAATGTGCAATATCTCGAGAACGGTTCATGCTAAAGTTCTAAAGTTTATGTCAATCGTTTCCTAGGGAAAAATTACATAAGAAATGTCTATTTGCGTAACGTTATTAAAGGTTTTAATATTTTGATGATTTTTTCAAAATTTCACTCGAAAATTTAGGGAGTTCTGAACATTTGATTACGTTTAAAAACAATAGGCTTCCAGTATTCATGGATTGTGATTTTTGTACCAAATTTCATTCAAATCGGTCCATTTGTTCGTCAGTTATCGTCTCCACAGACTCCCTGACACACACACACACATACTTTCACACACATACTTTCACACACACACAGCCATCACTTCAAAAATGCTTGATTCGTGATCAGGGATGCTTGAAACGTGTTCCCCCGAAGGAAACTCGAATTCGAATTTTCGACCCCGTCATAATACTTTTCTTATACATTATGTATATAAGGAAAGTAAAAAAATATCAATGACGTTTAATATTACTAAGCAGTCGAATTTTCACTGATGTGGCTGCCATGCTTTAGGGTTTCTTTCGTCCAATTTTGGATGAAATTTGAAGGCGGCGCATGCGCAGATCTTTCTTTCGAGTTTTATTACGCCTCTCACCCTATTAAGGATCTCTGGTCTTACCCAACCAGACATAGGTGGAATACTTTCCTAAGCAGGGTAATTGTATCCTAAACAGAGGTTATCACATTTGACTTCTAATACTAGAAATAGACATTCAAGATTATAGCTAAAATGTATGTTCTCTGTTGCCAAAACAATAATATTCTGTTACCAAAATTCGCATCAGGTCATTTATTTATATTAAATCCTCAAAGACATTGTTGAGAAAGTTTTGCAGTATGTGGTCGAGGGTGGTCTTGTTAGTAAATGGAACCTGGGCATCTTGACAGCATAGGCAGAACAATCGGCTGCAGAATATCATCACTGTACAATGGGGTCATCAGATTGGCATGCAGCACAATTAGAGAATAATTATTCCATGAGATGCCTCAGACTGTCACACTATGTGTGATGGCCATGTATAACTCAACCACAAATATGTTATAGGAACACTGGCCAGTCCTCCTCCACACACGCATATGAGGGTAATCAGCATTTAGAGAGAAGCAGGATTCGTCACTTAAAGCAACATGCCTCCAATTGAACACTGCCCAGGTTGACCGAGTTTGGCACCAATCCAGACGGCTCCGCCAATATTGAAGTAGGTGTCTTAAACGACATCAACTGGACACCTAATCCCACCTTCTGCCAGTAGTCTCAGAATAGATCTTTTGATACAGGATGTATGGAGAATGAAAAATGCCTTTGAAGGGTCGATTAGTGATGCCATTGATGTGGATGTGGCTCTTCTCTTGACTGTCTAATCCTTTCGAGCAGTTGTCAATCTGGTGCGTCCCGAGTCTCTGATGTTACACGTCTTCTCTGATCCACTGTTGTCAACACCGAGCAACTACCATACTGCTCCAACCAAGATGGCGACTAATACGTCAGTTGGACCTACCAGCTTCCCTTACACTTACGATGCGATCTCTCGCTATATACGACAATTGCTTGTAATGCCATTGAGTACATCTTAAAAGCATTTTTGTATACAACTTGCAGTATTACAAGTTGATTTTCTGCTTTGATACTTATCAAAGCAGAAAATCCAGTTCCAATTGCCCGTGAGTGAGAACGAGAGTCCTTTTAAATGCTGCACGATGTATCATTCTCATGCACTTTGCATGAGCCCTATAACATCATTGGTGCTGACAGTTTGATCATTTGCATAACTTTTAAAACATGTATTTGCATGCCGAGTTTCGTGGCTGTAGCTCAATTTTTTATGGGTGGATGTATTTTTTGTCAACCGTGTATGCATAGAAATAAATGATTAAATATACATAAATATAAGATAAAAATTAATTTAAAAAAATGCTTATATTTTCAACTTTTTTTGAAAATAATTGAATTTTTTAAAAAATATACCTGCTTGTACTTGGCTGAGTATCAAAAGATAGAAAAGACAATTTGCTGAAAGATGGGCTAAGCATATTTAGTGTTATTAAAACATTTTCTTTCAGTTGAACTTGCAAAAACATTTCATACCTTTAATATTTTTACAAATTTTACAGAACTTAACACTAAAATATTAGATCTGTTAAAATATGACCTACTTTTTTCTGAGAATGAGTAAGGCATTACTTGTTGTTATTGTTACCCAGACCATCCGACCTACCAGAAAGGTGTAAGGTATCTGTTTGGACGGCCGGGAAGTGCCACCCAATTTAGACCAGAATCCAGTGGGGGAGGCATCCACAGGGACCATACCCGCCTTCCCCTACCACCAACCTCTCGGAAGGACTTACAAACCCACATGTTTAACATGATTGTACTCCGCGTAAACACGGCGGCAATTTGGACAGTAGGGGAGAATTGAATCTGGGCCTACCGAGTGCAACTCCCACGTGTTAACCACTGGGCTACCGCATCCCAAGGCATTACTTGTACCCTTCTGATTCTTATCCATTTTTTCTTTTTTTTCAAAAAAAAGAGGACATACACATATACCCCTCCACCCTCTGTTTCCTCCACAAAATTAGAAAACTCAAAAAATTTCCATTAAAGCTACTTACAAGAGGTTGGAAAGAGTATATTACATTCTATTTTTAAATTTACTAAAAAAGGACAGAAAAAAAATCACATTTTTCTGGGAAAAACATAGTAAAAAATTTATCAATCCATATTTCTAATGTTGTGTTTAGATCCGTCTGAGAAAGAAACTTACAGATGTCACCTCTGTCATTGATGCTGTAATTTAAATGTTTTTATAAATATACACCATACCTTCTGCTTTCCTGTTTTTTCCCACTGAGTAACACCCACTATATGCTACAGCTAAATTGCTTTTTCCCATTCAGATGGCCAATTCTTCTGTTTTCAGATGTATTAATGCACTGTTGATTAGTAGATTTTTTACATGAGCATTTGTAAACCAAACCTTCAATGATGCTTCCTTGATATCTCTTTCACTTGCAACATTTAAGAGAAACTTAACTGCACAGCTGCATCATATTGGCTAATTTTTAGCAATTGGTAGTTAGTTATAGGGTTTTAACAGATCAATTTTATCCTTAAGCTTATCAATAAGATTTTTCTGCATCCCTGCTATTAAAAAATGTTTGCAAAAAAGAACATTTATCAAACTGGAGAAAAACAACAGATAAGAGATTGCTTGTGAATCTATATAACTAAATAACAAATAACAATAAACCACTTGTATCGTTTTTCAAGGTGATTTTCGTTTATTGCAGAACACAGTCTTTTTGACTTCTGTTCTCTATTTACAGATAATCTTTTAGGACACTTTCAACTTTTCGATCAGAGATTATAACTAGTTCTAGAGCTTAGAATGCATTTTTTTTTCTTTATCTTCAGCATAAAATACAGCAATTCTGATTGCATTTTCTTCTCTCTCTTTATATTTCCATTCCTTCATTTTCTTCTACAGGCCTCTATCGACCTTCTGTTGTCCCTTATCTGGAAGAAAATCAATCCCAAGCAACCTAACTCAATCAGCTACACCAATAGTGAAAGGTTAAGAGACATCAAATAGTCTGTTTGAAATATTTTAATCACGTTAACACTAGAACTACGGAACCGGTCATTTTGACTGCATAACTACTTTGAGAAACAATTCCTATGTGTATATCAGTCGTTCTAGTGTTAAGCAAATTACTGATAACAATAACCACTAAATACTTTAAACAATTTTATACAATAGGGCAGAACATTGGAAATCTTAAAACAATAACTGAATAATTTTATTATCTGTGATCACAAAAAGTGGTGTTTACTACCAGTATAATTAGAGAAAATTTAAATGGTGTACATTTGAAAATAATTTGTTTTCTTGTTATATTTTATAACATGCAGATTCAGAGAGATTTGAAAATGAAGAAAAGCAGAAAAAGAAGAGGAATAAAAGTTGATTAAAAATGAAAATTTTAGAGGAGCATATGATGACCAGATATTTTGCATTGGTAAAAATAAATATGCACAATCACTTTGAAAATAAAAAATTTGTTTTTTTTTAATATATTATAATTAAAAATGGTGTGTGAAAAATTTATGATAAAGTTAAGAACATTTTGTTGCATGAAGTATTTTATGTGCAGTATTTTTTAAGTGTATTCATGTTGTTTAGATTAAGTTAGAAAATTTTGGAAGGGAAACTTGTTGTAAATTCCTCATAAAAATACACGAAATTCGAGACGTCAAAGGTCTCCGGATAGGTCACAAATAGAAATAAGTGAAAATCAGAGAATAAGAATGGAAAACTTTAATTTGATAAATCTGTTACCTCTGTTTAATGGAAAAGAAAATAAGGCCATTGAGTTTTTTTTTTCCGCAATTTCAAAATATCGCAGGGATGGCCGAATGGTCAGAAGAGAATAAAGTTATCATTTTGAAAACTAGATTGAAGGATAAAGCTTTAGAATTTTTGACAAAAAAAGGGAATTGCAGAATGCAAACAACATGGGAGAAGTTAAACAAATTTTGATTAAACAATTTAAGCCATCTGTTACTATGCTTCAAAAGCAAAAAAAATTAAACAAAATTAAAATGACGCCAGGCATGAAAGTAGCTGAGCTAGCGTTAAATATTTCTAATGCAACAAATGATTTTGTAGGAAATAACTCAACTAATGAAATGTTTGAAATTAAAAATAATATAATGTTAGTTAAATTTTTAGAAACTTTAAGAGGAGATCTTGCATTTGAAATTAAAAAAATAAATATTACTAGTTTTGACCAAGCAGTAAAATTTGTTGAACATTTGGAGAAAATTATGGAGGAACAAGGTGACCGTTGTGAAATAAATATAATTGATCGCAGCGAAAATATGGGCAGAAAATTTAATGTTTATCAACGGGGAAGACAGGAAAAATCACAAAATGAAAATAAATATTGCATAGGATGCGGTAAAAGAGGTCATTATTTTTCGACGTGTTGGCATAATCAAAACGAACAAAATAAATATGGGAATCAAAATAATAGAATTAAAAATGAAAACAATAATGGTTTTCGTAATACGTAAAATAGCGGATTCAGAGATAGAAATGATAGTCGGTTAAATACCCAAACTTTTGCGAAAGAAAGAGTTCACAGACAAGAAAGCAATCAAAATCGCGGGAATTTAAACTGACGCAGAGGCTTTGGCCAAGTCAATATTTAAAAAATAGACCAAAGTCCCAATCTAGAAGAGATAATACAAACGCAAATGAAATGCAATATGATAAAAGGGAGGTTAGCACGCGAAGCCCAGGTCCCAATTTACAGTTAAATCTAATAAAAGCACGAGAAAATAAAGATGACAATCAAAAAATAAATACTGTAGAAAGCATGCAAAAATATACCCATGTTCCCTGCCCGAATGATGAGTTTATGTCCAACATTCCGGTTTTACTTTCTCAGCCCGGATGGGTCCGCTTCGATGCCCAATTCGTCAAAAGTCTAAAAAGTGAGGCAAATATTAATAAAAAAAAATTGAGGAAAATACATGTGTAGAAAAGAATATAGGTAAAGAGATTACAAATAATGAAAATACAGGAGTTAAAGGAGTTATTAAAAAAAAAATGATGCGTGCAATGCAAAAATAAATATAAACGATGAGTACAAAAATGAAGTTAACTCAAAATCAACTCAGATCTATAATAAAAAGTATGATGAAATTAAGGAAACTAGTTGTAAAGTCTCGCAAATTGAGACACAAATTTTTAAAGGTAGCCATGTTAATGACTCTACTTGTTCAAATGATGAAAATAATAAAATTGTTGATACAGAAAATAATTTTAACATTGTGACGGATTCGAAAAAGGCAATTGTCACACATGATGAAGTTGAAGGCATATTTGAATTTAATGAAAATATTAAAAATGCTTATTTTGACAGTCAAAAAATTGCACAGGTCGATGAGACCAATTTTCATAAAAATGAAAAGGTTAATGATTTTGCTGAAAAAGAATGCGTTAATGAAAAGTCAAATCTTGACGTCCAGGTCTATGTCACGCTCACACGCAGGATTTCGTTGCAACCGAATCAGTTGATTGACGAATAATTCGACATAAATCAGGAAATTCAGGATAAGGAAGTTATCTTTATCCCCACAAAATACGCAAAATTACTCTTTCCATTTGGTGCAATTCGAACTGTAATAAAAAATAACAAAATTGATATTGTAATTTGTAATCCAAAAAAGATTAAAATTACGTTAAATAAAAATATGCGAGTAGGAGTGATTAAAAATTTCAAAACAATTACTAATGAAGAAATGCAAATCGGAGATACCGTATTTTTGAAAGAGGAAAATAAACCAAATATGTTTCAAGATAGATTTCAAGGACCGTTTCGAATAATTGAAATTGGAAAAGCAAATATATTGACCATTAGAAATAAATATAACATGAAAGATGAACCAATGAAAATTCACGCTACCCAATGTTATATCGAACAAAATGTACAAAGTGCGGAAGATTTGAGGGAAAAATATGATATGGACAGTGAAATCGATGATATTCACGCAAAAAAATATCATATAGCACAAAAAGTACAAAGCGAAAGTAAATATAACGGTAACGGTGAAATAATTGAGATTCAATCAAAAAAATGTTATACTGTACAAAGTGTACATTTTGAAAATGTTCAAAATATGAATGAAAATATTCAGCATGGAAGTGAAAATACGGATATCAAAATTATGCAAAATCAAAAAGGTAATAAAAATTTTGAAAATATTGATCATGAAATTATGCAAAATGAAAATGTTAAAATTCAAAGGGTACATAATGCAAATGAAAGTAAAAGGTTTGAAGAAATGCAAAGTCAAAATCAAAATCATAATGATAAAAATACTCAAATTGTTAATTTTCAAGAAAATCAGAATGAAATTCTTAATCGTCAGGAAATACAAAATGAAAGTCAAAGTCATGATAATGCAGATACTCAAAAATTACTTGAAAATAAAATAAGGGATATTTTGGAAAATAAAAGTCAAAATGTGAATTTTCAAGAAAATGAAAATAAAAATCATGATAATGATAGGCAAAATTCACTTGAAAATAAAATAAGGGATGTGTTGCAAAATGAAAGTCAAAATCGGGATAATGAGAAGCAAAATACAAATGAGGTTAAAATAATGGATATTTTGGAAAATGAAAGTCAAAATGTTAATTTTCAAGAAAAGGAAAATGAAAATCATAATAATGATAAGCAAAATTCTCTTGAAAATAAAATAATGGATGATTTGGTTGATCAAAATAATAATTTTCAACAAATACAAAATTCAAATGTTAGTAAAAGTATTCAAAATGAAAATAATGAAATAATAAGGGATAGTAATCACAATGATAATGAAGATAATGATATTCTAAAAGTAGATTCAGAAATAATTGAAAGTCAAAGCAAATACAAAGAGTATGTTAGGCAAAAATTAAAGTTACTAAATGAAATACATATTTATAACACAAATGAAATTGAAAACATTCATGAACAAAGGGAGAGAAGGCTTGGTCAAAATTGTTTCAAGAAATCAAGAAATTTTAAAAATTCAAATTTTGCTGATGATTGGTTCTTAAAGAATTGTAAAATGAGAAAGAGATAAGAATTACAAATCAAATGATTCAAAGGAGAATGATTTGGGATTGAAAATATTTTCTAAAATGAAAAAATGGATAATGATTTGAATTTAAAAAAAAAAAGCAATAATGAAAGAATTGTTTAAGAATGAAAATGGTATGAATTTCTAAGAAAAAGATGAATAATCATTGAATGGTTTAAAAATGAACATGATATGAAATTTACAAAAATTGATAATGTTTGTACAGATGGTTCTTTTTCAAAAATAATATTATATCATAATATAATGTTAAGTTAGAATATGACATGTGATAAGAAAATTATGCAGAGATTAATTATGCAAATAAATCTACAAAAATGAAAGGTAAAATCAAATATGTTACCTATTTGGGTAGATGCAAGGTCTGGAGCCAAATCCAGGCAAGGTCTTTGTGTTTAAGGGCCAGTACAGTCAAATGCTTCATATGTTTCAAGAAAAGTTTGCTCAAAATAGGTGTAGTGCTCCACTTCAAGTTGTTTTCAAAGGCCGGAAAGTGATGAGTTTTTGAGGAAAGAGTCTTGAGGCTTAAAAATTGAATGACAGATTTAAATAAAGTAAAAAAATAAGTAATGAGCTGAAAGTGAGAATATTAGAGATTAGTCATAGATGGTATAAATTTTATGTCAAAAAGTAACCAAAAGCAAAAATAATTGAAAATTTTAAATCATTTTGAATTTAAAATGTTAAACTATGAACAGTTAAAATAGCTGTAAATTGCCCGTTGAAATAAAGCAATCGAGGACACGATATCTCGTGTAGGAATGGCAAATGTGAAAAATGCATTGAAAATGCTTAGGTAAATAAATGTTTGATAAATATATAAATTGTACAAGCAATTTAAATAACTAAATTAATCCTAAAGTGAGAGGATAAATGGAAATAAATTTAGTTAAAATTTTTAGTGAATAAATGAATAATTTCACAAAAGGTGTAAAAAAGGGTTGAAATAAAAAATAATTGAAACATTTTGAGTGCGAAATAAAGCATTTTTGTTGTTTATTTACAACGTAAGGAAAAGTTACGTTAATATTGTGTGTATAAATAAAAATAGATATGAAAATAAAATGTAAATAAATATGGTAATGAAAATAAAATGTAGGTATTGTTGAGGAAAATTGTACGATAATAAATAAATGTGAGATACATGTCTAATGAATATAAATAAATACGGAATGAATAAATAAATATGTTAAATATTAGGGCACTCAGATGTCAGTAGGGAATGTAAATAAAAACATTAAAGTTATCGATGAGATACTGTAGCAATTGAAAAGTGTTTGTAAACAAGCGGCAATCTACGTAAATGTATATATATATATACACTCTGTTGGTAATGTCATATAAAACGGTGAATAGGTATTTGTAAATATAAAAAAAAAATTGTGTGAAAAAGATATTCTAAATAAGATGTTGAGAAGTGTTATTAGAAGTAAAGTAAATTTGGATGAAATAAATGTCATAAATAAATGTCATAAATAAATAAATAAATGATAATATGTATTACGGCGAAAAAGGGGTTAGCCGCAGTTAATTAGAAGTCTAATAAGTAATAAATAGATAATATTGTGTGAGATAGAATGAACAGTCGCGCGTTATAAATGGTTATAAATGCCAGGGATTCAAAGTCATAAGGAATAAAATAAAAGTAAATACATAAATATGATAAATTTAGTAGGTACGGTGAGTAAATAAATACGCGTTTAAAAATAAATAAATAAATAAAAGCAGTAATAAATTTTCCAGTAAGTAGAAAATGAACGGAACTCAATGTAAAGAAGCGTTAAAAATAAAAATTTACAATTAAATAAATAAAGGATTTTCAAACAAGAAAATAAAGGCTTGAATGTGTTTAAAAAAATAACATAATTTTATAAAACTTTATATAAAATGTAAAAGTTATGAACGTGTTAAGCAAGGAGTTAAAATAAATAAAATTTAAACAAACTATATCAAAAATTTTAAAAGTTTAAAATTAAATTTCAAAATTAAAAATTTTTTTAAATTTCAAATTTTTTTTTTAATTTCATAAAGTCATATGGAAGGTATAGAGAAAACAAAATTAAATAAGAGAGAATCTTAATAACAAATGGAAAGGTCAAATTTAAATAATAAAATAATACAGTCAAATGATTTTCAAATATTTTAGGAAGCCAGTATAAAAGGGTATGCAGTCAGGTCATAACAAGGCAAATTTAAGATGACTTTGATATTAATACAAATCACGTCAAAGGAACCAACTGAATAATATTTAAATAAGGGGCTATTTTAAATTGAGTTTCAAAAAAAAAAAAAAAGAGAACTTTACAGTGCTAAAATAATGTACAGGCCCGTCTGAGCATTACAAGTATAATGGTTCATTAGCAGATAGGAATAAATGATATAATAAATAATGAGGAGGTATATATATTTAAAAGAATAAGTCGACGTTTATAGAACACGCCGAGTGGGTTAGTAAAATATTTACAATACTTTGTTACAAGCGCCTTTAAAAAGCTGTTTCTGTTAGCCCGCTTGAAGCCATGCCGTACGTTGTCCTCTTCGTACTGCTTTGTCAGAGCAAAAGGAGATAAGTTGAGTGGATGCAAGCTGCTAATCGCTGTGCAAAAAAACGATTAAATGAAAGGTAATCGTTCTCGGGTCTGTATTTGACTAGGCACTTTCCAGGTTCGGAAAGGGGATTTGAACGCAGTGTCCGGTTCGTACTTCTACAGGATTCTGTAAAAAGTATATATATTTTCAATGGCTGATGTAAAAAAAGAAAAAATATGTGATTGTATTAATAAGTGTACCTGTACCAAGGTTAAGCAAAAATTTTGTAATATATGTGATGAAGTTATCAGTTATGGAAATTAGATGAAGTATGTAAAGAGTTGTGTTAAAAAAAATAATAATGTGAAATTTGTACAAGAAAAATGTGTAATGTTAAAAATATAAAAGTAGATAAGAGTGTCGAAAGCCCAGGCCATCTGACTCATCCGAAGACTAAGACCGTAGATAAGAGTGTGTAACATTTCAAAGTGAATGTGCATATATTTAAAATAATTTAAATAGTCAAAATTTAATTTAACTTCAATTGAAAGCTGGACCTGGTAAAGTTCTGAATGAATTCTTAATGAGTAATGAATTCTTTTCAGGACTTACACATAAGCAAAAGAATTGTGGGGTTATTGCGGCACAACAAGCAATGTATATTTAAATGTTAATTCCACTATATATGAATTTACGGCAATGTTAATGTGATTTAAAATAATGAATTTAATAAGTTAAAAGTTAACTTTAAATTCCGTGTACCACATTTGGTTACCGTGACGCTTTTGTGTAAGTCATAAATTTAAAGGAAAATTTTAATGAATAATACTGAGATGAATAAAAATAATTTAAATAAAGAAAGTTAAAATGCACTTCACTTTCCGCGTGTACATAAATATAAATACGTATAAATATTGAACTTTTATTTTAGTCTTTTTAATTTATTTTACATTATGAAGTTTGTGCACAAATCTATACGGCTGGATAAAATATATCTTCTCTGTCTATTACGATATTCCTATGGCAAAGATTCCTTAGAGACCGTCTCAAGTCATCAAAGCTTTCTAATGTTCCAAACTCTACTTGAATTCTACTTCTTAGTTCATACACTTGCATTCCCAGTCTTCCAGCGTCCGTATCGTATAAAACAAATGTTATTCTTCCACGACGTCCAATGGCTGCTTCCCCAGAGTCTGCCCAGGTTTCGGGTTCTTCTTCCATGTTGCAGCCTGAGAGTAGAGTAGAATAGAGTAGATTAGATTAGATCTAGATTAGCAATTTTAAAATACAGATTTCATGGTTTATTCTAGGATTTCAAGAGGGCAGGGTGCTACCAAAAAAGGGCATATTGTCGGCACATTGTGTGAGAGGCACATGTTTTTAAAAGGGTACAATTATAAATGTTAACCAAAGAATGCATTGCATAATGTGGCCCACACGTAAAATAAATACAGATAATTTATCTGTTTTACATATTTATATAAAAACTAGCAGCATACCCGTTCTTCGTACGGAGTATATAATATAAAGAAACTTATAATTCGCAATCATGTGCAAATTCAGTTCAAATATTTAATTTATTGCTCCTAAAGAGAAATTTAAGAATATATGTTCTCACTATGCAAAATTATCTTCACGGGCAGATCTGAAGAATAAAACATCTTGGCCCCTTTTGTAAGCAAATTTATATATAAAAAAAAAGGAATTCAATCAATATAAGCAACCCCATACTACTTATTTTGTCGCAGATAGATTAGAAAATATGCCAGTGTGTTAGTAAAAGATTACCCGTATTACAATATAAGTCTAAAAAATATATGCCAAAATAAAAGAGATGACGTAATAAATTAAAAATATCAATAATCCCTGTACTCTCTATACCAGAAGGTCGTATTTGATTCCAATATATGCCAATATATATCAAAACATATACCAATATACCTGAACTACTTATATTCTCGTAGATTAAAAGATATACCCGTGTATTTGTAGATTACTCGTACAATGTACAATATATGAGTTTAAATAATTTATGTCATAATGAAACAATGGCATAATAACTTGAAAATATCAATAATCCCTGAATCAATAATCCCCGAAAATATCAATAATAATAAAGTTTAAACCTGAAGACCGTAATTGATATTATCAAGTCAAAAATGCTATAAAAAAATCAAATCGTTCTTTTTTAAAATATATTTTTATATCCATTTATTAATTAATCAAATCGAAAAAATAATTATTAAAATTAACAGACAGATTTAATTTAATTGCATTTTTGAGTAACATGTTATAAGATAGAATCTTCCTCATAAACTGCGAAATTAAATAACCATTTTGATTTCTTTATACTTTTCATTGTTCAGTAAAAGCTTGTTTAAAATAAACCATGGAGATAGATTTCCCATTTAAATCATGTTTCAAACGATTCATGTTTTCAGAAAGGGACTAATTAGCGCAAAAAATCTCCCATCAAACTCAGAGATTAAATTTTAATTCACTTTCAAATGATTTTCAAGCTTTTCGTTTGGATAAACCACGGAGTTAGAGAGTAGAACTCCTACGAAAAAGATTCGTTTTTCATTAATATCTCGACAACCCCTGGTCTTAGATACTCGAAACTTGGGCCAAATTTATGGAGGCGCTATTTCAAGGCTATGCACAAAATTTCATCAAATTCGGTTCAGCCGTTTTCCCGTGATAATGAGACAAACGAAAATTCCGTTTTTTACTAATATCTCGAGAACCACTAATCGTAGAAACTCTAAATATGGACTAAATTTTAAGTGAGACTATTTCTAAGCTACCCACAAAATTTCATCAAATTCGGTTCAGCCGTTCTCCCGTGATAATGAGACAAACGAAAATTTTATTTTTATTAATATCTCGAGAACCATTGATCGTAGAAACTCCAAATATGGACTAAATTTTAAGTGAGACTATTTTTAAGCTATCCACAAAATTTCATTCAATTCGGTTCAGCCGTTCTCCCGTGATGCAGTGATGATATTCCGTGATATTTTCCCAAGCCCTTTAAAATGAAAGAAATCATGCTATAATTGTGATTATGTGGACCAACGATACAAAAATTTCCAAATGTTTTCTTGAACAAAAATTTGCACAAAAAAAAGCTATTTATAAATGGAATCTAGTATGAAAAAATCGAGTTGAGTTACACTTCAATTGATTGTTACTACAGATAATACTATACCTCATAGCATGACGATGATACATCAAAATTTGAAATTTATTGTTATTTAAATCAAACCTAAATCAAATTATATTAGTCATCTAGATGACGCATCATACTTACAATTCTAATGAAGAAGAAAAAGATACGCATGTATTCTTCGGTCGAATAAATGCCAGGAAATTTTAAAATATACTAACCTGGGGAAAATAATAGCGTGTTTCTCAAAATACTCAAAGGGTAAATTGGAGTTGATTAAAATATAACTTATGACAAAGGGAAAAGGTATGTGAGTGGAACGGGAGGAAATAAATTGTCTTGAACAATCTTCTATTTTCCGGCTACCTTTGCAAGTGGTAATTTCATATCAAGTTAAAAAACATCAAATAGATTGAATGGAAAAAATGATGGCATATCAAACAAATGCATCTTGGCAGTTTTATCGGAAGGATTTGTTATGACTGTATTTACTCGCTGATCAAACAAGTTTCAACAACTTGTGTTTAAATATGTGCGTAGTTTATGCATAAGCGGTATCATACAGCAAATTTCCGATAATCAGGGATGTTCGTTACTTCTGCAGTGCCGGAATACCAAATTTGCCGGATAATGGGATGTCAAACTAAAATGGGGTAAAAAAATTTGATGTGTGCAGCACAGGAGTCTTCCTACAGATTCAAATTCATTTCTTCTTCCTTTATTTCATAGCTCATTAAATTGAGTTTAATTGCATAAAATAGCAAGGTTAATTATTTCAAATTACACTGAATTTTCAGTTTTAATTCAATTTTCATTTTCATTTGGAGACTGGACGTATTTTCAAACGCGACGTAATAAAAATGAGAAAACTAAAATACACTATGTTGCAAAAAATAAAATAAAAATAAAAATAAAAAATAAATAAATTTGCACCCTTAAGAAATTAAGCTACTGCCGCGAAACTCGGCATATATGTATCGTTTGAGGAGATATGCAAATGATTAGAATTTAGGAGCAAAAAGAAACGTCTTAAAAGAAATGGTGGCAACAAGAAGATGACATTTTAGTAAGTAGTAAATTCTCCCTTGGCTGCTATACAAGCCGATATTCTATGTGGCATAGAGTAAATTAAGTTCCTTATGTCACTCTGCGGAAGATGCTGCCATAAATGTTGCAACTGGTCAGCTAATTCAGCAATAGGCCAGAAGAGAAGGCTGCAATTGCCGTCCCAACATGTCAAAGGCACGTTCTGTTGATGACAGGTCTGGGCACCTGGACGGTCTTGGGAAGGAATTAAATCCTTGAGTACATTCTTGAGAAAGTCGTGTAGTATGTGGTCGACCGTTGCCTTATTGGTAAATAAAACCTGAGCGGCTTGATAACATAGGTAGAACAATTAACTACATAATATCGCCGACGTACAAGCGAGACGTCAGATTGACTTGCAGTACAACTGGAGGACACTTAAGAACACAGATCGTGCGACTCACCTAAGGGCTTAGAGCTACTAATTGCATGGCCGAGACAGGGTACCCGAATACTTAGGTACTCAAGGTCCTCCAGATGAGCAATGAATTATTGTAATTTTGAAGCAATATAAAGATAAGATTGAAAAAGAAATAAAAATGTTAAAAAGAATAAAAGCACAGGGAAAACAAGGCGGCCAACGGCCGTACCGTGCTGAAAATACCGGCTCTCGTTAGATCACCGAAGTCAGGCAGCATCGGGCGCGGTTAGTACTTGGGTGGGTGACCACCTGGGAACACCTCGCGCTGTTGGCACATTTCGAGCGCGGTAGCTTAGTGGTTTGCGCGCTGGATTTGCACGCTGCTACAACTGCCGCCGTGTTCATGCGGAGTACGATCACGTTAAACATGTGGGTCCGTAAGTCCTTCCGAGAGGTTGGTGGTAGGGGAAGGTGGGTACGTTCCCTGTGGATGCCTCCCCCACTGGGTTCCGGTCTAAATTGGGTGGCACTTCCCGGCCGTCCAAACAGTTACCTTACACCTTTCTGGTAGGTCGGACAGTCTGGGTCTCAACAACAACAAGCGGGAAAAAAGAGCAAACAAATCAGACTTTTTTTAAAATTTAGACATACAAACCAAAAAAGAAGAAAAAAGGAGGAAAATAGCAAAAAAAGAAAAAAACAGTTTTTTGACCCCCGATACAACTTAATAAATGATGTGTTACAATGACAAGTAGATATTGAAAGCAAAGGTTTACTTATAAACTTAGTTTATCTTGTCTGAAATTTCCTTAGCGATAACAATACAGTTTTTAACACTTTCAACACAGTTGAAAAGGGTTTATGACTTTGGTCATCCTGTCTGTCTGTCCGTTCGCACGATAACTGCCGTAAAAATGACTTTCTCAAGATGAAATTTTAGTATGTTGTTGAGGACATATGGGAACATAAATGAATAATATCACCTAATTACTTTCGGATTGAACCCGGGTTGAAAAAATGAAATACATTGAACCCGATGGGACCTAATTTTTCTAACATTTTTTAAGCAAAGTAAAAATTCATAAAGTGCTTCGGAAATATTCAAGGATATTTTAGGAAATATTCAAATTATCCATTGATATGTATAAAAAAAAATTTGAGCAAAATATGTTCTGTAGTTTTTAAAATAAGAATTAAAATACTAATTACAGCTATGATATATAAAGACATCACGTGACTCGTTCCAAAATAAAAATATCTGATATGGGCAGCACATGACATTCCTCATATAATGCAATGAATTTACTACTTTTACAGTTGAAAATGTTACTCTTATAGTAGATACTTATATTCTTTCCAAGGTAATGAGTTTTCTTCAGTTAGTCGTCATTTTCATTGATTTAGCGTCATTTTTATCCATTTGGCGAGATTTTCGTTAATTTCGCAATATTTAAAAATGTCGCCAAGTTGGCGACATTCCGCTAAATTCGTCGCCAAAATCTCGCCAAGCGGTATGGACGGAGAAATAAGTTATTCTTATTGCCGAGAAATGACTATTGATGTTCAAATGCAAAAGTATTACTCAAAGTATCTTTACTCATGAATGGAACGAGCTAGATCCACGAGAATGATGTCACCTAATTTATCGCATGATATTACATATGAAAAGTGAATATGTTTCTTAACAGTTAATATTTTTTTTAATTTATGGGATTTTTTGATAAATTTATTTAAAAAATCTGCAATATTTCGAGAAAGGTTCATGCTAGCTTTCTAAAGTTTATGTCATTCGTTTTCTAAGGAAAAATTACATAAGAAATGTCTATTTGCATAACTTTAGAAAGGAAAGTCATGTGTGTGTGGTTTGATTGTGATAGGTTTTTATTTTTTGATGATTTTTTTAAACTTTCACGCGAAAATTTAGGCGGATTCTGAACATTCGATTGTGTTTTAAAACAATGGGCTTCCAGTATTCATGGCTCGTGATTTTTGTATCAAATTTCATTCGAATCGCTCCATTCGTTTGTGAGATATCGTCTCCACAGTCTCACTGACACACACACACACACACACACACACACATACTTTCACACACACACACACATACATGACTTCAAAAATGTTCGAATCGTGATCAGGGATGCTTGAAACGTGCTCTCCCGTCGAAAACTCGTCTTCGAATTTTCGACCCCGTCACAATACTTTCTTTATACATTATGTATAAAATCTGATGTGGGCAACACATGACTTTCCTTATTATAATGCAGTGAATTTACTACTTTTACAGTTAAAAAAATGTTATTCTTATAGTAGATATATTCTTTCCAAGATATTGAATTTTCTTTAATTGGTCGTCATTTTTATTGATTTAGCGTCATTTTTATCTATTTGGCGAGATTTTCGTTAATTTGGCAACATTTAAAAAGTCATCAAGTTGGCGACATTCCGCCAAAATTGTCGCCAAAATCTCGCCAAGCGTTATGAAGAGAAATAAGATAGTCTTATACCAGATAAATGACTATTGGCGTTCAAATACAGAAGTATTACTCAAAGTATCTTTTCTCATGAATGGAACGAACTAGATCCACGAGAATAATGTCACCCAATTTATCGCAGGATATCACATTTGAAAAGTGAACACGTTTCTCAACAGTTAATATATTTTTTTAATTTATGGGATTTTTTGATAAATTTATTTGAAAAATTTGCAATATCTCGAGATCGGATCATGCTAGCGTTCTAAAGTTTATCTCAATCGTTCTCTAACGAAAAATTACATAAGAAATGTCTATTTGCGTAACTTTATTAAATGTTTTGATTTTTTGATGATTTTTTCAAAATTTCACTCGAAAATTTAGGAG
Organism: Amaurobius ferox; assembly: GCA_951213105.1. Taxonomy (NCBI): domain Eukaryota; kingdom Metazoa; phylum Arthropoda; class Arachnida; order Araneae; family Amaurobiidae; genus Amaurobius; species Amaurobius ferox. The sequence continues at coordinate 99,007,005 of OX578134.1, forward strand.
AGTTCTGAACATTTGATTCCGTTTAAAAACAATAGGCTTCCAGTATAAGCGGATTGTGATTTTTGTATCAAATTTCATTCGAATCGTTCTATTCGTTCCTGAGATATCGTTTCCACATACTCACTGACACACACACACACACACACATAATTTCAAAAATGTTCGATTCGTGATTAGGGATGCTTGAAACGTGCTCTCCTGTCGAAAACGCGAATTCGAATTTTCGATCCCGTCACAATACTTTCCTTATACATTATGTATATGTTATCGTGATTTTTAAAGACCTTTTAGATTTATATTTAATGACACATCCGTCTTAAAACCCCTTTATTTTTGTGTATTATATATGTATTTAAATTCCGTGCCTACGCAATTACAATATTTTCGTGTTTAAATGATCATCAAACTTTGATTATTTCTACAACGAAGCCTACTTTTAATGGATGTAGAATGCAAACAAATTAATTGTAAGATGAGTTGTATAGGAATCGGCGATTTTTTTTCACGCAATATTATTAAGCTCTAGGAATCTGGAATACAAGTGATATGAATGAAATATTCATTGATTTTACATACCATTTACATTTCGATGTCGTCATTTGAATAAAGTTTGAATGAAGTTTTAAGCATGCAGTTAGAAAGTGCTTTTATCTCCATAGTTTTAATTTTCTAAGTAAAATAAATTATTGTAGTTCTGTGATAATTAAAAAAATATCGCCGCTCAATGTATCGTTTTTAGATATGTTAAATAAAATTACAGTTGGAAAGTGTTTTATTATCAATGCTTTGTGCATGATTGTTCTTTCTTGTTAATTTTATCAATAGAGATAAGATTAGAATAAACTTTGGAAAACCAAAGGTGTTGATTAGAGACAAGGGTTTACAGAGGTGAAATTTAGGAGTGAAGGGACATGAAAACATATAATAGTCAGCATCACCATAGTTATTACAAAGACACTTGGAGGTAGATTTCAAAGTATAAAAGATAATCTATAAAAGTTTCATGTCCAGTGATAAATGGGGTGCTTGTATTTTTTTGCATCAGAGTGTATCTCAAGAACGGTTACACCTAGAGTTATGGGGTTGGTCTTTTTCTTTTTGTCCTCAAAAATTACGTATAAAACAAGCACTTAATTGATACATTGGATCATATGTGGTCTTTTATTTGAGATTTTTGCAAGCCATTTCGCAAAATCAGACAAGTTCTTTTTTCTCGAATCCTATAAAAATCTAATCAGTACCAGGGTAAATCCAAGTAACTTGTGTACCAAATTTTGTGAAATTTAGTCAATTAGTTTTTTAACTGGAGTGGATACATACATTGCACAAATATACGGACAGAAGCACAGCCGTCACGTTAAAAATAGTATTTTGGGTTTTAGAGTGCTCGAAACGTGTAGGGTAGATTCATCGAAAACTCGAGTCAACGTTTTCGTCATGATTCCATTATTTTCCCTACATATACTATTAAGTATTGTAGTGAAAGTAAAAATGAGAAAAATACACTTTATTGCAAAAAAAAAAATGTATGCTAAAAAGCGATATAGCTAAAAAGATCATATTAGGTATATCGCTGTCTTTCGTGGTATATTTTATTTATTTATTATTTATTTGGATTTTAAACCTTACCATCTCAGCCTGCCATAAGATTGAATTCATTTTTGGGGAGTAATTTGAGCACAGGGGCAGTTAGAAAGCCTAAATTTGGTATATTGCTGTTTTTCAGGCATTTAAGTTACATGAATTTTAATAAATGCATTTTACATACATTTAAGTTACATACAAATAACAAACAAAAAGATGCACTTTTGAAAAACTACGTTTTTTCCTTTTGCTTGTTATACATTTCGAGTAAGTTTTAGACAACTGTCTCCCTCTCTCTCTTTCTGTGCGCGCGCGCGTGTGTGTGGTTGAGGTGTGGTGAGTAGTGTTTCTTTCAGGCATATATCTGGAGGTGGCGAACCCCCCCCCCCCACACACACCGAGATATTTTATTTTAATTTACTTTCTATTTATGTGACAACATTTAGATATATTTATATAGGGCAAATAGAAAACTTACTCTCTTTCCCTCCGTATAATTTCATTCTCTCCCACGACCAACAAGTCCTGAAATACTGCCTGGTGGGGAAGATAATTCAAGAAAGAATGCACATACCTCCATCAAATTGTATGTAGCTATATTATGCGAGAAACTATAGTGGGTAGAATTTATAGTAATTTTTATGATTAGAACTCGAATTATTCCTATTTGAATATTTTCATAGTATTATTTTCTGTGATAATTCTTGGAATAATGATGATAATATATAAGGTATGTGGGAAATTGATAAGTTGAACTCCCCTGTTGGATCAAATAATTACTTAGAAACTGCTGCAAAGAAACGCAATAAAAATCACTTTCGTAAATGCAACATAAATATAAAAATGATCTTATCTACTAGTTTCAAAAGTAAATAACAGTCTTCTTCTTCAGGATTGCCAAGAAGCGCGACCTTACTTATTCAAGTTAAGTTGTTAACTGAGTTGACTTGAAGCGCTGATACATACTTAATTTACAGATTTACAGGGTGTCCAGTTTTATCGGTGCTCAATGGCTATTTTATCAAACGTTAGTCACAGAGATATACTTCCAATTGCAAAAATGTTTTAAATTTTAAACTTTATTATCTTAGAAACAGTTTAAATCAATAAATGCATTCCTGAAAGAAATACGAAATATAAATTTTTATACGGTCCCCCGGTCCTACCAATGATATTTAGGAAAATCATCCTCATACAATTTCATGCAAAATAAAAAAAAAATCTTCCTTTTAAGACCAAAATTCACCGAGTTATGAAGCATGAAACTTTATAACTTAAGTCACTTTTCCACGCATAAAAATGTCCCGTTTCAGGCAATCCACCAACCAATCAGGGACCGTATTGACCATTTCTCAGCACAAAAAGTGCTCCAACTTTAAACAGCTATAAGTCGGTCAATTTTGGTCGTAAAAGTATGATTTTTTTTTATTTTTTATTTTTTGCATAAAATTGTATGAGGATGATTTTCCTAAATATAATTGGTAGGACCGGGGGACTGTATAAAAATTTATATTTCGTATTTCTTTCAGAAATGCATTTATTGATTTAAACTGTTTCTCAGATAATAGATTTTAAAATTTAAAACATGTTTGCAATTGGAAGTGCATATCTGTGACTATCGGTTGAGGAAATAGCCATTGGGCGCCGATGGCACTGGACACCCTGTATATACAACTTCCGCACACGTTAACATGTTGTTTTACTATATGTCTATGAGGAAAAGATTTAGACGGACAATTGTTTTCTGTAGTAGGTCAACTGGGGGTCTCTAGATTTTTTATTCTAAAACGTTTCGAAAATCTTCAATGCATCTGATAATGCACTTATTAAGAATGTATGAATTAGTTGATGACGGTTGAAATAACTCTAGTCTTAAATAATTAACATGTAATATTCCACTTGTTTCGTGTTGAACCATGCATTCAATCTTCTTTCGACACTTTCTTCACTCGAGAAATTGTTTTGTTATGTAAAAAAAAAACTTCCGTTCTTACTCACTACGTTATTTTAATTTTGCCTCATTATGCAAAATTAGAAAAGAAAAAATAAAAGATTCAACGAAAAAATACCCAAATGAACATATCCGTTTTATATAAAGGGCAATAGCCTATAGAGGAAAGCATAACTTTCCGCAGTCGGCAAAAATGAACTGTTACCGCTGTCTCAGAATATGTTGTTAGAAAGAGTTCTTTTTAAAGAAAGCTATTCACGCTGCCATGCCTCACTCTCACCGTTAGAGTAATTTGTACATCCGAGTCTTAACGAGAAGAAAAAAGATCCGACATCGAATCTTTTTTTCTTTGTTCTCAATTCGGTTTCATTTCGTTCCACGAGGAAGACATATAAAAGCTGATTTTCTCTCACTTTCAAGAGAATATTTTGTGAACCGGTAGAATATAGATTGTTGTTGCCAGCGCCAGATTTGGGATTTATATTTGGCGCTCGATTATGTATTATATGTTGGTAAGTAGATACCTTAAAAATGAATTATATTTCTTGTAATATCCGCGATGCAGCACAGAAATCCACAACTTGTTTGAAAGCACTGCAGTGCTCGCGGGTACTAATGTAGTGCTCTTTAGGGGACAGTAAAATGAATCTCGAGAGCACTCAAAATAACATTAAAAAGAATACGAAATTTTATTATTTGAATCTTCTTTTTCCTTGTTCTCAATTCAGTTTCATTTCGTTTCACGAGGAACATATATAAAAGCTGATTTTCTCTCAGCTTCAAGAGAATATTCTGCGAGCCGGTGGAATGTAGATCGTTGTTGCGAAAGTCAGATTTGGGATTTATATTTAGCGTCCGATTATGTATTATATGTTGCTAAGTAGATACTTTAAAAATTGATTTATATTTCTTGTAATCTATTTTGTATCTTCGCGGTGCAACAGAGAAATCCGCAATTTGTTGCTCAAAAGCACCGCAGTGTTTGTTCTCGGGCCGTAATTTAGTGTTCTTCAAAGTACGGTAAAATTGCGCTCGAGAGCATTTAAAAGACCACTAAAAAGAATCCGATATGTTATTATCTGAATCTGTTTTTCTTGTTATCAATTCGGTTTCATTTCGTTCCACGAGGAAGACATATAAAAGCTGAATTTCAAGAGCATATTTTACGAACCGGTGGAATAAATGGAATACAAATTGTTGTTGCCAGCGTCAGATTTGAGATTTTTATTTAGCTTTCGATTATGTATTATATGTTGGTAAATAGATACTTCAAAAACTGAATTATGTTTCTCGTAATACCCGCGAAGCAGCACAGAAATACTCAACTTGTTGTTTGAAAGGACCGCAGTGCTCACGGTGCTATTCAGGGGACAGAAAAATTAAGCTGAGCATTTAAAATTACATTAAAAATAATCTGAAATTTTATCATCTGAATCTCAATTTTCTTTGTTCTTAATTCGGTTTCATTTCGTTCCATGAGGAGGATATATAAAATCTGATTTTCTCTCAGTTTCATGAGAATATTTTGCGAACCTGTGGAATATAGATTGTTGCTGCCAGCGTCAGATTTGGGATTTATATTTAGAGTCCGCTTATGTATTATATGTTGGTAAGTAGATATTTTAAAAATGAAAATTGAATTATATTTCCTGTAATACCCGCGAACTTTCAGTCAATATTGTTGCAAATCACATTTATAAAATTAAGTTAGCTATCCAATATCTCATACTATTTACCACAATATTTTGAGAGGCTATGTAAAATGATTACTAGAATATATAAAATAACAGGATATCGCTTTCAATAGGGGTTTCCAAATTTACTTGGGAAAGAAATATCAAAGATACCTACTGAATACTTTTTTCTAAATTTGCCAATAATTTCCAGGAGTTAAAAGTTATAAAGTTTTAAGGATTCCGTAAAAACATAAAATGTGGTTTCAGGATATTAACCTTGGCCACTAGATTTTTTTATCTAGTTTGGATTTTCAGAAAAAGGTGAAATAAATGCATTTATTTTTTAAAAGATTGTCACAAAAGTGAAAATGTGAGCGTGAAGCTCGCTTTCTATTATTTAAAAGAATAGTTTCACAACACAAATCACGCACCCACTAAGTTTCCGTCCTGTTTTTCGGGTTCTAGAGTGCCCGAAACATGTAAATCCGTCGGAAAATCGAGTTGCAATTTTCGACACTATTCCTATACTTTCCCTATACCATGTATTGTAGGGAAAGTAAAATAGAATCCAATATTTGGGTTCACTTGCCTACTAATTTTTTATTTAATTATTTCAAATATGAGCCATATTCTTGTACGAAAGTTAGAAAAGTGTCCGATATTCAACTTCACTTTTCTACTACTTTTCTTTTTTACTTATTACATTTCCTACAATACATAGTAATGCATAGGGAAGGTATTGGAATTGTGTCGAAAATCGCAACTCGAGTTTTCGACGGACGTACAAGTTTCGAGCACATTAGAACACGAAAAAAAATATTTTTAACGTGATGTCTGTGTGACCGTCTGCCTATTTGTGCAATGTATGTATCCACTCTAACTCAAAAACTAGTTGACCAAGTTTCATAAAATATGTTAAGTAAATCATTTTGTGGGTTTCCGATAGCTTGGCAATCATGGGGAAATGGGGGGGGGGAGTTAAAAATATTTATGATAAATAATTTTCGAAATATTCATAGTTTCATATTTTTTGAAGATAATGATTTGAAGACAAAATTTTGTATTAAAATTTGTGATGAAATAGTGAAAATTGAGTTCATATTGGTATGCATTGCATATGATCTACATTGTACAATAACTATATTTATAAATAAATCCAAAAACAGTGTTCTGCGAGACGCAATGAGAAATGAACATAAATCTTAAGATTTGGATATTCTATTACCAATATATAGAAAATATAAAAAGACAATTGTGTAATACTGAGAACATTTTTAAAGTATAATACGAACTTGAGTCAAATATTTATTTTTAAGAAACTAATAACATTTTTTTGAGAAAAATTCGTAAAACAGTTTTGTCTTGCAATTAAACACGGTTTCTAGATGCAGAAAACTAAAATTAATGACGTTGAATAAATAAATAAATATTTATCAAATAAGAGAAATGCAATTTTTAACGAGAAAAATCTCGATATTCAAGATATCAATGCCATTCTATGGCAAACATATCTATTCAATAATATTAAAATAACAAAAATTGCAATATAAAACAAGATGGAACACAAAATCTTTCTTAAAAATTCGTGCTAAATGAAAAATTATTTTAAGAAAGTAATAAGCACAAACTTAATATAAAGCAACATAAACATTTAATTTCTTTAAATCGGTGATGTTTTTGTTGCTGTATAGTCTTTGCTAATATTTCTATGTCAAATTTCATTTATGAGGTGCAAATTCGTATGGAACTGCAAAGATGTTCATCAGTTAGTCGAGTACAAAATTCATTTTTTTTTTGCGATTTGTCACAAAAAAGGTTTGTGCGCATATGTAGGTGCCAAATGCAGCTATGTATCTTTTTCGAAAACTTTAAATAGCAGCAAAATTGGTTGGCTAGCATTTGTAGAATTGGGTGAGATTTTCTACCTGAAAAGCACTTTTCAGAGTATCATTATTCTGAATTTCCAAAATTTGGAGTGAAAGAGGAACATTATCAATATCCGCACTAAACAAAAAGGTTAAAAAATAATTGCAGATCGCATTTTTTTTCTTGAAAATCTACAAACCGTTTTGAAAATTCATTTTGAAGGGCTTGGATAGTTTCGACAAATATGCCCTTTTGAGACATCTATCGGTCTGCTGAAATTTCTAAAGAATGACAGGTTGGTTACAAAATGGTGCAAAACGCCTTTCATCTGTTTATTAAGTAGACGCAGTTTTGCTTCAAGCGTTATTATGACTGAAAACATATCAGAGTTTATATTTTCTTTTCCTTGTTGTCTGATATTAAGTTTATTTAGATATGGAATGATATCTACCATACATGCAAGTGACATGATTCCCTTTTCATCAGATAATTGAGACACAGTTTTACCCTTTTCTGCTATAAAAATGCCAATTTCTCCTCGTAAGTGAAAAAATTTGCTCACCACAGCTCTTCTAATTAACCATCTCCCAATTGAGAAACATGAAATGTCGCCAAACTCTGAATCCAACTCTTTCAGAAATTATTGGAATTGGAAGTGTTTCAATGTATGACATTAAATGTAGTTAATTGTTGATACAACCGTGTCCATAACATTTTTCCATAGTAGAAAAACTGTGCAATAAGCAGTGCTTCTTGATGAATAATGCTATGAAATATCATTGGTGTATCGTTTTCCAATCTTTTGAATTTCGTTACTCAAATGATCTCGAATCATCAGATAGTCATTCAAGGACCACATACCGGAAATTGAACGCATAAATTTTGCCTGGTGCTCTTTTGGAAATATTGACCAATATACTTTTGAATTTCGGAATAAATTCGCCCTATTAAACCGATTAGGAAACTACACATATTGTTTCTACCATATGTTGTTACACTTACTAATTTATTTTATTCTAATCCCAAAGCAGTAAGTGTGTTTTTAACGAACATATCTTCTCCCGTCGTGGTATGTACTTTTTAAACTACACATATTAGTCCTCTTCAGTAATATTAAATTCATTATCAATTCTCCGAATATAAATGTGTAATGGTTATTATTTTAGTTCAATGCCAAAGCATAATAATCAAATGACTTTTCTACATATTTGAGTTGCTCAAATAGGTTTCTTCCCCAATTCTTCTATAGGCCTGTGTGTATGTTCCGGTAGAAAGGTTGACGTCTTCAAATATTGATTCCTTAACATTTTAAAATTATACACTTAAATACAGAAATTCATTTACAAAATTTAGAAATGATTATACGATATACATATATCAAAATATTTTAGGCATTGACATGAATTAGATTAAAGGTAAAATTAAATTGGCGCTCATTTTATGCGAGAAAAAAGATTATACATCTTTAAAAGTAATTCTAATTGACTTGCTCAACATTCTTTTTGGCTATAAAACAGAATAACTTGTGGTTTGCTGTGTTTATCTTATTTTATAATCAATATGATAATAAGTATAATATTAAGTATAAAATTTTATTTTAAAATTTTATGATAACTTTTCTTTAAAATCGAATATTTTATTACTGTTGAAATTCGCGGGCCATAAGTAATGTAAAAATGGGAAGTAGTTGAAAGCCACCAAATACAAAATGGTGAACCGCCGCCGCCGGTCGCCGATCCCTGCTGTAATGGATTTCAGGATAGAATGACTTTAACACATTTATCTTTTCAGATGTGTCACCACTGCTACGCTCGCGTCCTCAATAATAGGTAAATCACACGCTTGTGACAGCATGCACTACCTTGCCTTAGGTGTATTTCATTATATATAGGAAAAAAACTGATGTGGGCAACACATGACTTTCCTTATATAATGCAAAAAATGTACTCCTCTTACAGTAAAAAAAATAATGTATAAGATCCACGGTACAGTGTTTTTATCGTTGAATTGTATATATTGCAATTTTCCGGACGACAACATGTAAAACTATTTGAAAATACCCAATTAACTTATATTTAGCTCAACTCTAAATAAACAATTATGAATATTGATACCATCCCCAATAAGCGATATAGTCCATATATAAAATGTTTTAATAATTAATTCATCAATTTAGCATCATTTTCATTAATTTGGCAATATTTAAAAAAGTTACTAAGTTTGGCGACATTCCGCCAAGTTCGTCGCCAAAATCTCGCCAAGCGTTATTGACTGAGAAATAAGTTATTCTTATAGCAGATAAATGACTATTGGCGTTTAAATATAAAAGTATTACTCAAAGTATCTTTTCTCATGAATGGAACGAGTTAGATGAAAGAAATTGATGTCACCAAATTAATCGCATGATATTACATATGAAAAGTAAACATATTTCACAACAGTTAATATTTTTTTTAATTTATGTGATTTTTTGATAAATGTATTTGAAAAATGTGCAATATCTCGAGAACGGTTCATGCTAGCGTTCTAAAGTTTATGTCAATCGTTTTCTAATGAAAAATTACATTGATATCGTCTCTATGGACTCACACACACACACATAGACATCACTTCAGAAACGTTGATTTGTGTTCAGGGATGCTTGATCCAGTTACAATACTTTCCTTATACATTATACTATGCATATAAAGAAAATAAAAATATATATTAAAAGAAAAACCTCCAATATTTATTTCTCTTTACGTTATTATACCTTTACGAAACTGCCTTTTCCCATCATGATTTCTCAACAAAATAGAGGTCTAAACAAGAATTTGAATATAATCTCATAGTGGCAGTATTAAATTTAAATTCAGGAATGGTGAACATAATTCCAAAAATACAGTGTCAAACTTCGCATTAAAAGAAATCAAGACAAATATTATGTGTAATTTTTTCAATTAATAGTTGTTTCTTATTTTAATATTTAAATATATAGATTTAAGCTCAAATTTTATATACGACTATCAAATATTGTGTGTGCTTCTTTTATTAATGATATTTTTTTTCAATATATCTTACATACTATTCCTAGCTAGATAAAACCTTTTCATATTTGAATTTTAATTGCAATAGGTAACTAATATTAACGGATATAAAATAACTGACTTTATAAAAATATATATTTAATTAATATGCTTAATCTCTTTTTTAACACTTTCCAAGATAGTTGAAAAGTGTTTATGACTGTGTTCATTGTGTTTGTCTGTTTGTCCGTTCGCATGATAACAGCCGTAAAAATGATTTTATCAAACTGAAATTTTAGTATGTTGTTGAGACGGTCTATGGGACATATGGGAATGTAAATGAATAATATCATCCAATTAATTTTGGATTGAACCTGGGTTGAAAAAGTGAAAAACATAGAACCCTATGGGATCTAAATTTTCAAACATTTTTTAAGCGAATTAATTCGAAAATTTTAGGAAATATTTAAATTATCCCATAAAATATATATAAAAAAATAAAAATTTAAAAATAAAAATTAAAATAACAACTACACCCATTTATATGAAGAGATCACGTCATCCACTTCAAAATAAAATATGGAACTCTGGAGTCTGGAATAAACGTGTATGAATGAAATATTCACTGCTTTTACACAGAAAACCAGACTATTTATACTTTGATGCCATCATTTGAATAAAGTTCAGTTTTTTCGATAAGGTTAAGTTTTCAAATATAATAAATTATTATAGTACTATGATAATTTAAAATATATCAGCTCTGAATGTATCGCATTTTAGATATGTTTAAATAAAATTGCATTTCAGTTGGAAAGTTTTTCATAATTAATGCTTTATGCATGATTGATTTTTCTTGTTAAATATTGTTTTTAAGGAGACGGTAGACGTTGAAATTTTTTTAATTCATTTATTGACTTAGAAACATGAAAATTTGTATAAATATTCCTCTTAACATTATTATATAAAATACCATTACATTCTTTTCAATTTCGTTATAATTTGTATTTTTTTTAATTTAATTTAAAAAAAAAAAATTTGAAAATGCTCCTTGCGTGCCATTTGTTCACATTTTTGATTAATTTTACATTACGATCACTCAAAAACACATTATGGACAAATTTGGGTATTCAATTTTAAATCCCTTAGAAAGTTAATTTTTTAAACATATTTTTCTGCATTAAAACTTAATTTTTCATCATTTAATTAGGTTCTTATTCCCTTTTAATTACCTTAATAAAGTCCAATTATAAAATGCATACCCAATTTCATTAAAAAGTATGAAAGGTGTCTTTTTTGCCAAATTTCATGCATCTCAAATCGAAATTAAAACGCATGGAGCATTTTAAAAATGTGAAACCTATGAAAATTCCGTTTCGAAAAAAATGCATTTAACCTTTTGCTTACGGGTGGGACAGCGTCACTCTCAAACGAAGAACCTCCCCAAAACACAGGTATTTGACATACCCTACCTAAACATTTCGTTGAATGTGTAAAATAATCTATATAAATAAAAATGAAAATCTGTCTGTCTGTCTGTCTGTCTGTCTGTCTGTTTGTCCCATCATCACGGGAGAACGGCTGAACCGAATTTGATGAAATTTTGTGGGTAGCCTGGAAATAGTCCCACTTAAAATTTAGTCCATATATGGAGTTTCTACAATCAGTGGTTCTCGAGATATTAGTAAAAAACGATATTTTCGTTTGTCTCATCATCACGAGAAAACGGCTGAATCGAATTTGATGAAATTTTGTGGATAGCCTTTAAATAGCCCCCCATAAATTTAGCCCAAATTTCGAGTATCTAAGACCAGGGGTTGTCGAGATATTAATGAAAAACGAAACTTTTTCTTAGGAGTTCTCCTCTCTAACTCCGTGGTTTATCCAAACGAAAAGCTTGAAAATCGTTTGAAAATGAATTAAAACTGTATCTCAGAGTTTGGGGGGAGATTTTTTGCACTAATTAGTCACTTTCTGAAAGCATCAATTGTTTGAAACATGATTTAAATGGGAAATCTATCTCCTTGGTTTATATTATACAAGCTTTTACTGAAAAATGAAAAGTATAAAGAAATAAAAATGGCTATTAAATTTTGCATTTTATGAGGAAGATTCTATCTTATATCATGTTGCTCGGCAACGGAATGAAATTAAATGTGTTGTTAATATTTATTATTATTTTTTCTATTTGAATAATAAATAAATGGATGTAAAAATATATTTTTAAATGAACGGTTTGATTGTTCTTTTAATTATATAAATTGCCGACCGCGTACATGACTTTCATTTATTTTAGCAAAGTGGTTTCCAGCTCATATATTGTGTTTAGCTAATAAACTCATATATTGTGTTTATCCAATAAATTCATTTAGCCGATTGTTGAAGCAGAAAAAGATTGGAACGGGTGTATCTTATAATACAGTTTTAGTGTATTCATTTAGTATATGCAAACGGGATCAGGATATTTTATTCTTCAGATCTGCAAATTCAGAACTACGAATTAAGCGGAATATCTCTAAATAACTTGGTAACTTCTCTTAAACTTTACCAAATTAGCCGAAATGTTTCCAAATTTATAAAATTGGCGCAAATCAATGATTTGCTTTTTAGAATAGAGTACTGAAATGATGTTTTGGTAGCATTTGTCGATCAATCCATCCATCCTACTTAGTAACACATTTAACGAATTTTTTAAATATCACGAAATTGATAAAAGTATTTGTGAGTCTATAAAAATATCCTGGAATTGATAAAATCGCGCTTAATAAATGAAAATAATTGTATTTTGTTAGGGGATAGTATTGTGATGATGTTTCGTCAATTTGTCGCAAAATGGGTCTATCTGTTCTATAGTCCCACTTGGTGATAAATTTGGCGATTTTTTAAGTTATCGCTAAATTGACTAAAATGTCGCCAAACCTTCCATGGAGATCGCATTATTCAGACGATATGATTTCCATCAATTTATTTGAAGCAAATGATATCATGTCGCTTAGCAACGGATCCAATGTGTTATGCCGCATACGATTTTATATTAAATCTTTTCCGATTTGAATAATAAAGATATGTATATAAAATAAATTTCATTGGCATTGCATTTTTGACTGGATAATATCAATTACGGTCCCCAGGTTTAAACATTATTATTATTGATATTTTCGGGGACAGTTGATTCAGGGATTATTGATATTTTCAAGTTATTATGCCATTGTTTTATTATGCCGAAAATTGTTGAAACTCATATATAGTACTTTGTACGAGTAATCTTCTACAAATGCATTATATCTTCTAATCTATGAGAATATAAGTAGTACAGGTATATTGGCATATATTTTGTTATATATTGGCATATATTGGAATCAATTACGCCTTCTGGTATAAAGATGACGGGGATTATTGATATTTCCAATTTATTACGTCATCTCTTTTATTTTGGCAAATATTTTTGACACTCATATTGTAATACGGGGAATCTTCTACTAGCACACTGGCATATTTTCTAATCTGCGACAATATAAGTAGGACGGGGTTGCATATATTGAAACAATTCCTTTTTTTTTTTGTAAATTTGCTTACAAAAGGGGCCAGGATATTTTATTCTTCAGATCTGCCCATGAAGATAATTTTGCATAGTGAGAACAGATATTCTTAAACTTCTCTTTAGGAGCAATAAATTTAATATCTTAAGAGAATTTGCACATGATTGCGAATTATAAGTTTCTTTATATTATATATTCCGTACGAAGAACGGGTATGCTGCTAGTCTATATAAATAAAAATGAAAATCTGACTGTCTGTCTGTCTGTCTGTCTGTCTGTCTGTTTGTCACACCATCACGGGAGAACGGCTGAACCGAATTTGATGAAATTTTGTGGGTAGCCCAGAAATAGCCCCACTTAAAATTATATCTGTGTTTTGAGTTTCTACGACCAGTGGTTTTCGAGATATTGGTAAAAAACGAAATTTTTATTTGTCTCATCATCACGGAAAAACGGCTGAACCGAATTTAATGAAATTTGGTGAATAGCCTTAAAATATCCCCCCATAACTTTTGTCCAAGTTTCGAGTTTCTAAGACCTGGGGTTGTCGAGATATTAATGAAAAACGGAACTTTTTCCTAGGAGTTTCGACTCCCTAACTCCGTGGTTTATCCAAACGAAAAGCTTGAAAATCGTTTGAAAGTGAATTAAAATTTAATCTCTGAGTTTGATGGGAGATTTTTTGCGTTAATTAGTCACTTTCTGAAAACATGAATTGTTTGAAACATGATTTAAAGGGGAAATCTATCTCCATGGTTCATGGTTTATTTAAAACAAGCTTTTACGGAACAATGAGAAGTATAGAGAAATCAAAATCGTTATTTAATTTCGCAGTTTATGTTATAAGACATGACATATTTAACATGTTATAAGATTCTATCTTATATCATGTTACTCAGAAACGCAATTAAATTAAATCTGTCTGTTAATTTTAATAATTATTTTTTCGATTTGAATAATAAATAAATGGATATAAAAATATATTTTAGAAAAGAACGATTTGATTTTTCTTATAGCATTTTTGACTGGATAATATCAATTACGGTCTTCAGGTTTAAAAATTATTATTATTTATATTTTCGGGGATTATTGATTCAAGGATTATTGATATTTTCAAGTTATTATGCAATTATTTTATCATGACAAAAATTGTTTAAACTCATATATTGTATGTTGTACGAATCTTCTACAAATACACGTGTATATCTTTTAATCTACGAGAATATAAGTAGTACAGGTATATTGACATATGTTTTGATATATATTGGCATATATTGGAATCAATTACGACCTTCTGGTATAAAGAGTACGGATATTATTGATGTTTTCAATTTATTACATCATCTCTTTTATTTTGGCAAATATTTTTGAGACGCATATTGTAATACGGGTAATCTTCTACTAACACATTGGCATATTTTCTGATCTGCGACAATATAATTAGTACGGGGTTGCATATATTCATTCAATTCCTATTTTTTCTTCTGTAAATTTGCTTACAAAAGGGGGCTAGATGTTTTATTCTTCAGATCTGATCGTGAAGATAATTTTGCATAGTGAGAACATATATTCTTAAACTTCTCTTTCTCTAATACAGGTTATATTTTCTAATATTCGCGTATATAATTAGTACGGGGCCCATACAATTTTAACGCTTTTATTTTGCATATATTGATTCAATTCCATATTTTTTTTATATTTGCTTACATAAGGGGTCCAAGATGTTTTATTCTTCAGATATGTCCATGAAGATAATTTTATATAGCGAGAACAGAGATTCTTAAACTTCTTTTTAGGAGCATTATATTAAATACTAGCAGCATACCCGTTCTTCGTACGGAGTATATAATATAAAGAAACTTGAAATTCATAATCATGTCCAAATTCTTATAGTATACTAAATGGCATGTTTAATCAACATATTCTGTTAAAATATTTAATGTAATGCTCCTAAAAAGAAGTTTAAGAATCTCTGTTCTCGCTATATAAAATTATCTTCATGGACATATCTGAAGAATAAAACATCTTGGACCCCTTATGTAAGCAAATATAAAAAAAAAAATATGGAATTGAATCAATATATGCAAAATAAAAGCGTTAAAATTGTATGGGACCCGTACTAATTATATACGCGAATATTAGAAAATATAACCTGTATTAGTAGATTACATGTATAAATTGAAAATACCAATAAACCCGTAATCTTTAAATCTGAAGACAGTCATTTATTCCAATATATGTCAAAATTAAAGTGCTAAAATTATATGGGAATTATATGGACACGTACTACTTATAATGTCCGATTATTAGTAGAAGATTACCCGTTTTGCAATATGAGTCACAAATGTTTTTTGGTAAAATACAACAGACGACGTAATAAATTGAATATATAATTAATCCCCTTAATCTTCATACCAGAAGACTGTACTTGATTCCAATATATATGCCAATATACCTGTACTACTTATATTCTCGTAGGTTAGAAGATATACCCGTGCATTCCTAGAAGATTACTCGTACAACGTACAATATGCGTGTGTCAGCAATTTTTGCCGCAATAAAACAATGGCGTAATAACTTAAAAATATCAATAATCCCTGAATCAATAATTCCGGAAAATATCAATAATAATAATGTTTAAACCTGAAGAGTATAATTGATATTATCCAGTCCAAAATGAAATGGGCAATGAAATTTATTTTATATACATATCTTCATTATTCAAATCGGAAAGGATTTAATAAAAACCGTCTGCCGCATAAACACATTGGATTTAAATCCGTTGCTAAGCGACATGATATCATTTGCTTCAAATAAATTGGTAGAAAAAATATCGTCTAAATAGTTATATTTCTATGGAACATTTGGCGACAGTTTCGTCAAATTAGCGACATTTTAAAAAATCGCCAAATTTATCGCCAAGTGGGACTGTAGAACTGACAGTTCCACTTTGCGACAAATTGACGAAATATCATCACAATACTATCCCCTAACAAAAAACAATTAATATCATTTATGTAGCGCAATTTTATCAATTTCAAGATATTTTTATAGATTTGAAAACATTTTTATCAATTTGGTGACATTTTAAAAATTCGCTAAATGTATTACTAAGTAGGATGGTTGGTCTGACAGATAAATGCTAACCAAACATCATTTCAGTACTCTCTTCTAACAAAACAAAAAAAAATTTCATTGATATGTTGAAGACCCAAGCCACACGGCCAACCCGAAGGTTTATGGCAGCTGTTTGTGTGTCGTTTATATCAATTTGGCGACATTTCCGTCAATTTGGCAAAGTTTAAGAAAAGTTGTCAAATTAGCGATATCCCTCCAAATTCGTAGCTTTGAATTTGCAGATCTGAATGAAACATTCTTATCCCGTTTCAATATACTAAATGAAAACACTACAATTGTATTAGAAGATATACCCGCTCTACTCTTTTTCTGTTTCAACAATCGGCTATATGAATTTATTGGCTAAACACAATATATGAGTTTAGTAGCTGAATGCGATATAAGCTTGAAGACTCTTTGCCAAAATAAATGAAATTGATGTACGCAGTCAGCAATTAATATAATTAAAAGAAAAATCAAACCGTCCATTCATAAGATATACTTTTACATCCATTTATCCATTTATTTATTATTTAAATCGAAAAAAAATAATAAAAACATGAACAAACACATTTAATTTAATTGCGATGCCGAGCAACATGATATATCCTCCTAAAATGTTAAAATATATTAACCACTAACAGCACACCCGTTATTCGTACGAAGTGTATAATTTAAAGAAACTTAAAGTTCGCAATCATGTGCAAATTCTGTTAAAATATTAAATTTATTGCTCCTAAAGAGAAGTTTAAGAATATATGTTCTCACTATGCAAAATTATCTTCACGATCAGATCTGAAGAATAAAACATCCTGCCCCCTTTTGTAAGCAAATTTACAGAAGAAAAAATAGGAATTGAATGAATATATGCAACCCCGTACTAATTATATTGTCGCAGATCAGAAAATATGCCAATGTGTTAGTAGAAGATTACCCGTATTACAATATGCGTCTCAAAAATATTTGCCAAAATAAAAGAGATGACGTAATAAATTGAAAACATCAATAATATCCGTACTCTTTATACCAGAAGGTCGTAATTGATTCCAATATATGCCAATATATATCAAAACATATGTCAATATACCTGTACTACTTATATTCTCGTAGATTAAAAGATATACACGTGTATTTGTAGAAGATTCGTACAACATACAATATATGAGTTTAAACAATTTTTGTCATAATAAAATAATTGCATAATAACTTGAAAATATCAATAATCCTTGAATCAATAATCCCCGAATATATAAATAACAATAATTTTTAAACCTGAAGACCGTAATTGATATTATCTAGTCAAAAATGCTATAAGAAAAATCAAATCGTTCTTTTCTAAAATATATTTTTATATCCATTTATTTATTATTCAAATCGAAAAAATAATTATTAAAATTAACAGACAGATTTAATTTAATTGCGTTTCTGAGTAACATGATATAAGATAGAATCTTATAACATGTTAAATATGTCATGTCTTATAACATAAACTGCGAAATTAAATAACGATTTTGATTTCTCTATACTTCTCATTGTTCCGTAAAAGCTTGTTTTAAATAAACCATGAACCATGGAGATAGATTTCCCCTTTAAATCATGTTTCAAACAATTCATGTTTTCAGAAAGTGACTAATTAACGCAAAAAATCTCCCATCAAACTCAGAGATTAAATTTTAATTCACTTTCAAACGATTTTCAAGCTTTTCGTTTGGATAAACCACGGAGTTAGGGAGTAGAACTCCTAGGAAAAAGTTCCGTTTTTCATTAATATCTCGACAACCCCAGGTCTTAGAAACTCGAAACTTGGACAAAATTTATGGGGGGATATTTCAAGGCTATTCACCAAATTTCATTAAATTCGGTTCAGCCGTTTTTCCGTGATGATGGGACAAACGAAAATTTGGTTTTTTACTAATATCTCGAGAACCACTGGTCGTAGAAACTCAAAACACGGATATAATTTTAAGTGGGGCTATTTCTGGGCTACCCACAAAATTTCATCAAATTCGGTTCAGCCGTTCTCCCGTGATGGTGTGACAAACAGACAGACAGACAGACAGACAGACAGACAGACAGACAGACAGATTTTCATTTTTATTTATATAGATTTTAACAGAATATTTTGATTAAACATGTCATTTAGTATACTATAAGAATTTGGGCATGATTATGAATTTCAAGTTTCTTTATATTATATACTCCGTACGAAGAACGGGTATGCTGCTAGTCTATATAAATAAAATTGAAAATCTGTCTGTCTGTCTGTCTGTCTGTTTGTCCCATCATCACGGGAGAACGGATGCACCGAATGTGATGAAATTTTGTGGGTAGCCTAGAAATAGCCCCACTTAAAATTTAGTCTATAGTTGGAATTTCTACGACCAGTGGTTCTCGAGATATTAGTAAAAAACGAAACTTTCGTTTGTCTCATCATCACGAGAGAACGGCTGAACCGAATTTAATGAAATTTTGTGGGTGGCCTTGAAATAGCCCCCCATAAATTTTGCCCAAGGTTCGAGTTTCTAAGACCAGGGGTTGTTGAGATATTAATGAAAAACGGAACTATTTTTATAGGAGTTCTACTCTCCAACTCCGTGGTTTATCCAAACGGAAAGGATAAAAATCGTTTGTTTAAAGCGTCAAAGGGAATTAAAACTTTATTTTTGAGTTTGATGCAGGATTTTTGCATTAAATAGTCACTATCTGAAAGCATGAATTGTTTGAAACATGAATTTAAATGGAAAAATCTACCTCCATGTTTTATATTTCACAAGCTTTTACTCAACGATTAGAAGTATAAAGAAATTAAAATGGTTATTTAATTTCGCATTTTATGAGGATGATTCTATCTTATATCATGTTGCTCGGCAAAGGAATGGAATTAAATGTGTTTGTTAATTATTATTATTATTTTTTCGATTTGAATAATAAATAAATGGATATTAAAATATATCTTATAAATGAACGGTTTGATTTTTTTAAATTATATTAATTGCGAACTGCATACATCACTTTCATGTATTTTAGGAAAGAGGTTTTAAGCTTATATATTGTGTTTAGCTAATAAACTCATATTCTGTTTACCGAATAAATTCATTTAT
The DNA here is from genome assembly GCA_951213105.1 of Amaurobius ferox. Classification (NCBI taxonomy): domain Eukaryota; kingdom Metazoa; phylum Arthropoda; class Arachnida; order Araneae; family Amaurobiidae; genus Amaurobius; species Amaurobius ferox. The sequence continues at coordinate 99,026,841 of OX578134.1, forward strand.
CCAATTGTTTAAACAGAAAAAGAGTAGAATGGGTATATCTTCTAATAATATTTTAGTGTTTTCATTTAGTATATACAAACTGGATCGCGATATTTTACTCAGATCTGCGAATTTAGAGCTACGAATTTGGCTGGATATCGCTATCTTGGCAAATTTCTTAAAAGTTGCCAAATTGATTGAAATGTCCCCAAATTGATAAAAATGACGTAAATCAATGAATTCTTTTTTTGTTTTGTTAAAAGAAAGTACTGAAATGGTGTTTCGTTAGCATTTGTCTGTCAGTCCAACCGCCCAACTTAGTAACCCATTTAGCGAATTTTTAAAATGTCACCAAATTGATAAAAATATTTATAAATCCATAAAAATATTTTGAAATTGATAAATTGCCCTAAATAAACGAAATTGTGTTTTTTTAGGGGATAATATTTTGATGATGGCTCGTCAATTTATCGCCAAGTGGGACTGTCAGTTCTACAGTCCCACTTGGCGATAAATTTGGCGATTTTTTAAAATGTCACCAAACCTTCATTAGAGATATTCTGACGATATTTTGACCACCGATTTATTTGAAGCAAATCATAACATGTCGCTTAACAACGGATTTAAATTTAATGTGTTTATGAGGAAGAAGATTTTTATTAAATCTTTTCCGATTTTAATGATGAAGATATGTATATAAAATAAATTTCATTGCCATCGTATTTTTGACTGCATAATATCAATTACGATCTTCATGTTTAAACATTATTATTATTGATGTTTTCGGGGATTATTGATTCAGAGATTATTGATATTTTCAATTTCTTATGGCATTGTTTTATTGCAGCAAAAAGTGTTGAAACTCATATATTGTACGTTGTTCGAGTAATCTTCTACAAATGCACGGGTATATCTTCTAATGTAAGAGATTATAAGGAGTACATGTATATTGGCATATATTGGAATCAAGCCTTCCGGTATGAAGATTACGGGGATTATTGATATTTTTAATTTATTAAGTAATCTGTTATATATTGGCAAAAATTTTTCAAACTAAATATTATAATACGGGTAATCTTTTACTAACACTAGGACATATCTTCTAATCTATGACATTATAAGTAGTACGTGTTTGTCTTCCCATATAATTTTAGCACTTTTATTTATGCACATATTGGAATTAATTACTGCCTACTGGTTTAAAGATTACGGATTTATTGATATTTTCAATTTATATATGTAATCTACTAATACAGGTTATATCTTCTAATATTCGCGTATATAAGTGGTACGGGTCCCATACAAAACGCAATTATTTTGCATATAATGATTCAATTCCATACTTTTTATAAATTTGCTTACAAAAAAGGCGAGGATATTTCATTCTTCAGATCCACCCGTGAAGATAATTTTGAATAACGAGAGCAGCCATTCCTTAACTTCTTTTTAGGAGCATTATGTTAAATATTTTAACAGAATATTTTGATTAAAAATGCTATTAAGTATACTATAGGAATTTGCACATGATTGTGAATTTTAAGTTTATTTATATTATATACTCCGTACGAAGAACGGTCATGCTGCTAGTCTATATATATATAATTGAAAATTTGTCTGTCTGTCTGTCTGTTTGTCCCGTAATCACGGTAGAACGGCTGAACCGAATCTGATGAAATTTTGTGGGTAGCCTGGAAATGGTCCCACTTAAAATTTAGTCCATGTTTGGAGTTTCTACGATCAGTGGTTCTTGAGATATTAGTAAAAAATGAAATTTTCGTTTGTTTCATCATCACGAGAGAACGGCTGAACCGAATTTGATGAAATTTTGTAAATACCATTGAAATAGCCTCCCATAAATTTAGCCCAAGTCTCGAGTAGCTAAAACTAGGGATTGTCGAGATATTAATGACAAACGAATCTTTTTCCTAAGAGTTCTCTTCTCTAACTCAGTGGTTTATCCAAACGAAAAGCTTGAAAATCGTTTGAAAGTGAATTAAAATTTAATCTCTGAGTTTGATGGAAGATTTTTTGCGCTAATTAGTCACTTTCTGAAAACATGAATCGTTTGAAACATGATTTAAATGGGAAATCTATCTCCATGGTTTATTTTAAACAAGCTTTTACTGAACAATGAAAAGTATAAAGAAATCAAAATGGTTATGTAATTTCGCAGCTTATGAGGAAGATTCTATCTTATATCATCTTACTCAGAAACGCAATTAAATTAAATCTGTCTGTTAATTTTAATAATTATTTTTTCGATTTGAATAATAAATAAATGGATATAAAAATATATTTTAGAAAAGAACAATTTGATTTTTCTTATAGCATTTTTGACTGGATAATATCAATTACGGTCTTCAGGTTTAAATATTATTATTATTGATATTTTCGGGGATTATTGATTCAGGGATTATTGATATTTTCAAGTTATTATGCAATTGTTTTATTATGACAAAAATTGGTTAAACTCATATATTGTACGTTGTACGAGTAATCTTCTACAAATACACGGGTTCTCATTTCTCTCCAAAGGATTTTCCTTTTGAAGATTTCTTCCGGTTTTAAAACAACTTCGAGCATTTCTCTATACTCAATAACTGGTATCCCCCCTGTTCAATTTGTTATACAGACCCTTTACAAAAAATTTCATTTCTGGCACCTTAAAACTGACCTTTTTTCATCCCCGTCCCTTCCTGACCCTTCCAGCTTTGATACAAACGTTCCCTTTTCCAGTCTCCCTCCCTCGCATCGTATTGTTAATCTTCCCTCCTTTGACCCTGCTTCATTCTCCCCTATTAATATCTACACAGATGGCTCTAAAACTGACGAAAATATTGGATTTGCAGTTTGCATTTTTAAAAAAGATGACCTGGTCGAATCGTTCTCTTTTAAGCTCTCTCATGGAAACACGGTCTTTCAAGCGGAAATCTCTGCCATTAAAGTCGCTATTCAATGGGCGTTGGACAACAATACAAAGGTCAATATTTTTTCGGACAGTTTGTCCTCCATTCTGGCTCTAAAATCTGTTAAAAATAGATCCAAATACTTATGTGATATTAAACTCTTGGCTCTTTCGGCATCTAAATTAATTAACATTCAATGGGTTAAAGCCCATGCTGGAATACTGGGAAACGAAGTTGCTGACTCCCATGCCAAAGCTGCCTCCCTTTCTGGTTCCCCTTTTACGGTCCCTTTCCCTTATTCTCTTCTCACTCGTCAATGTAAAATATTCCTAAATAATCTGTGGCAAACTCACTTAAACGACTATATCTCTCCCCGTAATCACGACCCGGCCCGTATTCTTCCTTTCCTCCCTTTGGTTGACCCTTCTCTTCTTATTTGTAACAGATTTCTTGTTTATTTTATTACCGGACACGGCCCGTTCCTTGATTACCTCAAATTCTTTAAGCACAAAACCTCTTCTAACTGTCCCTGTAATGCTTTTGGTGACGCTGATCACTATGTTTTTTCCTGTCCCTTTTCTAAAAAATTCCACCTCGTCAAACCTTCCCCTGCCCACTCTGCAGCTTGGTTTTCCGGTGTCCGCAGAAATAAAGTATTAATAAACAAACTGAAGGACTGTATTCAAACTGCGAGAGAGATTTCAAATTCTGTTAGGTGACACTTCTGTGAGTATTCTCTGCTCTTCATTTTGGGTGATCTATGAATTTCTTAATCCTGTTTTTGCTCCTGGGTTCTCCCCCTTTGGTGTAAGACTCCTTGAATTTCTTGTGCATTACTTGAATTTTATGTATGTCAGTCTGTCGGATGTTAGTTGTGTGTGATGACCAATATATTGTGTAAGGATTGTTTATTGTGTAAAGTTTTACACACAGATTAATACACCGGCCGACTAATCGGTTGCTCATGTCCTTGCTGACGAGCCGGTCGGTCTGGGTCTTCAACACAGATTAATACAGTCCAAATAGGTGCTCTTAGTCCCCTGGACGAGTCGGACGGTCTGGGTCTTCTACACAGATTAATACAAGTAAAGTTGTTGTGTAAAGTTTTACACACAGATAGATTGTCCGGCCGTCCAAATAGATGCTCAAGTCCTTGTTGACGAGCCGGACGGCCTGGGTTTTCAACACAGATTAATACGCTTCCCGACCGTCCAAACAGTTACCTTACACCTTTCTGGTAGGTCGGACGGTCTGGGTTTCAACAACAACAACAACGGGTATATCTTCTAATCCACGAGAATATAAGTAGTACAGGTACATTGGCATATGTTTCGATATATATTGGCATATATTGGAATCAATTACGACCTTCTGGTATAAAGGGCATGGGTATTATTGATATTTTAAAATTATTACGTTATCTCTTCTATTTTGGCAAAGATTTTTGAGACTCATATTGTAATACGGGTAATTTTCTACTAACACACTGGCATATTTTCTAATCTACGACAATATAAGTAGTACGGGGTTGCATATATTGATTAAATTCCTTTTTTTTGTAAATTTGCTTACAAACAGGGCCAGGATGTTTTATTCTTCAGATCTGCAGATAGAAGATTCTATCAGAAGATAATTTTGCATAGTGAGAAGATATATTCTTAAACTTCCCTTTAGGAGCAATAAATGTAATATTTTAACAGAATTTGCACATGATTGCGAATTATAAGTTTCTTTATATTATATACTCTGTACGAAGAACGGGTATGCTGCTAGTGTTATATATTAAAAAACAACTTTTTTTAGTCGATTTTTGCTCATTTCAACGTCCACCGTCCCCTTAAACACGTTCGGAAGTTGTAAAATTTATGCACGTGTAGTGATTTTGTGTCTCAATACACAATAAGTGCTTTCTTTTTTCATGTGTAGTAAACAAAGTTTTTACATTGTAAAACAATTATGAATATGCAAAGTACCATAATAATCGTGCAATGTACCATGATAGTCGCCGAATATCGATAAAATTGCAAAAGTTACGCTAAGTTAGCGAAAATGACGACAAATTGATGAATTAATTATTAAAATAATTTAAATATATGGATACACTGCTTAATGCGGATGCTATCAATATTGATAATTGTTAATTTAGAGTTGCGCAAAATATAAGTCAATTGGGTACTTCGAAATAGTTTTGAATGCTGTCATCAGGAAAAACGCCGTAACATTAAAAACATTGTGCTGTAGATATTATACATACATCATTTTTTCACTGTGGAAGACGTTAATTCATTGCTTTATATTGGGAAAGTCATGTGCTGTCCACATCAGACATTTTTTTTTCATTCTAAAAACGCATCCTAACCGTTTGTGTATTTTATAGAATTCAAATATCTAAATTTTATGCTTTTATTTACTTTCAGATAATTTAATGTTAAAAACATTTTATTTAGTACAAAATAATTTAAATTAAAATACACTTTTGTTTTATTTTGAATAATTTCAACATTTAAAATGCTAAAAAAAAATTTTTTTTTTTACTTTTATTAAATATTTTAAATTTAAATTTTTAGTTACAACTGGATTTTACTTAATTTAAAACATTTAGGAATATCACATATTTCCTATCATTAAAATATCCATTTTTAACACTAAATGGTTAGAAATAATTTTTCACTTGACCCAAGGATGTTTTTACTATTTGATGAACAATTCAGATTATCGTAGTTACCCTTCAAAACCACGTGTTTATTTTCATTCGATTTGCGTAATACTTTTTTGATTCATATATTACGTTTTAGAACAGGAAAATGAATAGGTCTAGAGATTGTAGTGTCAACTTCAAATACAGAAGAAAAGATAATCGTCTCAGCAGCTCAACAGATATAACACATTCGTGTTATCTAAAGAGAAGTGGTTAAATTCTCCGCTCGGTCCTCATCACTTCAGAATTTATATAAACATATCTTGAAATTTTTTCTACTCCGTAGTTTTTCTTATTTAGAATTTATAACATATAAAAAACTGTATATGTAAATTTAAAAACCAATAAAATGGCAGGTGTATTAATATAAACATAAAGAAGTATACTAATACAATATATCACAACTTTTTGGAGGACACTAATTAAAGACTAGAAAGTTAGAAAATCAATCTCATTTTGTAAAAAAACTCATGTGTCAACGGGGAATACAACCACCAACTCATGTTTCCCAGATGATTCCAAATCAATTCACTTACTGAGATGATTGTAGTTTCTTTCTATGAAGTAGCCTATACATTCTAATATTTCGGTTTACAGATTGAAGTGGAACTTCTATACAACATCGTCATTCTTTTACATTTTCCTAAGGGATAGCACGTGAAGATCATCTTTAAGCATATTAAATGTATATTCGTTTATATAGCTTTAATTTATACATTTGTATATATATTATTAGTGTGAATAAAAATAACGTTTTAAATTCTAATATTATGACTAGTATTTTAATATTATACATATCATTTTAAATTAATTAAATTTTTTGTTCTTCTAGAAATATGCGCTTCTAGCGTCTTCGATGTCTTTGCTGGTGAAGGCATATTACAGAGAACACGCATATCCAGCACCAAGCCAGCTTTCGAAATCTCCACCTCCACCTGGAGGTCAGAATAGAGAGAGAACTCAATCTAGGGATTTTAACGGAGAATCTAATGATAAACTCCAGTATGCGAGCAATGCAGATATGCATCAAAGTCCTGGTCGACGACCTCAGAGCGGACCGACTGGAAGAGATAACCACAATCAATATTCTGAAGAAAATAATAGAGGAAATCACCCTAAATCGTTCCATGAAAGAAGCAGGGGACCTCATTCCGCTTCCGAATTACGCGAACTTAGTGATGACAGCTCAGGTGAGATAAAATATTCTCACAACAAAGCGGGTGTGAATAATGACAAAAGTTATCAAGATAATTATCCTGAACGTCATTCGCAGTCGGCTTACAATGATAAGAGCTCCAGGCCAAAGTATAGTATGCAGTTGGAAAGTCGCGAACCGCAGAATAAACAACATTCACATAACGGTTTTGTAGAACGATCGAGAGAAGCTGATGACAGCCGAAATGTCAGATATGAATCAAGACAAACGAATGAACCAGTGAATGAATATTCCAGATACCCTGGATCTGAAGAAGAAGTGAGCAGAAAACCCATCCAATATTCTCAACATTCTGCAGAATATCCAGCGGAAAAACCAGAAGACGAACAGAGATATCTGAAGTCAAGTAATCAAAATTATCAAACTCCATCACCATCATTAGGAATTGCTAGCAACCATCCAGGTCAAAGTAAGCAACATTATCAGCATCCAAGACAGCAATATGATTCAGAAAGTGAACAAAATAGCAGACGGCCTTTATCAAAAGAGCCATCTCATTATCCACACATTCCAAAAGACAATACACCAACTCATTCAAATTATAGAGAACCAATTCCGTCACCTCTAACTTCCGAGTCAGAGGAAGCAGAACTTTACCCAAATCACAATAGAGACCATGTGCCAAATCACTCTGGTCATAGGCAATCAAACCTTCCTGCTCAGTCTTCGACTGAGGGAAATAGGCAAAGGTATCAAAATCAGCAAGACGGAGAAACTCATGAACAGCATGATCCAGTGTATAAATTAACTCGCCAGCAATCTAGTCCATATCAATCGCCTGATGCATATCAACCACCTAACGCATATCAACAACCTAATACACATCAGCAACCTGATGCATATCAACAACCTAATACACATCAGCAACCTAACGCCTATCAACAACCAAATACACACCAACAATCTAATGCATATAAGCAACCTAATACATATCAGCAACCTAATGCATATCAAGATCATAATACATATCAGCAACCAAATGCATATCAACAACCTAATACGTATCAGAAACCGCCAGTCAATGAGCAAGAGCCCATAAATCAAAAGAGCCCTGTACAACAACAGACTAATAGGAATGCAATGAAGGTTGTTGAGTCCAAGAAGGATATGCAGCCACTGCCATCTGAAGCAGATACCTTCAGTGAAGAACATGATGGCTTTTTAGATATGGGAGCTTATACGGACAAACAGGGATCTTTTGGATGGTATGCTGATTTTCCAGTGGGAAAAGAGCACGACAAAGTAACATATTCGTTTTCAAAGTAAATAGTAAAATTACTTGAATTTTAAATGAGCTAGTAACTTTTGGAAGTAAGATACTTTAGAAGTAAATGTACCACGTGGAGACGAACTTAGTTACTACATATGATAGTACATTGAGTTTTAAGTGCACTGATATATTTAAAAATGTTCTATTTCGCTCACACAAATGTTTATATTTTAAATGCACATAATGCTATCTGAAGCATTTTATTCCATCTGCGACATTTTTCTTTCAGTGTAAGATTTCACGTATTCAGTGTTTAAAAATTTGATAAATAAAGTTTCGGTCATTTTTAGGTATGTTCATATCCTGTAAATACGAAAACATACACCTATTGTAATCGGTTTAGTCGATCGTCTGTCTGTGCATTTGTCTGTCAGTCTGTCAGTAGGTAATACATCAATAACTAGGTTGATTTTACAAAATTTAATATATAGCATTTAGAGACAATTTTGTGGAGTTCGAAAAAAATTGTTTAAAAAAATTAAAACTAAAAAAAAATTAGAAACAGTTTTATATTTTTACTCTATTATTTCTTATGGAAGAAAAGAACATATTAAGTGAAATAAATTCTAATAAACGAGTGTTGCTATTTAATGGTTGGATACATCAAATAAAGTTTGCAGTTCTTTAAAATAATTTTTAAATTATTAATTAACAGATCAGGTGACATATTTGGTAAAGTTTATAATGCCTTGTTCACTAAGAACTGAAAGTACATAATTACCATTAAGAACACCCATTTTTTGTGAAGATTTTATTTCACATTTTATACAATCTTTCAACTTTATTTCTAATATATTATGCTAACAACATGCTGTTTTATTCTATTTAAAAATGTGCATGAGCGTTTCAGTACAGATTGAAAATATATTGATACTTGAAATCGTCTTTGCAGCTATCTATAGCCATCTGGCCGTTGAATCGGTTTAGCTGTTAAGAAAGCTTATCAACGACTAACAATCGTTGACTGATAAAAAGATATCTTGTGTATAAAAGAAAAAATCTACGATTTAAAGCTTTGAAGCACCTCCTCCTAACCGGTTTTCAGATTAGTATCTTGTTAATTGACATTTTTACTTAGAGGCATTATTATAATTCAGATGTTTTATTATGTTTTGTTATATAGATTTTTCATCAGTGTTACTGAAAACCAAAACTGTTGTTACTCAAATTCTCGTTGAAGCTTAAGAAACCTGCTTCAGATGATGCTAATAAGGATAAACATTTTATAAAAAATGATATTGTATACTTGAGTTCAAGTATTATAACTACAGTGTAATATTCAATTGTCCTTGAGAACTTTTCTTAAAGCTGATAAATGGATATTCCCACTACAGTAAGCAATATTTGGAGGACTAATTTGACTCTCGTAAAAGTCATCATAACTTTGCAGATCTTCTTTGGTGATATAAGAAGCCAGACGTACCATGTACTTGTAACTTTCATCAAATTAGTCGTACCACTTAGCTGGTACAGAATTATTCATACTGCATAGCTGGTACTGAATTAGTCGTATCATGTACTGCAAAATCAGTCGTATAATAAAATAAGCAGCGATTTGATACATAGATATATGTGTAGTACAGTTGACTGCTGATCACTAGAGAGATTGAAAAGTTGTGACACATAGCAAGAAAACCTTGAGACAATTTTGCATATCTCTGTCGCGCTCTTCAACGTCACAAAAGATGTATTTTCCCTAATGTTTTTTTAATTCGCATTAAAGGATTCGATAAAATTTTGCTTGTGTCTAAGTATGTATTGTTTTTATTGTATATTAAAGGGAAAATAAACAAAAACAATGTATATTTTTTGAAAGACAAGTCTGTTTTTTTATTTAATCAACAATAGTATTCGTCTCATGTAGAGAATAATCATTAAAAGAAACATACGTTGCCTTTTAAAGATTAACTTGCATGCCTTCAAATGATTAATGTGAGTTAATTTTTAAAGATTAATGTAGATCACCTTTTAAAAATATTATTTAAAAAATATTCCTGATTTTTTAAAGATTTTAAATTATTGAATAACAGATCAGGTGACATATTTGGTAAAGTTTATAATGCCTTGCTCACTAAGAACTGAAAGTACATAATTACCACTACGAACACACATTTTTTGTGAAGATTTTATTGCACATTTTATACAATCCTTCAACTTTATTTTTAATATATTATGTCCCATCAAATTATTCGTACCACTTAGCTGGTACAGAATTATTCGTACTGCATAGCTGGTACTGAATAAGTCGTACATAGAATTTAATAATAATAAATCACCTTTTAAAAATTAATGTTCAACACCTTTTAAAGATTAATGTATATCACCTTTTAAAGAATTAATGCAGAACCAACTTCTAAATATTAATGTGCACTATCATTTTAAAATTAATGTGCAGCACATTTCATAAAATCCTGTAGGTGTCCTTGTTTCTTCATTTATTCTCTATGACAGTGTAGCTATATCTATCTGAAACCTGATCAATTTCTTCACTCTTTCATATTCTGGCTAAGGCTAATAGGGATACACTATAGAAGCCATGACTGTCTGTGTGTTCAGTTTGGTCTTCATACGCCCATTGTGCGTACATTGACTAGATGTATCCATAGTAACATTTCGCATATCCATTTAAAATACTTTTTTATTGAACTATGAATATAAGTGTGAATTCTAAATATATGAATCGATTGATTTGAACTCAAGCCATTGGATATCAAAATTTTATTTTTTATTATTAATAACGTTTAATAATTGAAATGAAATATATAACTTAGCGGAGGTTTCTAGTTTTCTCGATACATTTCTACAGTCAAGTTAACCTTGCTGTAAAAATAGGAAAAGCAGATTTTAAATCTGAATTTCACAATGCTCACTATAAAGTCAACATTTTCTTTCCTATTTCTATACAGAAGCATCCCAAAATCTTATTTTCCTTATCCTAGAAGTGCGAAATTACAAAAGAAAAATCAAACAAAGGCCGCATTTCTGGCTTTTATATCCGGAAAAATCCATATAAATGCGAAAGTTTCGTCCGAAGTTGGTGTAAAACAATACGATTATTTCAACACGAAAACCTAACGCGGATCTATAAAACTTTATTTGAAAAGGGTAAACATGGTCTTGAACTAGATCTGAAGAAAGGGCTTCGAGATAAATCCGGGGCAAATCTCTCTCCAAGGTTGTGAGTTTTAGATATGAAGGTATATATATTGATGTTTGTTTTCTACGCTTCGTGCTGTATCACTTGCTCCGTTGTATTGTTTCTTAGGATGGGCGTTATGAAGAAAGCCATGTCCTAATTATTCTTCTAAAAATATTTGATGTCATGCATATTATTGCATATTTCTCAAAGAATCACTTATTAGGCAGAAAGTTTGGGAGTTTTAACACCGAATTCATTTTTTAAATATAAACAATCGCTTGTTGAACAAATTTAATTTGACCCTCCTGCTATCTGGTCTTGGTATTTATTGGTGAAAATATTGCTAACAATTAATTGCAGTTATTAATTAAGATACCATTGAACAGCAAATTTTGACTTTCTGTGTTTCTGGGATTGAACCATATAATATTTATGTTGTTTGGTCTGCTGAGTTTGAAAATGATTGTTAAAACACAAGTTTAGCTCTAGTTTTGAAATATCTATAAAACAAGTTTTGCTTGCTTGCATATACATACCCTATTATAATACTCATACACGATACCTGTCGCTTTCAATGAGTGTTTGCAGCATTTCTCACAATGGTCCAAAAATAGTATACCCTAGTAATGTCTTGATGAAACTGTTCACAGTACTCGTTGCTGAGAGCACCGCAGTTATCCGGGAAGAAATCCAGGCGAGAGTGTAAAAATGCATTTTCAATGACATGTTGTACTCTAGTATCTCGCAGATCTGCAGGAGGGTTTTTATAAGTTTATTGTATTTGTTGAACACACTCCTCCCGGATCTTGAAAGCTAAGCTTGAAAGCTAAGCTAAGCTTGAAAGCTAGCTCTAGAGCTAACCCACAATTTTTATGTTCATATCCCATTTGTGATGTTCCAATTAGTGAAAAATTAGTTGCATGTTCCAATTAGTGAAAAATAGCTAATTTTGTTTCGGTTACTTTTGTCTGAGTCGTTTTGGCTGCTGTCCTGTATGATAAAGCTAAATTTCATGGAGGTCACTAATGTTCCTTGAGATATTACGCTCCCTGTTAAAGAAGGAATATTTTTAATATCTTCGTAACTCCTAAGAAAAAGTGATTATTTCTGGTGAGAAATGATGATATAGCTCATTTCAAAATTAAGAAAGCAATTAATTTTTATTGCAATTTCGTAAAATGAATGAGAAATATCCCCAGAGTGGCGTATGTGACCGCGCCCTATAAATGATGCCATTCACTTCTAAATAAAATAATAGTTATCGCCGCCATTTATTTAATATTTAAGATAATTTATTTTCATGCTTTATCCAATTAGAAATGTTTCTCTTGAGATCCCTGGTTTAATTTTGATGAAAATCAATAGACCTTTTATGATTACTTATTAAAATGATCACATCAAATTTCATGTAAATCTTTCAATTTGTTTTAGACATGTCATTTTGATGGCCAGATAGACATCATTCAAAAACGGCTGATATGAGCTCAGAAATATCTAAAATGAGCACCTCAGCACAGAGTCTGTTATAAATGTGGTAAATCCCACGCTGAGGCTTATCTAATATCTACTAGCAGAGTAAATGCCCATGATATCATGTGAAGATAACTTTTCGAGCGATGCACACACATGGGCTGGGAGGGCGTGGTAGCCCAGTGGTTAACGTGCGGGACTTGAACTCGGTAGCCCCGGATTCGATTCCCGCCACTGCCAAAACTGCCGCCGTGTTCGCGCGGAGTACGATCACGTTAAATATGTGGGTCCTCAAGTCCTTCCGAGAGGTTGGTGGTAGGGGAAGGAGGGTACAGTCCCTGTGGATGCCTCCCCCACTGGGTTCCGGTCTAAATTGGGTGGTATTTCCCGGCCGTCCAAAACAGTTACCTTACACCTTTCTGGTAGGTCGGACGGTCTGGGTCTCAACAACAACAACACATGGGCTGGGACAGGATCATCCAATAGTAAGGTGACGAAATGACCGCCTGAAAGCAATATATGCTTAAAATTAGCATACAAAAATTCTATTTTAATAATGAAAATGTAAAATATGCAATTTTCTGTCTTATCATTACCTCCCTCTACCTTTCTACAAGGATATTAATATCAATCCTTGGGCATCAGGCTACGGTTGGGAACTGACTACAGAAGATAGAGGTGAGGGTCAAGTTGGTTTTTGGGGCCTCACTACCAAATATTTCAACATTTATTTGTACCATCAACAGTTCATAAAATGTTCGAATCAATATTAAATGTTATAAAAAATAGTCTAGAAATTATAACAGATATATAAATTTAATTTTAAATGAATAATTTTGTTCATGTTTAAGGTAATATACTCAGTAATTTTAATAACTTTAAAAAAATTCTATACATTCATAGTAAAATTTGGGTCTCCTAAGTTTGGGAGCACAATAGCACCTGAGCAAATCAAGTTCTAGCCAAAGTGAGAACACGTCAATTGTTCAAAACGTTTCCATGTTTTCTTGTTTTCAGACTACATAGCAACGACTATTCGGTACAAATGAGCATTAACGAAAGCAAAAACTATACATCATTTGTCAGTAGAAAAAGAAATCAGAACACCGCTCAATATTCCGGCTCCTAAAGTCCTACAGTCAAACCAAAAGTATCAAACTCGAAATAATGTCTACTATAGACAAATGTAAAGAGCCGTCCTCTTATTTAGTTGCTCAATATTTCCGAAATACTCATTTTTTATCATCTTATGTCAGAAATGTGTTAGATTTCTTATACCAACTATATGCAAAATATAAACTTATGTGAAATTCCGACAATAAATAAGGAAGCTATACGGAAAAATTATTCCTGATCCGCCTTCATATTTAAGGTAATAAAATAAGAGTGACGCATATTCTGCAGTTATATTGCCTTTTTATTTCGTTGATGTAGCACATTATTTATAAAATCATGTTATAAATATACTTGTGGAGTCCCAAATTCGCGCATTAAGCAGAACAAACGACATTTTTGACTACCAGCATGTTAATATTAAATGGGTTTTTTTTTCTGAGTTATAACATGTAGTGCCTTTGGGGACGCTAATAAATGTTCATCACGAAGTTGGGTGAAAATCATTGGCATTTTATCCGAATTATTCAAAAATTTATTTTCAATTAAGACTGATTTCATTAGAAATTTTGTAATGCTTCGATGATTATTGACTTTTATTTTTATGGCACACAAATGAGTATTGCATCAAAGCATAAAACGACAGTAACAAATTCTTTTTTTCTTGAAATACTTACTAATATATATAAAGTAGCTAAATACCATTTAATTTGATACAACTTCCTATGATCGATAATATATACATGAAACATTGCAACTCAATAAGAAGCAAGGAGACCGTTCCTGTCAATAATTTCTTGGATATGTTGCGGTATAAAATCTATACTGGTGCTCAAATAACATTTCTGCACTCCGGAAAAATTCAGTATATTCAAAATAATTTATATAAATAAAATTAAAAATCTATCGTTTGTCTGTCAGTAGGTGAGTGTGTTTGTCTCATTATCACTAGAGACTAACTGCACCGAATTCCACGAAATTCTGTGGTTAGCTTTGGAATAGCCTCACCTAAAATTTAGTATATGTCTGGAGCTTCTAGGATCATGTATTGTCTAGATATTAACAAGAAAGATTAAACAAGAAAGATTAATCGTACATAAAGCATTGATTATGAAATACTTTTCAACTGAAATGCAATTTTATTTAAACATCTCTAGAATGCGATACATTCAGCACTAATATATTTTAAATTATCACAGTACTATAATAATTTATTAAACTTGGAAACTTAAAACTTCCTCAAAAAAGGTAATGCTATAAAATTGTCTGATTCTCTATGTAAAATCAATGAATATTTCATTTATATCACTTATAATCCAGACTCCAGGGCTAAATAATTTTGCATTAAAAAATTCAGCAATTCTTACACAACTCATCTTATAATTGCTGGATTTGTTTACTTTTTGCATACGCTAAAATTAGGCTTCGTTGTAGATATAATCAAAGTTTAGGGATCATTTAAAATCAAAATATTGTAAATGCGTAGGCACAGAATTTAGATACACAGATAATATGTAAAAATAAAGCGATTTTAGGACGGATGCAACGTGAATATAAATATAAGCGTTCCTTAAAAATCACGATTTCCACTAAGCGAAAAAAAAAAACAAGAAAGATCAATCATGCATAAAGCATTGATTATGAAACACTTTCTAACTTCAATGCAATTTTATTTAAACATCTCTAAAATGCGATACATTCCTCGGTAATATTTTTAAAATTATCACAATACTACATTAATTTATTATATTTGAAAACCTGAAACCTCCACGAAAAAGAAAATGAACTTCATTCAAATGACGGCATTGAAATATAAATTGCCTGCTTTAAACATCTCTAAAATACGATACATTCCTCGGAAATATTTTTAAACTTATCATAATACTACAATAATTTATTATATTTGAAAATTTCATCGAAAACAAATGAACTTTATTCAAATGACGTCATCGAAATATAAATCGCCTCTATATAAAAGAGCATTGCATTCATCACAATACTATAATAATTTATTTTATTTAAAAACTTAAGACCATGGAGGTACAAGTAATTAAACTCTATACTTAAAACTTCATCGAAAAAATCGTCTGCTTCTCTGTGTAAAATCAATTAATATTTCATTCATATAAGCTATATTGCAGACTCCACGAGTTAAATAATTTTGCGTTAAAGAAATGCAATAATTCTTATACAATTCATTCTACATCTTTTGGAATTTACATTCTCCATAAGTGAAAATTAGGCTTCGTTGTAGAAATAATCAAAGTTGGATGATTATTTAAACTCAAATATATTGTAATTGCGTTATTTCAGTATGCAGATGCACAGAATTTAAGCAGAAATAAAGTGGTTTTAGGACGGATACAACACTAAATATGAATTAAAAAGAACATTAAAAGTCACGATTTTGACACAAGATGGATGCCATATTTTATTTTGAAGTGGGCTACGTGATCTCTTTATATAATAGTCACGTGATCTTTTCATATCAAAAGTGTAATTATTATTTTAATTTTTATTTAAAAAACTACTGAATATATTTTGCTGAAATTCTTTTATATATTTTATGGGATAATTTAAATATTTTCTAAAACTTTCGAAGCAATTAGTGAATTTTAAATCCGCTTAAAAATGTTTGAAAAATTAGGTCCCATAGGGTTCAATGTATTTCATTTTTTTTAACCCGAGTTCATTCCAAAATTAATTGGGTGATATTAGTCATTAATATTTCCATAGGTCCCACAGACCGTTTGAATAACATACTAAAATTTCATTTTGATGAAGTAATTTTTACGGCAGTTATCGTGCTAATGGACAGACAAACAGACATACAGACAGAATGAACATTATAAACACTTTTTAACTATGTTGTAAAGTGTTAAAAATTGATGCCGTATAATATGGGTGTAATTATTATTTCAATTTTTATTTTAAAACCTACTTAACATATTTTGATGAAATTTTTTTACACATTTTATGTGATAATTTGAATATTTCCTGAAATTTTCAAAACAATTTGTGAATTTTAACTCCGCTTAAAAATGTTTTAAAGTTTGATGATCAAAGTTTGATGTTTGATGTATTGAATGTATCAAAGTTTGATGATCATTTAAACTCAAAAATATTGTAATTGCGTTGGCTCAGTAATAAGTTGATGCACAGAAATTACGCAAAAATAAAGCGGTTTTAGGACGGATGGAACACTAAATATAAATTAAAATGAACATTAAAAATCACGATTTTGACACTTGGAAAAAAGATGGATGCCATATTTTATTTTGAAGTGGGTCATGTGATCTCTTCATATAATATGGATGCTGTTATTATTTTAAAGTTTATTTAAAAAACTACTGAACATATTTTGCGGAAATTTTTTTATAAATTTTATGGGATACTTTAAATATTACCTGAAATTTTCGAAGCAGTTTGTGAATTTTAAATTCGCTTAAAAAATGTTTGAACAATTAGGTCCTATAGAGTTCAATATATTTCATTTTTTTAACCCGGGTTAAATCCAAAACTAATAGGATGATATTATTCTTTTACATTCCCATATGTCCCACAGACCGTCTTAACAATTTCATTTTGATAAAGTCATTTTTGCAACAGTTATCGTGCAAACGGGCAAGACAGACAGACATATAGACAGACAGAATGACCAAAGTCATAAACATTTTACACAACTATGTTGGAAAGTGTTAAAAACGCACAATTAAATCTTCCATATAAATAGCATTGTCCAGACGATATTTTTTCCTCAAATTTATTTGAAGAAAATGATATCATGTTAAGCAAAGCAAAGGAATTAAATCCAATGAGATTATATAGCAGACGATTTTTAAATCTTTTCCCATTTAAGTAATTAAGAGATGCATATAGTAAAAATACATTTTATCAGAATTACTGTTTTGATCGGATTACATCAATTACGGTTTTCGTGTTGAAAGGTGGTGAAGTTTCAATTTATAAAGTCTTTTGCTTTATTTTGGTAAATATTTTTTTAAACTCATATATTGTGTTTAGCAAATTGTTGTAATAGAATAAAAATGGTACGTGTATATCTTCCAATAGCATTTCAGCTCTTTCATTTTGGCATATATTGATCCAATTTATATTTTTGTAGATTTATTTACAAACGGCACATAAATGTTTATTCTTCAGATCTGTCTGTGAAGATAAATTTGTATAGTGAGAACAGATAATTTTTCTACTTCTTAGAATTAAATTCAAAACTTTAATAGAATGTTTTGAATAGCAATATCACTTAGAATACTACAGGAATTTACCCATGATTGTGAATTTTAAGTTTCTTTACATTATATATTCCGTATGAAGAACAGGTATACTGCTTGTTGTTTAATATAACGTAATAAATCCAAATATTGCATCCAGTTTTAGTGTATTGACCTTTATATAAAAATTTCAAGTTTTATCGCTCTCTCGTCATTATTATGGGACAGTAGACATTATTCCATGTCATCTCGAAAATTTAACAAAATATTTTTTAATTATGCAAAGCTCTTTATTATCAAATATTTAGTCAAATGAGAATGTCACATAATTCATATTATTAAATATTTATTAAAGTAAGAATGTCCTATATTTTTATTTAATATTTAATAAAGTAAGAATGCCACATATTTATCATTATTTTGGAATATTTCCCACTTAGATATTTCTAAGTAAATAAATAATGTTTGTGCATTCGTGCATACTAATCATAATTATCATCATTAAGGTATAAATATCATTTTAAATGTGTTAATATCCTGTCTCACATCAATGTCATAAAAGTATTTGGGTGATACAATTTTTGAGCACCACTGTATCAAGCTGTGAACGCGATCAAATAATTCCACATTACATAAAGCGGATCCTCAAAGTTAAGTCTCATTAACATTTTATAGAATAGCTTGCTTTCAAACACAGTTGCAAAATATAAAATTTTCATATAAAATGTTCTTTGCAGTTACCGTTATGCTTCCTAATGCAATTTATAATTAGACAGTAATTAAAACAATTATCAATTTCTATTTTCAATGAGATAACCCAAATCTCTTGTACAATACGTAAAGTCCAAGAATGCAAATTTATTCTTGCCTACATATACGCCAAGGGCTCAAACTGAAGCAATATATGCATTTAATGTAATTTGCAATTTCACTATTTATTGTTGTTGATTTCGACCTTGGAATGAAATTTGAAATGGAATTTATTTTATATAAAAATCTTGTATACAATATTAAACGTAAAGTTCAAGTTATACAACGAGAAACAGACATAGTACGCATGGATCTAAGATGAATTAACTTTCAAATTTTTCATTTCACTTTACAGTATGGTGTTTTTCTGCAATATAATATATATATATATATTTTTGCAATATAATATCTGATCACTCGTCGTACAAATGTCAAGAGTCCAAACTTTGCATTGCACTGCAATTTTGGAATTTTATTTAGTCATTTTCCATCGGAAATTGATGAATGGCCCCCAAAAAGTTTCAAAATGATGCAGTTTTCAATATAGGTCTTTATTTATATAACTACTGAAAGGAATGAACTACAATTTTACACACCGATATTTTAGACTGTCTAAAATGAATTGTTTTCGAAACTTACCTATGTTTCAATGCATATTTTCTTCAAATGTTTTATAATTTATAATTGATATTAGAAATTTACTTGAAGATAAAATAAAAAGGTATGCATTTTGTTTGGGTTGTTTAGTACCACAATATAAAATAGGAATTAGTTTGATAGGCTAATTATGTCGGAAAATATAAAAGAAAAACTGCAGCATAAATTTAATACTAAGAGCTCGAAATTTAAAGCAGTTATAATTCCCCAACAACTTGAGTAAAAGATATATATTTTATATGAATTCAGGGTGCTATGACCTGACTCTGAATCTGTTATCAAAAGGAGTTTTGTCCTTAGAAGAAATCAAGTTGGTGCAAAATATAATATGAAGACAACCACTTATGAAAATTAGTTGTTTGTTTATTTATAGTAGGCATTATTACAAATCCAATGGCACATTTGGTTTTACCGTAAGACTCAAAAAGCCGGAATAACGTGCGACGTTCCGAATTTTTTTTACCTGCACATTTGTAGGTATTTGTACATTTGTTTGCTGTACATTTGTAAGCTTAAACTTGGATATTGAAAATTAAGGATTTGAAAAACGTTATTTCAATTCTTTACAAGTCCATAAAGAACCTGCAGAAGTAAACTCGTTCGAAAGTGCATTTCATTTAATTCTGTTTTTGGTTTGTCTGGAGAGGATGCGTTCCAGACTGTACCATGAGTCTGATGCGCTCTGCTTGAAGTGCCACTAATGAAGCTACTACTTTTCCATTTATAGAAAAACTTGACACCAATCCATTGTATTTTCACACACTTCGATTCCAGTAACTCACTAAGGCATTAAGGAAGCGAGAGCGAAATCGACGAAAGGTTAAGATCATTTGTTTAATGCTACTTTTATTGAGGTGAAAAATACTGAAAATGATTAGTAGAATCTTTTTAATCGCAGAGTTGTGAGTGATTTGAAAAGCAGGAAATCCGATGTATTAAAAGGAATATTATCTCTAAAAAACTATAAAAGGAAGATTACTCCTAATACCGCAGAAAAGTCATTTTATTTTTCAAATTTCCTATACTTATTGAATGTAATGTTCAAGAGTATTTAAAAGGAAAAATAGTCAAAATATTCCAATTTGACCATTTTTCACAATAACATTGGAAAAGCTATACTTGCATAAATCTAGCAAGCCTCCCTAATTTGAAATCGTTTTTTCAGAACTGTTATTTTCAACCTTGCGCGTAAGCGTTAAAATGTATTAACCCAAACTCTTAAAACATTGCATGCTATTATATTATATACAAAATTACATTACTCACTTTAATTTAAACAAGAAATATCAATCATGCTTAAAGCATTGATTATGAAACACTTTCCAATTTCAATGCAATTTTATTTAAACAACTCTAAAATGCAATACATTCCTAAGTAATATTTTAAAACTTATCACAATACTACATTAATTTATTATATTTGAAAACTTAAACCTTCATCGGAAAAAATAAACTTCATTCAAATGACGGCATTGAAATATAAATTGCCTGGTTTAAACATCTCTAGAATGCGATACATTCGTCGGTAATATTTTTAAAATCATCATAATACTACAATATTTTTTTATATTTGAAAACTTCATCGAAAACAACTGACATTCATTCAAATGACTTCATAGAAAAAATAACACGCCTGACTCTTTCTATAAAAGCAGCATTTCATTCATAACATTTTCCCAGTCATTTCATTCATCACAGCACTAAAATAATTTATTTTATTTAAAAATTTAAGACTATGGAGCTACAAATAATTAAACTCTATGCTTAAAACTTCATCACAAAAATCATCCTTCTCTCTGTAAAATCAATGAATATTTCATTCACATCAGCTACGCAGACTCCATGAGCTAAACACTTTTGCGTTAAAAAAATACAGCAATTCTTATACAACTCATCCTACATATTTTGCTGTTTACATTTTACATAAGTGAAAAATAGACTTCGTTGTAGAAATAATCAAATTTGGATGATCATTTAAACTCAAATATATTGTCATTGCGTTGTTTCAGTATGTAGATTCACAGAATTTAAGCAAAAATAAAGTCGTTTTAGGACGAATACAACACTCAATATGAATTAAAAAGAACTTTAAAAATCACGATTTTGAGACAAGATGGATGCCATATTTTATTTTGAAGTGGGTTACGTGATCTTTTCATATCATGGTCACGTGATCGCTTCATATAAGAGATGTAATTATTATTTTAATTTTTATTTAAGAAACCACTGAATATATTTTGCTGAAATTTTTTTATATATTTTATGGAATAATTTGAATATTATATAAAATTTTCGAAGCAATTTGTGAATTTTAAATCCGCTTAAAAAATGCTTAAAAAATTAGGTCCCACAGGGTTCAATGTAATTTATTTTTTCAACCCGGGTTCAATCCAAAACTAATTGGGTCATATTATTCATTTATATTCCATAGGTTCTACAGACCATCTGAACAACATACTAAAATTTCGTTTTGATTAAGTCATTTTTATGGCAGTCATCGTACTAACGGGCAGACAGACAGACATAATGAACAAAGTCATAAACACTTTTCAACTTTGTTGTAAAGTGTTAAAAACTATCTGTCGACAAATTTTTAATGAAAACAAATTATGCAATAATTTCAACAGTACAATTCCTAATCACAAGAATAATCTCAATATTTATTTATTTTTTCTTATTTTTTCAACTTGATTGAATTCTATATGGAGGTGAAAATATAGTTTCTTAAAAATCTATATAAAAAAAATTGGGAATGTATGCGGCACAGTTTATTCAAAACCTGCGAGCAGCACTTGTACCGCAAGTCACACTTTAAAAAATATTCAAATATTATATTTCAAAATCCAATAGAAAAACGAAATTTTATATCAAATTTATATTAAATATTTTTATAGCAATAGTTGAGAGAGCATCCTAAAATCTTATATCATTTGAAGGAAATATAACAGGTCTTTATAATTTTAAATATTCCAATACAAACAACGCCTATCGAGTTGGTGAGGGCGATTCTCCCTTAAAATAACTATTTTAATACCATTTACAGAATGAAGTGCGGAAGTGTGAGGAATCAATTTTTATAGACCCACTGAAACATTCATAAAAAGTTTACAGATAGCGTAGTAATTAAAAAATATATATATATTTCAATGGGAAGATCACTTCGTATTCCCGTAAAAGATTAAAATAGTGCGAGTCTTCAAATACTTCAGATGAATTTAAATATCAATTTGGTTGAAAATACTGAAAAAATGCGGTTCAGGTTTTATTCAAAAATTATTTTAAATATAAAGTTATAGTGTTTGGATTCTGTTCAAATCTCGTTGGAAAATGCTTCCTTCTAGTTTTTCGATGTTGTTAAGATGGACACTCGGTGTTAATATTTTCGAACATTAAAGAATATATATATATATATATATATATATATATATATATATTATGATTTCGAACATACTACGTTTTAAAAGAAAGTTAAAAAATTGTTATATACAATATACATTGTTCGATGTTGTTAAGATGGACACTCGGTGTTAATATTTTCGAACACTAAAGACTGAATTCAATATATATATATATATATATATATATATATATAAAGCATAGTAAAAATAAAAAATTAAAATTTATTTCCACAGTTATCCAATTATTCTCCAGAAGTTGGCGCAAAGCAGCACACTCTCCTAAAGTAACATACGAGATTCATATGAAAAAATGAGGGAAATGACCAAATGCAAGGCATAAAATGGTAGAGGGGGATGGCGACCCCTCTTTCCCGTTAAAAAGACTGCTTTTATGCCCGGGCTCGAACACTAAAGACTGAATTCAATATATATATATATATATATATATATATATATATATATATATATTATGATTTCGAACATACTACGTTTTAAAAGAAAGTTAAAAAATTGTTATATACAATATACATTGTTCGATGTTGTTAAGATGGACACTCGGTGTTAATATTTTCGAACACTAAAGACTGAATTCAATATATATATATATATATATATATATATATATATATATATATATATATATATATTATGATTTCGAACATACTACGTTTTAAAAGAAAGTTAAAAAATTGTTATATACAATATACATGAGCCTATTCTGTATATGCACAACTTGTACTTTTCTCCAGTTCATATTTTTTTACTTTCGGTTCTATTCTACCTTACAAATTTATAACCGGTTCTAGTCTACCTTGCGCATTTATAACCGGAAAACCGGATGCAGCTAGCTCACTTATGCTGAATTTCCAACTTGAATTTGCATTAAATCATCAATTTAAAAAATATTTTTAAGATTATATACAATACTTTCCCTTGAAAAAAAAATTCCACGGAAGCATAAATTTAGCTTTATACGGGTATTGAACTGTGAAATCTATTCAGAATGAAGGACTGCAATGATATCACTGATGAAGTGGAAATATGCAAGCATGGACATCTGTATCCACGAAATGAAGGGCCATCTTGTTGTTAGTCGCGGTTGAAAGAGTGTCGGAATTTCAGTAGTCAACAAACAATTTGAATGTTTGTTTCCCTGATTTGTATGCAAATTTTCCACGGGTATGTTTAAGTGACAGTGTGAGGGACAGGCAAGACCTCAGATTAGAACACCCATCTCAGTGGATGAATGTTCGCCTCTAGAAGGGTCATTTACTTTTCACCAGCGACTGCCCTAGTTCTAAATAAAAACAAACTTATGATCGCCATCCTTAAGCATTAATATTTATGTTACTTTTAGTCCGAATATTTATTTATGCCGCCTACTGCTAATATACACTGCTCAACATAAAAAATTCCACAATTTAAATAAGATAGAATTAGCGATGTGTCCGTGAGATATATATATACTGTTAGAAACATCCAAAACATTAAAAGTTTTATTTCCAGAATTCGCATGTAATTTACATATGATAAACGCCTTTGGTGCCACACACCTATGGTTAGAATACCAGGTAAAGCACAATTACGTATGTAATTTATACATATCTAAATACATACAAAACCATTTGTATTGTAATCATTATCAAACTGAAAAATATGTATCCAACTTTTGTTTGTATTTGGATACGTATTGTTGTGAACGTGTATTATGTCTTCATTTGAGTCTTTTTTGAAAACCAGACGGAGGAAATACCCGAACTTGCAACCTCTCCAATGACATGATCTAGGGTTGCCATATGCCGCAATTCAGAAGGGATTGACTGATTTTGTGATTTATCTTCAACTTGGCGACATTTTGCGACTTTTCAAAGGTTCGAGAAACACCTCGAAATAGCGAATATTCTATGAGATATGAGAGATTTCTAGAAGCTTCTATAAAGTCTATAAATGAGTCATCCCGTAGTTGACGAGCAGCTGACTTGATACGAACTACATTGACCTGCGACATTCGTCAATGATTTGAGATTAGTAGCTGTTGTTTCGTGAAATGAAATACTTCAATGTTTCGAGAATAGTATTGGTTGTTTTGTGAAATTTGTGGAGCATTTAAGTGGTGTTTCATTGTATATTGTTCCTGTTTACGCTGTGCTTGTGAATAAATGTGTCAGTTATCCAGAAATTTGGACTCATTCTTGTATCCTAAGTGTACTCCTACGATTTCAAAGGATACTTCGTAAGAGTATAAATTACTTATTGATGTTTTTTCTGATGCCTTCTGATTTAGAGCGTGTGATGCGCGAAAACGCTAATGGCTTTTATCATATGTTATTTATGTTCGAAATGTCGAAATAAAACATCTTAATTAATGCTTTTGTTGTTTTTAACTGCATGTCACAATTTGTTGGATTTCTATGTCGAACACTGCGTATTAAAAGAGTAGATGTTAGGGCTCTATAAATGACATCATTTGCGTTTGAATAAAAAATTATATTAATGAAATACCTATATTCATAACATCTTAAAACATAATTATATGTTATAAAGACTTCTTCGATTGTCGCTAAAATGTTCGAAAATTGAAGTCTATTCTCTGACCCATTCACCCCGATCAAATGGCCATTAACTTTCTTCGTTTAAAATAATCGTATAAATTTCCTACTTATGTGTTCAATTTGTCCAAGAAACATTGTGACCACAGATCCATAGATATCATTAAAAATAATCATAATCAATCATTTTAATCAGAAATGCTTGAAACGCGTAAATATTGGCTCAATTTTTGACTTCACCACAATACCAACATACTATGTAATGCAAGGAAAATAACAGCCCCATTTTATTGGCTCTTTCACGCCAAGCTGTGTATATATGTCGCCATTGTATATTACTAATTTTTCATTCTGTGCAATAATATAAAGTAAGTTCAGGAGCGACGTCATTACATTTTGCATTTTCAGTTTCAAATTTGTTTTCTTTGTAAAACTTTAAGATGCAAAATAGAAAAGCTATAATAAAAACAGTACTTAAAGGAGAAAAAGCGTTTATGAAAGTACGGATTATAAAAGAATAATAATGACCCAAACCTCGGTATAGACACAATTGCTTTTACTGTCTGTCCTTCAGGGCGGCCCAGCTGGAAGATTGACCACACTGACTCAGTTCTCCTTTAATGAAATCCTTGGAGTGAATTTGTAAAGAAATAAATAAAAAGAAAAAATACACACCACTCAGGAAAAATGGTTTCCTCAAAGTGAAATGCAATGTTTTATGATGTATATTTTAATGTTTTGATAAAATATGTATATTCATCAAAGACGTTTAGCTAAATACTCATACCAAAATAGTTTGTTAATGCTATCTCTAGAAATAATAGTTCTTCAGCAATATATAAACAGTAATTTAAATTTTACTTATGTCTTCTTATTAGTAAAGAATTGGAGTTTAATAATTGTTTCGTAATTGTGAATCATAAGGACATTTCTAATTATTTATTTTACATCTTATTATAAATGAAGAAAAAATAAACTTTTAAAAATCTTTAGTTGTGATAAGTATTTTGAGAAACTTTATTGGTATATATTATTGCCATCACAGATAGATTTTATTTATTTGTCATAAACAATTTTATTTTCTATAACAGTTTGTATGCAATTGCAGAATTGTTATTAAAGAATTCAATTTTAATAATTCTTTAATGTATAGCTTAGTAAAGAATAAAATACAAATTATAAAAATTTAGCCAGTATTATAACTTTCCTTCCTTAGTATTATGAAATAAGAATAATTTTAATTATTTGAATATTATCTTAGAATGTAATCATTATTACTGAATAATTGGATTTTAATACTTCTTTGATATTAGTACAATATTGTAAATATTGTAATTTGTATCTTGATAAATAATTATTGAGGTAGGTGGTAAGTCGTATTCAGGCCAAATTAAAAGGCTAAACTCAGTGTTCTATTTTCTAAGGAACTTTAAATAATAGGAACCTGAAAATTTTATTCCCACTGAACTAGAATTATCATACTTATATTAATATTTTAATATTTCAGTTAAAATATTTTTCATTTTTCTTTAATTTCTTTTGCAAAATTTTGTATCAATATTTGGTTCCCCAAACCACTTAATATCAATATATGGCCATAATTTTACTTAGGTAGCTAAAATTTGTCGTAAGAAAATATTTATGCAAATTTCATGTTTCTGACATCAGCACTTTCTGAGACAATGGCACATTTACGTAAAAAATATGTGTTTTGAGACAAACGCGAAAAATTACAAAAGTTATGTTTTAATAATAATAAATTATGTCTAATGGATTACGTCCACTGAGTGGAAGTAGTTGTTAATTTCCCCGAACAGTATAATTATTCGAGTCATGACAATGGCGCTGGAAAATTTCTTGTTGAATATCGTAACTTGCTGTGTCGATGGTATGCTCATAGGAGCTAAAACAATCGAAGATTTGATGACTCAATTACGTAAAGTTCTGACGAAACTTTGTGAAGCTCAAACTATTAAAATGTAAATTAGAATATTTAGGTTTCTCAATATCAAATGAAGGAATAGAACATGAATCTCGGAAACTTGCTTTAATCTCAGAATTTCCACCACCACGAAATATAGGGGAATTCAAAAGATTCCTAAGACATTCTAGTTTATTTCTCAGATTTATAGAACAGTATGATCTATTAGCATCTCCGTTAACCCGATTGTTGAAGAAAACTTCTACATTTGAATGGACTTCGGATTACTCAAACGTATTTGAGGAATTAAAGTTACTCCTAACTTCTAAAATAGTACTAAAACTTTATGAGAAATGTGATGAAACTGAGCTTCACACAGATGCAAATTCTGCTGAATTAGCTAGAATACTCCTGCAGTACGATAAGGATAAAAAGTTACGTCTAGTATACAGTGCAAGTCGTCGAGCGAGTCCTGATGAGTCAGTATGCCACTTTAGTCGTTTAGAATTAATTGCTGCTATTTGGTCAACGACGCGCTTGAGACCATTTCATATTGGCAGATATTTTACTCTAGTAAAGAAATATTAAGTGATAACATTTCTTGCCACTCCAAGGAATCTCCAGTCTCAGATAGCCCGGTGGGGGTTCTTTAGCGAGTTCGACTATGAAGTAGAACATCGTGCAGGGGATAAAATGTGCCATGTTAATGCATTTAATAAAGCACCAGTAGAAGAAGGAACATTTACATCAAAAGATGAATTCTATCTAACAAATCTTGTTGAACTTTAAGATTCTCCTACAGTATTCTATATTGCTACTGAAAACGATCAGATAGTCAGGGAATACAAAGTAGTTTGCAAGCAATAACTAAACCCTCAATTAATCGAGACCCAGTGGAACGTCATCTTACCAATCAATATAGTCTAGAAAACGGAATTCTTTATAGAGTAATAACAGATCATGATGCAACCAAGAAACTGTTATGCCTCGACCCATGCGGAAATGTTTAGTTGTCCGCTATCACGATTTTGCTGGACACTTTGGAGTCGATAAAGTTAGACAGCTAATTCATACATATTTAACTACATACAAAACCATTTGTATTGTAATCATTATCAAACTGAAAAATATATATCCAACTTTTGTGTGTGTTTGAATACGTATTATTGCGATCGTGTAATGTGTCTTCATTTGAGTCTTTTTTGAAAACCAAGCGGAGAAAACACCCGAACAGGCAACCTCTCCAATGACATGATCTAGGGTTGCCATATGTCGCAATTTAGAAGGGATTGACTGATTTTGTGATTTATTTTCAACTTGGCGACATTTCGCGGCTTTTCAAAGGTTCGAGAAACACCTCGAAATAACGAATATTCTGTGAGATATGAGAGATTTCTAGAAGTTTCTATAGAATCTATAAAATGAGTCATCTCTCAGTTGACTTGATACGAACTACATTGAACTGCGACATTCGTCAATGATTTGAGATTAGTAGCTGTTGTTTCGTGAAATGAAATAAGTCGTCAATGTTTTGAGAATAGCATCCTTTGTTTTATGAAATTAGTGGAGCATTTAAGTGGTGTTTTATTGTATATTGTTCCTGTTTACGCTGTGCTTGTGAATAAACGTGTTAGTTATCAGTGCAAGTTGTCGAGCGAGTCCTGATGAAGCAGTATACCACTCTAGTTATTTAGAATTAATTGCTGCTACTTGGTCAATGACGCGCTTGAGACCATTTTATATTGGCAGGTATTTTACTCTAGTAAAGAATTATTAAGTGATAACATTTCTTGCCACTCCAAGGAATCTCCAGCCTCAGATAGCCCGGTGGGCGTTCTCTAGCGAGTTCGACTATGAAGTAAAATATCGTGCAGGGGATAAAATGTGCCATGTTAATGCATTTAATAAAGCACCAGTAAAAGAAGGAACATTTACATCAAAAGATGAATTCTATCTAACAAATCTTATTGAACTTTCAGATTCTCCTACAGTATTGTATATTGCTATTGAAAATGATCCCGTAGCTTTACTTCAATCTCAGGATAAGAACGTTCAAAAGGTTTACGAGCAATAACCAAATCTTCAGTTACCCAAAACCGAGCAGAACGTCAATTCACAAATGAGTATAATCTAGAAAGAGAAATTCTTTATAGAGTAATAACAAATCGTGATGCAACTAAGAAAGTGTTTGTTGTGTCTAAACCCATGCGGAAATATTTAGTTGTCTATTACCACAATTTAGTTGGACAGACAGCCAATTTAACAAAAATTTTGGCTTTCAAATATGACGAATTATATAAAGCAACGTAGACGACAATGTGTTAGCTGTGCTTTCAACAAAGTTACTGCTGGGAAAATTCAAGGAAAATTAAACTTTTTGAAATTATTCATATTGATTTTCTAGGACCGCTTATAGCTAGGTCTCGCAGAAACACGGAAGTTTTGTCATTATAGGTAATTTAACGAAGGTCATACGTTTACGTTCTTGTTCCACATGCACAATGTCTAATGTGATAAAATGTTTAGATGAAGTTATCAAAGACTTTGGAGCTCTGGTGCGGATTATTTCTAATGGAGGAACATCTTTTACTTCATAGGCACTTACGGAATACTGCCGTGAAAGAAAAATTAAACAAACGTGCATTTGCAATCAACGACTCTAAGCAAATAATTAAGTCTAAAGAATAAATGACGTTCTGGTCCTTGTCATTACTGCCAGTTGTAAGAAATATAACCAAAAGAATTGGGACAATTCATGCCAGAAGTCCAACGTAAAGTGAACTGGACACCGAGTAAATCCACTGGCAAACCTGCATTCGGGTTGTTGTATGGTTATGTACCAAAAGCACAAATGATTTTCCAATTGTTCTTTTACTGGAAGAAGGAAATATTGTGAAACAAAAACTCTGCAGACAAAATAAAAATATAATATTTCTGAGTCTCAAGTTAAAATGAAGAAAAATTACGATAAACGATATTGCCTTGCATTTAAGTATGAAGTCAGCGACGTTGTTCTTATGAAGCACTTGCCAGAGCACAATGGTAGCAGTACAAAACTACAAGTGCGATATTGTGGGTTCCTTGTGGTAGAAACTGTTTTACCCTTCGGCACACATAAAGTGTCCGATCCGCTGAATATTGGACCTGCATACGCTTTGCAATTGAGGTTGTTCAAATTAGTGAACGACGAGGAAGTTTAAGATATTGAGGATGTAGATTGCAAGACTACCACAGATGCACTATAAACTAGGACTCCTATTTTGCCAGCATGGCCGATTGTAAGCTTTACCCAGGAACTATTTTTTTTTTATCTTGCGGAAACAGCCAGAAACTCTTGAGTCACGTGATGTTCTACGACGACGTACTTCGATGCTCGATGTGATGATATGGACATTTGATGTTACGGTGATCTCAATTTTTCGATGCGATGTATTAAATAAACTTTTTATTCTTACTTATGCTAGAGTTTCTTTAACTGAATTTCTTCTGTCTTATACACCCGTACACAATTTTTTATCAATTTATATATTATAAAGAAATTATTTTTTTTAAAGAAATATATTAAAATTACTTGATAATTTATATCTCATACTAAATTCATAACACAATTTAGAAATTTTCATTATAAATAATATTTTATATATTTTTATTCACTTCAGATATTGCAATAATTAATTTGATAGCATTAAATTCATTATCTAAATGAAAGTCATCAAAGTCATTACCAAATGCATGCTATTGAATTTATTATTAAGGAATAATGTCATTAAATAGTGTAAAAATTAATGTATGCTGTAAAAGACCTTTAAAAGAAAGAGCATTAGTATTTTCAATTTATTTGATAAAATTAATATTTTATTTAATGGATTAAAAATACTAATTGAGTTTTAAAAATTATTACAATACCCCATTTTTCAATTTCCTGTTATTGTAGATGTTTCTTGTACTGTTTCAATATCTAGCTTTTTATGGCTTTCTTGTACTATTATATAAAGAATTGCTCCTTTGAAAAGTTGATCCCTTGGAAGAGATCAGTTGAACCGATGTCAAATACTTTCAGAACGATGCCCATCTGTGCGTGTGTATGTTTACGAGATGTGGATACTGTAATAAATTTGTTCCCCAGATAATAATACTGAAATTAACATACACTAGTGAAAAATCCATGAATTTGACATGTAGTAAAATGGCATATACGTGATAACAGAGCTGACAGTTGAGATCATGGCAGGTTGCTACATTACTTTAAATATTTTTATTTTTTATCTTTGCAGGGATGCCTCAATGATATTGATGTGGTAACAGCTTGGTCCATTTAAATAATATAATAATTATTCGCCCGCAACTAATTCATTTCTAAATAATGTAAATGTTCTTTTTTGTATAGGGCAACACTTTCACAAATGCATGTTAGTTGAAATGCTGTCAAACGGCGGCATTCAGCCTCAAAATCTCATAAAAGTGAACAAAAACTTCTAAGAAAAAAATACAACCACATATAATTTAATAAAAGAATGTATTATAGGTCGCGCCATACGTATACGCATTAGGCGAGATCTTGGATGAACAATAAAAAAGCCTACATATGTAATATATAGATTAAACAACGTAAAAGTTAAAAATTAATTTTTCATGAGACAAATTATGCAGACATGATTGATCGTTGAAATTCTGGTAGGCCTGGCGGTCTGATAAGGGAATACTTGGATAATTAAAGTTTGGAGGATTTAAATTTGCTCATAAACAAATGTAAACAGGAAAAAGTGCATGTTCCTATTTACTAGCTAAAAAAACTTAACTGATTAAAATTTAATTTTAGAATTCTGCTCATAATGAAACAAACGGTTGCGATTGGATCGGGTCTAATATTATTAAAGTTCAGCAACAGCGAATTGTCGTCAGAAATATATCGTTACGACGCATTCCCCATAATCGTGGGTGTACTCTCAGGATACAAAAATGAGTTCAAATTTCTGGATAACCAACGCTTTTATTTAAAATCACCAATAAGCGCAAACAGGAACAATATACGGCTAATAATTCTATAGCTATCTTACAACATTTTAAAACAACTGTCAGATAGAATTAAACAGCAATTAAATGCTCAAATAATTCACAAAACAGTAATTAAATGTTCAACTAATTCACGAAACAGCCGATTTTGTTCTCAAAATACTGGCGTATTTCACAATGAAATTTGACTCATATTACGTTAACTCTGTCCAAATGAACGAAGGACCCGAGTGTACAATTCTCACCGCTGCCCACTACTATCTCTAGGCGGAGTAAGAACACCATAAATCTGTAGGTCCAAAAGTTCTTCCGAGAGATGATAGGCAGGGGAAGTTGGGTACAGACTCAGAGGTTGCAATCCCATTGAGTTCTGGTCTAAATTGGGTGGCAGTTTTCCGGCAGTTCAAACAGATCCCTTAAACCTTGTGGTAGGTCTAATGGTCTGGATAAGAAAGAAAGAAATATGAAATATCCTCCTAGTAGAAGTACAAGGTGCGTCAAGAGAAGAGCGATACTTACAGCAAATCCTGCGACCCACCATTTTGCTTTTTATATCATGTATGCAATGAAATTAGTAAGATAATACAGATCGCTTATCCCAAGAATTCCTCCGCGGTGGTAAGAACTCCAGTCAGATCCTCAGATCTGTCTCTATTCAAGGATATCTTGGACACACTGGGATGTTAATTGCAACCAGCACCGAATATCAGGGATTTGGAGAAGCAATTGCAGAATGCTTGACACAATTTGCTACATGATAATATACGGTTTTTGTTTGACTACATGCTACGCCGTATGTGTCGGCATGTGCAGCGACCAGAGGTAGCTTTACTGCTTACTAACCTGTAGCCGTTATTATCTGTTATTATAATAATTTATTTATCACATCAACTATATTCAATGTGTTAAGTTTCATTTTGATCGAAAGCTTTCTATGAATTATTTTGTCAAAGAGTGTTTTGCTTTTGATTGGAAAAACGCAACTCGTTTTTACTTTCCTTATATACATAATATATAAGGAAAGCATTGTGACGGGCTCGAAAATTCGAATTCGAGTTTTCGACGGGAGAGCACGTTTCAAGCAACCCTGATCACGAATCAAACATTTTTGGAGTGATGTGTGTGTGTGTGTGAAAGTATGTGTGTGTGTGTGTGTGTGTGTGTGTGTGTGTGTGTGTGTTTGTCAGTGAGCCTGTGAAGACGATAACTGACTAGCGAATGGACCGATTCGAACCAAATTTGGTATAAAAATCACAATTCGTAAACACTGGAAGCCTATTGTCTTTATACGCAATCGAATGTTCAGAACTCCCCTAAATTTTGGAATGAAATTTTGAAAAAATCGTCAAAAAATCAAAACCGCTAATAAAGTTACGCAAATAGACATTTCTTATGTAATTTTTCATTAGAAAACGATTGGCATAAATTTTAGAACGCTAACATGAACCGTTCTCGAGATATTACATATTTTTCAAAAAAATTATCAAAAAGTCATATTAAATGAAAAAAAAAATTTTTCTATTGAGAAACATGTTCACTTTTCATATGTAATACCATATGATAAATTTAGTGACATCATTCTCGTGGATCTAGCTCGTTCCATTCATGAAAAAAGATACTTTGAGTAATACGTTTGTATTTGAACGCCAATAATCATTCGTCTGCTGTAAGAATAACATATTTCTTCGTCCATAACGCTTGGCGAAATTTTGGCGACGAATTTGGCGGAATATCGCCAACTTGGCGACTTTTTGAAATGTTGCCAAATTAACAAAAATCTCGGCAAATGGATAAAAATGACGCAAAATCAATGAAAATGACGACTAATTGTCGAAAACTCAATATCTTGGAAGGAATATTAGTATCTACTATAAGAAAAACCTATTTTTTTTACTGTAAAAGTAGTAAATTCATTACATTATATAAGGAAAGTCATGTGTTGCCCACATCAGATTTTTTATGATTGAAAATAATGCTGTTCATAAGAAATACGATTTTGATTGAAATAACTACAAGAGCTTTTTTTAATATAAGGAAATAGATGGAACATGTAAAATGAAGAAATTCTTTATAGCACAGAGTTATGAAAAATTGCCTACATATTAATATTTTGAACTCACTCTTTCCAGACATGTATTGGCTTATTGTTCTAAAATACAAACTTTCAGAGTATAAAACGGAGAAAGAGTAATTTTGACCTAAATTAAATGTTTCAAGATGCTGAAACTCGATCCAATTGAGGCGATTTTTATAGTTTTGTATTGAAAATTTCGGACTTGACGAGCTCGATAGGTCACTGTTAGGAGAGTTCTGAAAATAAAAATGCTAATCATTTATTGACTAATAACAGATGACATTAAATGTTGACTTTCTGTGTGTCTCTGAGATTAAATCAACTTGTCCCTATATTGTTTGGTTTGCTAAATATGAAAACGGTCGTTGAAATATCAGGTTAGCTGCAATTTATGAAATATCTGTGAAACAAGTTTTGCGCACTTGCGTATACTATTATAATCCTCATACAGGAAACTTGTCGCTTGAAATGAATTTCTGGAGAATATCTGACAAAGGTCCAACTACTAGTATTGTTTACTAGTATTGTTGCATTTCATTTTTGGTATCTCTTGTCAAGGTAGGTAAGTCCTGATGAAACTGCTCACGCACCGCAGTTAGCAGGGAAGAAATCCAATGTAAAAGTGTATTTTCAATATATATATATAGTGTAAAAGCGCATTTTCAATATATATAGTTGTTGTTGTTGTTGAGACCCAGACCGTTCGACAGTGTAAAAGTGTATTTAATATATATATATATATATATATATATATATATATATATTCAGGATTGCATTTGGGAAGTTAATATTCTGAATTGCTTGTCCGGTATCCAGCTTAGACTCACTGGACGGGTCTGGGAGTATTACCGTGAACGTTCGTACTGCCTCCCTGGTAGAATTTCGACTTGTTCATTCCGGTGCTTCTAGATTAAGCTGTTGAGGTTGATCACGATACACGTGGTGGAAGAAGAAGGGTTCATGCCGCATGGTAATACAAATTTTCTTAATGTATCCTATTTTCATTTTTTCAATTTTTGTTGCCTGTAGTCTGAGTTTAAGCATTTATAGTGATGTGCTATTGCTTAATCTGAAACAGGCATTTGTTTGGGTTAATTAGAATTAAATACTCAGACCTGAAGATGAATTTAGTTCTGATTAATCATCGAATTTGGGACGGTGCTGTTCTTCTCTCTTATCGGCATTGTGGCTGTGAATTTGCTTCTATGGTGATGTTAATATTACTTGAATTGTTTTTTTATATATATTTTTATTTTTTTTATTTTTACATAATTCTTCTTATTATTACATATTTCAAATATATATATATATATATATATATATATATATATATATATATATATATATATATATATATATATATATATATATATATATATATATATGTATATGTATATATATATGTATATATATATATATATTATATATATATATGTATATATATATATGTATATATATATATATATATATATATATATATATATATATATATATATATATATATATATATATATATATATATATATATATATATATATATATATATATATATATATAGCGTAAAAGTGTAAAAAGTATATTTCCAATAATACCTTGTCCTCCTAGTTGCACTCTAGTCTCTCATAGCGCTGCAAGAGGCGTTTCTACAAGTAGTACAAATCATCCATTCTCTCTGAAATTCCCCCCCCCCTCGCCTCGTATCTTGAAAATTGCAGCTAATACGCAATTTTTAAGATCATATACGTGATCAGAATATCTAAATTGGTGAAAAATAGTTTCGTTTGTCTCAGAGATAATTTTGGCTGTTATTTGTTCAGTGTAATGGATATAATTTTTGCATCCATTAAATAAGGTTCTTAAAATATCAATGGATTTTTATGTACCACTAGAGTGAGACCCCCTATAAGGGTTCTGGTCTTGTGTATTTTCCTTAAGAAATATTTGGAGAAAAAAAAAAACCCCTTCATGTCATTGCTCAAATTTTCACACGGTGCTCCCGATACGGTGCCCTCATTTAGCGCGAGATCGAACAGATACTCAAAATTCTGACAAGAATTCGCTCCGACTAACATAATTGGTTAACAAGTCTAACGACGCCCCTGCTTTTTTACCTGTCCGGACCAAACGAAGCGCAAATAATTGGGGTAGAGATTCTCGCTACACCTCGTCGGTGATTGTGAAAGTGCGGTTCACCCTTCCGTACTAAAGCCGCGGAGAAGTATACGCAATATTGCATGACGTCACATCTCCTCAAAGAACCAGTCGACAGAAAGTGAGAAGGCATGCTATGTTTGGCAGTTTATCGCAATTGAAAAAAATCAATCAATAATTATTCGGTTAGAATCAATCAGTATTAGGCCGAATACTGTTTTAGGTGCGACCAAATGTCTTTTATTTTCTTATTCGGCAAATTTTGGAATGCTTAACCTTTTGCTTACGGATGGGACAGCGTCAATCGCAAACGAAAAACCTCTCAAAACGGCAGGTATTTGACATACCTTATCCCAAACAGTTCGACCCCCCCCCCCCCCTTTGCAGACATTGGCCTTTGTTTGGCATTGACCCTGTCCCACCCGTAAGCAAAAGGTTAAATTTGTTACAAATAAAGGACTTGAATTATTTAAAGCTTTCCTTATTACAAGATCTGTCTAAAAAACATAAGGCCAATTGACGTTACCGATTAAAATCAGCATACCGAATTTCATGTAATTATTTCAATTTTCTTTGAGAGATATCGCTTTCCACGTGGAAAAGCAAAATGTCTTCTCTCTCGAGAATGGCTCATGATAACGACTCAACAATAACTTTTATTTATTTTTGGTAAAAGTACGTAGAAGTATTTACTAATTTGATAATAGAGGAAATATTTGATGTCTTTATGATTTTCTCCATTTTAGATTAATAAACAAACAAACATGCTATAAATGAAGTATGCCGCATGCTATTGCTCTCTGTAAGTTATGTCATTGACTTCTAAATAAAATAAAATACATAAAATTACTATTTTCGCAAAACACAAATTAGAATACATTAAAAAAAATTTGCATTTTGATTTACGAAAAAAAAATGTGTGAAATATTGAAGGTGTTTCTCTAATCTAAGTTACCCAATAATACTAAACAGGATTTTGAGACTCATTAAGTAAAATTATCGTGCCAAACTGTATTCAATATACTCGGTTTTCTCAAGAAGTATATAACATTCCAAGTGAAAAAAAAATCCAATATATTGAGAATGGATCATGATAATTTTTAAATATCGTGATCCTTTAATTTCGGAATAAAAGTATTAAGAGATATAGCGTTCCAAGTGGAAAAAATTCTAGTATATTGGAAACGTTCATCCTAATTTATAAATATCGGGGTCCTTTAATTTTGAAACAAGGAAACTTTGTTACAAATTAGTTTAATTTTTTTTTATCAATTTATTAATTTTAGATAAAAACATAAAATATCTTGAGAACTGCGCGTGTTAGAATTTTATTAACAATGACATTTACATTTAATTAAAAATTATATATAAGATTTGTAATATTATACTTTTAGGACGTCTTTTTAGATTTTCGAAAAATTGAGTGCCTTTCCCTACTCCGTTCATTCAGAAAATCAATAGGCCTCTGACGTTCATCGATTGTACCAAACTTTTATCAGTGTCATAAAATTGTTCGAAAGATATCGGGCCCACAGACAGGCAGACAAACAGACATATACAGACTTCCTTGAAAAAAAAATGGTTAATTCGTATTCAGGGATGCTTAAAACTTCTAGATGTATTAAAGTCCAATATTACTATGTATGATAGGTAAAGTAGAAAGATCTTTCTTCGCCAGGTTAATGGCACTCTTGTCTGTTTTATCCTGATGAAAAAGGTTCATTTTTCTCTATGAATCTATAGTTGATACCTATTTACTCTTGTCTCATGAAACTTTGATTTTTCAGATTCTTATAATAACAGCCAGAGTGAAAAAAATTGTTTATATATAAACATATCTACTTTGTTCGTAAAGCAGTAGTAATATGCATCTACTATAGATTTCCAATAACGGTTCATGAGGGCTAAATGTGCAGTGGTCATAAATGGGACAACACATTTAAGAAAAATTCGGAATATACCAAAATACGTTTCAAATTTAAGCATGAAAATGGCGCACATTTAAAAATTCAGCTAACATAGAAATTTCGATATGTGAGCAATATTTCATTTCCAATCCTGTATGTTGCTATTTTTCTTTTTCAGTATTTTCAGACAAATCAATTAGTTACAGCATTATTGCATTCTCATACTATAGGATATAATATAGAGAAAGTATTGTTTTAACGAAAATTTCATATAATCGTTCTAAATTACGTTCGAAATGCCCCATTTGTTTGTGAAATATCGCATGCACACACACACATCACATCCAAAAACGTTCGATTCGAGTTCAGAGATTTATAAAGCGCGCTCTTCCGTCGAAAACTCGAATTCAAATTTATTACTAAAATTTTTACTCAAATTTTTTCAAAATTTTCACAATACCTTTCCTAGGGCCAACGGCCGTACCGTGCTGAAAACACCGGTTCTCGTTAGATCACCGAAGTGAAGCAGCATCGGGCGCGGTTAGTACTTGGTGGGTGACCACCTCGGAACGCCGCGTGCTGTTGGCCATCTCGGATGCGGTATCCCCGTGGTTTGCGAGCTAGATTTGCACGCTGCCACAAATGCCGCCGTGTTCATGCGGAGTACGATCACGTTAAACATGTGGGTCCGTAAGTCCTTCCGAGAGGTTGGTGGTAGGGGAAGGAGGGTACGGTCCCTGTGGATGCCACCCCCACTGGGTTCCGGTCTAAATTGGGTGGCACTTCCCGGCCGTCCATACAGTTACCTTACACCTTTCTGGTAGGTCGGACGGTCTGGGTCTCAACAACAACAATACCTTTCCTATGCATTGTGCTATATAAGAAATGACCAGTAAAAATTTTATAATTAAAGAAATATTTAATTTTTTTCATATTAAACATAGATTATTAAAGGATTTCAAAGTTCATAATCAAACTAGAATTCGGTGCAATGACATGATAGTTAGAGAATTGAGAGTTATGAATTTTCCTGTTGGACCTCCGTCCCACCTCCCTTATATTTTTTTTCTTGCGACGCTGCTGAACATTTGTGATTAATATGTATCCATGTTACTCACTAAAATTGTATATGAATGGTTACACTTATCACTATGTCTATTAGCCTTCATTCAAATTTATTGGACTAATTAGCCCATTGCCGTTCGGATTGCTTTGATAGCAATAAGACTTTTCCACAATGACACAATTCCTTTTAGGCAATGTACTCGTTTGCGCAACAAATTCTCGGGTCAAGTGTTCGTGTTCAAGTCTCCTCACGTAGTATATTAATCGACTCAGCAGTACAGATTGGGGAAATAGGTGTGTGCCTTATCGCAACTAAAGGGCACCCCGACCGTTTGGTTGTCCGTCAAGGTTGCGCAAGATTCTATCTGCCACACATCCGCAGTAGTGCTCGTATATATGGACAGACACCCAAACATTTTTAGATTGACTCTTGCATTGTTTTTTCGAAAATTTTCGAGTTCAAGATTTTGACGGTAAAACCCGTTTAAAAAGCTCCTAAAGGCATCTCTAACACTTTAGGAAAGATGTCTTCGTGTGCGTATGTGTGTGTGTATGTGAGATATGGACATGATAACTCAAGAACAATAGTATGTACCGATATGAAATTTTATGTGTAATTCTATCTAGTTCTATTTGTTTACATTATGTAAAAAAATAGAACTATTATGGAGAATTCCATGAAAACTGGTAATAAGTCAGACAAAAATAAAGATTTTTTCACCATATCCAATCCTACAATATTATGTTACTAAGATATGGAATTTATTGTATTTTAAAATATTTTAGAGAAATCTTCAGGTATTGAGTGCCAACACTGGTTTAAACATGACTACCCTAAGGTATTGAATATGTGTTTCTAATGGTACAGTTTTCAAGCTCATTTTAGATACAATAATTTCATTATGATCAGCTTTCTCTGCAAAGTATAAAAAAGTAAGCATATGATCTTTAAATTTTCCCTATTTAAAAGTGGTTTCTATAAAATAGGATCAGGGAACAAATGTTTAAATTATTAAAATCTAAGTGTCCCACACGTGACAGGAAATAGATTATTTTTAGCCCTGCAACTCAATAAATAATTTTTTAACTTTCATTTTTTATTTCCAAACAGGAATTGTTAATTGGCACTTAGATATTATATTGAATAGATTTAGTTTTCACCTGGAAAAATATTATTACAGTTTACTTTTTGTCCCACACGTGACGTCATGTGTGGAACAAACACACAACAGATTTGCTTATCCTACACAAACTTGAAAGCATAACCTAATTGAATAATACATTTTTTTATTTTTGGTCTCTGCAAGTTAACTAAGTATTATATAAAATTAACTTAGTTTTCAGATTGTTTGCAGTTGGATTTTCTTTTACTTAAATTTTGCACATATTTTTTTTTACTGGCTAACATTGCTGAACATTTATGGCAGACGATTTTTAGTTAGTTAAAAATTAACATGAAAATGGCAAAGCTTCTTATTTCGGAATGTAGGTTTTATGAGTTTTTCTTAGAAATTTTTGTTCTTTCTATGGACCAGTAAAGATGGATTGTTCAGACTTAAAAAACGAGATGGGCGTTGTGAGATCAACAAGTGCATCCAGAATGAAGGAAATGCGGAAACGAAAGCAAGAAGAAAATCCAAACTTCCAGGCTGAAGAAAATAATCGAATCTGTAAGCTAAGATGTCAGAAAAAGAAACAAATGAGTGAAGTGGAAAAGCAGGAATTAAAAAGGTACGAATGAGATAGGAAGAGAATTCAGAGAGCTAAGAAGAAAAAAATGGAAAACACTGATACAGCTTCAGTTTCTGCTGAATCCCCTTACAGGTGTTCACAAATTTATAGTAAGGCAGTATTGAAAACAATCAGATCACTTCCAAAATCACCACGGAAACAAGCCGTTGTTGTGAGTGGATTAACAAAAAAAGTTGGTTTATGTTTAGAAAGCAAGATGGAGGGAAATATGATAAAGCATGATAGTAAAGACTATTCTAAAGTAATGAATTTCTTCTTCAGACCTGATATAATATATACATGTCCAGGAATGAACGATAGTATGTGTGTTTGGGAAGAGGGGAAAAAGAAAACTCTTCAGAAGTTCCTAACAATGTTTTTGAAAGAGGCTTTTTGTATATTCAAGGAGGAAAACCCTGAATTTGACATGGGTTTCTCTAAATTCTGCAGCCTTAGACCCAAAAATGTTCTGCTCTTGAAAGATACACCATCAGAGCAGTGCAAATGTAAACTTCATGAAAATTTTGTGATAAAACTCAAATCATTGAATTATCAGTATTCAAATAAATTTTGGGAAGATTGCCTTTGTGATACAAGTCTTGACTCTGTGTGCTGGAGAAATGAGTGTCTTAGATGTCAGAATGGAAAGCTTTTGATCATGCCAAGTGATCCAGCTAAAGAGCTGATTTGGAAAATATGGGACAAGGTTGAAGATCGAGTGCAATTATTAACAAAAGAAAATTGTGCTGGTGATCTTTATGAAAAAATGATTGAAGATTTGCCTTCTATGATGAAGCATGTCAATATTAAAAGAAGTCAGCATTCAGAATTTGAAAAGGATAAAAAAGATTCACATGTAAGGTTTCTCCAAGTTGATTTTGCAATGTCTTTTTCGTGCCAGTATCAAAATGAGGTTCAAAGTGCCCTTTGGAGCAGAGCAAGTGTTTTGCTGTTTACTGCAGCTAAGTTTTTTCAAAGTCAGTGTCAAACATATGTTATTTGCTCCGACACTGCGAGTAAGGACAAAGACACAGTGTTTGAATGTATGGAATTATTATATGATGAGATCATTAAAAAGGAGTATCCTCAAAATATTCCCTTGGAAGAAGTTATTTGGAGCGATGGACCATCTTCAGAGTTCAAGAATAAATACATGGTCAAACTCCTGGAATTACTATCTAAAAAATATAATCGGAATTTTTCTTGGAAATACTTTGCCACGTCACACGGAAAGGGTGTTGTTGATGGTGTAGGGGGTAATATCAAGCGTCTTGTCCGACAAAAGATGATGGCATAAGGTGGACCAGTCATTCAGTCAGCAAAAGACTTTGCTGCAGTAGCATCCACACTGGTGAAAAGTACTAAGGTCCTTTTCATGGCAGAGGAACACATAAAAAATGAAATCGAATTGAAAAAGCCATGGGAAAATGTGCGTACCATTTCTGGAATAATGCAGTTCCATATTGTATGTTGGAGAAATGAAAAAGTCTTGTGCAAGATAAAAGCAAATGAGTCAGAAGAATTCATCCCCGTCAATCAAAGGAAATTTTGTGATAAAATTTTTAATCTTTGTCAAGGAGACTGGGTTGTAGTTTCTTTTGAAGCGAAAACTTACCCAGGAGAAATAATAAATATTCACAGTGCAGATCAAATTGAAGTATCGGTTATGCATGAAGCAAAAGGTACATCAGGGATGTATAAATGGCCAATCCCTGTTGACTGTATCATTTACAGGAAGACTGAAATCATTAAAAAAATTACTGCTCCCATAGTTGTCAACAATCGTGGCCAGTTTAAGTTTAGTGATGAAATTTAATTTGTTTAACTCTTTAAAAAATATCTTATTAGCTGCTTCATATATTTTGACTATATTTATCTAGGATTAGATAAATAACATTTTTGTATTTTCTTAAATTGTAATATAAATTTATAATTTTGTAATAAATATTGCTTAAAGTTTTTTTCATTGTTGTGTTTATATTAATTATCAAAATTGGTTGAACTATCCTACAAATTGTTCTAAGCATTCCAAATTCTATTAAATTAAAGTTATTAATGCCTTAAAATAGGCTACAAATAATCGTAAAAACCAGGTTTTCCTATTGTCACGTACGGGACATTGCACAATTTATACAAGTGTCCCACACGTGACCTTCTATTAAAAGTTTAAAAGAAGGTTTTCCAAAGTAATAACTTATGGGAAATAATGAAAGCAAGTACATACTGTGTAAAAAAGTCCATATTTTAAGACAACAAATAAGTTATCGTAATATTTTTTTTCAGTTAGCTGAATTTTCATGATAATTTAAAAGAAACAAATTTTGTTAATTTAGCTCTGTCCCACACGTGACACTTACATAAACCATAACCCCTGACAGATTTCAGTATTTCCCATCAAGAAATTAGTCTTAAAAAATACAGAAAAATATATATTTTCATGAAATCATGTCAATTTTATATAGACACAAACCCCTTTACAGTCACAGTATAATTATTTACTAAAAAGCATGTGCAAATGTCCCACACGTGACAGTGGAATCCTTCTTATAGAATTCTGTCGATCCATCCCTTCCCTTGAAATTCCCCCCTCCCCCCTTATTGTTTTAGTCTCAATTTGAAATTCTAAAAATATCCATGAACTTTCTCCCCCTAAACATCGGAAAAATTAGAAAAAAAATGTTGAATAAAGTAAATTTATTTATAAAAATATCACTATCCTTCAAGATAAGTCTTTTGCATACATTGTTTCTTTTAGCAGAAAATTCCAAATTAGCCCCCCCCCCCTGTACACTTCTCGATTTTCCAAAAAATTCACAATTAGTGTCTTTTATACTCGATTTTCCGTTGCAGTTGACAGAGCAGATCGACGGAATTCTACGGTAGATAGATTTTTTTTATAAGATAGGTAGATATTATTACTATTAATTAGTTTATGGTATATAGTAATTCGCATGATTAGTATAATTACCAACATACATTAATACCAACTTTATATATATATTTATCGGATTTAACGGAATCGATCAATGAATATAACGGAAGCTCAACGAAATAAATAATAAATACAAAAAAGCCGAAGAACATTAGTATACAAGAAATGTGTTTTCTTGACAATATTCGCAAGGAGGACGCGGGAATCGAGTCAAGAATACACACTAACATTTCTGAAAAACGGCTACCATTTACGAAACTATAATACGAATAACTGCTACAGGGGTGGG
The DNA here is from genome assembly GCA_951213105.1 of Amaurobius ferox. Lineage (NCBI taxonomy): Eukaryota > Metazoa > Arthropoda > Arachnida > Araneae > Amaurobiidae > Amaurobius > Amaurobius ferox. The sequence continues at coordinate 99,071,301 of OX578134.1, forward strand.
ACAGCCCAGTGGTTAGTGCAGGAGGCTTGCACTTGGACGACCCGCAATCGCCCAATTTGAACGAGTCAATGAATTTACATTAAATGTAGTCGAAAGCCAAGACCGTCCAACTCGTCCTAGGACATGAGCAGCTGTTTGGACGGCCGGACATTAAATGTAGTGACTTTTATTAAATGTAGTGACTTTTTTATTTATTTCAAAGCCATCAAGAACTATTTTGGAAATTTTCTGTATATCACAAGCCTCTTGACAGGCTTTCCAAGAACTGATTTGCTTGGACTGAGCGATCGCTTAGGTTCGCTTAGAACATTTTATCTCATGAAAAATACATAATATCAGGCACCCCAAACTCCTTATCGCTTAGGGCCTCAAGATGGCAAGTAAATGCGTTTCTAATGTGTTCTTATTACGTATCAAAAAGCTTGTGATCTGAGATTTTAAGATTGGGGACTTCTGGCTAAACCATCGGACTTGAGATTATAAGGCTACAGTATAGTTTACACGCTCTGTCGTCAGTTCTGGAGGAGTTCCCTGTTGCATGAAAATTGACGTTTTTTAATCAAGTGGATAAAAGATACGGGAGAAATATACTATTGACATAGTTATGATATAATAGAGGGATTGACAGCCCATAAGTTTGGGCCATATAACTGCCCAGGCGAAATTCCGTACTATTGTGAACTCCAGGTATCTTGGTGCCCTCACATACGTGCTGTCAATTTTTTTACCATTGAAAAATGATAATGTTAATGAATCGAGCAATGAATAATATCATACAGAAAATATATTGTACATAAACAATTCTTATATTTACGTACAAATAAAGTTCATTTACCCAACCAGGATAAAAATTATATATGTGATCATTGATTTGTAGCACGCCTGTTTTGCATGTTCTTGTCTCAGAAGACAGAAAGGTAAGTGAAGATTTATTGCAACATCCACTTTATTTATTTTACTTCATTTAAGTATTTTTATTAAAGTTAAATGCGAAATATGAACATTGCCACGCAATTAAGAATAAGCAAGCGAATTTATAAACGAAAAATGTACACTTATATGCGTAACTTATAAATCATTAAATAATGAAAATCGGCGTCTCTAGGGAAATCTCTTGTTAGGGTAAGAAGCAAAATTTCCTTTGCTTCATAGTAAATCCACCGCTAGTCTACCAATGATGATCGCTGCACTGTGAGCGTGATTGCAAACTTTGATTGGATCGTTTAAAAATTTTCCGTTCAGGTTTTCCGGTATTTCACTAGTTGCTTTCCTACATACATACTGTATGTATAGGAAATGTATTATAACGAGATCAATAATTCGAACACGAGTTCTCAAGGGAAGAGTACGTTTCAAGTGTTCCCGAACTCGAATCGAACATTTATGAGATAATGTCTGTGTATGTGTGTGTGTGTGTGTGTGTGTGTGTGCGTGTGTGTGTGTGTGTGTGTGTGTGTGTGTGTGAGTCTATGGACGTAATAATAAGCACGAACTAATAAAGCATTTTGAAATTAATTTGATACTGTTTTTATAATCACTGAATGCTTGACTGCGATTGATTTTAAGTGCTATTTAATGTTCGACAGACCAACCCCCTCAGATTTGAAACATTTTTTTAATTTAGTAAAATATTAAGGCCTTTCAATAATGATAAATAAATAGTTTTTCCATAGGCACTTTTTTATCAGAAGCAAATGATATAAATTTATAAATGCTATCATGACCCGTTATCGAGGTAGTGCATGATTTTCAAGCGATTCTTCAAAAATATAATGTAAATATAAGAACTTTCAATGCTGAATCATTTCAGAAAGTGAATAACGCAAACTTTTGAACGGGAACATGAACCATTCTAGAGATATTGCACTTTTTTATTTAATAAAATATCATAAATTTTTTGATAAATTATTATATAAATTTATCCAAAAAATTACATTAAAATAAAAAGGTAGTAAGTTTATATCAAATATGTTCACTTTCCATATGCAATATTATGTAGCAAATCCGTTAATATCATTGTCGTGAATCGAATTCGTTCCATTCACGAGAGAAGATTCTTTTTGTAATAGTTTTATAATTTCACGTTAAATTACCAATAATGATTTATTTCGTTATTGATTGGCAAACTCATTTGAGAGAGAATTTTGCAGAGTATGAAGAAATCATTCTGTTTCGACCAAAAAGGCCAAAATTTCCAAAATGAATAAATTGTAATTTTCACGTGATGTTTATTTAACTGTGAAAACATTGTGTCGTCTACCTTGTACACCATTATATTGCTGCGAAAGAAGTACATTCCATTATGTAGAAAAGTTATGTGCCGTCTAGATCATATTTGTAATTTAATTATTCAAAATAAAAAATGCAATTTAAATCATTTTTCCGCAGTGCACGAATTCGTCATTTAAAGAGAAAGCTGTTGTAGAATATTTTTAATGCATACATTTTTAACACTTTTCATAGTTGAAAAGTGTTTATGACTTTGTTCATTCTGTCTGTCTGCCTGTCAGTTCGCATGATAACTGCTGTAACAATGATTTTATCATGATGAAATTTTGGTATGTTATTGAGACGGTCTGTGGGACACATGAAAATGTAAATGAATAATATCAACCAATTAGGCTAGGTTTGAACCCGGATTGAAGCAGAGAAATACATTGAATCATATGGGACTTTATTTTTCAAACATTTTTTAAGCGAAGTTAAAATTCACAAATTGCTTCCAAAATTTTAGGAAATACTCAAATTATCCCATAAAATACATAAAAAAATTTCAGCAAAATATGTTCGGTAGTTTTTGAAATAAAAGTTAAATAATAATAACACCCATAATATATGAAGAGATCAAGTGGCCCACTTCAAAATAAAATAGAGCATCTATCATTTTTCCCAATGTAAAATTCGTGATTTTTAAAGTTTTTTCAAATTTATATTTCGTGTTGCATCCGTCCTAAAACCGATTTTTTTTTGCGTATTTTCTATACATCCATATTCTGTGCCAACGCAATTAAAATATTTTTCAGTTAAATGATCATCAATCTTTGATTATTTCTCCAACGAAGCCTAATTTCAATGAATGCAGAATGTAAACAAGTGATTGTACGATAAGTTGTATAAGAATTGCTGATTTTTTTCACGCAAAATTATTTATCTCTGGAGTCTGGAAGGTAAGTGATATGAATGAAATATTCATTGATTTTTCATAGAGATCCAGACGATTTTGATGACGTCATTTGAATAAAGTTCATTTTTTTTCGATGCAGTTTTAAGTTTTCAAATATAATAAATTATTGTAGTACTGTGATAATTTAAAATATATCAGCAATGAATATATCGCACTTTAAAGATGTTTAAATGAAATTGTATTTCAGTTGGAAAGCGTTTCATAATCAATGCTTTATGCATGATTGATCTTTCTTGTTTTTATCTGAACTTGCCCTATTTAGACTTGAACTTGCACTATTTAAAAAATAGACCAAAGTCCCAATCAAGAGGGAAAAAATCTCAAACTATAAAATATCTGTTGATAAACATTATAAAGACTTAAATAAGTACGAACACAAGAAAAGAAAACTATGAAAGGGAGGTTCGCACGCGAAGCCCAGGTCCCAAGTTTAATGCACATGAATCAAATCAAAATTATAACCAAGAAAGTGAAAATTACAATGAAAAATAAATAGTATGAAAAACATACAAAAAGATAACTATATGTCCTGACTGAAGTGACCAAATAGTTTTCTTCCTAGAAGCTGCTCGTCAAAAAACTGAAATATGAGGCAAATATTAATAAAAAGAAAATTGAGGAAAATACATGTGCAGAAAACAATATAAGTAAAAACATGACAAATAATGAAAATGCAGGAGTTAAAGAAGTTAATAAAAGTAAAAATTATGCGCGCAATGCGAAATTAAATGTAAATAATCAGCACAAAAATGAAATAAACTCAAAATCGACTCAGATCGATAATAAAAAGTATGATGAAATTAAGGAAACAAGTTGTAAAGTTTCGCAAATTGATACACAAATTCTTGAAGGTAGCCATGTTAATGACTAGACTTTTTTCAAATGATGAAAATAAAATGATAGTCTGGCATCGACACTGTGGGTATTACCGGTTTATGTCGCTAGGAAAACGATTTTTAGTTTAGTATTCTAAAAATCTATTAAATCTTTTCTGGCACGAAATTATTTTACACTCGCTTTAGATGAACGAAGAAACAAACAAATCTGCGTCATCTGAAAGTTTCAAGAATGTATTGTATTTGATATTCACAACATTTCTGAAAATACCCTAAAATTTGCGAGGGGAAAAAAAAGAAAAGAAAAAAGAAATTTGCGTCGCTAAATAAAAGTCTAAAATATATAATAGAAATTGGGCAATAAATGAAAAATATCTAAAATTCACGAATATATTTAATATTAGAGAAATTTCAGAACCCCTGAATTTCTCGGAAATTATAGCGGAAATTTGTGGCACGAAATAATGATGGCCCTAATCATAGTTTATCGCTCCTCGTCGTGGAATGCGTGAGAGACTCTCTCTGTGACAAGAGAGTACAAAATTCTTTTAACTAAGGAAACTGGACAGTTATATTGCAATTTTATTTTTTAAGGCAAAGACACTCATGTTTTGACACTAAAAGTAATTATTTAAAAGCGAACATATGCAAGAAGTTTACTAACATCAAAGAAAATTTAGTGAACGGATGGAATTGACTGAGCATACGCTTTGAAATTTTACTTTAAGTGCCAGTGAGTGGTCGGTACAGATGCAATACCATCCGATTAAAGGCCCAAGACTCGTAAATTGTGAGCCATGGTGTACAGGAAAATGTTTTGTTTTTAATGAATGCAAAGTAACTGAAGGTATTTCAGAAAATGTGCATGCTTAGAGAATGCATTATTTAATAGCATGCAGACATTTTCATGGATGTACCCTTTATTTTGTCAACCAAAATGTCCCAGACAAAACGCAGTGCGTTTTATGCAAGAGAAGATTTCGTGCGTGAAAATTACATTCAGAGTATTGTACCCAGTTTGTGGAGTGAGGCCTGTTGTTGAGACCCAGACCGTCCGACCTAACAGAAAGGTGTAAGGTAATTGTTTGGACGGCCGGGAAGGGCCACCCAATTTAGACCGGAACCCAGTGGGGGAGGTATCCACAGAGAGCGTACCCTCCTTCCCCTACCACCAACCTCTCGGAAGGACTTACGGACCCACATGTTTAACGTGATCGTACTCCGCTTGAACACGGCGGCAGTATTGGCAGCGGCGGGTATCGAACCCGGGCCTATCGAGTACAATTCCCGCACGCTAACTACTGGGCTACCGCGACCGGAGTGAGGCCTGTGTATGTTTTATTACGATTGGTACTATCTATATTCAGTATACTTATTTTTGCTGCAGAAAATCTGTTTAAAACTATTACATTTAGAAATTTCATTTTTTTCCATCCCTGTTCCAATGCGAAACCTTTCCATGACGGTTGTCATTCGGCATTTTCCTGCTTTCTTGAGTGGACTCTTTGACATCGAAATTTCAGACTGTAGGTAACTCGACATCTGATTTGCATGTGTCGCCGTCAAATGTCGAACATTTGGTAAAAGCCAGACATAAAAAGGGAGGGAGTGACATGTAAAGATGTAATAAGAAATGCAGTCTTACCTGCCGAGTTGGTGAGATCTAAAGACATCTTTACAATTTGAGAATCCAATATATAAGACTTTTCAAAAGAACAAATTGTAATTGCAATGGTTATGCGATTCCAATAGGTGGTGAGTATATAAAAACTGGGAGTCCGGATCCGTGTCTAACAAGTTCTGAGAAATCAATTTTTTTACAGTGCCGATAAAAATATGTACTGTAAATTCTCCATTATCCGTTAGTCCTTCAAACCAACGGATAAATCCGGTGTGACGGATAAACGAGAGATAAACAAAATATTATGTTTTACATCATACTTATTTACAGATATAATTTTTTTTCTTATATTGAAAAGTACAGTCAACAGTAAGAGAATTTTGTAACATTTTTATTGGGATAAATTCACCATGCTATAAAAATAAATAAATAAATAATCTTTGACCGTCTCCAATTATCCACCATTATTGTCAATTTTTTTTTCATATAAAAAACAACTCGTTCTCTTTCCACACTCATTCTGTCCGCTTAAAAATCTGTAATGAAATAAATCTCCTAACTTTGATGGGTCATACTTTGCAGTGGAGTAATCCCAATCATACGCCTCCTTGCCTAGGTTACATCGTCTGCACCCAGAAGCAGCGTCTGTGTGTGTGTGTGGGGGGGGGGGGGGGGGGAGGGTGAGAATCAACTCAGAAATAAACTTAAATACCCTGATATGCTACAAAATATACTTATACCTTGGAAAAAAAACTTAATTTAATCTTTCTAAACACCTTGAGAAGGAAGCATATGTTTGTGGGGAAGTAGGATAGGGTAATACAGAAAAGAAATGGACTGCCGATCGCCAAATAATGGGGAAAAAATGGAGCAAGGGACGGCCCTTAATAGACTGTGAGGGATGACATAGCGGTTCGGATAAACGGGAGTTCACTGTATTTAATATGTATGAAACCTTTTTTTTTAAGTACTTCTGAGTTGTAGACATTTAGGTTCACCTAGTGCATTAACCTTTTAAAGAGCCCTACGTCGTAAATCTTAAATTAGAAATTAGAAAATCGCACGATGGTATGGCGTAGTCAGTGACTATGTCACGTCATCGCCGCAATCGCCCAATTTGAATGAATCAATGAATTTACATTAAATGTAGGCGAAAGCCAAGACCGTCCGACTCATCCTAGGACATGAGCAGCTGTTTGGACGGCCGGACATTAAATGTAGTGACTTTTATTAAATGTAGTAACTTTTTTATTTATTTCAAAGCCATTAAGAACTATCCTGGAAAATTTCTGTATGTCACAAGCCTCTTGACAGGCTTTCCAAAAACTGATTTGCTTGGACTGAGCGATCGCTTAGGTTCGCTTAGAACCTTTTATCTCTTGAAAAATACATAATATAGGGCACCCAAAACTCCTTATCGCTTACGGCCTCAAGATGGCAAGTAAATACGTTTCTAATGTGGTCTTATTACGTATCAAAAAGCTTGTGATCTGTGATTCAATATCTTGGAAAGAATATAAGTATCTATTATAAGAATAGCCTATCTTTTTTTTACCGGAAAAGTAGAAAATTCATTGCATTATATAAGGAAAGTCATGTGCTGCCTACATCAGATTTGTTTGTATTATAGCGTTCTTCTCGTTCAAGATATATTTTTAAAGAATACATAACTCTTTCAAAAATGTGGCAGCGCCTTTAAATTTTAATAGAAAAGTATATAACTCTCACTAGAACACATAAAATGAGCCGTTATTCTTTAAAATCGGTTCAGTAGTTACGGTTGTAGGTCCGTCAATATTAAAGAGAAAGAAGGACGGGATGTAAATAGTAAAATTCTAGTCCTGATCTTTCTTTTACTCTCCCTGCAATACATGGTAATGTATAGGGAAAGTATTGAAATCATGTCGAAAATCGCAACTCGAGTTTTCGACGGATCTATAGGTTTTCATACCTCTAGAATACGAAAAAACCATTTTTAGCATGACGCCTGCGCGCGTGTGTGTGTGTGTGTGTGTGTGTCTGTCTGCCTGTCTGTGTGTTTGTGTGCCTGTCTATCTGTGAAATGCATGTGTCCACTCTAACGAAAGAACTAATTGACCGAATTTCATAAAATTTTTTGGGTAAGTCCCGTGTGGGTGACCCTGGTGCTGATTGGATTTTGGTATGATTTGGGATAAAACAACCCGCCTTTCTTTGTGAAATGGCCCACAAAAATTTCTTGTATCCACCCTAGCTAAAAAACTAATAAACCAAATTTTACAAAATTTGTTAGATAAGTCACTTGTGGGTTATTCTGGTGCTGATAAAATGTTGGTACGTTTCGGAAAAAAATAACCTGCGTCGTTTGCTAAATGACCAGCAAGAATCGCCAACATCTGAAATAAAATACATGTATGCTCAAATGCATCAATTACATTGCTTGTTTATTACGTATTTATTGCCTGTTTCATACGTAATTTTTGACGATTCAAAGAATAAATCCAACCCGATTAAATTAGGACTAGCCGTTCTCGAGATATTTCAGTTTTTTCGCATTTTCGCTTCGTCACCTTTGAAAATAAGTCCAGTTACTAAATGAAATACTGAATTAAAAGTGCAAATTCGGTGTAATTTTAAATAATTATGGATGTTATTTTGTGCAATTAAACTCAATTTAATAAATTGTAGAAGAAATAAAGAGGACGTGATTATGAGTCTGCAGGGGAAGTCATGTGCTGTCCACATCAGATTTTTTTGTAAAGTGACCATAAAATTGAGGGGAAAATATCAGTTGGTGTGGTAACACACGAGAAGAAACAAATAAACTTTAAGATTCCATTTCTTACGATTTTCTGCTCGACCTATTTTTTCTTCAATGGTGGTGGACTTGCCTTTGATGAATGACGGTTCATTTTGTGTTTTCTGGTGGAAGATACATACTTTTCTTTAAAAACTTAAAGTTGACTTTGATTTAGGATTTTAACAAGAAAAATCTGATGTGGGCAGCACATGACTTTCCCTGCAGATTTATATTAACGTTCTCTTTATTTTAATTAAATTTATTTCACTTTTAATTCAATTTTCGTTCTCATTCGGTAACCGGACTTATTTTCAAAGGTGACGTAGAGAAAATACGGAAAACTAAAATATCTCGAGAACGGCAAGTCCTAGTGTAATGGGGTTGGTCTTATTATTTTTGTCGTTAAAAATTACGTATTAAACGCGCATTTAATGGATATATTTGAGTATACCTAGTTCTTTAGTTTAGATTTTGACGATTTTTGAGGGCCATTTTGCAAAAAAAGGCAGGTTATTTTTTTCCGAATCATACCAAAATCTAATCAGCATCAGGGTAACCCACAAGTGACTCATCTACCGAATTTTGTGAAGTTCGGTCTAGTAGTTTTTCAGTTAAAGTGGATACAAGCTTTTGCGGGCCATTTCGCAAAAAAAGGCGGGTTCTTTTATTCCAAATCGTACCCAAAACTAATCAGCACCAGACGACTCGCTTTCACAAGTGACTTACCTACCAAATTTTGTGAAATTCGGTCTATTAGTTTTTTAGTTAGAGTGGATACAAAATCTGCACAGACGGACAGACACACAGACACGCAGACAGACAGACACACAGACACACAGACACACACACAGACGTCACGCTAAAAATGGTTTTTTCGTATTCTAGAGGTCTTGAAATGTGTAGATCCGTCGAAAACTTTCCCTATACATTACCATGTATTGCAGGGAAAGTAAAAATCAATCATGCATAAAACAGTGATTGTAAAACACTGTCCGACAGTAATGCAATTTTATTTAAACATCTCTAAAATGAGATGCATTCAGCACTGATATAGTTTAAATTTTCACAGTACTGCAACCATTTATTATATTTGAAAACTTAAAACTTCATCGAAAAGAATGAACTTTATTCAAATGACGTCATCGAAATATAAATCGTGTGACTCTCTGTGGAAAACCCAGGCCGTCCGACTCATCCAGAGGACTTGAGTCGTCCTCTGGATGAGTCGGAAATATAATAGTTGAAAAGTTATAAACACTTTTCAACTATTTGGACGACCGGGAAGGTGTGACTCTCTGTGTAAAAGTAGTGAATATTCCATTCATACACTTTTATTCCAGACTCCAGAGTTAAATAATTTTGCGTTTAAAAAGATCATCAATTTTTATACAACTCATCTTACAATCACTTGTTTACATTCTGCATCTATTAAAAGTAGGCTTCGTGGTAGAAATAATCAAAGCTTGATGGTCATTTAAACTCAAATGTATTGTAATTGCGTTGGAACAGAATATAGATGCACAAGAAATACGCAAAAATAAAGCGATTTTAGGACGGATGCAACACTAAATATAAATTTAAAAGAACTTTAAAAATCACAATTTTTCACAAGGGAAAAATAGATGGATGCCATATTTTATTTTGAAGTGGGTTTTTAAGGCAGAACGGACAGACAGACACCATGAACAAAGTTATAAACACTTTTCAACTATATTGTAAAGTGTTAAAATTTGAAAAACAAGATTTTTCGAACATTTTCTTTAGTATTGGCAGATATACAGCTTTAATTAATGAGCCGATTTTTGTGAGTGATTTTGTGTGTTCTGGTAGGAGGCATACATTTCTCTTTTAATACATAGAATTAAGATAAAGTTTATCTAGAATTACGAAAATAACAAAAAATTAAATTAATGGAGCTCTATTGCAAAGTAAAATTTGCAATGTCTGATATTCTATTGAGTACTCATGTTGATAAATATTTCTACAAAAATAATTGAAATTAAAAGTAAACACTAAAAAACCCCACCATTTTATGGTATAAAAACTCCTTGCCAGGTACAAAAAACAAAAACCTGCATTCCAAAAAGTTATGAAATCTCAAAATGATTTATGCTAAGCTCCCACAGTACCGGAGCTGTGCTTTCAGGTCTAAGGTACCCCTGCTGAAGAATCCTAACCTAAGTGTTTTTTTTTTTACATTCCTGATTAAAAAAAATGAAAAATTATTAAATTTGGTATGTAGAATAATTGCATATAACTATAATAACAGAACCAATATTGGGTGCTTTTATTTTACTTTCAAATGTCATTTCCTTACCACTTGGTAGGAAAAATTAATTTATTTTTCTCTAGAAGTAAGTACTTGATGCTATCTCACATATTTAGGCTTTAATGGTATTAAGGTGGCAATAGCTATGTCTATTTTAATAATAAACACCACTAGTTCAGTTACACTTTTAACAATTAAAGTTGGTTTTTGCACATATTAGCATTTACGCAATTGACTGTTGGTTGAAATCCTGCCAAATTTTGCCATTAGAGACAAAATATTGTGAAATTTTACAAAATACTCCATTAAAACTGACATGTTTGAAATAAACGTGACGGCATATTATTAAAAAATACCTGCAAATTCCGATTGCATCTGCAAATATTCTGCCGCAATTTCATTGCATTTATTTCTAAGCACGCTACCATTTATTTCTCGTCATTAGAAGAAATATCCGGAGTAATCCTACATAAAATTGGGTATTTCTCAATCAAACAAATATACTCAATAGTTTTATTTTTAAATGCTGTTACTCAGCTTGAGAAAATTCCAAACAGATCATTCGTTGTAAAATTAATGGATGTAATACCACGAAATAAAAAATAACTTCTGTAAATGCCAATGAAATTAATACAATGGAGAAAATTACAAAATTTTGAAGGAATGGAGAAAATTTTATATATTTTTTTAACTGTGTGCATCCCGTGTAACGTCCAGAGACTTTGCTAATCAAATGTAATTGTAATTAATCATGAAAATTTAATAACCGTAACGTTTGGCGTGCTTAACTGATTATTGAGGAAGGATTGTGGTAACGGTCTACAGGCAAACTCCAAATAGAGCGAAGCTCCACTTCGTGTATATGTGAGTGTTGCGGTTGTTTGAAGAGCAATTAGAAAGGAACGCGGACTTATGTTTGAAATGTAACCTCGTGGTCCTCAATCTTTTGCATGGTAGAAATTTAAAATTATATTAAGTTGAGCAAATAGGAGGGTGCGATCTAAGAGATTGCAAACAAGGGAGAGTTTTGTTAAACCTTTCTTCTTGTTTAGAGAGCAGTTATACCCAAATAAAATATCCTCCTAGGGTTTTAACTTTAATGAAAAATTACTTAGAGTTCGCTATTCGAATGCATGGAAATGAATACAGTTTATTATCAGATTTCACCGCAGTTAACTACTGATAATAAAAAAAAAAGTTTATGAAAAGTCTCCGATGCGAGGCCTACCGGTAAAGCGGGCTGATCACGACTAACGATAGACACCAAGAGTGTTGATATTAGAACAGTAAAACCATTATGCAACTTCCTAAAATAAATTATTTCCAAAATATGTAATATTTTGACTATGCTTTTACTAGTGTCTAAAATAAGCGCCATCTGTTTTCCAGAACTGTCAAAAATCAAAATAATGTTTTCTCACATTCCTTCACACAGAATTTTATTATGCTATTTTCCACCAATCAGGGCCGTTCATTGGGGATAAGGGGAATGGACATTACTCGAGTAGGGGACCTGTGTGCTAGGGGTCAGGAATCCCATGTTTTATTTTTAAGGAAGGGGAAGACATGAAAAATTAACGAAGAGAAGGAAAGTAAATTATAGAGCTGGGCTCGTGACAAATATTTGTTGGGTGGCCCTGCAATAATGAAAATACAACTATTTAACTTATCATTTATTGCACTACCCACTTTCGGCGACTCTTCTTGAAATAGCCATTAATTTGCAATAACTCTTATATGCCTTCACTAGCATTCATTATAGATGGACGATAGTGAAACAGGATTGCGTTTAAACAAGGTAGGATAAAAAAGTTCCTATTAATTTGCAATAGTTGTTATATGACTTCAATGGCATTCATTATGGATGGACACTATTGAAACCGTATTGCGTTTATACAAGGTAGGATCTAAAAGTTCGGAGACTGTGCTGATATCTCCATCCCTGATTAGAGGAGAGGGGAATTATTTTACCGTGGCGTAGAGGCACATGTGACGCGAGATGTGAAAGAGAAGAAGCAGGTCCGCAGTGCAGGGTTTTTCTAGACAATTCGTGTCAGTGAACTGCAGTCGTTCATTCGTCGAAAACGAAAATGACGTTTGAAGAACAACGTGAGAATACCAAATTCTGCCAGCGTTTGAGGAAATCGCCGACAGAAACATTAGCAGGTGCAAGGTTTAAAAAAGCTTCATAAGACACAAGTTGCAGATTCTGCGAGATTAGCCGAGAAAAATGTTGGACATTAGATTGATGCATGCATAGATATCTAGCCGCACAGATTTTAATACTGAAAGATTGCGAATTATTTTTGAAAAATTCTTTGGCACAATTTTTTGAAGTTTTTTGTAGCAAATAATTCAGAATTTATTATTTTACTAGCAGCTAACCGTCTTCGTTCGGAATATGACATATAAAGAAACGTTAAATTCATAATTATGTGCAGACACCTGTAGTATTTTAAATGACATTGTTATTCAAAACATTCTATCAAAATATTTAAATTAACGCTTTTAAGAAGACGTTTAAGAATCTCTGTTCTCGCTGTACAAAATTATCTTCACTCGCAGATCTGAAGAATAAAATATCCTGGTCCCGTTCGTAAACAAATTTGTAAAAAAAATATGAAATTGGATCAATACATGCCAAAATGAAAGCGCTAAAATTGTACGGAAGGATATACCCGTACCATTTATATTCTCGCAGATTAGAAGATATAGCCGTGTATTAGTAGACGACCCATTCCATATTGCCCAGACCACTGCCGCAAGGACACATATTTTCTTTTCGAGGGAGGGGAAGACACGAAAATTTCCCAAAAATCAAATATGGAAGTGCCCCCACAATTTGTGTGAGAAACCCTGCACATACATTACCATATTTATGCTACATTCCTCTGAGGCTTTTTGTATAATAATTCAGATATTTTATATATCCATTACATAATGTTAAAGAAATTCTGAATTATAGTACTTTTATCCCCTGTTCTCCACTACGAAAAACTATGTAACAAGTTCTACATTTTCTCGTTATGTAGCCATTCGCGTGAATAACGCTACACCACGAAATAAAGCCATAAGAAATACCTCGTTATTCACCGAGCAGACAATTAAATGTAAATCAATGGATATGATACACCGCAGCTATTATCACTCCAATTAATGAGCAAATTTATTGCACAGGAAACTTGCTCTAGATAATTGGCTACAAAATTAAATGGAGGTACGCGGCGAGAAACATGTCATTGTTTTGGTTTAATGGAGTGGATTAGTTGAATGCATTAATGACCTTAAAATAAATGAATAAGTAAAGAATACGAATTCCTGGTATGAGATTAGATCCGTTTGCAATATGTCTTGGGTGTTTAGTAACGGTCTCCACGGGCTCAGTTCTCATCCTCTGGCTTTGACTGGAGTCGGGATACTTTGATAAAGTTCCGAAACGGTCGTATTGTATATATGTTAAGAAAAATAAATGGATTTTAATAGGATAGTATGAAATATTTTTGTACTTTTAGTTATTTATAAAAGCACGCTAGATATTCCACTTTTTTTTTAATTAAAAAAATTGCACAGCTCAAGGTTATGGTAGCGGTATCATGGTGTTGGGCATGTTCTGCTGGTTTGGTACTGGTCTCCTGGTGTTTTCCGGAAGGTCGGGTGTCATCCATGAAGTACTTGGCCATTCTTGCCGATCACGACCTCCCAACAATGATGCACTTTTACCTCACAGGCGACGGGTCATTCATGGACGATAATGCAACCGTCCACCGCGTAGGAACCGTGCAACAGTTGTTGACAGATATGATCCTGACTTCAACCATATACCCTGGCTACGGAAAGGTTCAGATTTAAACCCTATCGAGAACATTTGGGATATTTTGGAAAGATACATCCGGCAACAATCTCCTGTGCCATCAACTGTACAGGAGTTTACGATCTGCTTGTCCAAAGTCTGGTATTTTCTTGACTTAAATGCACTCTAGCACCTTGTAGAATCCATGCCTAACCGCATACGTCCAATAATTTGGCTAAAGGCGGTCCAATAAAATATTGAACCTCACTGGCTGGTGTGTGTATATTTGCAAAATCATTCTAAAATCAAAATTAATAATAACGTGTATAAATATTTTCTTAAATTAGATTTAAAACATGAGAGGCTCAGCAGTTTAGCCTTTCGTTAACGACAACTACGCCACATAAAATTATCAAGGGCGCGGTAGCCCATTGGTTAGCGCGCTGGAGTTGCACTCGGTGGGCCCGGGTTCGATTCAAGCCACTGCCAAAAATTGCCGCCGTGTTCATGCAGAGTACGATCACGTTAAACATTTGGGTCCGAAAGTCCTTCCGAGAGGTTGGTGGTAAGGGAAGGAGGGAACGGTCCCTGTGGATGCCTCCCCCACTGGGTTCCGGTCCAAATTAGGAGGCACTTCCCGACCGTCCAAACAGTTACCTTACACCTTTCTGGTAGATCGGACGGTCTGGGTTTCAACAACAACAACATAAAATTATCAATAATTTCGATAGTGTTTAGCTGTTATTAGTAATTATTCGATAGGATTTTTCATCCTGCTTTATGCACTTTGCATATATATATACAGGGTGCCCCCAAAACATAGACCTCGGCTTTTATTCTTTAAATATTGATCTTAGACATATATAATAAATTACAAAGTTACGTAAAAAAGGGTACAGAATTTTATGAAATCGATTAAAATTTGCAAGGGAATTAAATTTTAAGGAATACAAAATTTAATTTTTTATACGTTACCCGTACAAAAACATTTCAAATGAGTAAAGTGTGCCCCATACACTATTAAGGTGATGTACAAAATTTCAGCATTTTATTATAAAAAATACCAGAAATATGAAAAGACAAAAATGCTGACTTAAACCCCTTTTCGATGCATCGACATGGGTTCTCAGAGGGAAAAACTCATGTTGGCAGATCGCATTTCAGGAATCATACACAAATTACGAAAGAAAAAAATGATTACTTAAATAAATAATAATTTTGCTATTTATTGGTACAAAAGCATCTACACTGTGTAGAAATAATAACTTTACACAAAGCTGTAAGCATTTACATTTTAATTTGTAATTAATCCCTCACCAACTTTGCTTAAACATATCTCTGGGACTTTTTATGATAAAATGCTGAAATTTTGTACATCACCTTATTAGTGTATGGGGCATATTTTAGGCACATTAATATCCTTTTATATGGAATGGTGTACATTCGTTATGTGGACGACGTATTGTTGGCATCTGAGGAAAAGGATTTTAATATGGATTTTGGTTTTTATCTAATAACATTAAATTTGATTGAAACTTCGCCAAACTTGGATGGAAGTATAAATTTCCTGGATTTAAATATCGTATGTCAAGAAGGTGAAACAGTGTTTAGAATGTATAATAAAAGGGATAGTTTTGGTGTTAAGATCAGTTGTGTTTTACCATTGAGTACAAATTTACACAAAAATGTATTTCGAAATAGTCGTAAATCATCTTACGAGAAATAAAAAATTGAATAACAGAATTGAAGATCAGGTTAAATGCGTAAGTTTCATGAATGACGCATTTCGGCAGGGTTATCCAAGAAATTTCTTAAGTGACATTATTACTCGATTTTATAACATAACTGTAACCGAATGCAGTGAAATGTTTTGTATGATTCATGGTAGAGGGAATATAAGGTGTGGACGTTAGGTTATTGGCAGCCTATTATGTGTCTCTGAGGTTTAGTATAGTGGATTATATGACCTTAAAGGAGGCGTGTATGGATGTATAGATTAGTATGAAAGAAGGTGTGGTATGTACAGGTAATGATGATCAACGTGTATATAGAAATATATAAGTCTGAATGGGTTATGTGAATGATTGATTGGTGATTTGAGTACTGTATAAAGGTTCAGTTCTTATAATGTTCATTTTCCATTTGTTGCTATGGTGATCGTTAATTCCTGTCTTGCAAGTATTTTATTTTTATTTGTGGTATTATATATATTTTTGACAATTGACCTTTTCAAATTAGTACCGGCCTCTGGAGTGTTGCCGCGGCTCTAAGCATGCTTTAACCGGGGAGTAGGGGGTCACAACCCTCCCGGCCAATTTGTGGTACTTTTCTATGTTTCGCATTCTATTTTTTACATATTCCATTTGAAGATTTATATAGTAGGCGATGTGTTATGGCTGCATGGCGCCAATTGGATCGTTTGCATTTGGTTATTAGTGTAAATGTTTTAGAGATATTTGTATATATATATATATATATATATATATATATATATTATACTTTTTTACTTTTATAATTTTATACTTTTATTTTGTAAGCTTGTTAGAAAGTTAGGTTTTTCGAGTTACGACTTCTCACTTTTCTTTCATTGGACCTTCAAACCTTTTTATTATATATATAACAAGTATATTTTACATGTTATATATATAATATAACATGTATTATAACATGTATATTTTATTATATATACATGTGCTGCATACATCAGATTTTTTATCAGAGCTTCCCGGCAGGGAATAATCACTGGAAGAATTTGCTTGGTAACAGTGTCTGTGTTAACTGTACAAATCAGACGAACAATGTTAATGATGATATTTTGCGATATTTCCATGTTGCCGTAGTAATGGCTCATGACAATTCACTGTTACTGTCCAGATCCGATCCAGTGGTACTAATTGCTTCACTATGAGAAGTATACTAGTATTTGATTTCTGTTAGTTTAGTTATGGTCTGTATTTAATTTGATATTGACATATCCGATTCAAGTTCGTTTCTAGGCAAATTTAAAATACTCAATTCTAAAAATGCATGTACGCATCTAGTGTTACGACGTATCCTCACAAATTGAGGGTTGTTGTTGAGATCCAGACCGTCTGACCTACCAGAAAGGTGTAAGGTAACTGTTTGAACGGCAGGGATGTCACAAATTGAGGGTATACTGGAGATACAAAAATGAGTCCAAATTTCTGTATATATATATATACACATATATGCTGTCACATAAGTAGTAAATAGGTTAACATAAAATATCTCCGATGGGGGATGTTTGCCTAAAAGAAACACTGGTTGTGGTGCTTTGCTCAAGTTTTTAACTTTGCTCAAGTTGGCTTGCTAACTCAGTCACTCTTCTGTTATCTATACAGGGTGTTTCAAACTCGAATGACTGTCTCTTGGGAGATTGGTGGCAGATCCATGGTTCCAATTTAAGAAATAGTTCATATAAGATTGACCATCAGATTACCACAGTTTTGGTCATGTGATACATTTTAGTGAAATATTGCGTCTTATACAGTCCATCGATATAGGAAGTTCCGATTAGAAAATCGTTTCTTATTCATTTTGAGATCTTTTAAAAACAAACATTGTTCTCTATGCGAAATTAGCCGTGAAAAAATTGTCGAAGTTGTAAGACTAAGGCCGGGATCCAAGTGAAACATTTTCGTTTCGCAATTTTGCAAATTAGTTAGTTGTCACAGTCTTTTGCGAAATTGCGAAATGGAAATGTTTCACTTGGATCCTTTTCTTAAACCATTTCGATCCGATCAAACCAAGTGACGAAAATATAGACATCAGGGTCGTACAAGAATTCAATTTCTTTAGATGAAATTTCCACTCGAAAACTTACACATATCTTTAGCAAAAGTTTTATACAGACTCCAATTATCCGTCGAAAAATGAACGATATCTCCAGTCGTTTTAATTGTATCACATTGGAACTTTTTTTTGGCTAATAGGGCTATGGAAAATAATTTTATAAATGAAAATAAAACTCTAAATGGCCTCTATAGAAATTTACATTTTGCCAATTCAATTGATTTCCTTGCAAGGTTTGGAGTCGGCTTGCATTCCGGTTGAGATCGGAAAATTTCGAATTGCGCACAGTCGTCAAAATTCAGTCTATGAAGAAGTCACAAATGAATATTTATTAAAATATATGAAAAATTGTTCACTTCACCAATGATGGAGCAGAAAAGTACAAAAATGAAATAAAAAAAAAACTCTACATAATTATAAACACGTAGATAGTATTCTAATTTGTGAGTCTCGATAGATTTGAAAAACAATGATTCGAACTGTTCTGGACAGGGATGGACTTATAAAACTTTCAAGCCGGGTTGGACTTTAGAGTTCATAATGTTTCTATACACAAATTGGGTTCATACTATTGTCGATTTTGCCCATGGTTAAAATTCTAAAAAAGTCTAAAATTCGCCGCTAATGCTGAACTCTACCCCGTGTATACGGATATTACGCACTAACCTTCACACCTAAAAGCTAAGGCAGTATCTCCAAATCTGTTGACCTTGTCAAGGAAGTGTTCATCCGCCTGTTCAGATCATAGCAATGAATCCTGCCAAAAATTGTGCAATATGTAGACACAATTGAGGGAAGTCATACTACATGTGTTCCAGTATACAATATATCTGTCAAGAATTCATGAAGAAATACTTGAAGATCAAATGAATTTACGAGAGCAGAAAGGTTAAATACTCAGAAGCTTGCGGCAACAATCAAACCCGGTGGCAAGTAGTCTGCGCGAAGAGAAGTAAAAATTAACTGTCAAACACTTTGGCGAACAAGTTCCACGCCAAAGAACACTTTCACTTCGCCCGGCAACCCCATTCGCATACGTAAGAAACACGAAAACAGAAACAAAACCAGAAGACCTAAGTAGAATTGAGAATAAAAAAATAAAACAAATAGGGATAGAGAAACATGTATCCTCTGTTGCTGCTT
The DNA here is from genome assembly GCA_951213105.1 of Amaurobius ferox. Classification (NCBI taxonomy): domain Eukaryota; kingdom Metazoa; phylum Arthropoda; class Arachnida; order Araneae; family Amaurobiidae; genus Amaurobius; species Amaurobius ferox. The sequence continues at coordinate 99,090,736 of OX578134.1, forward strand.
CAGAGTAGTAAGGTAGCACGTGGGATTTTATGAGCTTGCTCCAGCGCTGGTGATAGTGCCGCGCTGAGATAAACGTTGTGATGCTGCGGACCTTTGACAAGTTTTTTTAACACGAAAATTTTGGATTTATGTTTGTATTCGGTGTATTCTGGGGATTTTCAAAAGCATCAATTGTGATATGAATGCTTTGTGTGTTCTCTTGCGTTGTGATCAGATGATGTTCAAGCTTTTGCAATAGATGTCAAAAATTTTGGAATTTCACATGGAAAGTCTTTCAAAGAATAATGTGATGTTACTAAGACATGCATCGATTGTGAAATGCGATGCAATTTTAAAAGCGGTATTTAAGAATAGTTTTCATAAGGCGAGCTTGCATTTTATGAAATTACCATGTAAGTAGACAGGAGTTTTATCTAAAATTTTGTGAAGAGATTTTACTAAGTGTAAGTTATCTGATAATGTTTTATTATAATATATATATATGATTTTAATTAGCTATTATATGAAAAAGTTATCTGGAAATTTATTTCATATTTTTAATTAGGATTTCACAATTTCTTTGAAACATGTTTTTCTAATTACACCATTCAATTCCATATTAGATAATGCTTAGAACTAAAAATAAAATAGTTGAAAACATTCAATTCAAATTGACAAATGTTCAAATATCCTTTGAGTTTATATTGTAATCAGCCGAATAGAAAATAAGCAATATCATTTAAAAGCACAAGTGATTCTAAATTGATTCATATAGTAACGTTTGAAAATAACATCAAGGTGTGAATTTAACAGTTCTGTAAAAATTTAAGTCTATATAAAGCTATACTTTTGTAAAACTTTAAGATAATTAATTTCCCATTACTTGCAATATGAAATGCAAATAAATAATAATAAAATAGCCAATTATTTAGTAATTAAGTTGTAAACTATTAGTGGAAAAATGGAAAGAACTGTGGTTAAATACTTCTCTAAATGGACTGTTTAAATTATTAAATTGTATGATATAAGCAGATTTTTATTTGCTGCTTACTCAACCGGAATTACATATAGCAAAATGAAGTAATCGAACATGGACTTTGGTCAACTTAGTGATTTGGAACTAAGCAATCCCAGTGTACACAAATGGAAGATGTGTCTGAAATCCGAAAAAACATCGATGTGTCAACATTTTTCTTATAAGTAAGCATTGTGAGATTAGACTGGGAAACCAGGAAGAACTAGAGAATGCACGTGAGCAGGTGACAAATTTCTTTGCTACTCTGCATTAGGAATTTTGCAGATAAAATGGTATTTCTTTTATCTCCTCTGTTAGGTCACTGCATACTGAACTTGTTCCTATGACACTGAAACCTTTCTAGTCGTTGTCTTTCATACGTGTGGATTAAGTACAGAATAATATGCTGCATATGATATTCAGATGTTACACCTGATGCATATTTGATGGGAGGTGTGTTATCTGTAAAATCCCTATACCACGGGAGTATTGCTAGTTGAAATTTTTACATTGTTTTCAAACCGAGACGTTGTAAACGTGATCGGTTTAAGAAGGGATTCTAGAATGGAAATATATATCGTGAGAAAGTAATTCTAAAGAAGTTAAAGTAAGATGCATGTAAATTATATACCTTAATATATGGTGTTACTCCCTGAAAATTAAATATATAAAAGTTCAATACTCCATATCAGTTAAATGTGAAAGCTGGAAGAGATATTATATAGAATGTTATCTCATGATTGAAACATGTTCAAATTTACATGCTAATGAGTTAAAGTTGCTTGGAAGTTACTTAAAGTTACAAGTGAAATAGTTATTTAGAAATTATATTCTGAAGTGGTAAATGTTATTATGTTAATGTAAAATTTTGGAAGTTTTAATTCATGGTTATTAAGAAGCTTTGAAAAACAAATCCCACTATTTTATTACACGAATTGAAAAATAAGATTGATTATTTCCATTTTTACTAAAATGACTGACTTATAATTATTTGATTCATTTTTCTGTCGATATCCCATTGACTTATATTTAATTAAATTTTGAAGCTAGCAGTCAAAACAGTCATATTTCATAGTCAAAATAATATTTGTTTCCTGTATTATCAATCTTGGTGTAATAGCATCTTAGTGCGTTTGCATGCTTGTATTACTTTCTGCTTATTGATACTGAACCAGCGAGTCTTACGCGATCAAAAATTCTGTGATAATCTAATTTATAAATCAACTCTAGGTGATACAAATTAAGTTCACGTGTTTGTTGCATTCATGGATGTATAAATATATTTATACAATATTCAAATACTTCTGAGTGATTTGCAGATTTCATCATTATATTTTGAAGGATACTATTAGCTTGAAAAGTTATGCCAAGCGTTTATTTTATCATAAAGTTTTTCTTGTTTTCGGATAAATATTTTTGTTGGGTATGCAATATTTAAGATAAAACGATGGATTATATCTGATCTGCTTTTCATCATTCGTTAATTATATTTGTATACGGTAAAAACTTTATTAGTCGGATAAATTCGTCTGATTTGTTCAAGTTTGCCTAATTTGTCAAGATTTATTCAAGTATCATACCATGGATTACCATAAGTTTGCTCTATACTGCAGTTTAAAGTACGGCCATCCTCATTTTAGTAAGCAGTGAAAAGTTTAGTTGCATTTAATTACTTATATTATGTCTGATGGTGTGGATAATACGAATGAAATTACACCATCCTGTGGAGTGAAATTCCGTCTCGGATCCCAAAGACGCAGGACATGGGAACCCGAACAAGAGTACCCAAGACCCCAGAACAGACGAAGACTAGGACGCAGAGCGTCTTCTGTTGTGGCCTGTTTATGGGGCGATAAAACTCTGAGATGGGCCAAAAGGTCAGAGTCTTTCTCCGAAAGACAAACGTACCGTCCTGTGTACTGGAAAAGTCTAGACGTGTGCGTCAAAACACCTGATGGATCGACGAAAAGGGTGAGTATACAATTTTTTTAAATTTATTTTATTTAATATCGTTGTTTCATTAAAAGTGATTCCTTGATAAAAGTAGGCATATGGAAATTATGTACTTTTACGAGGATTTTATCAGGTCAGAAAATTGCGTGTGTAATATCGGAAGCAATTGCACACTCCTTTTTTTTTAGCAAATTTTAATTTCTGTAATAGTATAAGGGATGTTCAGTGACGGAACTTTAAGTTCTGCCCCCCCCCCCTTTTCAAGATTCTGGCCTGGACCCCTGGACCCCTTACCACTTATAATTTCCTGAATATTTATTTTACAATTTCTTGTTGGACTCCCTTACAGATCTGCGTTTCCGTGAATTGCGGGGTTTTGCTGTATTGTAGATTCAGCCATGGGGATGATTTTGTTATAATGATAAAAGTAACTATATAATGATGAATTAGTATAATGATAAAGGTTCGACAAATTTTCTTTACTAAAAAGCATACTTGAATATGTGGTCTTCTGAAAATAGGAGAAGTTCTGAAAGGAAATGCATTGCAAAAATACTTTCAAAATAAATCGGTTAAATATAGATATGTTTTATCGATTAAATATATCGATTAAATATAGATATGTTTTATCGATTAAATATAGATATGCTGTTAAATATAGATAAATTAATTGAATAATTTTATGAATTTCAACGAATAAGAGTCAAGTATTATTAATAATAAGCATGCAATTGACAGATTATTACATATCTTGATTATCGGGAATTTTACTTTTTTTCAAATTAAGCTCAGCCGCGTTTGATTGGAATAAAACTGATTCTATTTTATTAATTAAAACCCAATCATGTTATAATCATTATCCTATTGAATTGCGTTATAAGTAGTCTGTTAAAATGAAAATCATATAAGTTAGTTTTTTTACTTCATGTTTTGTTTATTACAACTTGAAAAATGTAAAACGCAGCAAAAAGTTGCTTAAATTATCTAGGCTAGAATATTGATAACGTCGATACGATACATTATTGATACTGTAAGGAACGGTATTAATACAACATCCATACATTACTAATTGATAAGCTTTATCTAAACATCGCAAAAACTTTATCGTTACTAATACACACATTCGTGTCCCCGGCCACACAAAACAGCTACTGTAAGCCTTCGGGTCAGTCGTGTGGTCTGGGTCTTCCACACATGCATGTCTTTACTGAAGGACATCTAAGTAATCTGTGAGCTGAGAACGAGACGTACGTAACTGCGCAACTTCAAAATTTGACAGATGAATTTATTTTACGAAATGAAACTGCTAAGTTTTAGTTCACTGCGTGCTCCAGGAGCCGAGAACGAGCCCTTCAAAGATGACGTACGTAAATGACATAATGATGTAACGTTATGATGCAGAAATTTAGTAGATAAAAATGTTCCACAAGATTAAAATGTGTGCCGAGTTTCAATTATATCTATACGTTCTCTGGGAATCGGAGTACGAGCCAGTCAATGGTGTTGAACGAAAGTGCAACGTGAAGTTAATGAAATTGGCGCCCTCTCAAAAGACTTGGCAGAGTAATGAAGTTTTCTATTGAAAAGTTATAGACGTTGATCTGCAATCTGCTGGCTGAAGTTGCTGTCCAGGATTGTTCAAAAGTAAAATGCATTTATATTAAGTAAAAAAATACGTCTGCGATGTTGTTTCAAAGCATGTCCTTGTTAAAAATTGATAGCAGAGTGAAGAAAATATAGAGGTTTACAGCAGAAATCTTCAAATATTTAAAACTAATTTGAAAGTAAATTCAAAACAATATTTTGAATGTAAACGTTTCAGAATAAACTAAACGTTTTGAGAATTACATTATTGAAAAAATATAGGTGTTCTAAAATACCGTTGTTGATACTATATATAAATGTGCACAGTTTCAACCTTCTGGGTCACCGAAGAGGGGGGGGGGATGTTTCTCTAGGGTCTAGAAAGATTTTCAATCTTCATTCTGTAAACTCTTGAAGAAATCGGAAGTCCAGTTCTATCTGTGGCCAATACTATACATGTGCAAAAATTTAGCCTTCTGAGTCACCGGGGTTTCTGGAGAGTCTGGAGATATTTTAGAACCATTTCCACCCCTTTTGTCCATATTCGGGGAATAAATCGAAAATCAAGCTCCATCATGTGGTAGATACTGTAAGTATGCAACGATTCAAGTTTCCAGGCCTGCCACGGGGGGGGGGGAGATTTTTTCCCCAAAAAACCTTTCAATTTCTCCATCCCGAGGGAATAAAAAATCTGGCTCCGTTAGGTTCTCTCCTGTGGTCGGTACTGAAAGTATTCAGCCTTTTACGGGGCTAAGTGGAGTCAGGAGGGTATGGGAAGACAGATACGCGTTAGATAATGATTAAAAAGATAAACATTAATAAAAAAATATTTTATTTTAAATTTCTCTGAAAATAGACAAGGTAAAAACTTAGTGCTTCATTTTAATATATATTTACGACAGAATTTCAATCCTTCACAATTTTCATGTGATGTCACATGCAGAGTTATAAAAAATTTCAGTACATTTGCCTTGCAGCACTGTTTTGCCTGAAATACTGGATAAGTGACATTTATGGGTGAAATATTATCGATATCCGAGAACCTGCGGCAAAAAATTCCAGTGGCCGAGTTTTTGTTCTTTCGACTCTGGCAGTGAAAGTGCCGCCGACAGTTTTGGCATGAATTTGAGGTGAAAAACGAAATCCATTTAGTCGTGAAATGGTGCGTAACAGTCGGCGTTTAAAATTCTTCGTCGTATTTTGCCCCGCTGAAAACTGAATGATTTTTGTAGAAATATGAAAATGATAGAATGTCTTCAGCTTAAATTCAGAATTACTTTTTGAATCTAATTGTTAGCTATTAAATTACGTAATGATTTCAGAATCGCAATTTAGAGCTTGAAGTCTTCATTTTCTAAGGGGCGTTTCTGACCATATGCAGTGTAGGCAAATGCTGGGTTCCATCTTCTGTGCTCAATGTATATATTTTTACTGTGAAAGTTTTATGGCGTATCGTAGAATTTACTTTTGATTAAGTGCCCGGCAAATGTTAAAGCGGCCTTATATTTTCTCATTAAATCTGTTGAAGAAATCGAAGAAAAAAGAAACTAATACTCTTAAAAATTTGGTTGCAACTTTGTTTTAAAAAGTTTTATTTTGTTAACGTCGAAACTACAGAGGGTATTCACACATTCTTGTAACGATATTGAATTTCTCCATGAATTAAATTTAAATACAAAAAGCAACAACCCTGACTGGCATCAAGTCGGAATAGGGTTTAATTAGCGTATGCATCATTAAAAATATTCTTTGCTTTTAAATGTCGCTAGAAAATAAACAATGGATCGAAGGCTAAATTTTTGCGCTTTCCGAAGAGAAATACTCTTGTTAAATTATAATACTTTTATTCGATTATTAAAAAAAGATGTGAAAAGCATGGTTTTAATATTTCTACATGTAAATTAAGTGACATAATTAATGAAAATGGAAAGAAACGTCATTTACATTTGACTGGGAAAAAGGTAAAATATGTATACCCTACAAAGTTTGGTTCAGAGAAAACAAGGAAAGTTTTGCTAAAGGTTTTATGGTTATTGCTGGATTCTCTTATAACGGAAAACTTAAAATAAGGAAAGTACAAAAAAAATGTCAAGATTAACTCTGATTACTATCAGAAATATGTTTTAACACCTGTTTTCAAAAAAAGGCATTCCATTACTTTATCCAAACAATCTTCAATGTGTTAAGTTCTATCAGGATAAGGCTATCAGCCATACCTCTAAATCTACTGCTATATTTTTTTATAAAAATGAGAAATGAAACCGGAACTGAGGCTATTCCATTTAAATGCATCCCACCCAAGTCCCCCGACCTGTCTCCAATGAATTACTGTGCATTTGGACTTTTAAAACAAGCTCTTTATAAGCGGCATCCGGAAACATTGGATGAACTCTGGAAGATTGTGGTGGAGGAGTGGAACAAAATCAACCGTGATATTTTAAGAAAAACTCTTTTATCTTGGAAATCAAGATGTAATATGATAGTTCAACAAAAGGACTACCAGACTGTACATATTAGAAAATAAAATTCTTATCTTTGTTTATATATATTTTTTTTCAAAATCGTTACAAAAATGTGTGAACACCCTCTGAAATTATATTAATCGAAAATTCGGCAATATCTGCGCCGTGGTCAATGCTATAAGTGTTCAAATTTTCAGTCTTCTAAGTCGGCGCCGGCGGTGGAATTTTAGAGGGTCTGGAAAAAATTTTCAATCTCTCCACCCTTTGGTCCACTCCCGGTGGAACATAGAAAACCCGACTCATTTGGGTTTATTTCCTGTTACCGATACTGTAAGTGTGCAAAGAATCAGAATTCTAGATCACAGGGGAGTGGGCTTTGGAAGAACCTGGAAGGACTTTGCAGACGTTTGTCTCGTTTATACGAACTGTACCCTGTGTATTTTTTAACGGTATACTCCAATCGACACCGCACTTTGCAGATCGATTTATTTATATAAAATCTTGGTTGATATTGATTTTTAAGAGGATCACATGAAAAAATAATGTTGTAGGCATATTGATGATGGCAAGGAAAAACTTTCTATAACCTGCAAGGACAAGGTATATACAGTCGAATTTGCCTTAAACTGAAATCAGGGGACCGAAAGAATTATCCGTTTAAAAAAGGTTTCCGTTTCAAGCAGGTCATTTCAGGAAAAGCTAAGTTTAAAAATTTAGCTGGAAATGCCGATAGTCCATATGTAATTGCTCACCTATATACCAGACTTTAAAAATTTTAAAAAGTGTATTTAGATAAATCAGATTAATACTATATTATACCATAACAGCTAATTTAATTATTTTAAATATGTATATACGTAAATTTTTGCATACTGCGATCACAAGAGTATATGTAATTAAATATATAGTGTAACCCATGTCCTTAACTGTTGGTTTCATACCTTAAAACCTAGATGAATTGACTTCAGGCAAAAAAATAAATTAAAAAAAAAATGCCAGATGAACATTCAAAATAATCTAACATGGTTTCTTGGACACGTATCTTACTAACGATGTGACTTTCAGTTGAAAATCGTGCATTGATTAATATTTCTAGTATTTTAGAGTCTCCCTGATTAACGGAAAATTCTTGAAGTTCTGAAATGGCTTTCAGAAAATCGTGATAATAGAAAGTTCTGTGAAAAATGGTTCTCATGGAAATAAATGGCTAAAATAGTTGGACGATTTTTCCTTTCGTTGTTCGTTATAACAGGTGCTTTTTATTAACACAATATTTTTAATTGGCCGCCCCTTTCCGCGTTGTGCAGGTTCCGTTTCACACAGGGGAAAAAACATGCATTTACTATATTTTTGGACAGGGCTAAAAATATTTTGCGCTTATTACAGTATTCCGTTTCAAACAGGTTCGACTGTATATATATATATATATTTTTTATAGATAATATATGTAGGGATTTATCACTTTGTTTTATTTTGACTCCTGCGAGTATTGCTATTCAACACAAACGTTCAATTCGGTTTTACGGGGGTCCAACTTTTGAAAGCATACACCAATAAACATCAAACTTTGCAGTTTGAATAATTAAGTCATAATTTATAATTAAAAATTTCGATTTAATCAATATCTCTGTTTATTTATTAATATTAAAGATCTCAAGAAAAATGATTAAATATTTAATTTCGGACATATTCTTGCTAGTCCACTACACGATATAAAACATTTGCATGCATTTTACTCAAAGTTGCAGGGGAATCAGCTGTCCATAATGGGGAGTAAGGTTCCTGATAGTTATAATATATAAAATCCAGCTGCACTTAAAAATGTAGTGGAATTTTTAGATTTAAGTATAGATTTCAGTAAAATACCTGTAAGTTTTACTATCTATGAAAAAAGAAAAGTTTTAATATACCTATAAACGGTCTGATCAATTGGAATTCCGATCTTCACTTGAATATATTTAGGAATGTCTTCTTGGGGGGATTGGCTAGAATTCAGAGAATTATCTACAATGAAGACATCCGTATTGGTTTTGATCGGACATTTCTACAGCAAGCATATCTACAGCAATACCCCATTCCTTTTATGCTACATTATATTGATAATTTATACAGTAACAATAATGCTTATTGTTCAAAGTTAAAAGCTATTATATATCATTTAGCAGATGAAGGTTCGCATACTATGAATAACAGGACCGCAGAACGATAACACGAAGTTATATACAGGTCATTGTGGTCTAAAGGACTAGTTGCTCATCCAGTGATGGTCTTCATATTACCATTGGACTTTTCTTTTTTAACGGTCTTGTGATAATGCTATTGTCACTCCGGGGGTTGGCTTCAGCCAGGGCTGGCGTCCAGGAGTGCAATGCCGCGGCATTTATGACAAGCTTGTTGACAACTGGGGTGTAAGGTCACAACCCCTTACCGCCATTAAGTAAGCTTCTCGCTAAGCTTTCCTTCTTTTTTCAAAATTTTCAAATTTTCAAATTCTTTTTATACTTTTTATATTTATATCGTGTATAGTATTTGTAGCTGCTTTGCGCATATATGCTATAACATTTCAATATCTTTAATAACTTCCATTTTCCATCTTATATATTTTATATATATATATATATATATATATATGTATATATATATATATTTATATATATATATATTTATATATATTTATATTTATATGTATATATATATATATATGTATATATTTATATATATATATATTTATATATATTTATATTTATATGTATATATATATATATATGTATATATTTATATATATATATATATTTATATATATTTATATTTATATATATATATATATATTTATATATATTTATATATATATATATATATATATATTTATATTTATATTTATATATATATTTATATTTATATATATATATATATATTTATATATATTTATATATATATATATATATATATATTTATATTTATATTTATATATATATATATATATATTTATATTTATATTTATATATATATATATATATATTTATATTTATATATATATATATATATATATATATATATATATATATATATATATGTTTATATATATGTTTATATATTATTAATATATTATTATATTATATTATTATGTTTATATATTTATATATATATATATATATATATATATATATAAACAAAAATGAAGCTTCTGCAGACGATAATTAGCTGAATATTTCAGAAATAAAACCAAGATTTTCATGAAGGTCATTAACTGTGGCTTATCTTATCAGTTTGCCGAAATTATTTACAAAGTAGCTGAAAAAATGAGCAAAGGTTGCAGAATGTTTTACAGTGTATAGTTGAGAGTATAGCTAGTCATAAATTCGCTTATGCAGGTTTTGTTGGATATTCTTAAATTTGGTTGACTTTCGGCTAATAGATTATTACGCTTTACAAAAGGCTTTGCACAGTGATGCTTTATTTATAATCATCGTGTATATGTTTAAGAAACTTATTACCAGTAAATATCATAAATATTTTACGTTCCATATTATTCACGAAACCCTTTTCTCGTGATAATCGGAGGCGCAGATCTAGGTGACCCTGAGGTGGGGTAACGTATAGAGCAAGGTTAGCGGAGGTTGAATAAAGGATTCGGACTTCCAGACGTAGGTTTCTAGTTGGAAAGTCAAAAATGGAAATCTGGGAGTATTTCTTTTAAGAACTGAACTCATCCACCATATTGTTTCTTAATGAGATGTGCATGTAATTGCTCTAAAACATTCAAGGCTAGTTCTTATCTAACACAGCTGACAGGATATATACACGATGTTTGTTGTCTATTTGCCTAAAACTAGTAGGTTCATTTAAAAAGCAAATAGTTGCAAGTGTACTATCATATAAAGAGGGCAAATGTGGGAGAGACAGGTTGCTGCATGAAAGTAGGTTAAAATGCAATTTCGGATTTAAACATCCTGCTTAAAACAGTAGAAATGTTGATTTTTGTTAACCACTAGATCTGTTTGCATTTTAATAGTTTTTTCTCAGGGAAACACTTTATATGGCTTCACTTATTTGTAATGTTAAAGTGATTTTAAAAGTATAGTAGAAGCCCAATATAGCACGGCTGTTAGGACATCCCGCGTTATAGCTTAATCGCTGTATATTGGACCGCGCTGTAATGATAATCATTTTTCTGTAGGCATACTCTTTATTGCGTTATTATATTCGATTCCATAGTATATCGGACTACGCTATATGGGGCTTCTACTACAGTGGGCATAGTGCATATTGTCTACACTTCAAATTAAAAAAGTATGTATGCCGTAAAATTAAAATCCCCCACATAAAAATATGAAGACATTTTATATTCCGTGAAAATCCTTTTGTATTCCATCCCTTTTTTACGCTTTTATTAGAAATCTTGAACTCCTTTATCACGACAATAAAATGGATGAAAATGCTGATTTTGATATTTCCAGTGAGAAACAATTGTGTATTTGCAATTTTTATTTAGTGTGGTGTAATATATATTTTTACAGTAAATTATTTCATTTTATGTATTTCTGATCACACTATCAGTTTCAGAAGTAAGTTAATTTATTTTTTATATTTTTATAAGAAATTGAGAAAAGTGGTATTTTATCCAAAAATATTAATTTTTACCCCCTCTTACTTAACATTAAAAATTCCTATTATAACCCCTCAATATCCATTGATTTTCAGTCTGGTTACTACCCACCTGTATATTTTTTCGATTTTTTTTCTTTTTTGTAAAAAAGTGTTACAATTCTATTATGATAATGAGAAACTTTCCTCAATGTTGAAAATAAATTTAATTTAGTTGCAGCACATTTAAATTCTCAGGCTGTTCGTTAATGTTATCTAACTGCATATAACTTTCGAAAAAGAAGGACATGACAATTTATAGATTTTTACTTTTTGCACGTTTTTCTCATATGACAATAAAATAATTTGCCGTATGCACTACGTTCTATGTGATGATTGCTTGTCAAAAATTATATTGTAATAAATTAATAACTTCAAATCTATTTCAATGCCTAAATATACAATTACTTTTTGTGAGGCGATTACATTTTTGAATAAATACTGAGAAAATATATATATTCTAAAGCATTTTGTCGTCAGAAAAGGTCAATTTTTCGAAATATTATGCTTTAATTATACCAGGTCACATCAGAAGTTTACTTTCCGTGTAATGCATGGTAATATATAGAGAAAGTATTGGAATCGTGTTGAAAATCGCAACCCGAGTTTTCAACGGATCTACATGTTTCGAACATTTTAGAACCTGAAAAAACTATTTTAGCATGACGTGTGTATGTATGTGTGTGTCTGTGTAATGGATACATCCACTTTAGCTGAGAAACTAATTGGCCTAATTTCACAAAATTTGGTAGATAAGTTATTTGTGGGTTACCCTGGTGCTGCTTAGATTTTGGTACGAATTGGAGAGAAATAAACTGCCTTTCTTTGTAAAATGGCCAGAAAAGAAGTATATTCCTACTCTATCTGGAAAGCTAATGGACCAAATTTTTCAAAATTTAGTAGATAAATCACCTGTGGGATCTTCTGCTATTGATTAGATTTTGATACGATTTGGAAAGAAAGAATCTGCTTTTCTTTGCGAAATGGTCCGCAAAAATTATCAAAATTTAAAATAAAAACTGCCTATGCACAAATATATCAATTAAATGCTTGGTTTATACGTAATTTTTGACGGCGAAAATAATAAGGCCAACCCTACAACTCTATAGGACTAACAGTTCTCGAGACATTTTAGTTTCTTCATATTTCTACCGCGTCGCCTTTGAAAATATGCCCAATCGGCCAAATGAAAACGAAATCTGAAATGAAATTGCACATTCAATGTAATTTTAAAAATACATCTGTGCTATTTTGTGCTATTAAACTCAATATATTAAATTATAAAAGAAATGAAGTAAAAATTAATTTGAGTTTGTAGGGAAAATCTTGTGCTGCCCACATCAGATTTTTAATTGTGTATCGTAATGTCCGTTTTAACTATTGTAAACGGAAAATGTGAGACCAAAAACTGCGAATAAACTTACTGAATTTTATCCGAGCTTTATTTACGAATCGTTATTCACGTGAAACCATTTCGGCTCCATCGAAATAAAGCCACCGCCGATTTTTTTCTGCCAATATATAAAAGAGTAGAATATAATATACAAAATAATGCCCTTAAATTTGTACATAATATTTACTAAAATACATAAATTAATAAATAATGAAATTTCTATTAAACAAAATCTCCCACTGGACGAGAAATTTTTTTTTATAAGAAAGTACAAATTTTGCTGCATTTAGATCGATATCCTAAAGTATAATAAAGTAGCTCAATGTTTGTTTTATTTAAATCTTTGCTATTTCTTCAGTGCTGCCTCTGGTATCTTTTACAGTGTTGTAAACAAAGGCGTCTTTAATACCCATTATAAAATAATAAATGTAACAATACTGTATCTCTAATCATGTGGATCAGACTCAGGAAGCGGAAGAGATAAATCTGCATAAAATACATTGCATGATGCAGTGTTCTTGGGAAAGATAAGGACTATATGTTTCTGTTGAAGAGATGTTTTATTCTGTAGATTGCTTTAATGGAATGGAAAAAACTGGATTATGTTTTGCTTAGAACGAAATAGGTACGGCTAATGAGATAACATTGAATACAGCAAATATGCAAAGTTAAATATTTTTGAAAAAGATGGCAATAGATAAAACTTTTTACATAAGAAAATCTGATGTGGGTAGCACGTGGCTTTCCTTATGCATCGTGATGATTTTTTTACTTTCTTTATATACATAATGTATAAGGAAAGTATTGTGACGGGGTCGAAAATTCGAATTCGAGTTTTCGACGGGAGAGCACGTTTCAAGCATCCCTGATCACGAATCAAACGTTTTTGAAGTGGTGTGTGTGTGTGTGTGTGTGTGTGTGTGTGTGTGTGGCGAAGATAACTGACGAACGAATGGACCGATTCGAACGAAATTTGGTACAAAAATCACAGTCCGTAAACACTGGAAGCCTATTGTTTTTATACCTAATCGAGTGTTCAGAACCCCCCTAAATTTTCAGTGAAATTTTGAAAAAATCGCCAAAATATCAAAACCGCTAATAAAGTTACGCAAATAGACATTTCTTATGTAATTTTTCATTAGAAAACGATTGACATAAATTTTAGAACGCTAACATTAACCGTTCTCGAGATATTGCCCATTTTTCAAACAAAATTATCAAAAAGTCATATAAAATAAAAAAAAATATTTTCTATTGAGAAACATGTTCACTTTTCATATGTAATACCATGTGATAAATTTGGTGACATCATTCTCGTGGATCTAGCTCGTTCCATTCATGAAAAAATATACTTTGAGTAATATTTTTGAATTTGAACTCCAATAGTCATTTATCTGCTGTAAGAATAACTTATTTCTTCGTCCATAACGCTTGGCGAGATTTTGGCGACGAATTTGGTGGAATGTCGCCAACTTGGCGACTTTTTAAAATGTTGCTAAATTAACGAAAAACTCGCCAAATGGATAAAAATGATGCTAAATCAATGATGACTCATTAATGATGAAGACATGGAAAATGACGACTCAATGATGAAAATTCAATATCTTGGATAGAATATAAATAACTACTATAATGCTAATCTTTTTTTTTTCTTATAAAAGTAGCAAATTCATTGCATTATATAAGGAAAGTCATGTGCTGCCCACATCAGATTTTTTTTTATATATATTAAAAAACATTAATTTTTAATTTAATTTTTTGGTCATATAAATAACTCGTACTATGAAAATTAAAATGTAGGCTTCTTTTGATTCATTGAAATTAATATTAACGCCATGCAAAATACAAAGCAAAATAACATTGGTATTTAATACATATCAAGTGAAACAAGTTTGTAAAATTAGTTGGCGTTGAAACAAAAACTAGTGCTTTTTATCGTGAATTGAATATGCTAAATACATGGGCAGGATAATGAACTTATCATATAATATTGCTAAAGGAAAACCAAGATGTTTAGCTATACTTAACACTTTTCTAATTTTATGTAACTTTTCCATAAATTTGAGCAAAATGCGTAATATCTCGACAAAATTCGTTACCAGCATTCTAAAATAAGTGCCATATATTTTCTTATGAATTGTATATAAAATGATTGTTTATATAATATGATTGATAATCCTGATTTTAAAGATATTTTTAAAATTACTCAAGCAACATTTTTAAAATCACTGGATTATGTTTGTAATCAATATAGTTTCAATATCCATTGATGGGTATAATCGTACCATACTTATCCCATTAATTTCCACCTGACTATGGTCGTGTGTATTTTCGCATAACCCACGATATAAAATTCTAATTATTTGCCCAGTAATTTTGTCGTTACGTTTCCCCGAATATTGAAGAAAATAAGATAACAGCTTTCAGGAACCTTACAACCTTGTCAAGGCTCATGCAGAAAATGATTTTTGTGAGGCCCTCTACTTGAAAAACGGGGGTCGATCTTTCAGTTGGTCTTTTCGTCAAGACGTGACCTTTGGGGAGGAAAGTCGTCTGGTAACCTCAATGTTCTTAAAACTTTTTCAATAATGAGTTTTCAGCTTCAATTCCGCTGACAGAATGCTTTTTAGATGGTTTTGAATACTTCAAGTGATTTTAGTAACATTTTTATAGTGACTGTCATTGATAGCAAAAATTGTAAAATTTAAAGAAATACGGTAAAATAGAAAAAAATAAATGTGTTTTTTATGTCTTTTTTATACCCAAATTCTATTTTGTGCCTTTAAGTGTATAAAGGCATGTTGACACTCAATTTACAATGTTAGGTTACTTAAAAATATTATTAAAAGGTATGTACAGAGAGATTATACGTGAAAATACAAAAACACTTAAGTGTAATTGCTCAGTTATTGCGTCTCAATTTAGCAGCTGGCTTTCAAGAGCATCTAACATTTTAACCCAACTTGTACATTTAGCAGAAGAGCGGAATTATATTTTCATTGCAGATACCATCATCCGTGGACCAGGTTTAGTGCTGTTTAGCAAATAACTGTATGAACAGCAAGCAAGAGCAATAATAGCTAAACGGAATAAAAAGTGGTGAAATTTACGGATATATAAATGGGAAATCAAATAAGCTGATACATTGGACGCATACAGCGGATATGTGTTAACATATACTGCTTTATTACTCCTCTCTCTATTGCCGACTATTATTGTTCAGAGAATTATTCACCATATGAGATAATACTATGGAAATCTTAAATTCCGAATAATTAGGGATTAAAAATAATACAATTAATTACAAAAATCTAATTCTGGTGTTTTACCCAATGCGTCTGCACGTAAAATTTCAGAACGACACACGAACATTTGCATGGAATTACAGTATTCATACCTGACGCACATACACACAGACGTACATTTTACCAAAACTGGACATATTTTCGGCACATTTGTAAAATGTGCATTTTTATCAAAATTTTCATATCAGATATTTTTGTGAAAAACAATATTTTTCCTATTTTATAGTATGAGAAAACAAAAACATTAAAATGGGCATCTCTGTGATTGAATATGAATGCCCTTACTGTGTTCATATTGGAACTTTAGAACTAAATTTATTCGAATATTTTCAATTATTTTTTCAGTGTACTTCCATGTCTAAAGACTATCTATCCGCGTCTTGTGCGTACGGACACACCGATTCGTCTTTAACAAACACATCTTTCAAAAATCAGATGTGGACAGCACGTAACTTTCACTAAATAATGCAATGTCTTGACTTCTAATTAACTGTTAAGAAATATCCCATGAAATAAATGACTATTGGCGAATTTTTTGGCGTCAAAATTTGAAACTAGTACATAAAGTAACTTCTCTCGTGAATGAAATGAATTAAATCCACAAGAATGATGTTCAGATGTGTTGCGTAACATTGTTCGTAAAACGTGAATCTATCCGATGATACTTAACTTTTATAATTTTACGTTATTTTTATACATTTTGCAATATCTCAAAGAAGGTTGATGTTAGCGTTCTAAAACTGGGCTCATTTGTTTTCTAATAAAACATTACGTCGAAAATGCTTATTTATTTATCATTATTGAAGGTCCTAGTGTTTTATAATTTCTTTATAGAAAGATATTCGAAAATTGAAGATTCATCCTAACATTTTATTGCGTTTAGAATTCTAGTATTTATTGATTGTAAAAATTGTACGAAATATTTTGTCAAAATCCTTTATTCGTTCATGAAGTATCGCGTCCACACATGCACACACATACAAACACAAACATACACACCCACACACATACACACACAGACACATTCATATAAAAACACATACATACACAAACACATACATACACAAACACATTCATACACAAATACATGCACACATACACATACACACGCAAACACATGCACAAACATACGCATACAAACATACACACATACATAAACACACACATACAAACACAAAAAACACATATACATACGCAAACACATGCATACACAAGCACATTCATACACAAATACATACACACAAGCACATACATACACAAACATACGCACAAACACATACATACACATAAACATACACACACAAACATACACACACAAACACACACACACAAACACATACATTATACCATGTATGTAAAGGAAGTAATAAACAGTTGATTCGCATATCTAAAATGTGTAAATTCGAAATGCGGAGTCGCATTTCCACCTCATCACGATCTTTTCAATTTGCATATAAAATGGGTTTTAAATAACATATTAAAATAACAAAATTATAAAAGTGAATTTAAGTTTTTCAGTGGTTCAGTATAGTCAGTTGTCGACCATCAACTTGTCAATCAAATAGCATTTCAACGTCTTAATGAAGATTGTAAAGTGAAAAGGTCACAGCCGCATGAAAGTGCGTTTAAAATTCAATGACGTTTTCTCTTTTCCACATCAAAAATAAAAGTTACCTGTCATAACACAGTTGAAAAATTAAAAGTAATAAGTTAAAAGTTAAGAAAATAGAAATTTGACATGGTTTTAGAGGATAGTTGGTGGCGGTTAAAGTTCGATTTTCTAATTTTTTATTTCAGATTTTTACTTTACCTTTACACAGAATGAATTCGAGTTTCGCCGTATTTACATATTTTGAGATTCCTTGAACTCGTATTAAACGTTTTAAAGGTTATGACTGTGTGTATCTGTATTAGTATTTAATCTTTTCAATGACAGAAAAGATAAGTCTTAAAATTTAAGTTCCAACATTTTTTAATGTTATTTGGGTTTACAATGTATAGCGTTTAACGCTGAAAATAGTCATCTTAATTAAAAATTGTTTCTTTGGTTCTGTCATGCGATCTATATTATAAGCGTGCACAAAGTTTCATCCTTCAAGCTGACAGGGAGGAGCATGGAAATATTTCATGACAACCCCCCCCCCCCTCTTTGCCCACTCCTGCAGGAGAAATGCAATATTTGGTTTTGTTAGATTCTGTCACATGAGACACACACACATGCCAAGTATATAAAGAACAACAACGTCTTTGTTAGATTCTGTCCCGTGATGCATAGTAAAAGTACAAAGGTTTAGCAGTCAATGTCTAAAATGAAGCTGACGCACATTGGCATGGAGTGTACATACATTGAAATGGAATATACGCACATTGGAACGAAGTTTACAATTACCACCATATAAAAGCTACATCATAAATATTTTATTTGAGTTGTATTTATTTTCTTTGTGAGGTGCAAATAATTTACAGTTGGAACTTGATATTTGATGTGATACCTATTTCTGATACCCTCTGATACCTAAAAAAGTACTTTTACCAGTCTCTTCCAGTCCAGACATTTTATCTTTCCCGAAATTGTAATCATATATGTCAGTCTACTGATAAAATGTTTTTAAATACCCACAAAGAACTATTACATTTAGATATCGTAATGCAATACAACGACTTACATCCGGGATATTTTGATTTCTAAGTTTCTGAGCAATCTCCGTTACACTCCTACCTCCATTCCAGATTTTCTTTTAAATATTTTACATACACGCTGAGTCGTTTCCTGTGGAATGCCAACTACGTGAAAGTTGTACCAGGCATTTTGTAAAGTTAAATTTAGTTGTAATGTAACTTTATTCGGGTTTTCCAAATAGAGAGTAAACTGATATTTTTGTGATATGCATTTTTATTTTATTTTGAAATATTTACCATGGCCTCATGCAGTTGCATCCAGAGGTATCATGTACCGAAATTTCAAACTTTTATCCAACCCGACAGTACTAGTGCTTGAACCCAATTGAGCCAGATGCCATTTTCAAATGCATACAGAGCCTGACTCGGTCCGAAAATTACTTAGTCTCAGTTTGGTTCAGTCCAAATCAATGTTTTGTGTTCTTAATTAGCTTGGAAGTTGGTTTCTTTAAACATTAATTTTTATATAGTCGAAATATACAACAACAAAAAATATGTGCATCTATGAAGCATAAAAATATGCGCATCTATGACATTTAATTTCTAAAATTTTCAAATATTGAATGCGTTTGCCCCGATTGGACCCGGATATTCAAGTATGAGTTACGTTTCGACATGAAACATTCTAAGAGGAATTGGACCCGACCCAGCTATTTGGGTTTGGTCTTGGACCAAATGGACGGGCTGAATCGGCCTTAAGATCGTGCGCAATACTCGAATATATGCAAACTTACAGTTGAATGAGATAAAAATACATTGAGATAAAAATACATTGAATGAGATAAAAATACATTGAATGAGATAAAAATAGCGCCATTCCTCATAATTTAGCCGATTGTTTCGCTCGTATTTAAACAGATTTTCAGTAATTAAATATTCAGATATATATAAAAATTCTGTCAACTCATTACATTATGGTCTGCAACTTTTGCACACTATTTTAAGTAAGATGAGCTGCGTATGCTACCAGAGCCGTTTTTATGGAAAAAGTCATAGTAGCAGGTTGTGAGCCTTCCCAAAATTTAAAAGACCCTAAAATTGCCATTTTTACCATATTGTTATTATTATCGTAATGGTTATTGTGATGGAAACATTAAAAAAGCCCTCCCAAATAATGAAAGGTCCCGTCTTCCTTGAATTATTATTATTAAGCCAGCATTATATGTTATACATTTCAATCAATTGACCCAATTTTTTGCTTGATCGTGATTTCACCAAATGTTGGCCAATTCCTAAATTTACCAACTATTTTCTTATCTCTCGATGTGGCCATCCCTATTGGTAAGATGAA
Source organism: Amaurobius ferox (assembly GCA_951213105.1). NCBI lineage: Eukaryota > Metazoa > Arthropoda > Arachnida > Araneae > Amaurobiidae > Amaurobius > Amaurobius ferox. Next base: position 99,111,041 of record OX578134.1, read on the forward strand.
TCGAGGAACAAAAATAAGGATCAAACGATGAACTGAGCCATTAACCATAGGGGTGTAACGTTCATAAACGAAACAATATACAGTAACCTTTTAACTGTGACTGTACAACAAGTCTACCACTGGAAAGCTACACATAGCAAACGGCTCTGATACTACTGTGTACCGGCGTTTTTATCCCCCTTTTACTGAAAAGGGATATGCAAATTGTAATCATAAAAGTCAGTCTACTGATGATATTGTTCTCCTATCGAAATGCTTTTGGCACTTTTACTATAAGAATTTTAATCCTTAATTATTAGGCTGCTATTTAGAATAGGGAACGGGTTACCCCCAAAAGATAAGTTAGAGGTGTGGAAAACCCAGACCACACGACCAACCCGAAGGCTTGTGGTAGTTGTTTATGTGGCCGGATAAGTTAGAGGTGTTGAAGACCCAGGCCGTCCGACTCATCCTGAGGACTTGAGCAACTATTTGGTAGCTATTCCGCCGTTCTAAAGTCAAAATAGTGAACTCTTTGAGCGGAAATGTAAAGGTTAATAACGGGTGTTGACATTTTCAAATTACGATGTTGCTAACCACATTAACAGAAGATAAATGAAACAATTATTGCACCATACCGTGCATTTAAATAAATACAGACGCACTCATAACACGAAAATATCGTAATACTTTACGTGCAACAAATGTAAATAGTTTCTTTAGATAACATTATCTAATATATTATTCTCTTAAAGAACTTCCCTTCCTGTGTGTCGACCAACGTTCAAACGTGATTAGTGTTTTTAAAATATTCCTAGGGAAGGTCGTTACAGCGTTGAGTAAACATTGCGTTTTAAAAGTATTTTTCCAGTCATGTTGTCAGTCAACTTAAAATCGTGCAGTTTTTCTTGACATAATTCTATTATTTAAATGCAAAAACTGACGTTTCTCCACTGTCAGTGCTTGTAAGGATTGTCAGTTGATCTACCGATGAAGGTTGATTTGTCAGCGGACATCGACAGATGGAATTTAAAATACGAAATACGCTCCAATTTGCAGCTGAAACGTCCTGTCTTTAATATGGAGCAAGAGGTTTTTAAACCTGTTATATATAGGAAAACTAACACTCTTAAAAAATTAGTTGCAACTTGTATTATTTTTATATTGTATAACAGTGAATGGAAGCTTAGAATTGAAATTAGTCATCTTAATTGAACATTGACTTGGGTAGGTTTTGTCACGTGGTCGATAGCATAACTGTGGGAAAATATTAGTCTTCTAGGTAACCGGTAGAGTTTTCTACAGGGTCTGGAAAATATTTATAGATCCTTCCCAATTTTGCCAGTCCCCAGGAGAAACATCGAACATCCGGCTTCGTTTGGTTGATGCTATAAGGGGTCAAGAACCTTCTAGGTTACCAGAGGGCTTCTGTGAGGTCTGAAATGACTTTCCGAAAACCTCTCTATTTTCTTCGCCCTCTCCCGATGTGTGTGGGGAGGGGGAGAGGATTGAAAATCGATTCAGTCATCGAAGTTCTAAAGGACCTAAAATATATTTATAAGCCTTCTCCATATTATTAGTCTAGAAGATGAAATTGAAATGTCATCTGAGTTAAATTCTGTCCCATGATTTATGCTATAATTGTGCAAAAATACAGCTTTCTAGATCACTTCGAAGCTTTGTAATAACCCACTACTAAACCATTAGACCACGACCTTTTAGCCGTAGTGAGGACAGAACCTACTATTTACAGCACAGTAGTCGGCGATGAAACAGTTAGACCAAACGATATCTTCAGATCCGACTATTTAATTAGAAGTAAGCGTCGTAGAATGTTCGTTAGTTGTAATGGTGTACGAATTGTCGCATTGCATTCTTTTGATTATAACGAACATTTCTGACGATGCCTTGAGAGTCGTTATAAAAGGTTTTCACTGTATAATCAATGTGTTTTAAAGTTTCGTGCATTTAATAACATCTTTGAAACAAGCTTACATGAACATGTTTATGGGGATGTGCTTTCTGTTAAACACTATTTAAATCATTGTGACATTAGTATATCTGAAAAATATAGAACTTTAATGCATGAGAAATTCGGCTGGAGATTCTTATTCCAGATATTTTCGACATACATCGATGGCGCTAGCACTGAAGTTTTCAACTAGCCTTAGTATCAGAAGACTTTAAAATCAGCAAGGTTTCCACATATTCTTTTAAATTTCTTACTCTCACTGATTGCATTATAAAAAAATATAAAACTTTAATGCGTGAGAAAGTCGGCTGGTGATTTTTACTCCAGATATTTTGAATATATATCAATGGCGCTAGCACTAAAGTTTCCAACTATCCTTCAAATCACCAGACTTTTAAATCAGCAAGGATTGCACCTATTCTTATAAATTTCTTACGCTCAATGATTGCATTCTAACAATATTCCTCTTTTATTGCAGCTTTCCTCTTACCCTACTATTACAGATTTCTCATTCATATATAAAATATAAATAGCTGGAAAGAGTTTTTGCCTTTTCTCTTGAAATGAAATAGGATTTTCATTACGAATTCTAAGAGCGTTGCCACTGTTCTATCATGCGGTTCGAAATTCTAAAATAAAATGTGCCGTGCCTGTGTTGGGAATGTAAACGTGCAGCGGGGGTACCCTGTAATCAACCAATAGAGATAATCGGCAAGAAAAGCAATAGTAGTTTTCTAAAGTCTTATCTGCATTGGATTTCCATCATTTCATAAATTGAGGGAATTCTTTATTCCGCAATGCACTGAGGCGATAAACTGATTTCCTGACTACTAACGAGCGTTGTACATGAGATATTTTCTTTGAATCATATAAAACTAGCCACTTCCACCCGCTCTTCGAACGTTCTAAATTGTTAGTGGCCATTAAATAGGACTCCTAATGCACAATAATAGTTGTCGATAACTTTTCTGAGTATCAAAAGCATACAAATACTGCATATTTTATGCTGTTAACACATTAAATGGGACAACATATTGAATCTTACTAATGGGCGAGACTAAATTGTTTAATTCTTCCAACTGGCAGTGAAATAAAAAAATATTGTGTTTTTATTATTTTTGCGAGGCAAAGAGGTGTAATGAAGACACGCCCGTAGCAGATAACAGTATTCATGGACCGGTTTCAAGCTTTTTATGAGCTCATCAGCATGGAATAACCATAACTGCAATGGCAGCAAGCAAGCGATTTGCCACAATTTTGCAAACTTTGTTGGGAACTGACAAATTCAGTTCAGTCAAGTTTGCAAAATTACGTCAAAAAGCAAGTTTGCTTGCTGCCATTGCAGTTAACGGTTATTCCATGATGATGAGCACACAGTAAGCTTGAAACCGGTCTATGAATAATGTTATCTGCAATGGGTGTGTCCTCCTTGTTTTTGGGAACGCCCCTTTCTGGTGGGTTCTTGTGATTTTGAAAGTGGTGTAAGTTGTATGAAAATCCCTTTGTATCGTTACATGCAAGTAGCATACTGAATATTTCACATTCATGCAAAAGTAAAGTTTGAAATACTTTACCAACTACGGCACTACTACTTTAGGCTACTACTTTAGGCTACGTGTGCAAATTGCAATGGAGACCACCCAGCGAACTTCAGGCAATGTCCGAAGAACCCCTGGAACAGAGGAAAGGCACCGGGGTATGCCCCCCCTCCCCAAAATCAGATACCCCCTTGGAGGCAAAAGGCCCTCGGATTAAACGCGCAGGCACCCCCTCAGGGCTCCTCGCACACTGTGCCACAGCAAAATAGATACCAATCTTCAGCACCCACCAGATCGGTGCAAGAGCAGGCCCCCAAACCTTAGTCTTCCAGAGAATTGACTCCGGAAGAAGTAAAACTGGCTACTATAGCCATTATAAAGAGAAAGGAAGCCGAAAAAGCCAGACAGGCAAGACAGGCGGAACTAGAAGCTAAAATTGTAAATCAATATGCTAAATCAAAAGAAGAAATCAAAACACGTGAAGCCAAAACAAAACGAGTCAGAGAGGAAGAGCTCGCGCAAACCCAGCTGTTAGAAAAAACGGTTGAAAAAAGGCAAAAAACTACTGAGGTCCAAAAGGATACTCACAAAAATGACCAAACCGCGGTTGAGGCTGAGGATATGGAAGCTGAGACTGAACCTGCTGGTAAAACCAATGATGAAAAGATGGATGAAATCCTCAACCTCATCAGAGGGTTTATCACCATGTTCGACCTAGATGCAATAAAACACCTGTTGATGCAGTTCGCAGAGCTAATACAAAAAAAGAGTGATCCAATGCAAATGGTCTTTGAGGCTTTTAAATTAATCGCGGACTTTAAAAATAACAGTGAGAATCAAATCCGCCATGGCTAGGTCCCAAAAAGAAAGCTTTAAAATAATATTTTGGAATGCGAACGGCATATCTCCAAGAATAAATGAACTTAGGAGCTACGTAAATGAAAATGATGTAGATGCCCTGTTAATTCAGGAAACTAAAGTTAGAGAAAATAAAAAAACTAAATATAGCAAACTATATTGGCTATCACAACCTAAGCTCAAATACAACTGCTAGAAACCCCCATAAAGGAACAGCAATATATATCAAAAGAAATATTCCCCACGAGGAAATAAACAACATAAATCTTCAAGGAGTAGAAAATACTAGCATAAAAATTAAAACAAATAATGTAAACCCATTTATCCTAACTTCAATATATGTCAAAAACATGAGTGGTATAAATGTAGCTGCGCAGCTGGAACTGCTTTTCTCGCGATATCCAAACACAATACTCGCGGGCGACTTCAATGCACACCACCGAGCGTGGGGCAGCAGGAGAGCCAACATACGCGGTACACAGATACACAGATTACTGAACACAACAAACACCAACATCATTGCACCGTCGAGACCAACCTGCTTCTCAGGTGCCAACGGCTCATTCATAGACTTTGTCCTAACGAGAAACATAGAATACGCTCACACTATCGATACCCTATATGAATTCGACTCGGATCATTTACCGGTATTGGTGACATTCGATCTGAACACTCCCCTTCCAGCCTCTCTGGGACAAGAGAGGGTGAACTGGAACGTTTTCAAAAGAGCACTTTTTGAGCCGCACTTGGCAGTACCCAACATTATGAGCACGGCGGATATTGACTCTGCCACACACACACTCACAACAGAAATCAAGAGAGCTATTGCCTCTGCCACAACACATCGTGAGTCACCAAAAATGCCCACACTTTCCCACCATGTCAAACAATTAGTTAGGCAAAGGAACAGAATGCGTAAGACATGGCAGGCTAATAGAGACCCTACCCTCAAAAGGGAGCTTAACAGACTCACGTGGAAAGTCAGGGATAAAATTGTCGCAGAAAAGCAGCAACAGTATAAAGAGTTAATTGAATCCCTCAGCCCAGAAGACGTATTGCTCTGGCAATTCGCTAAAAGACTCAGAAAACCTCAAATTAAACTCCCGCCACTAATAGATGGCGTTAAAATCGCGTACTCAGACAAAGAAAAAGCAGAGGCGCTTGCTAGGCATTACGAAAAGCAATTTGAACCAAACCACGATCTAATGATGTGTCAGGACACCCTAAGAATGGTTAGGCAAACTCTAAACAACTTCAGGAACTCCCCGGTCACGGCTGAGATTAACCCAGTCACCCCGCAAGAGATAATTGATATCATCAAAAACCTTAAAAACCGTAAAAGCCCAGGGCACGACAAAATCAGGAATATTGCGGTCAAAAACCTACCCTTAAATATAATATTTTACTTGACCACCCTAATAAACAAAATACTAAAACTAAATTATTTCCCCAAAGAATGGAAGGAAGCGATAATTATAGCGATCCATAAGCCTGGTGAGGATGCCACAATTCCAGCCAACTACAGACCAATCAGCTTACTACCGACACTTAGTAAAATTACTGAGAAAATAATTCTTAATAGACTGAACACGCACCTTAGTGAGAATGATATTATCATTCCGGAGCAGTTTGGATTTCGGCCAAAACACTCCACCACTCATCAATTGCTGAGAGTGGTAGAGTACATATCTTCTGGACTTAATAGTAAGACACCCACAGCTGCGATTTTTCTTGACATACAAAAAGCATTTGATAAAGTGTGGCACTGTGGATTAGCATACAAATTGATCACTCTAAAAGTCCCTGACGCACTTGTCAAACTTTAAATCTCATACCTAAATAACAGACACTTCCAAGTTAGAGTAAAAGATAACTTGTCTACACCCAAGCTCATTAAAAGTAGTGTACCGCAAGGATCCATCCTGGGCCCGACACTCTTTAACATATATCTAAATGACATCCCCAGGACCCTAGACACGGAGCTGGCACTCTATGCAGACGACAGTGCGATACTTGCAAAACACCCCTATGTCTCAGTAATGCACAGACAGCTACAACAACACTTAGACATACTCCAAACTTGGCTGGAAAAATGGCGAATAAAATTAAACCCCAATAAATGTCATTGGATTTATTTCTCTAGAAAACGTGAACCTCCGCCACCTCTGTACGTAAACAACCATGCCCTAAAAGCGGAAAAATCTACTAAATACCTAGGTGTAACGATAGATTCCCACCTAACCTGGAAACAGCACGTAACGAACTTAATCAAAAAAGCGTATATGGCCACAGGAGCCTTATACCCAATGATAGGAAACGGAAATCTAAGTTATCAAAATAAACTCCTAATTTATAAATCGGTCATCCGCCCGGGAATGCTGTATGCAGCACCCGTATGGGGATATGCCTGTAAAACTACTATAGACTTACTAGAGACAAAACAAAACAAAACCCTAAGGATTATAACGAAAGCTCCTAGATACTTAAGAAACTCGGTAATTAGGAAAGACTTCAAAATAAAAACTGTTAGAGCCCAAATTAAAAAGCTAGCGCTTAAATTCTATAAAAATCTGCCATCTGTTCCAAATGAACTACTATTCAATCTGCATGACTATGATCATCGCAAAGCCAAATCACGTAAGAGACCCCGCGCGGTACTTAATATTGAAAATCGGAATTAGGTAAGTCCCAACTTAAATAGTTGATATTAAATTAAAACTCGATCAATGTTTTCTAAAAAATGTTCTTAAACATTAAACTGCTAAATTGATAGGAAATCCTTAGAACTGCATCAACTCCCCAAAATTACTCAAACTCTAAATGTGCAACAAACTGCCACACTAGGATCTAAGTCAAATAATAAAAACAGTAAATCAAAAACCTCGAACCTCCAACTATGGGCAAATGAAATAATGTCACAGTATGAAGATAAGAACCACACCTAGAGATTGGAGATTAAAGGCGCTTCGCGCCTGGTGCTCTTTTCTGGACGAAACCCATTCCGATGTTTACCAATCTTAAACAAATCTTTCAAGAAGTTAATATTTTATGCGTTGGGAGACCAAGTTAGTCATTTTTAGTACTTGTTATTATATATATGCAATCGTATTTTCTCATTAATCTAGTGTTTAAAGGTGTGTTAATGTCATTCACGATTAAGAATTCTATAGAAACACCCTTCAGATACGATTTACATTGAGAAGGTGTCACCCATGTCATTGTAAATTTAAAACTAACTTTTTTTTTATTTCGAAATTGCGCAATGTTAGGAAAGATAACGTAATAAGGAAGTAAATGTCACGATATTTAATAGGATGTTAAAGTAAGATTAATGTTCGAGTACTTTGTTGATTGATAGACTGTAAATCTATTTAGTAAAAATAACTGCATAAATAGCTTACTGACTTAGATAAATGCATCGATAGTTTCTGCTAAGAAACACGCTCAAAACCTGTAAAAATTTATTATGTGTGATGCAGAGGTGTACAGATTATATTTTAATGGGCTTAAATTGTTTTTACAATCATTTATTTATATAAATAAAATTGAAAATCCATTTGTTTGCCTTCTCATCAAGGGAGAATGGCTGTACTGAATTTCATGAAATTTTGATGGGTGACTGTGGTAGGGTCCCACTTACAATTTATTTTTTTATTTCGAAATTGCATAATGCTCGGAAAGATAATGTAATATACTTCCTAGGCGTCTTCGGTCTGTCTGTCTGTCTCGTTCCCTTCTGATTGTTACCTCACTTTGAACGTGACTCCAACGAGATTCCAAACAAACAAGATTAAATCGTTATTTGAGTTTATAACATTACTTATTGTTTTTTAGCCTCTGTTACAATTCAAAATCCGACAAAGTGACTCGATCGCTTTTTGTTTCTCTATCTCTAAAATTATCGGAGCTTTATAGGCAATGGAAAACATCAGGAGCAAGAGCAGACATTCATCACTCTGAGCATAGACTTAAGTATCTGCTGTTTTTCATGGTCACCTGTATGTTGCCTGCTCAAGGTCCATAAAAAGAAAATCCCTCGTTACTTCATCCCATAATTAGAAGGCCAGAAACATAGACTGCAAAGAAGCTACAGTTTAATTTTAAAATAGTTTTTATCTACATCAGCGTTTTACAAAGTCTGTTCCGCGGCATAATAGTTTCGTGTAAATTTTCTTAAAAATTAAAAACAGTTTGGATACATAATTTGGACCACGTTGGACATTTTCTCATGTTGGGGTTCCGACTGTGTAGCACAAAAGTCTGTCTAAATCAAACTTTTTGCTCATAGAACCTGAATATAATGTTTATTTTCTCATACTATAGGGGAGACCGGGGCTGGTCGTAACACTTTTTATATCTCAATTTTATGCCATGCAAATTGGGAATTAAGAAAAACAAATATACCACTAAATAGAGTATTTCATTACCTCTTTACCAGTCATAATACAAACATGATTTAAATAATAGTATTGCTTTAAAAAAATCATTCGAAAGATTGGAAATGTTACAACCAACAGCTTTATTGGGGTAGATTGTAACACATTGTGGGGTTGGTTAGTGAATAACTTCACAAAGGACTTAGTTTGAGCCACGGCTACGTTTACTGAAGTCTTAGGGATTACTAGATAATCCTACTAATGGTTACTTTACTCGTCAGCTGAGTCACCAGAGTTACAGTTATGATAAATATAGACATTTCCATCTGTGCATTTTTCCTGGCTCCATTTCTTACATTCAGTGTACTGAATCCATTTCTCGTCACTACGACTGTTGTTGTAGTCTTCCAAACACACCAAGCAGTAAAATGGTTCTAAATCTGAACAACTATTGGAGATTGAGTCTGGGACAGATTTATCAGACTCCTGAAACTTGATTCTTTTTTTACATGGCTCCTTCACGACTTTTTGTTTTGGCTTCATGGTGCCTTAGATTTGCCTTTCCTAACATCTGCTGTTTCCATCAGTGTTTTGTTTATTGGCGTATCTATTAGTATTTCTGCAAATCATTTCTTTCTACCCTTTGTTACAACTTTTCCAGTACCAGACTTAGGAAAAGGTTGGACAACCTTCAGCGAAAAGGCCAATGCTGCTTCTGATGTTAGATGCGAATCATTTTGACCGGATGTTCATGGTTCAGGATCAATGCCATGTGATATTGATGGTGAAAAAGACCGAGAAAGTGGTACCCATCATTTTTTATATAACCTATGATATTATTCAACTTTTGATAAAATAGAAATATTATTTCCTAGACAGAGCTATAAGGAATAAATTTTCTTCTTCAAATTGATAGGTTTTTCGAAAAAATATAAAAATAAAATAATTTTAAAATTCACATTTTTTGAACTTGAACACTACAACTATTGCCATTGAAATTTACAATTTAGGTTACAATTCATATACGAAAATTCTGGGAAAACAAATTAAAGAAAAGTATATTAGGGACATATACTGAAAATACTAATCTCTTTGTCAAATAGTTTTGTAGGTATTTCAATTTAAGAAACGTTATCTTCAAAAAACTAAAGTCGAATAAATGCATTCAATGTTTTCAAATACTCCTATTCAAGCCTCATAGGTATTTTGCTATCTTGGGGATCTAGGAGATATAGAAGAAAAACAAAAACGTCATTTTGTTCAGAACAGCCTAAAGTATTCTTTTCATTTTATAAAAAAATCTGATGTGGGCAACACATGACTTTCCTTATATAATACAATAAATTTACTACTTTTACAGTTAAAAAAAATGTTATTCTTGGAGTAGATACTTATATTCTTTCCAAGATATTGAATGTTCTTCAATTAGTCGTCATTTCCATTGATTTAGCGTCATTTTTATCTATTTGGCGAGATTTTTGATAATTTGGCAACAATTAAAAATGTCGCCAAGTTGGCGACATTCCGCCAGATTCGTCGCCAAAATCTCACCAAGCGTTATGGACGGTGAAATAAATTATTCTTACAGCAGATAAATGACTATTGACGTTCAAATACAAAAGTATTATTCAAAGTATCTCTTTTCATGAATGGAACGAGCTAGATCCACGAGAATGATGTCACCAAATTTATCGTATGGTATTACATATGAAAAGTGAACATGTTTCTCAATAAGAAATATTTTTTTTTTACTTTATATGACTTTTTATAAGTTTTTTGAAAAATGCAATATCTCGAGAACGGTTCATGTTAGCATTCTAAAATTTATGTCAATCGTTTTCTATTACATAAGAAATGTCTATTTGCGTAACTTTATTAGCGATTTTGATTTTTTGACGATTTTTTCAAAATTTCACTCGAAAATTTAGGAGGGTTCTGAACATTCGATTGCGTATAAAAACAATAGGCTTCCAGTGTTTACGGATTGTGATTTTTGTACCATATATCGTTCGAATCGGTTCATTAGTTCGTCAGTCATCGTCTCCATAGACTCACTGACACACACACAGGCGCACACACAGACATCACTTCAAAAATGTTTGATTCGTGATCAGGGATGCTTGAAACGTGCTTTCCCGACTCGAATTCGAATTTTCGACCCCGTCACAATACTTTCCTTATACATTATGTATATAAGGAAAGTAACCGGACAAAGTTCCTTATTAGAGTAATTCTCACCCCGTCCGCAACACTTTTGGAACATATTACTTTCCTAAATATGCAAGAACTACATTTCTAATTTGGAGCAATTAGCTACAAAAAAAAAAAAAAAAAAAAAAGAAAAAATTATAATTTTGCATTTTCATTCTCTAGTCCAGCCTTTTCCCCAGTAATTTTGACAATTCATCAAACAAAATTGACTCCAAAAACTGCTGCCGGAAATCGAATTTTTTTTCAATAATGGTCCGGTTTTAGAAACAATGATGAGCATATATATATTTTTTACTTTTCGAATATTTTGGACGCATTCCAAAATCTGTATATTTTCTTTAAAAGGTGTGACTTTATCGATTAAGAATACACGTTTGAAAAATGTAAATGAAGAATTGTTTCATATTTTGTATTTCTGAGGTGGTTTATTTTGAATGATTAAAATTCCAATGACTTTATTTTCAATTTTCGAATTTTTTCTGCACATACATAGACTTTTTATCTGCTATTTAAAAACCCGCACCTTTTAGAGTCGACAGCGGTTTAAATATAAGTATACATACATTCTAATATATATATATTACCTCAAAATACTCAAACAATCTGTACATATTAAAATTCCAACTACACTATTGTATGAATAACTGCAATCATCCTGAAGCAGAACACTCAGTAGATTCAGAAATGATCATCAAAATTTGACATTAACTTCATAACACATTAATGACATTAATCATGGAACATAATTACCTTTTGTCGTTGTAATCATCAAGGATAAGACTATTGGTTCGCTCCTGACATGATAAGGCACATTTTGCTCTCTTTCGCTCATTCAATTATTTTGCAATCGAAGAACTTGTTATCCTATATACATTAAGGAACAAAATGATAAATTTCCCGTACAATTTTTCCAAATATCCCTTAAGATTTTATTTTTTATCATTAAATGCTTAGTTACTCACATTCGTCTATAAATGTTTAATAAACATCATCTGTCTTTAGTTTAGGAAAATTTAAAAGCACAAAAAATTATATAAATACTAAATTTATGACAAAATATTTATTTAGAATTATGCTATGTATCTAAATTACAATCTATTAATTAACCTTACATTATTAATCAACCTCACATTTCAAAAAATCTGATATGGGCAGCACATGACTTTCCTTATATAATACAATAAATTTACTACTTTTACAGTTAAAAAAAATGTTATTCTTGGAGTAGATACTTATATTCTTTCCAAGATATTGAATGTTCTTCAATTAGTCGTCATTTCCATTGATTTAGCGTCATTTTTATCTATTTGGCGAAATTTTTGATAATTTGGCAACAATTAAAAATGTCGCCAAGTTGGCGACATTCCGCCAGATTCGTCGCCAAAATCTCACCAAGCGTTATGGACGGTGAAATAAATTATTCTTACAGCAGATAAATGACTATTGACGTTCAAATACAAAAGTATTATTCAAAGTATCTCTTTTCATGAATGGAACGAGCTAGATCCACGAGAATGATGTCACCAAATTTATCGTATGGTATTACATATGAAAAGTGAACATGTTTCTCAATAAGAAATATTTTTTTTTTACTTTATATGACTTTTTATAAGTTTTTTGAAAAATGCAATATCTCGAGAACGGTTCATGTTAGCATTCTAAAATTTATGTCAATCGTTTTCTATTACATAAGAAATGTCTATTTGCGTAACTTTATTAGCGATTTTGATTTTTTGACGATTTTTTCAAAATTTCACTCGAAAATTTAGGAGGGTTCTGAACATTCGATTGCGTATAAAAACAATAGGCTTCCAGTGTTTACGGATTGTGATTTTTGTACCATATATCGTTCGAATCGGTTCATTAGTTCGTCAGTCATCGTCTCCATAGACTCACTGACACACACACACGCGCACACACAGACATCACTTCAAAAATGTTTGATTCGTGATCAGGGATGCTTGAAACGTGCTTTCCCGACTCGAATTCGAATTTTCGACCCCGTCACAATACTTTCCTTATACATTATGTATATAAGGAAAGTAACCGGACAAAGTTCCTTATTAGAGTAATTCTCACCCCGTCCGCAACACTTTTGGAACATATTACTTTCCTAAATATGCAAGAACTACATTTCTAATTTGGAGCAATTAGCTACAAAAAAAAAAAAAAAAAAAAAAAGAAAAAATTATAATTTTGCATTTTCATTCTCTAGTCCAGCCTTTTCCCCAGTAATTTTGACAATTCATCAAACAAAATTGACTCCAAAAACTGCTGCCGGAAATCGAATTTTTTTTCAATAATGGTCCGGTTTTAGAAACAATGATGAGCATATATATATTTTTTACTTTTCGAATATTTTGGACGCATTCCAAAATCTGTATATTTTCTTTAAAAGGTGTGACTTTATCGATTAAGAATACACGTTTGAAAAATGTAAATGAAGAATTGTTTCATATTTTGTATTTCTGAGGTGGTTTATTTTGAATGATTAAAATTCCAATGACTTTATTTTCAATTTTCGAATTTTTTCTGCACATACATAGACTTTTTATCTGCTATTTAAAAACCCGCACCTTTTAGAGTCGACAGCGGTTTAAATATAAGTATACATACATTCTAATATATATATATTACCTCAAAATACTCAAACAATCTGTACATATTAAAATTCCAACTACACTATTGTATGAATAACTGCAATCATCCTGAAGCAGAACACTCAGTAGATTCAGAAATGATCATCAAAATTTGACATTAACTTCATAACACATTAATGACATTAATCATGGAACATAATTACCTTTTGTCGTTGTAATCATCAAGGATAAGACTATTGGTTCGCTCCTGACATGATAAGGCACATTTTGCTCTCTTTCGCTCATTCAATTATTTTGCAATCGAAGAACTTGTTATCCTATATACATTAAGGAACAAAATGATAAATTTCCCGTACAATTTTTCCAAATATCCCTTAAGATTTTATTTTTTATCATTAAATGCTTAGTTACTCACATTCGTCTATAAATGTTTAATAAACATCATCTGTCTTTAGTTTAGGAAAATTTAAAAGCACAAAAAATTATATAAATACTAAATTTATGACAAAATATTTATTTAGAATTATGCTATGTATCTAAATTACAATCTATTAATTAACCTTACATTATTAATCAACCTCACATTTCAAAAAATCTGATATGGGCAGCACATGACTTTCCTTATATAATACAATAAATTTACTACTTTTACAGTTAAAAAAAATGTTATTCTTGGAGTAGATACTTATATTCTTTCCAAGATATTGAATGTTCTTCAATTAGTCGTCATTTCCATTGATTTAGCGTCATTTTTATCTATTTGGCGAAATTTTTGATAATTTGGCAACAATTAAAAATGTCGCCAAGTTGGCGACATTCCGCCAGATTCGTCGCCAAAATCTCACCAAGCGTTATGGACGGTGAAATAAATTATTCTTACAGCAGATAAATGACTATTGACGTTCAAATACAAAAGTATTATTCAAAGTATCTCTTTTCATGAATGGAACGAGCTAGATCCACGAGAATGATGTCACCAAATTTATCGTATGGTATTACATATGAAAAGTGAACATGTTTCTCAATAAGAAATATTTTTTTTTTACTTTATATGACTTTTTATAAGTTTTTTGAAAAATGCAATATCTCGAGAACGGTTCATGTTAGCATTCTAAAATTTATGTCAATCGTTTTCTATTACATAAGAAATGTCTATTTGCGTAACTTTATTAGCGATTTTGATTTTTTGACGATTTTTTCAAAATTTCACTCGAAAATTTAGGAGGGTTCTGAACATTCGATTGCGTATAAAAACAATAGGCTTCCAGTGTTTACGGATTGTGATTTTTGTACCATATATCGTTCGAATCGGTTCATTAGTTCGTCAGTCATCGTCTCCATAGACTCACTGACACACACACACGCGCACACACAGACATCACTTCAAAAATGTTTGATTCGTGATCAGGGATGCTTGAAACGTGCTTTCCCGACTCGAATTCGAATTTTCGACCCCGTCACAATACTTTCCTTATACATTATGTATATAAGGAAAGTAACCGGACAAAGTTCCTTATTAGAGTAATTCTCACCCCGTCCGCAACACTTTTGGAACATATTACTTTCCTAAATATGCAAGAACTACATTTCTAATTTGGAGCAATTAGCTACAAAAAAAAAAAAAAAAAAAAAAAAGAAAAAATTATAATTTTGCATTTTCATTCTCTAGTCCAGCCTTTTCCCCAGTAATTTTGACAATTCATCAAACAAAATTGACTCCAAAAACTGCTGCCGGAAATCGAATTTTTTTTCAATAATGGTCCGGTTTTAGAAACAATGATGAGCATATATATATTTTTTACTTTTCGAATATTTTGGACGCATTCCAAAATCTGTATATTTTCTTTAAAAGGTGTGACTTTATCGATTAAGAATACACGTTTGAAAAATGTAAATGAAGAATTGTTTCATATTTTGTATTTCTGAGGTGGTTTATTTTGAATGATTAAAATTCCAATGACTTTATTTTCAATTTTCGAATTTTTTCTGCACATACATAGACTTTTTATCTGCTATTTAAAAACCCGCACCTTTTAGAGTCGACAGCGGTTTAAATATAAGTATACATACATTCTAATATATATATATTACCTCAAAATACTCAAACAATCTGTACATATTAAAATTCCAACTACACTATTGTATGAATAACTGCAATCATCCTGAAGCAGAACACTCAGTAGATTCAGAAATGATCATCAAAATTTGACATTAACTTCATAACACATTAATGACATTAATCATGGAACATAATTACCTTTTGTCGTTGTAATCATCAAGGATAAGACTATTGGTTCGCTCCTGACATGATAAGGCACATTTTGCTCTCTTTCGCTCATTCAATTATTTTGCAATCGAAGAACTTGTTATCCTATATACATTAAGGAACAAAATGATAAATTTCCCGTACAATTTTTCCAAATATCCCTTAAGATTTTATTTTTTATCATTAAATGCTTAGTTACTCACATTCGTCTATAAATGTTTAATAAACATCATCTGTCTTTAGTTTAGGAAAATTTAAAAGCACAAAAAATTATATAAATACTAAATTTATGACAAAATATTTATTTAGAATTATGCTATGTATCTAAATTACAATCTATTAATTAACCTTACATTATTAATCAACCTCACATTTCAAAAAATCTGATATGGGCAGCACATGACTTTCCTTATATAATACAATAAATTTACTACTTTTACAGTTAAAAAAAATGTTATTCTTGGAGTAGATACTTATATTCTTTCCAAGATATTGAATGTTCTTCAATTAGTCGTCATTTCCATTGATTTAGCGTCATTTTTATCTATTTGGCGAAATTTTTGATAATTTGGCAACAATTAAAAATGTCGCCAAGTTGGCGACATTCCGCCAGATTCGTCGCCAAAATCTCACCAAGCGTTATGGACGGTGAAATAAATTATTCTTACAGCAGATAAATGACTATTGACGTTCAAATACAAAAGTATTATTCAAAGTATCTCTTTTCATGAATGGAACGAGCTAGATCCACGAGAATGATGTCACCAAATTTATCGTATGGTATTACATATGAAAAGTGAACATGTTTCTCAATAAGAAATATTTTTTTTTTACTTTATATGACTTTTTATAAGTTTTTTGAAAAATGCAATATCTCGAGAACGGTTCATGTTAGCATTCTAAAATTTATGTCAATCGTTTTCTATTACATAAGAAATGTCTATTTGCGTAACTTTATTAGCGATTTTGATTTTTTGACGATTTTTTCAAAATTTCACTCGAAAATTTAGGAGGGTTCTGAACATTCGATTGCGTATAAAAACAATAGGCTTCCAGTGTTTACGGATTGTGATTTTTGTACCATATATCGTTCGAATCGGTTCATTAGTTCGTCAGTCATCGTCTCCATAGACTCACTGACACACACACACGCGCACACACAGACATCACTTCAAAAATGTTTGATTCGTGATCAGGGATGCTTGAAACGTGCTTTCCCGACTCGAATTCGAATTTTCGACCCCGTCACAATACTTTCCTTATACATTATGTATATAAGGAAAGTAACCGGACAAAGTTCCTTATTAGAGTAATTCTCACCCCGTCCGCAACACTTTTGGAACATATTACTTTCCTAAATATGCAAGAACTACATTTCTAATTTGGAGCAATTAGCTACAAAAAAAAAAAAAAAAAAAAAAAAGAAAAAATTATAATTTTGCATTTTCATTCTCTAGTCCAGCCTTTTCCCCAGTAATTTTGACAATTCATCAAACAAAATTGACTCCAAAAACTGCTGCCGGAAATCGAATTTTTTTTCAATAATGGTCCGGTTTTAGAAACAATGATGAGCATATATATATTTTTTACTTTTCGAATATTTTGGACGCATTCCAAAATCTGTATATTTTCTTTAAAAGGTGTGACTTTATCGATTAAGAATACACGTTTGAAAAATGTAAATGAAGAATTGTTTCATATTTTGTATTTCTGAGGTGGTTTATTTTGAATGATTAAAATTCCAATGACTTTATTTTCAATTTTCGAATTTTTTCTGCACATACATAGACTTTTTATCTGCTATTTAAAAACCCGCACCTTTTAGAGTCGACAGCGGTTTAAATATAAGTATACATACATTCTAATATATATATATTACCTCAAAATACTCAAACAATCTGTACATATTAAAATTCCAACTACACTATTGTATGAATAACTGCAATCATCCTGAAGCAGAACACTCAGTAGATTCAGAAATGATCATCAAAATTTGACATTAACTTCATAACACATTAATGACATTAATCATGGAACATAATTACCTTTTGTCGTTGTAATCATCAAGGATAAGACTATTGGTTCGCTCCTGACATGATAAGGCACATTTTGCTCTCTTTCGCTCATTCAATTATTTTGCAATCGAAGAACTTGTTATCCTATATACATTAAGGAACAAAATGATAAATTTCCCGTACAATTTTTCCAAATATCCCTTAAGATTTTATTTTTTATCATTAAATGCTTAGTTACTCACATTCGTCTATAAATGTTTAATAAACATCATCTGTCTTTAGTTTAGGAAAATTTAAAAGCACAAAAAATTATATAAATACTAAATTTATGACAAAATATTTATTTAGAATTATGCTATGTATCTAAATTACAATCTATTAATTAACCTTACATTATTAATCAACCTCACATTTCAAAAAATCTGATATGGGCAGCACATGACTTTCCTTATATAATACAATAAATTTACTACTTTTACAGTTAAAAAAAATGTTATTCTTGGAGTAGATACTTATATTCTTTCCAAGATATTGAATGTTCTTCAATTAGTCGTCATTTCCATTGATTTAGCGTCATTTTTATCTATTTGGCGAAATTTTTGATAATTTGGCAACAATTAAAAATGTCGCCAAGTTGGCGACATTCCGCCAGATTCGTCGCCAAAATCTCACCAAGCGTTATGGACGGTGAAATAAATTATTCTTACAGCAGATAAATGACTATTGACGTTCAAATACAAAAGTATTATTCAAAGTATCTCTTTTCATGAATGGAACGAGCTAGATCCACGAGAATGATGTCACCAAATTTATCGTATGGTATTACATATGAAAAGTGAACATGTTTCTCAATAAGAAATATTTTTTTTTACTTTATATGATTTTATATAAGTTTTTTGAAAAATGCAATATCTCGAGAACGGTTCATGTTAGCATTCTAAAATTTATGTCAATCGTTTTCTATTACATAAGAAATGTCTATTTGCGTAACTTTATTAGCGATTTTGATTTTTTGACGATTTTTTCAAAATTTCACTCGAAAATTTAGGAGGGTTCTGAACATTCGATTGCGTATAAAAACAATAGGCTTCCAGTGTTTACGGATTGTGATTTTTGTACCATATATCGTTCGAATCGGTTCATTAGTTCGTCAGTCATCGTCTCCATAGACTCACTGACACACACACACGCGCACACACAGACATCACTTCAAAAATGTTTGATTCGTGATCAGGGATGCTTGAAACGTGCTTTCCCGACTCGAATTCGAATTTTCGACCCCGTCACAATACTTTCCTTATACATTATGTATATAAGGAAAGTAACCGGACAAAGTTCCTTATTAGAGTAATTCTCACCCCGTCCGCAACACTTTTGGAACATATTACTTTCCTAAATATGCAAGAACTACATTTCTAATTTGGAGCAATTAGCTACAAAAAAAAAAAAAAGAAAAAATTATAATTTTGCATTTTCATTCTCTAGTCCAGCCTTTTCCCCAGTAATTTTGACAATTCATCAAACAAAATTGACTCCAAAAACTGCTGCCGGAAATCGAATTTTTTTTCAATAATGGTCCGGTTTTAGAAACAATGATGAGCATATATATATTTTTTACTTTTCGAATATTTTGGACGCATTCCAAAATCTGTATATTTTCTTTAAAAGGTGTGACTTTATCGATTAAGAATACACGTTTGAAAAATGTAAATGAAGAATTGTTTCATATTTTGTATTTCTGAGGTGGTTTATTTTGAATGATTAAAATTCCAATGACTTTATTTTCAATTTTCGAATTTTTTCTGCACATACATAGACTTTTTATCTGCTATTTAAAAACCCGCACCTTTTAGAGTCGACAGCGGTTTAAATATAAGTATACATACATTCTAATATATATATATTACCTCAAAATACTCAAACAATCTGTACATATTAAAATTCCAACTACACTATTGTATGAATAACTGCAATCATCCTGAAGCAGAACACTCAGTAGATTCAGAAATGATCATCAAAATTTGACATTAACTTCATAACACATTAATGACATTAATCATGGAACATAATTACCTTTTGTCGTTGTAATCATCAAGGATAAGACTATTGGTTCGCTCCTGACATGATAAGGCACATTTTGCTCTCTTTCGCTCATTCAATTATTTTGCAATCGAAGAACTTGTTATCCTATATACATTAAGGAACAAAATCATAAATTTCCCGTACAATTTTTCCAAATATCCCTTAAGATTTTATTTTTTATCATTAAATGCTTAGTTACTCACATTCGTCTATAAATGTTTAATAAACATCATCTGTCTTTAGTTTAGGAAAATTTAAAAGCACAAAAAATTATATAAATACTAAATTTATGACAAAATATTTATTTAGAATTATGCTATGTATCTAAATTACAATCTATTAATTAACCTTACATTATTAATCAACCTCACATTTCAAAAAATCTGATATGGGCAGCACATGACTTTCCTTATATAATAAATTGAATTTACTACTTTTACATTAAAAATACAGATTATTTTTATAGTAGTTACTTATATTCTCTCCAAGATATTGAATTTTCGTCAATGAGTCGGCGTTTTCCATGTCGTCATCATCAGTGAGTCGTCATTGATTTAGCGTCATTTTTATCCATTTGGCGAGTTTTTCGTTAATTTAACAACCTTTTAAAAAGTCAACAAGTTGGCGACATTCCACCAAATTCGTTGCCAAAATTTCACCAAGCTTTATGGACGAAGTATTAAGTTATTCTTTTAGTAGATAAATGACTATTGGTGTTCAAATACGAAAGTATTACTCAAAATATCTTTTTTCATGAATGGAACGAGCTAAATCCACGAGAATGATACCACTAAATTTGTCGTATGGTATTACATATGAAAAGTGAACATGTTCTCAAAAGGAAATATTTTTGTTTATTTTAAACGACTTTCTGATAATTTTTTTTTTTAAATGTGCAATATCTCTACAGCGGTTAATGTTAGCGTTCTAAAATTTATGTCCATCGTTTTCTAATAAAAAATTGCATAAGAAATGTCAATTTGCGTAACTTTATTAGCGGTTTTGATTTTTTGACGATTATTCCAAAATTTCACTCGAAAATATAGGTAGGTTCTGAACATTTGATTGCGTATAAAAAAAATCTGATGTGGGTAACGCATGACTTTCCTTATATAATGTAATGAATTTACTACTTTTACAGTGAAAAAAAATAGGTTTTTCTTATAGTAGATACAAATATTCTTTCCGAGATATTGAATTTTCGACAATTGGTCGTCATTTTCATTGATTTAGCGTCATGTTTATCCACTTGGCGAGATTTTCGTTAATTTGGCAACATTTCAAAAAATCGCCAAGTTGGTGACATTCCGCTAAATTCGTCACCAAAATCTCGCCAAGCGTTATAGACGGAGAAATAAGTTATTCTTACGGCAGATAAATGACTATTGGCGTTCAAATACAAAAGTATTACTCAAAGTATCTTTTTTCTTGAATGGAACGAGCTAGATCCACGAGAATGATGTCACCCAATTTATTGCATGGTATTATATATAAAAAGTGAACATGTTTCTCAAAAGGAAATATTTTTTATTTAATTTTATATAATTTTTTTTAAAAATGTGCAATATCTCGAGAACGGTCCATGTTAGGGTTCTAAAATTTATGTAAATCCTTTTCTAATGAAAAATTACATAAGAAATGTCTATTTGGGTAACTTTATTAGTAGTTTTGATTTTTTGACGATTTTTTCAAAATTTCATTCGAAAATTTAGGGGGGTTCTGAACATTCGACTGCGTGTAAAAACAATAGGCTTCCAGTGTTTACGGATTCTGATTTTTGTACAAACTTTGGTTCAAATCGGTCCATTTGTTCTCAGTTATCGTCTCCACAGACTCACTGACACACACACACACACACCACTTCAAAAATGTTTGATTCGTGATCAGGGATGCTTGAAACGTGCTCTCCCGTTGAAAACTCGAATTCGAATTTTCGACCCCGTCACAATACTTTCCTTATACTTTATGTATATAAGGAAAGTAAAAATAATAATAAATAAAATAAAACATAACCGAATAAAACATAACCCAAAAGCGGAACCAGATCCATTAATATTTCATTATTGCAATATGGACGGGGCAGAACCTACCCCAGTCGCTCTGTTACAACCTGCCCCATGTTCCGCCATGTTGGATTGGGATGTACCACCGAAGATAGGAGTGGCCGACATCCTTGATAATAGGTTTGTTTGCAGCATTATAATGTATATTATAACGTCAAGTATACACTTGTCATTTACGGATTTAGACATGACCACGCGTTTCAGATACGAGTTGAAGGTCATTACCTCATACAATTGCTATATATAGGTTATAAAGTAATAATGTAAATATAACATGTAAGAATATTTCGATTTCGATTTTTAGATATATAAGTGATAATGTGCCAAATATGTCACGCTTATACAAAAGTAAAAATAAATTTTAAATTTGCAATGCAACCCTTTTAAGTAGTTAATATTTTAGGCGTTACATTTAGTGAACAAGCGAGTTAGTCACGCCAGTTCTTACTATTGTATTCAGTCAAATGTATTTTCTCATTATTCTAGCATTCGAAAACGGTTTAAGCTATTGAGGTGCAGAATTCTACGGCACGCCCTTCAAATACTATTCATGCTCCAGAGAAGTGTAGCCTCTGTTACTGCTGTAAAATTAAACTAATAATTTGCTTAAGTTATGCAATTCTAGGGAAGGTAATGAGGTTTATTTAGATATACTTATTCGATAATATAAAGCTTCTAACTCTAAACAAGAGAAAACTGGTTAGACATTTCTTTAAACATTTTCTTGTTGAGCAATTAGTAAGTGAAACTAGCCGAATACCCTTTGCAAATCAACGGTTTCGTAATAAGCAACCCCCGAATAATGTAAATTTTTGAATAATTCGGGTTTCACATTTAATCGACAAATCGAATATTTTGGTGTGCAGAACCCCTTAAAGAAGGAAATATTGGAAAACTTAAATTGCACACTTTCTTCCTTTCCAACTTTTTACCCGTACACCAAATTTGAAGTCTCTATCTCATCGCAAAGCATGCTTTTCTAGCATTTCACCTTTCGAACGTTTTTGTGTGGAGTACCCACCCCCTTAACTATACATTTTTGAAAAACTATATTCTTCTTGTGATATCTATCAGGTGATTCGCCCATATACAAAATTTCTTCCTTTCGAAATATCTACTCATACACAAAATTAAAGTCTCTATCTCATCCCGAAACATGCTATTTTATCATTTCTCCATTCGAACGTCTTTCTGTGGAGCACAGCCATTAATGGACATTTAGGAAAAACTCTATTCGCCTAGGCCGCCTAGGGTTTTATATCAGTTAATTGACCCATATACCAAATATCAAGCCTCTATCACATTTGGCAGGAAGCTTGTATAACTTATTCGAAAAATCGAACATTTAGGTGTGTGGCATCCCCTAAAGTAGCAAATATTGGAAATCTAAATTCCACGCTTTCTTCCTTTCAAACTATCTACTCGTACACCAAATTTGACGTCTTTATCCTATCGCGAAGCATTATTTTACTATCAATTCACCTTTCGAACGTTTTTCTGTGTAGCATCCCCTCAAATGAAAATTTTTGAAAAACTGCATTCATCAAATGTATTTATCAAATGATTAGCCCATATACCAAATTTCAAGCAGCTATCACATTATAAAGGAGGCTTTTGTCATTTGTTCGTCAAATCGAATATTTTAGTGTGCGGCACTCCCTACAATAGCAAATGTTGGAACACTGAAATTGCACAATTTATTCCAAAGCAACAATCTACCAGTACACCAAATTTAAAGTCTCTATCTCATGCGGAACATGCTTTTTCTATCATTTCACCTTTCGAATGTTTTTGTGTGGAGTACCCTTTCCCTTAATTGAGCATTTTTGAAAAATCTCTTTTTCTTGGTTATCCTATTGGATGATTCGCCCATTAATGAAATATCAGGCCTCTGTCACGTTTCAAAAGGGGCGTTTCTCCTTCATTCCGAAAATCGAACATTTTGGTATGCGGCACCTCCTAAAGTAGAAAATAGTAGTAAACTGAAATTGTACACTTTCTTCTTTCCACATTATCTACCCGTACACCGAATTTGAAATATCTATCTCATCCCGAAGCATGTTTATTATCATTTCATATTTCAAAAGTTTTTCTCTGGAGCATCCCCTTAATCGAACATTTCTGAGAAACTCTATTCGTCTTGGGTGTTTGCATTAAATTATTAGCCCATATACCAAATTTCAAGTCTCTATCAAAATTTAAAAGACTGATTTCTCATTTATTCGGAAAATCGAACAGTTGGGTTTACGGCCCCCCCCCCCCCTAAATTAGAAAATATTGGAAAACTGAAATTGCACACACTTTTTCTTTCGAATTATCTACCTGTACACCAAATTTGAAGTCTCTATCCTATCCCGAAGCATTTCACCTTTCGAACATTTTTTCTCTGGAGCACCCTCTTAAACGAACATTTTTGAAAAAATCTTTCGTCTTGGGTGTTTTCATCAGATTATTTGCCCATATACCAAATATTAAGCCTCTATCGCGTTTTAAAAGGGGCGTTTTCACTTCATTCCGAAAATCGGACATTTTAGTGTGCGGCACCCCCTTAAGTAGAAAATATTGGAAAATGAAATTGTACACTTTCTTCTTTCCAAACTATCTACCCGTACTCCAAATTTCAAATCTCTATCTTATTCCGAAGCATGCTTTTTTTTTAATTCACCCTTTGAAAGTTTTCCTCTGGAGCACCCCCTTAAACGAACATTTTTGGAAAACTATATTCGCTTTGGGTGTTTTCATCAAATGATTAGTCCATATACCAAATTTCAAGGCTCTATCAAATTTTAAAGGAGCCGTTTCTCATTTATTCGGAAAGTCGAACATTTTGGTGTGCGGCACCACCTTAAGTAGAAAATATTGGAAATCTGAAATTGCACACTTTCTTCCTTTCGAACTGTTTATCCATACACCAAATTTGAAGTATCTATCTTATCGCAAAGCATGCTTGCCTATCATTTCACTTTTCGAACGTTTTGGTGTGGAGCACCCCCTTCTACAGAACGACGAACCCCCTTCTATGACCGAGCCGTATACTGAATTGCAAGTCTATCTATTCGGGAAGTGCCTAAAAAAAGCGTGACAGACGGACACTTGGCAATTAGTATATATAGATACTGTAAAATATGAATTGCACATAAAATAATTCGCTCAAACAGTGTGTAAATTTTGGTATATGTAAGTTAGAAAATAGGAAAAAGGGAAGTGTTATCGCTTGAATGGGAGGTGATGATATGTTATTTTCACTTTCCTTATATACATAATGTATAAGGAAAGTGTTGCGACGGGGTCGAAAATTTGAATTCGAGTTTTCGACGGGAGAGCACGTTTCAAACATCCCTGATCACGAATCAAACATTTTTGAAGTGATGTGCGTGTGTGTGTGTCAGTGAGTCTGTGGAGACGATAACTGACGAACGAATGGATCGATTCGAACAACATTTGGTGCAAAAATCACAATCTCCGTAAACACTGGAAGCCTATTGTTTTTATATGCAATCGAATGTTCAGAACCCTCCTAAATTTTCGAGTGAAATTTTGAAAAAATCGTCAAAAAATCAAAACCGCTAATAAAGTTGCGCAAATAGATATTTCTTATGTAATTTTTCATTAGAAAACGATTGACATAAATTTTAGAACGCTAACATGAACCGTTTTTGAGTTATTGTACATTTTTTAAAAAAATTATCAAAAAGTTATATAAAATAAAAAATATATATTTCCTATTGAGAAACATGTTCACTTTTCATATGTAATACCATGCGATATATTTGGTGACATCATTCTCGTGGATCTAGCTCGTTCCATTCATGAAAAAAGATACTTTGAGTAATACTTTTGTACTTGAACGCCAATAGTCATTTATCTGCTGTAAGAATAACTTATTTCTCCGTCCATAACGCTTGGCGAGATTTTGCCGACGAATTTGGCGGAATGTCACTAACTTGGCGACATTTTGATTGTTACTAAATTAACAAAAATCTCGCCAAATTGATAAAAATGACGCTAAATCAATGAAAATGACGACTAATTGAAGAAAATTCAATATCTTGGAAAGAATATAAGTATCTACTATAAGAATAACATTTTTTTAACTGTCAAAGTAGTAAATTCATTGCGTTATATAAAGAAAGTCATGTGTTGCCCACATCAGATTTTTTAATTTGTAGCAGTAGTACTTAATACAATGACCATTAACTAGTGTGTTAAAATACACACGCAAATACCTTAGGATTAGACAAAAAGAAATACCCAAAAATGCAGAATAAAAACAAGAAAGATAAAAGCAAACTGCAGCTCTATAAAGTCCATAAATCTATAAATCCATGAAGTAGTTCCATAAGTCTATAGTTCTATACAGTATCAAAACGAAAAGTATCAAATCTGCTATATGATGAAGGGTCAGTGGTAGGCGGCTTAATGAAAGTCGACACCTAATTCCACTTTCTATCAGTTGTGTTCGAATAGTATCCCTTGTTACAGGATACATGTAGGATGGCAAATACTTCCACATGGCTGATAACGAGGTGACTATTTTGGACGTGACTCCTCCTTTGGCTGCACGATCCTCTCGAGGAGTTGACTATATGGGGCGTTCTAATCGTCTGCGACGGTTACATGTGCCTTCTCTGATACTCTGTTGCCAATATCGAGCAACTACCACATCACTCCGACAAAGATGGCCTATGATACATCTGTTGGATCAACCAGCTTCCAATAGGTCTATGATGCGACCTCTCTCTAAATCCGACAATTGTTCGTAGCGCCGTCGAGTACGTCTCAAAGGAAATTTTATCGCAACTTGCAGTATCAAAGCAGAACATCCAGTTTCAATTCCCGCGAATGAAAACACCGATCTTTTGAAATGCTGCACGATGCGTCGTTCGCATGCGCTTTTAATGAACCCTATAACATCATTGGCGCTGATAGTTTGATCATTTGTATAACTCTTAACACAACAACATTTACATGCCGAGTTTCTCGGCTGTAGCCTAGCTGTGCCCTTTTTATTGTGTATATATTTTATAATTTTAGTACTAACTGATTCATAATTTTAGTACTAACTGAACTGAAAAGAACTATCTTTAAGCCATATCGTTCGGAGAGTACTTCTGTACCGAATTTCGCGGCTGTCCTAAGCTTCGATTTTTTGCAATAATCACACAGACATCTTCTTTTTAACACTTTACAACATAGTTGAAAAGTGTTTATGGCTTTGTTCATTCTGTCTGTCTGTCTGTTCGCACGATAACTGCCGTAAAAATAACTTTATCAAAATTAAATTTTAGTATGTTGTTAAGACAGTCTGTGGGACATATGAGAATGTAAATTAATAATATCACCCAATTAGATTTGGATTGAACCCGGGTTGCAAAAATGAATTACATTGAACCCTATGGGACCTAATTTTTCAAACATTATTTAAGCGAAGTTAAAATTCACAAATTGCTTCGAAAATGTTAGGAAATATTTAAATTATCCCATAAAATATATAGGAAAGAAGTTCAGGAAAATATGCTCGGTTTTTAAATAGAAATTAAAATAATAATGACACCCATATAATATGAAAAGGTCACGTGACCCACTTCAAAATGAAATATGGCACTTTTTTCCCAGAATAAAAATCGTGATTTTTAAAGTTTTTTTTAATTTATATTTAGTGTTGCATTCGTCCTAAAACCACTTTATTTTTGCGTTTTTTCTATGCATCTATAGTCTACGCCAACACAGTTACAATATTTTTGAATTTAAATGATCATCAAACTTTGATTATTTCTACAACGAAGCTTAATTTTATTAATTGTAAAATATAAACAAGTGATTGTAAGATGAGTTGTATAAGAATTGCTGAATTTTCTTCACGCAAAATTATTTAAGTCTGGAATAAAAGTGTATGAATGAAATATTCACTGCTTTTACATAGAGAGCCAGACGATTTATATTTCGATGACGTCATTTGACTAAAGTTTGAATGACGTTTTAAGCATGAAGTTAGAAAGTACTTTCACCTCTATGGTTTTAATTTTCCAAGTAAAATAAATTATTGTAGTTCTGTGATATTTAAAAATAATATCGTCATTGAATGTGTCGTATTTTAGAGACGTTTAAATAAAATTACAGGTAAAATAAATTATTGTAGTTCTGTAATAATTA
The DNA here is from genome assembly GCA_951213105.1 of Amaurobius ferox. Lineage (NCBI taxonomy): Eukaryota > Metazoa > Arthropoda > Arachnida > Araneae > Amaurobiidae > Amaurobius > Amaurobius ferox. Next base: position 99,139,154 of record OX578134.1, read on the forward strand.
AAAAAATATCGCCGCTGAATGTATTGTATTTTAGAGAAGTTTAAATAAATTTATATTTGAAAAGTGTTTCATAATCAGTGTTTATGCATGATTGATCTTTCTTGTTCATGTTATAAAACAACTAAACGCTAAAAGATTGTTCAAAGCTTAACTGTTGACATTGAAAATAAGTTGAAACAGGTAATAAATGGGGAATTCATTACTTGCTGACCATTTTTTTTCCGTCCAAAAATTTAACAGAAAATTCATTAAACTATCATTAATTTTTTTTCTAGTGATATTTAGTATCGTCAACGTGTTCCCTCTTTCTTAGGTTGTACACAGTGTGAGAGCATCAACTCGTTTTCACATCGGTGTAATGATATGGCAGAAGCTGCTCTTAATTTATACCTTCTTCAGGATTAACGACTTGGGAAGAACTCAGGGGTCAGGCTGAGGGCTAAATGCAGCATGAGAATGCAGAAACGCGGAGTACGGTGCTTTGTTAACAAGAACACCATTGCAAATTCCCGCTGCTGCTTGTAAACAGCAAAGAATGCCTATTGTATTTTCAGATAGCCATGCATTAGAAGTTCTTTATTCAGCATTTTTAGCAGATTTATTTCTGAATAACTGCTGGGACAGGAAACGTTGTTATTTGTACAAAAACTTTTCCTCAATAAAGTTCACTAATTACGGACAAAAAATAAGAATAATGCAGAAATGGATGAAATTAGTTTTAAAAATAAGCAAAGCATATTAGATTTCACAAATTTTTCAATAATTTAAATATTTAATGTTTGAAATGTTTGTTTTACTAAGCATATTTTAAGTAGTTTAGAGATTAAAATGCTTATTTTTACTTTCAAGGAACTTAAAAAAAATTAAATATGAAGTCTTTGTTTACTTATGAGTAAACTCGGGCAGCATATATATATATATATATTTTAAATACGTTTGTTTACATTTGGGTAAACTAACTATTCTTAAATAATGCAAATAATTATAAATATAATATATCATGTTTACCTAAAAAAATCTGATGTGGGCAGCACATGACTTTCCTTATATAATGCAATGAATTTACTACTTTTACAGTAAAAAAAAAATAGATTATTTTTATAGCAGATATTTATATTCTTTCCAAGATATTGAATTTTCGTCAATGAGTCGTCATTTTCATTGATTTAGCGTCATTTTTATCCATTTGTCGAGTTTTTCGTTAATTTAGCAACATTTAAATGTTGCCAAGTTGGCGACATTTCACAAAATTAGTCGCCAAAATCTCGTCAAGCGTTATGAACGGAGAAATAAGTTATTCTTACAGCAGATAAATGACTATTGGCGTTCAAATACAAAAGTATTACTCAAAGTATCTTTTTTCATGAATGGAACGAGCTAAATCCTCGACAATGATGTCACCAAATTTATCGCATTGTATTACATATGAAAAGTGAACTTGTTTCTCAATAGGAAATTTTTTTTAAATTTTATATGACTTTTTGATAATTTTTTTTGAAAAATGTGCAATATCTCGAGAACGGTTCATGTTAGCGTTCTAAAATTTATGTCAATCGTTTTCTAATGAAAAATTACATAAGAAATGTCTATTTTCGTAACTTTATTAGCGGTTTTGATTTTTTGACGATTTTTAAAAAATTTTACTCGAAAATTTAGGGGGGGTTCTGAACAATCGATTACGTATAAAACAATAGGCTTCCAGTGTTTACGGATTGTAATTTTTGTACCAAATTTCGCTCGAATCGGTCCATTTGTTCGTCAGTTATCGTCTCCACGGACTCACTGACACACACACACACACACACACACACACACACATCACTTAAAAAATGTTCGATTCGTGATCAGGGATGCTTAAAACGTGCTCTCCCGTTGAAAACACGAATTCGAATTTTCGACCCCGTCACAATACTTTCCTCATTGTATTATTGTATATAAGGAAAGTAAAAATCAAATTTATACTTTTAAAGGTTTTTGTATAAGTTTAGAGTTTAAAATAGTTTAAAATATTTCGCTAATTAAAATCAAAATAGCTTCTATTTGTATTTAGATGACGCCAAAAAATACGCGAAATATAATTCTAAAATCCCTGCAGAAGGAATTAAATTATTACATTATTAATAGACAGGATTCAAAGACGTGTCATTATCATTGAACGATGAAGTCTATTCATTTGTTGTTCCTGCGGGTCAATTTATGACTTTACATTACTTATGACAATTACTTAATTTATGACTTTATATTACTTATGACCATTACTCCATTTATGACTTTACATTACTTATGACCATTACTCAATTTATGACTTTACATTACTTATGACCACTACTCAATTTATTACTTATTTATGACCTGTATTATTTTTAACCCTTTATTATTTATGACCTGTTAGTGTATCCTCAAAAAATAATTTATAATGCAAGGAAATATGTTATCGTTATTAAATTAAAGAAAAATTTCAAACTATTTTTAATAGGTAATTTTTAAGTTTAAATCCTTGAATACGTTACGTCTCAAATAAAGCATGGTTGGTGCAGGGAACTAAAGCGAAGTAGTTAAAATCCCATGTTGGGAAAACGCCAAAATAGATTGAGACAGTAATTTAGGTGGCGATAGTTTTTTTTCATCCATATGCATTTTATGTATTTCTATGGAGAAGAACTCGCATTAAATTAAATAATACCAATTTAAACTATTAATTTTACAGAAATAAATTATCATTGCAATGCAAATTATAGCTCAAGTAATGAAGGATATTAATATGTACTCGAATTTATTTTATCTTCCAATTACTTTGTCTTCATATATTTTGTAGCCTGTTTTACAAACCGAAACGAAACATGGACGCCAATGTCTGCAAAGGGGGATTGCACTGTTTGGGATAGGGTATGTCAAACACCTGTCTTTCTGAGAGGTTCTTTATTTGGGATTGACGCTATCCCACCCGTAAACAAAAGATTAACCTAAAAATAGTATCGCAGCTGTTTTTCAAGACGACTGATACTATTAAGTTTCGTAATCATTGAGCCATAAGTAATTCCTTTCATGCATGTTTATGTCAAATTTTGTCTTATAATGCCATGTTAAGAAAATATACAATATATATACATATATATATATATATATATATATATATATATATATATATATATATATATATATATATATATATATATATATATATATATATATAAGTATAAAATATATATATATATATTTTAAAGTATTTTAAGTATTTTAAGTATTTAAGTATTTAAGTATATATATATATATATATATATTTAAGTATTTTATTGTATATTATATATAATATATATAAGTATATTATATATATTGTATATTATATATAATATATATAAGTATATTATATATATTGTATATTATATATAATATATATATAAGTATATTATATATATTGTATATTATATATAATATATTGTTAAGAAAATATACAATATATATATATTTCTTTTCGCCCGACTTTTAAAAAATTATATCTATTTCTGGATTTTTCGATAACAAAGCCTGATATAAAGTTGCATAAAAATCAATTGATATGTGTAACAATTATCGTGTGCACAAGAAATTGACCACAGACAGGTAGATATTACTACAAAAACAGTCGAAACGTGTACAGGAGGTCCTAAAATATGTATGGGCATTAAAATATCCAAATCGAAAATTTTCATGAAAACAATACTTTCTCAATACTAAGTATAATAAAGTTATAATCAAACATACATATATTAAACACTACGCTTTTCTGAAGCCTCAATTGATGTATCAGCATTAACAAATGCGACACCTAAATATAATTCTGAATAAAACTATGGTGTATATTCAAACTTCCGTCCATGATAGAAGTTTTATCCACTTCCCTTTAATTATATGGTATGGTGTCATTTCTCTAAAGTTTTGCCATATCTGTCTGTTAGGGTAGTAAGTATTGTATTGACATGTATGAGTTTTTGTTTAAATGTAAACAAATTTAGTTGGGTAATTGCACTGTGACTAAATATGATGTCGGATGCAGTTAATTTTTGTTTTAGCAATGCATATGTCCATTTAACTAAAAAAATGATTCATGATTCATGAAAATCTGTTATCTTTATTGTATTAAAAGAAAATTTTTGGAAACATTAATGTGCATTAATATGCTATTTAACAAAATAAACGAAAGAGAAAGCGCGCACTCCTAGCAAACGCATCTTCTAAGAATACTCAGACATTTATCTAAGAGTGTGCAGATTTATTTATGCAGTAAGCAACAGTAAAACAAACAATAGTTTTAACAGCCGTAAACAGTAGTTCCATCAGTTTGCAGTAAACAGTAGATTTTATTTTGAACGCTTTCAAATTCTACTCCAGCTAATATTATAAGAATATGAAACTATTTTTGAACCAAAACAATAATTAATCACTAAGAGCATGCACACATTCTTATCCGCATCATGTGCGCCAATAGAACTTTTTCTATGGTAGGAGAGGCAAACTCAAGGATAGGACGTACAACAATGATAAGGTTAATGTCCCCCTTTCTAACATTGAATGTCGAGGGGAAAGTGCCCCGATGCCCTGCCCTATGGTGACCCGTGATCCTGAGCAATGTTACTCAATACTATGCAAATAGGTAACAAGTGCATAAAAATGCAAATATTTATAAAAATTAAAAATGAAAATATTTAATAAGGCAATAATATATAATAAATATTTAACAAAGGCAATAGTGAGGTTCATAACTTTACTATAGATTTGCATCAGAAAAGCACTTATAAATGTTTGCAAAAGCTTGCTTTTTATCATGGTATTTTAGGAACACTGGTATTAAAAACGCCTGAAAAATTAGTTTTGATGGCAAACACCTTCTAATTTTACCTTTTAATTTACACTTTATAATTTTTTAGACTGAAACTGTTAAAATTTTCTCAATTGATGAACAGAATAAATAAATTTTGAAGTGGTCACTAGCTTCTCTCTCTATTAACTAGTTCGATTTTTAGTCTGTTCGCAATCTTACACGTACTCTTATTCACCTTTACCCTATGTTTTGGATACTAAAACGTAAGTTACATATTGCTCTTTCATATCGTACTAATTTTACACAATATTAAATATTCAATAATGAAACTCGCAGAAATTATACTTTTACTAGCAGCATACCCGTTCTTCGTACGGAATATATAATACAAAGAAACTTAAAATTCACAATCATGTGCAAATTCCTATAGTATACTAAATGACATTTTTAATCCAAATATTCTGTTAAAATATTTTATTTAATGCTCCTAAGAAGAAGTTTAAGATTCTCTTTTCTCGCTATAGAATAAAACATTCTGGCCCCTTTTGTAAACAAATTTACAAAAAATATGGAATTGAATCAACATATGCAAAATAAAAGCGTTAAAATTGTATGGGACCTGTACTACTTATATACGCGAATATTAGAAGATATAACCTGTATTAGTAGATTACATGTATAAATTGAAAATTTCAATAAACTCGTAATCTTTAGACCTGAAGGCAGTAATTGATTCTAATATATGCCAAAATGAAGGAGCTAAAATTATATGGGAAGATATACCCGTACTACTTATAATGTCGTAGATTAGAAGATATGTCAGAGTACTAGTAGAAGATTACCCGTATCACAATATGAGTCTCAAAAACCTTTGCCAAAATAAAACAGATGACGTAATAAATTGAAAATATAAATAATTCCTGTAATCTTCACACCAGAAGGCCGCATTTGACTCCAATATATGCCTATATATATGCCAATATACCTGTACTACTTATATTCTCGTAGATTAGAAGATATACCCATGCATTTATAGAAGATTTTTCGTACAACGTACAATATATGAGTTTCAATAGTTTTTGCCCCTATAAAACAATGACATAATAACTTGAAAATATCAGTAATCGCTGAATCAATAATGCCCGAAAATATCAATAACAATAATGCTTAAATCTGAAGACCGTAACTGATATTATCCAGTCAAAAATGCAATGGCAGTTAAATTTATTTTTATATTCATATTTTTATTATCCAAATTGGAAAAGATTTAATAAAAATCGTCTGGCCCATAAACACATTGGATTTAAATCCGTTGCTAAGCGAAATTATCATATCATTTCGCGATATGATCATTGATATGATCAAGCGAAATGATATGATTCATTGATTGATCAGCGATTGATATGATTCATTGATATGATCAAGCAAATGATCAATATAATTTGTTTCAAATAAATTGTTGGAAAAAATATCATCTGAATACAGTGACCGCCGGTTATAAGATTCAGTGGTTATAAGAAACAGCCGTTTATAAGACCCAAAACGACAGAAACAAATACAAACTTCGTTTTAACATTAATATTGTGTCGCTTATAAGAAACACGATTCCGCTTATAAGAAACAGTTTTCTACAGAAAATTTGTTGATTTCCTTGCGACGTGGGTGTAAAAAAAAATCGATTTGTTTAAGGTTAACTGAAGGACGAGTTGTTATCTCTTGTCTCTGGGCGTACGGGAAGGTGGTGGGAGTTTGCTATGTAACAAAGGATGACAGATAATTTATCCGTAGAAAGGCTTGGGGAGAACAACCCCAAACCAGTAAGAAACGAGTTTTAATCTTTCGGCAGTTACGGAAACGTACTGATATGGAAAGGCATCTTTGCTTATGCACTCAAATAAGATTCGTACAGCTTTAGTTAGTCATTTTATGTTTTGCTAGTGGAGGCATGTCGCAAAAGAGAAAAACCCTTACTTTGCTTGAAAAGCAAAGTTTACTTAAAAAGTATGATTCTCTACCTCCGTGTAGTCAATAAGCAAGAAAATAACCTTGCTTGATGCTATCCATATGATCGCAGGCGCATGAAAAAAGGTTTCTGACATATGCATTTTTAATTTCTTCCGTAAAGCAGGATTTTTGAAAAATAATGTCGACATACCAGCAGAAGATGAAGAAGAATTAGAAACACCTTTCGAAGAATGGATTCACATCGACGAAAATTTACAAACATCTGAAGAAAACAGTGATGATGACATAGTGCGGAAATTCAGAATGTTTGCAATGAAGAAGAAAATGAAGACGAAGTTCCACTAAAAGAAAATTTTCCTACAGCCAAACAGTCGCGAGAAGCCCTAACTATAATTAGAAAAACTCTTGAACACAGAGGGGCATCAGAAAAAGTTTATGGACTATTTTATGATTTAGAAATAGATGTACGTAAACTAATCACAGATTCGTTAGCACAAACAACACTGGATAAGCTTTTTGCTATTCCTCAGTAATAGATTACGATATGTATGAAAATGTACTATGCACTTATACATAAATGAACGACCTATGAGTTTTACTTTCTATTCTTATTTAACTGCATACTATATGCATATAGATAATATTTTAAGTTGTAAGTCTTAATTTGTAAAATAAGAAATATTTTTGAATGCAAAACTTAATTTACAAATGTATTATGTACGTACTAATATTTTACTTATATACATTTATCTTTCAAATTCTGTAAAACTGTGTTCAATAGTTAGTATTTACAATGGAAGAACGATATTTAAAAAATTTCCGGATTTAAGAAACAACTGCTTATAAGAAACAAAACGAGCGAAACGAACGTGTTTCTTATAAGCGGCGGTCACTGTAATGGCTCTCTATAGAAGGTTTGGCGACATTTTTGTCAATGTAGCGACATTTTAAAAAATCACCAAATTTATCGCCAAGTGGGACTGTAGAACTGACAGTCCCACTTAGCGATAAACTGACAAAACATCATCACGATACTATCAAATAACAAAACATAATTAATTTCATTTATTTAGCGCAATTTTATCAATTTCAAAATATTTTTATGGATTTACAAACATTTTTATCAATTTGGTGACAGTTTCAAAATTCTCTAAATGTGTTATTAAATAGGACGGTTGGACTGACAGACAAATGCTAACTAAACAATATTTCAGTACTCTTTTCTAACAAAACAAAATGAATTTCATTGATTTACGTTGTTTTAATTAATTTGGCGGTATTTCCGTCAATTTGGCAAAAAAGAAAAGTTGCCAAGTTAGCGATATCCCACCAAATCCGTAGCTCTAAATTTGCAGATCTGAATAAAATATCGTGATCCCGTTTGTATATATTAAATGAAAACACTAAAATTATATTAGAAGATATACCCGTTCTACTCTTTTTCAGTTTTAACAATAGGCTATATGAATTTATTGGATAAACACAATATATGAGTTCATTAACTAAACGCAATATATAAGCTTGGCCAAACTAAGCAACACTCTTTGCCAAACTAAATGAAAGTGATGTATGCAGTCCGCAATTAATATAATTAAAAGAAAAATCAAACCGTTCATTTCTAAGATAGTATATTTTTATATCCATCTATTTATTATTCAAAAATAAATAATCTATTTATTATTCAAAAATAATAATAAATATTAACAAACACATTTAATTTAATTGCGTTGCGGAGCAACATGATATATCCTCATAAAATTCTAAAAATTAATTAACCATTTTGATTTCTTAATACTTTTCATCGTTGAGTAAAAGCTTGTGAAAAATAAACCATGGTGATAGATTTTCCATTTAAATTCATGTTTTCAAACAATTCATGATTTCAGAAAGTGACTATTTAACAAAAAATCTGCCACTGAACTCAGAGATAAAATTTTAATTCATTTTCACGTTTTAAACAAACGGTTTTCAACCTTTTCGTTTGGAGGAACCAGAAAGTTTGAGAGTAGAACTCCAAGGAAAACGTTTCGTTTTCCTAGGAGTAAAGTCCTCAATATCTCGACAATACCTGACCTTAGAAACTCGAAACTTGGACTAAATTTAAGGGGGGCTATTTCAACTACAAACTACTATTCTACTTACAAAATTTCATTAAATTCGGTTCAGCCATTTTTCCGTGATGATGAGACAAACGAAAGTTTCGTTTTTCACTAATATCTCGAGAACCACTGATCGTAAAACTCGAAATATGGATTAAATTTTAAGTGAGACAATTTCGGCTACCTACCCAATTTTATCAAATTTGGTTCAGCTGTCCTCCCGTGATAACGGGACAGACAGGCAGACAGATTTTCAATTTTATTCATATAGATTTCACATATTGTTAAAAAATAAAAGCTTATCAAAAACACACTCATCTGCATTGAATGTAATTTATCCATTGAGTAGAACAAAGTAAGAAACTTTATTCAAATATTCGTATACGGCTTTTCTACAACATGTAAAACTAGATTGTTGATATTGTTTTATGTGATGGTTAAATGCATGAAATTACCATTGCTTTCAATTCTGATTCTATTACTTTGGAACTACAGACAAATTTTATTGTTCGTATAATATATCTCTTCCAATACGTAGTTTTTGAATTCTTGACGTCTGCTAGGATTGCATACGGAATGATATTAGAAACACAACAATGCACATATTGTCTTTATTTATAAAATATTTGGATTTTTTAAATCCATATAGGTGTGTAAAATATACCTTGTTTGTTCAGATTTGCATATAGGATTTTCAGTATTTCCTTTTAAATTTAATAACAATTTTTCAAATATGGATTTTTTTGTTAATGATTTTTAGATTTTCCACTGTGCGTTTCTTGGCCCACTGGGATTTTACAATTTTCGGTTGCTGTGATGGATTACCGATCGTTTTGACTACTGATAATTCAGGTATTTGCACTGATTTTGGGTTGTCGTTATCAACGTACCAGGTATAAAACGATTGCAGATAATTTCTTTTATATGCCTTTGTAAAAACTGCGATAGTTCATCTTACACAAATAACCACTGTAGATTTTAAAATACCAAGGCAATTTGATGTAAATCAGTGTAAGTTAAAACGTTTTAATTAAAATGTTTGTAAATCATTGTTTTACTAATAGCGTCTTTTTATTGTTTATATGATCCTGGAATTTTTAATGAATTTACTGCAGAAAAGGACTGAAATAATCCAAAATATTATTGCACATATAAATCCATAAGACCAAGCCCAATCGTTCAGACACAAAATCCTTTTCCAGCAGGACATCTTCACCCTGAGAATACTCAACCCAATCTCAGCTACTTCCACTTCTCTCTTTGGACACTTTTCATCCTTGCTTAAGATAAATGCCCCAGTTGCCCGTCTACCTGGATATTAAGCGAACACTTAGCTCGCGGTGTCTCAGCACGATTAGCCGGTAGCCAGGCATTTTGCACAAATGCTACATTTCAGTCACGTCTGGCGGTATGTGATAGCTCAGGATGTGATGACCTCTCGGGAACATGAAGAACTGGGGGGAAGCTCGGGAAATGGATTCTAGCGGCCTTGCTGAAGGATGCCGTCTTTCCGAACAGGAGGTTGACCCGTGGTGGTGAAATGAGTGTCTCAATGGTGATTGTTTTGACGTGAGGCTTCTATATATTTAAACGGATTTGCTTTATTTTTCTTGTCTTTCTTCTTCAGCTAAAACTTACATTTTACTTTATGGAACTAGTGTAGATTGGTGTAACTCATATCGACTCTTAATTCGGTAGGTTTATCAGTTCTTTCTTCTGCGACTGAAGATTTATTTCCTTTAAGCTTAAAGGAACAAAATTAACAAAAAATTCCACAAAAATGAGAAAAATCGGTCTAGTCACGGTTAAATATCTGAAAAACCTGGATCATATTAGTTTCTATGAGTAATTTCTAAGAATTTGAGGAAGAAAATTCTTGCGGTATTTCAACCTGTAGTTTACAGACTTCTGGCAGTTACAAGGGCTTCTGTGAGATTCCTATAGAACATAATGCACTCTTGGAGACTTTGAGTTCTTAAATGTACACGTCTTCTATGTCTCAAATATTGAGATATTGGAAACAAATCATGTCTCATTTATTTATACTCGGAAGGAAAGGGGCAATATAAAACACATCCCAAGGAATACGTGATCAGTAAAAGGTTAAAAGCCTTTCATAGAGTGTGTGTGGTTGATCTTTAGCGTCCAGTTAGGAACCGATGAATATCCGAATGTAAAGAATATCCTTCTGCTTACCACACAGTTGAGTGAGAGCAAATCAAAACTGCAACGTATGTTAGTAGACGAGAAATAGCTAAAAGTAATTAGAACAAAATTTAAATTGCTGCACATGGGTCAAACTTGACAGTATTTCTCGTAACCACACAGTTGAGTGAGAGCAAATCAAAACTTACTCGTTACAGATTGATGGAAAAACAGATTTCGAATGGGAAAGAGGTTGATGTGTGTTATGTGTGACGATAGTAAAAGGTAACTAGGGAAAAGTTTCAATATTTTTTAATTTTTCTACTTACACGGTCTTCATTAGAGTCAAACTGCAGATGTTCAAATCACTTATGAAAAACAGGATTCATGACGTCAACTAGAAGATCGGAGAAACACGCATATGGCTGATCTGAAATTTAAATTTTTTACACTTTTTAACAGTATTGTTTTATAATACAGCTTAAAGGGTATATATATATATATATATATATATATATATATATATATATATATGTATGTATATATAGTGTCGAGTTCGACAGATAATTTTACTCGCATTATGCCAACTAAACGACGACGATTTTATATACCCTCTGTGGAAAGTTTTGGTAGAAGCACGTAACTCGTAAATTTCTTAGCCAATCTACAAAATTTGAGAATTTTCTAGAGCTCATCAAAATTTGTCAAATTCTTAAGAAAAAGTCATCGAATTTGCCTCCAAGGTCACACGACCTTCGAATTACAACAATAAATTTTTGTTACGTATTTATTAGGTATATGACTTTTTGTTACACACTTCCGTTTTATATGTCACATTTCTTTTAAAATTTACGCCACCCGCGCTCTAAGATGTTTTACATCAAAAATTAATCGGGTATCATTATGAACACTTTTACATAGCTTTAGGGTATGCGTACTAGATTATTACGCAATTTTTATTAATACGAAATTTTTATTATAAAACGAATGACACAAATTTTAGAACGCTAGAATAAACCGCTCTCAAAACATTGCATGTTTTTTAAATAAAATTATCAAAAGTATTACATAAAATTAAGAAGTAGTAAATATCATCTTTTGTATTATTTAAGTATCACTTTTTGTAATAGTTTTAAATTTCAAAGCCAATTCGTCAATAGTCATTTATTTCACAGGTTATGCCAATATTAATTTCACTGGATAATTATTAAAAGTCAATAACATTTTGATCAGGATTTTATACATGAATATAAATGTATTTTTGTTTGAACTAATAAGCTGTAAATGTGCCAAATTTCAGTTTATTTGCTGTAAAATCAATGTCAGAAACATTGTGCGGTGGATCTCGTATACAACCATTTCGCTGTTCAAGCATAAAGTCATCATTGCATTATGTAGGGAAAGTCATGAGATGCCCACATCATATTTTTTCATTGTCATTTATCATCAAGGAAGCTATCGGACAGGGGAAATGGGCTTGGTTGCTCCTCCCTCTTAAATTGAAAAATCTGGTTAACTGCCAGTTCAATTAAATGACACTATTATTCAGAAGGATGTTTCTAATTTACCATTAGAAATGAATGTAAAAGCTGTTTGTGGATTAGGGAATAAGAATATTCAGCATAGTATATTATGTTATCACAAAATATTAAAAATGTCTTTGGTATAAACTTAGTTCACACACTATAATGTTTACTTGGATGGTGTTGATACAGTCTTAACTGTCTTTACTAATTATGACTCCCGTACTACTTTCTTTTCAGGAAAATCAAGCGCATGTCGCACCTTTGTATCAATAGTAACAGAACTCAAAGTGTATTTTTTGAGTTATTACTACGACTAATTTGGGAAAACAACACCCTATTAATCATCATTAATGATGCAATAATTTGCTTTGATAGATGGTACGCCAGATTATACTTGTGTCGTTATGATGATATCTAGAAGTATTGTATATCAAGTACCACATATACAAACGTGATATTGTTTAGTAAAAAGTGTTATGAAAAAATATGTTTTTGTGTATAAACAAAATATCATAAATATCATAATGGGGTTTCACTAAGGATTTTTACTTCAGGATTTTTTTCTATTTTACTTTAAACATTTATTTCTCCAGATTGGCTATTTTTCACTTTCAGTTAAAAATGTTCTTGTAGCATCTATTTCTCAAGATTGGCAATAGATAGAGCTTCGATTATAACTGATATAAATTAAGCATCAAATTAGGGAGAATAATATTTAGACAACCCCTGGTCCTAAAAACTCGAAACATGAACTAAATTTTAAGTGCGGCTATTTTACAGCTGTCCACAAAATTTCATGAAATTCGGCGCAGTTGTTCTCCTGTCATGATGAGACAAACATACAAACAAATAAACATACAGATTTTCAATTTTATTTATATAGATATAAATTAGTTGTCAAGAACTATCACACAGGAGCTCAGAAATTAAACATTTTAGAAATAATCATTTTTAATAGTTCCGCTTCAGTTTTCATTTCTTCTACTGTTTTGTTTAGTTATGTCAATTTCGAAGCATGAAAAAAAAACAAGTGTGAGGTATGTTCAAATATTTCGCCTCAAATAAAATTGGTGCAATTCACGCCTTAGAAACCATCACCTTCTCAGATGAGTCACCGCTTTTATCTATTTATACCTCTATTAGCACTTCAAAAATCAGAATTTTTTGCCAAACAGATCTATCGCTCAACGGTCTCTGCTATTGGGTTGTTTCCATCTCTAAAAAGATGCAGCTCAAGAAAAAGGGAATGTAAATTAGTAGACGCTATTGAGACCGGCCGCCAAATTAGCAGTTTAGCGTCGCCAAGGGCTAAGAAAATCATTATCGATTCATCTATTAAAAGGGGTTGTTGGCCATTAAGGCAGATTGGTCACTTTTTTATGAGTAAGTGCGGTTTTGTTTTTCTAGAAATATCCTCCTAGTCCTAGCTTGTTTTCTCAGAATGTACGCTCGACGCTTCGTTTACATAACGTGCAATGCTTCAAAAAGCGGTATTGCCATTAGTATTCTTCAAACTCAAAGAGGGTACAAGTGCAAACGCACCCCTTCAAGTGTTTTAAATTCTTAAAATTATTGCTAATATATTTCATAAAAAAATTCGCTTTTAAATTTAGGTGCCAATAATATCCAGTCTCGAGTTATCTTTATTCTTTATTTGATTTAATGTTGTGTTTGCTTTTATATTTAATACGCTGACTGACATTGAAAAATTGTCTGTTCTTTTATGGTGCCATTACATTTAAGTAACCTCAGTGCCACCGGGCACAAACTGAGTTCTGCGGGTCGCTGCAGCGATTTATAACAATGTTTTCAAAACTACACTTGACGCTATTGTGCGTCACAGGTATAATGCAACATACCATCTGACGTCCATAAATTTTCTGTTCACAGAGAGTTCGTGGAATCTACACGCGCAATTGTCACGACTGCTTTTTAAACGATGATTCTCGACCAGCAGATATAATATTTTTAACTAACTCAAGAACACGTTTAAATATTCATTATGGCTAGTTTTTACTTTCTTATACTATTCAATATAGTATAGAGAAAGTATCGTCTTCAAAAATTTTCGGATTTGAGATTCCGATGCCAATACATGTTTTAAGATCTCGGAACACGTTTTGATTAATTTTGGAATGATGTCCGTTTGTTTGTATGCATGTTTGTGGTCGATTTTTTGTGTACACGATAGCAGTCAATATTAGTGGATTTTCACGAAACTTTATATCCGGTTATAAAAAAATCTAGAACTGGATAGAATTCTTTTAAATTAGAGTGAAAACTTCGAAATTTATTCGAAATTTTATATTTTTACTTTCCTTATATACATAATGCATAAGGAAAGTATTGTGACGGGGTCGAAAATTCGAATTCAAGTTTTCGACGGTAGAGCACGTTTCAAGTATCCCTGATCACGAATCAAACATTTTAAGTGGTGTGTGTGTGTGTGGTGACGATATCTCACGAATGAATGGAGCGATTCGAATGAAATTTGGTACAAAAGTCACAATCCGTGAATACTGGAAGCCTATTGTTTTAAAACATAATAGAATGTTCAGAACCCCCCCTTAAATTTTCGAGTGAAATTTTGAAAAAATCATCAAAACATCAAAACCTTTAATAAAGTTACACAAATAGACATTTCTTATGTAATTTTTCCTTAGAAAATGATTGACATAAACTTTAGAACGTTAGCATGAACCGTTCTCGAGATATTGCACATTTCTCAAATAAATTTATCAAAAAATCCCATAAATTAAAAAAAAATATTAACTGTTAAGAAACATGTTCGCTTTTTATATGTAATATCATGCGATAAATTGGGTGACATCATTCTCGCAGATCTAACTCGTTCCATTCATAAGAAAATATACTTTGAGTAATACTTTTGTATTTGAACTCCAATAGTCATGTATCCGCTGTAAGAATAACTTATTTCTCCGTCCACAATGTTTGGCGAAATTTTGGTGACAGATTTACGGATTGCCAAGTTAGCAAAAATCTCGCCAAATGGATAAAAATGACGCTAAATCAATGAAAATGACGACTAATTGAAGAAAATTCAATATCTTGGAAAGAATATAAGTATCTACTATAAGAATAACATTTTATTATCTGTAAATGTAGTAAATTCATCGCATTATATAAGGAAAGTTATGTGCTGCCCACATCAGATTTTTTTAACATAGCAGCATAGGACAAAATTTGGCATTATCATGCATAGGGTTTTATTCATGTTTCAATGCGGTATGTGTTATTTATGTTTCAATGTGTGTATGGACTTATTTATGTTTCTCATGGTTTCAATCATTGTGAAAAATAGCCGCGATGCAATTTTTTTTTGTTTGTGACGTCATTACCCCCATTGGGTGGCAATTTACCCCTTCCGGGGAGCACATTGTCAAGTATGGTGTCAATCAAAATATTTTTTCAAACACTTTAAAGTGCAGGGTAACACGCTATAGTTGTAATCATTTGGACCCACGATAACGATTTTTCAAACTTTTTCTTGTAAAATTTGAAAAAGTAATGGATTCTATTATGAGAAAGGCGAGTCGAGCTACACTCAGGTTAATTGAATTATGGAATTTATATCTTGTCGCAACGTATTCTCGAAATCTACTCTGCAGATTTTTATGATTTCTTTCAACGTGTCGAGCTTTAACTTTCCCAATTATGTTCAATTAATTCGAGAATTGAATTCGAATTATTAATATTTATTGAATTTGTGAGTAATTAAACCTGTCATAAACATGGAATACTCTTATTAAAAAAAGTTCTAATTTAATTTTTGAAGTTTTAGTTTGTTTAACAATATATGTCGCTGAGCGTGTAAAATAGTCATCTTAATTGGATATAGGTTCAGTTAGATTCCACCAGAGTGCTAGGTTTCAGCCTTCGAGGCCACCAGGTCGAAAGTATAGAAATACTTTTTAAACCTCTATCCTTGTTTTTTTAACTCCGGGGCAGAAATGGAAAATCCTGTTTTATTAGGTTCTGTTCTGTGGTTAATACTATAATTGTACAAAGATTTAGTCTAAATCACAATGGAGCCTCTGGAGGATCTGGAAAGTCTTTTGCAAAAAAAACATTTTCTCCACCCTTAAGCGGGTTCATCATAAAATTATGTCCCGTTACATTATGTTCAATGGTCGATTCTATAAGTGTGAAATATTCAGTGTTCTAAGTCAGTTCTAAGTCTGGTGTATTTTTTTAATTTTTCTGGTTTGGATTTTTTTAATTTATGTGCGTGTGTGTTTTTTTAGTTAGTTAGATACACAGTAGAGACCAGTAAGACATAATAAATGGGTTCGATGGGTTATATCCATTGTATAACAAACAAGAAAGATCAATCATGCTTAAAGCATTGATTATGAAACACTTTCCAACTTCAATGCAATTTTATTTAAACATGTCTAAAATGCAATACATTCCTCGGTAATATTTTAAAACTTATCACAATACTACATTAATTTATTATATTTGAAACCTTAAACCCTCATCGAAAAAAATTAACTTCATTCAAATGACGGCATTAAAGTATAAATTGCCTGGTTTAAACATCTCTAAAATTTGATACATTCCTCGGTAATAATTTTAGAATTATCATAATACTACGATAATTTATTATATTTGAAAACTTCATCGAAAACAACTGAAATTGATTCAAATGACGTCATAAAAAAATAACACGCCTGGCTCTCTCTATAAAAGCAATATTTCACTCATAAATAATTCCCCCATTCATGTCATTCATCAGAATACTATAATAATTTATTTTATTTAAAAATTAAGACCATGGAGCTACAAATAAGTTAACTCTATGCTTAAAACTTCATCGAAAAATTTCGTCCTTCTCTTTCTACAATCAATGAATACTTCATTCATATCAGCTAAGCAGACTCCATGGACTAAATGATTTTGTGTTAAAGAATTACAGCGATTCTAATACAACTCATTCTACATATTTTGCTGTTTACATTTTACATAGGTGAAAAATAGGCTTAATAGTAGAAATAATCATATTTGGATGAGCATTTAAACTGAAATATATTGTCATTGCGTTGTTTCAGTATGTAGATGCACAGAATTTAGGTAGAAATAAAGTAGTTTTAGGACGGATACAACACTCAATATGAATTAAAAAGAACTTTAAAAATCACGATTTTGACACAAGATGGATGCCATATATCATTTTGAAGTGGGTCATGTGATCGTTTCATATCATGGACACGTGATCGCTTCATATAAAAGGTGTTATTATTATTTTAATTTTTATTTAAAAAACTACTGAATATACTTCGCTAAATTTTTTTTTATATATTTTATGGAACAATTTGAATACTGCTTAAAATTTTCGAAGCAATTTGTGAATTTTAAATCCGCTTAAAAAATGCTTGAAAAATTAGGTCCCATAGGGTTCAATGTATTCCATTTTTTCAACCCGGGTTCAATCCAAAACTAATTAGGTGATATTATTCATTTATATTCCCATAGGTCCTATAGACCGTCTGAACAACATACTAAAATTTCATTTTGATTAAGCCATTTTTACGGCAGTTATCGTGCTAACGGACAGACAGACAGACAGACAGACAGAATGAACAAAGTCATAAACACTTTTCAACTTTGTTGTAAAGAGTTAAAAAGGGGCAAGAAATTATTTTGAAATAAAAGTCACTTTCAATAACCAATTGAATGATTTATTTAAGAACGCGTTTTCGGATCATTGCTGCGATTGATATCACTAGTTGCACTAGTTATTATCACTAGTTGCACTAGTTATTAAATGCTCAACAATATAAATATGCATAATGTATAAACTAAGGTTTGAATTAATTGCTATTATTAGGCTCAACGCCTAATTAACTACTGCATATTGGTGATTAGCAAAAATATTCGCCGTTGTTATAGATAATAGTGAGATAGAATGTATGAGGTTAAAACCTTAAATACTTTAACCATAAATGTGATTCCAATGATAATAAACCAGCAAAAATATGTAATATCCATTGAGCGCGTAGTCTGCACGTGTTTGTGGCATTAGGAGTATAGTCGATGGTAGAGGATGAGTTAAATATTTGTATGCACTCTGTGATTGGCCTAATATCTAGTCTAATATATAAAAGAGACAATTTCATTACACTTTTCTAACTTAAATATCAGCCGAACCACAGGTTTTATCCTCCTACGCTTCCCCGTGAGCAAAGGTAATCAAAATTCAACAAAGCACTTTTTATACATTTGTCAGAGGACCGTACAACACAAGACATCCAACTGGGTACCTTTCGGCTAAGTAACTTTTTGTGAGGATATGATGTAGCCTTTCATCTGATAAAATGTTTGTTCTTTGTCACTAGCAGTGATGATTGAAAAGTGAAGGACCCATTATAAATTTATCTAGCTAAATATCTATTGGCGTGAAGGAATGACATTTCTTGAAATAATAAGCAATTCTTTGGTAACCGACAGATATCTGTACGGGGATTTTCAAGGACATATCAACAACCTCTGAATTATTACCGACTAGTCCTAACTCAATGCACATATGTATAATAAACTATGATTGTTTCAACTACTGATGTTTATTGAGTGAGGGGCATTTTAAGTTCTAACAATAATTCACGTTAGTATGATTTCTATTGTTCGCATTAAATACGGCAGGGTTATTCTGTTGATGAAAAAGATTTTAGTGTTTTTAAAAAAATAATGGGCAGTGGCTCCAGTCCAATGGAGCCAAAATGGTTTTACGTGAATAACATTTTTCTTTGTGGGTGGTGTGTCTTCTTTAATCATTTTCAGAGCAATTCAAAATATTGAAATATCGAAATTAGAAACACTTATTCAAAATATTTAAATATCAAAATTGACATAATTTTTCGAAAACTAAAAAACCTGATTCAAAATTTAATATCCTTGTAGGGCTTTCAAAGGGCTACAAATGACTCGAAAACTCGTCGTAGATTTTAAACCCCGATCTTAGACTTTACGTTAAAATATTAAATTATTTTACTAACTCGCTCGACGGCATATAAACTAATGCAAAATCCCTAATGAGGTTTCCATTTCTTCTTTTCGAACCTCATCAATCATTATACATCACTAGAATTCCCATGTTTACTTCATTTCACTTCCCCTTTTCTTTGAAACAGAATACAATATATCGTGCTTGTGCACGAGATGCTCCAATATTTCAGTTGGGAGGAAACACGCTAAGATGCAATACTCGTCACATTAGTTACAGCTATCCGTCCCATTGGAAAACTTAAACGAGTCAAAACATTAAAATAACGCACTGATATATTAGTAAAATAATCATTATAGCTGAAAAACTAAGAACACGTTCTAAAATCTAATAATATATTCTTGTAGGCCTTTAAAAGTCTACAAACTATTGTTTACTGTATATGGAGAGCACTTTTAGTTTTCAAAATATGAGCATTACAAACTTTAAAAACAGAAAATTTTCAATCTCCTGCAACTTGACAAGGCGATTCCTCCGAGACTTTGCAAGAAAAAATATTTTTAACCCAGTAACTGGATTTTCTACTGAAGATTTTTGTTGCTCACTGTTTATATCTTTATTTTATAGTTTTGAGGATATTTCGATGGAAAGTAAGCAAAAGAAGTAAAAACTCGTTCAAATAATTTTTTTTAAGTTTTTCCTAAAATGTAAAGTACTTTTATGTAAAGTTGACCTACTACAAGAGAATATAAAACAGAGAACAGGTGTGGAGGTCAGAGGTCAAATAACCTGATTCTAATCGTGATTAAAAAAATTTTACTATGGTATTTGCAGGAAAATTAATTGCACAAATACTTTTGGTTATTCACTAATAGTTTACTTTTAACATATTGAAATTGGCATTATGATAATAAACCAGCGAATTTGTAAGTTTTGAGGGTCTAAGGTGCATGTTGACTGAAAGTATGAGAGATATTGGATTTTGGTATTCTCACCGATCCTGTATGAACTATGGAGACTCCATCTAGATCTTAGCATATAATGCACACCAATACATTGTTGCTGTTAGGTTGGACTGTTGTTGGCGATGAATTCAATGGCACACATTCTGCTCTCATTTTTGTATTATCAACTGGCAGAAACTTTTATTCGGTAAGGGATGATGAAAATAATAAATGTGTTTGCGGTTCCAGGGTTGAACCGAGTTCTCACACTCGGGCCCCTGACCTGCCATTGGTCTAATGATTTGCCCACCATTGGACAGTACGATATTGTTCACCTATAGGCCCATGTTGGCCTCTCCATGTCCCCTGAGGCATTGCCAGGGCGAGGTGTCCGGCCATCTTAGCCATTAAGATATCTTAAATACTGGGATACTTAAAGATATCTTAAATACTGGGTAATATCCAATTGTGAAGCAGCAAGTTGACAGTACTGAGTAATATCCATTATTATCTAGTCCTTTTTGTATGCCTTGTCTATCTCTTGATTTTATGTACTTGGTTCATTAGGGAGAAATTGTCCAGTTTCATGCAACAATAGTGAATTTGGACTTTCTAGTTGCCACGGTTCTCGAGTTATTTTCCCAAACGAGTATATCCCTATGGTGGGCCCAAGGCAGGCTAGCTCGATAAGGTTTAAAATGTAAAGAATTAAAATGTACCTCAAAATACAACCATATGCCAAGTTCCATGCTACTGTGAGTAATTAAACTTGCTTAGTTAGAGCCTTAAAATTTTGAATCACACTGGCAAGCACCAAATCAAGTTAAATAAACTGTTGTGAAAATAGGCAATAAATGCTTATGTAATATTTTAGTGGAAAGCATGAGATGTTTATTCACTAGCCGTACTGCTTTACACACCTAATTTCTTAATTTACCCATGTCGAACCTTACGTGTGTCAACCAGATAGAGGTTCTGCGATATGTTATTAAATATTTTAAAGATTTTACCAAACAAAATAGATAAGGAATCAATGCTCTAGGGGTGCGCGTATCAAGCTGGGAGAACCATTTGTACTGTTATGATTATGGTGCAGTTTGTCTTAGAAAGTGCTTCATGAACAAATTCATTTTCGATGCTTTCTATTTCTGTTCAATTTCGCTCCCTTCGTCTTAAATATTTTGTAAACAACTGCAAGTGGTTAATATTGTAACCCTTGAATCATTAATACATTAATTGGAAATCGGTGTTCGAACATGGTTATCATTTCGTGTTAGGTTTCCCTGTGTACATTTGGTGCAGTTTACCTTAAAAAGTCATCTATGAAACTTTTGGCAGGATGGCCATATCTGTTCATTAATTAAATAATAACCCTGAGCGAAATTTCTTAGTAATGACTTTTTGATGCCGTTAAAAATTTTTCTCCCAGAATATAAAAAGTTAAATAAATGAATAAAATCGAATATGTATCATAGAAAACCGAAAGCGTTCCTTTAGATCAGATAAGCATTAACTATATTTAAAGCTTATGGGCTAATAGGTTATTGTTGATATTATTGTTAATGCATGCCATTACACTATTAACAATATTTATCCAAATAATGAAATGCAAATTAAATGTGTGTACACTTGGTTCTCTTAATACGTACTATTATACACTGCTGGTTAGCCGAAGTTTTACCTATTATTTCCAGGTACTAATAATGATAAATATTGAAATAGATAGGATGACCTATACTTTGCTGTACAGACATTCGTTTAATCTGCATTTCATATAGTCTTCTAAACCAAATATGTAACATTGATATCTCATATGAATACGAGCTGACGACGCACCTTACATCCGATATTCTTCGATTTCGAAATCATGGCTAGAAAATGAAGTTCATGTCGGTACAACTGAAGGTGAAATCCATCATCAAGTGTGTTCCGTTGAAGGAGTGAACGGAACCGCAGAACCATTGTGTCGGTAGATGCACGCTAATGGGTTCTCTCATGCATAACGAAATAACGGAGCTTTCTTTGTCAGCATCTTGTTAACAGAATGCATTTTGCAATATCTGATACAGTAACTATGTGATTGCGTGCATTTCAAAGAAAGTGTTACTGATCTTTTAGGTACATTCACCATTTATAATATCTTGAGGATCTCCGTATGGCTATTTAAAGTCGGTGGAATCGTGAAATATGTTCATTATCATTTCATCTGACCAAAGACATATTTTCCTTGAATTGGAAGAAATGTCTGCTTAGATGTTCAAACACGACCTCTTCTGGGGTGACACCGGAAGTATCAATCCAACTGTTCATTTCAAAACTGTCTGGATGTTCGTTTATTCACGCCGAATGCCAGGAAGAATGCATTTAACCTTTGCTTACGGGTGGGACAGCATCCATCCCAAACGAAGAACCTCTCAAAACGACTAGCATTTGACATACCATATCACAAACAGTTGGAACCCCCTTTACAGACATTGGCGTCCATAGACGCCAATGTCTTTTTGAGAGGTTCTTCGTTTGGGATTGACGCTATCCCACCCGTAAGCAAAAGGTTAACCTGCTGAATATTCAGGAGTCATGGCATACCCAAACTGACTATATAGGGGCTTGCTTCAATTCCGCATTGCCTGCGGATTATGTCATGCCATTATGCTATTGTGCATTTCTTTGCACGATTTCATATTCATTCTGGCGATTAAGATTTTCGTCAGAGACGCAACATGATAGTATGGGATTGAATGTCATGGCGTGACATGTATGCAGCCAATTCTTCTCATGCCTGGGATGATACTCATATATTGATGTGCGTGCGCGATATTATTCCAGAAATTACTGTGAGTTGCAGATTTTTAAGAAAAAGGCGCTCCTGAGGGATATGTTTATTAAGAATATGAGTAGAAAACATTAATCGTGGTTACCGAGACCCCGAACTGAAATTCCGAGTTCCAATAGACAAACCTTAAAATTTGAGTGCTTAATAAAATTTTAATAATGAATGAAAATTACTAAAGCGTTTCTAGTATAACATTTTCTGGGGATGATATTTCAACAGTTATTTTTGATATATTGTAAAGCAAACATAGACGTAGAATATAGGGTATTGAAATACAAATTTAGTGGAATTTATTTTGATTAGAATTGAAACTGAAAAATCTTCAACTCTGGAAAATATTATTAATGATTTATAAAGATCTGGCCATATAATACGATTTACCCCCAGTTTTGCGTGGACCAAAGTTTGACCAAGTATTTCGGTACTGACATTTAAAATGTTTATAATTACAACCAAAGTAGATGCTTTACTCTCAATTCTGAGGTTTTGCGTGTTCGACTTCTGACATTATCAGTTACATTGAAACAAAGTGCGGCTTGCATAACAGAATTTACGCAGCTTCCTTGTGTTGGGGGGGAAAAGTGCATTTTATGATATACTAAAAACAAACATTCTAAATCATTCCATCATTCAAAATATTCTAAGTTCTTGAAGCTCTTACTCAAGGTTCTTAAAACCTAAAATCATCTGAAATTAAATCTGAAAGTGCTTCTAAAATATCTGAAATTTGTAAAGTTCCTCTGACCTGAAAACATTCTAAAAATAAACTGAATTCTTAAATAAACAGAAAGTGGACCTATTGACCAGTTTCCCTACGTGTACAAATATGTACTCCTGTAAAATATTAAAAATTGACACTTTACCTAAAAATAAAAACATTAAAAGTAAAAGAAAGAACACAGATTTTAGGTTTTCAAAATCTAACGTTTATTAAAATTTAAACTTCACTTTTAAAAGAATTTTTAAAACATTTTTACATCTCATTAACTCAACAAATCAAATAAACAACTTAAATAATAAATGGAATGGCCGGTCGTATAGTGGTAGTAAAAACGTTAGAATATTAAATTTTAAAGTTAACAATATTAAACTTATACAACTATTTATCAAAACTAAAATTTGGAATAAAAAGAACATAAGTTAGCCAAAAGGGAAATTTAGAACAAAAGTTAAACTTAACCTCAGGTTCAGGTGACCTAAAATATATAAGTCTAAAGGGGTCTTATTCTATGCTAGTTCAATTAAATTTTAAATAATGCAAAAGTAAATTAGCCTGAAATTTGAAGGAAAAGAATTATATCACCAAGGCTCCAAGATAAGCTTCCGAGATCTGCAGGAAAGGACCCAACAGCAAAAACGTCACCAAAGTTCCCTTCTTGAAAGGCAAACACGGCAAAGGAGGGTTATGTCCATCAGAGGTGAGGAAAATCTCCGGCCGGATCCGAATTCCAAAAGATTCCAAATAGGACGTTTAGTAACGAAGAAATAAATTCTCCACACAGCTACACCGGATCTTTGACATCATGACTGAATGCATCGCATATGTCTGGTGCTTTTCACCAAAAATGACGCTCCAGTTCTTCATAATAAGAGCAGCATAACCCGGGAGAACCAAACACTTAGTTGACGTGTTAACTCATCTCCGCTGACATCGCAGAAACTCTATTTAGAGGATGGGAGACCAATAACACCTCCAATCGTTCCGTCCGTCTAGACATAACAAACGTCCGGCTCCCACATCATCCAGACGAAACATTTTCAGAGAGCATGGAAGGAGGAATCAATTAAACGAAAAAACATCAAAAGAATGTTGGTTTAACAGTCAGAAGAATTCATCTCGGAGTAAACTAAACACATGCTTAGATGAGAATAAAAAAAAAACGTTCCATTTCGAAACCGAACTTCGGCTCGGCTCGCGCCGAAGCGCTAAAAACAACAGCTTTAACAGATCACATCTTAGGTTCTAATCAATTGCAAAAAAAAGAGAGCAAAAAAACACGCGATTTTGCTTATATACTGCCAAACATCGCTGCCACAGATTGTAAACAAAACTATCAATGAACGATAAAATAATTAATGACAGACGATTTTAATATTACGATCAACCAATTAAAAACTCGAAACTTTAAAGAAGAGAAATGGAATTTCAAAGCAGACGAAAATTAAAAGGAAATGAAGTGAAACGATTTGGAAAATACGAATTCGGCAATAATTTAAATATGGACGATTCTGAAATATTTAAAAAGCTGAAAATAGAATAAAACTGTAAAATTGCGATGAATTAACCAATTTTTAACCGAGAGCAATAAATTTGGAATCAAATTAAAGGGAATAAAAAGGGCAATAAATGGAATCACAAATTAGCCAATTTAAATAAATTTAAATTGCTAAAACCTAAAAGAACGAACTTTCGCCGTTTTTAACACAAAACCTATGGAATAGAATATATTTGAACAAAGAATATCAAAAACCTAAACAATTGGAAGATGAATAACTAAATGAGAATGACTATGTAAATAAGACCCCTGAACACATTTAAACAAATAGCAAAACTCCTAAAAATTGTTAAATATCCAAAAGTATAACCCAACACTTGTAGAAAGCAATCATATGTCAGTTAGGTGACTACAATTGTTTTGATAGTGTTATAAGCCCGCTTCTTCAAGACAAAACAGAAGAATTAGAACAGTATACGCCCTTAACAAAAGCTGAGAGCTAGCTGCAAAGAGGCAAGCTATGTGCAATTTTAAAGAGATAGGGCACACACAGCGAAAAATTCACAAAGGGGGGACACCAGTCATTGAAATACAATCATTAACATATCACGAGACGATAAAGCTGTTTTTTTTTATTATTATACTCATCAATATTTTTCTCAAATGATTACCTCCTTGTGAAATTTGGAAGCAATCAAAGTAAAACATCTTAAGTTATATCGGATTTTCTGCCGCTTACCCAACTTTTGGATCGTAGTGTATTACTGCAGCACAATTACTCTCTGAGTCATGTAAAACTCCTTGGTAAGCCGATAATTCTTCTTAATCAATTTAGAATAACTGTATTTCAACCGACGAAGGTTGCTTGTTCCAGCTGAAGTCAATATAGCCAATAGTATCACAAGACATAATTGCAAGCAAAGATGAAAATGAAGTGGGGAGTGAAAAACAAGCATGAAATACAGGATGTTGCCATTGTTTTAATCCTCGCATAATGTATTTTTCAATGTCTTGCAGAATTTTCTCGAAATATTCTCCAGTACTCGTAACCGTTGGAGGAGAGGACGATTTAAAATATCTTATACTATTATTTGGTGTCTCGCGTATTTGTGCAGTAGCGGATTCAGATTTTTCTTTCCCTTGGGAATGCTAAATTTTCTCTTTTAAATATCGCACTCTCTTTATCTTTAATAAAATATCTTATCTCTAGTAGGAATGAATAAAAATGAAGCACATTTACACGGAAGTATTCAGCACTATAGCCTTCACTTAAATGCACAGCTAAATTAAAAAGCAAAATAGACCAATCATGCATAAAGCATTGATTATGAAACACTTTCCAACTTCTTTGCAATTATTTAAACATCTCAAAAATGCGATGCATTCCTCGGTAATATTTTTAAAATTATCACAATACTACATTAATTTATTATATTTGAAAACTTAAGACTTCATAAAAAAAATGAACTTCATTCAAATGACGGCATTGACATATAAAATGCCAGGTTTAAACATCTCTAAAATGCGATACATTCATGGGTAATATTTTTAAAATTAGCATAATACTACAATAATTTATTATATTTGAAAATTTCATCAAAAACAAATGAAATTTATTCAAATGACGTCGTCGAAATATAACACGCCTGGCTCTCTCTATAAAAGCAGCATTTCATTCATTAACATTTTTCCATTCATTTCATTCATCACAATACTATAATAATTTATTTTACTTAAAAACTTATGACCATGGAGGTATAAGTAATTAAACTCTATGCTTAAAATGTCATCGAAAAAATCGTCCTTCTCTCTGTAAAATCAATGAATATTTCATTCAAATCAGCTATATTGCAGACTCCATGAGCTAAATAATTTTGCGTTAAAAAAATGCAGTAATTCTTACACAACTCATTTTATATATTTTGTAGTTTACATTTTCCATAAGTGAAAAGTAGGCTTCGTTGTAGAAATAATCAAAGTTGGATGATCGTTTAAACTCAACTATATTGTAATTGCGCTGTTTCAATATGTAGATGTATAGAATTTAAGCAGAAATAAAGCGGTTTTAGGACTGATACAACACTATATATAAATTAAAAAGAACTTCAAAAATCATGATTTTGAGACAAGATGGATGCCATATTTGATTTTGAAGTGGGTCACGTGATATCTCCATATAAAGGGTGTAATTAATATTTTAATTTTTATTTAAAAAACTACTGAATATATTTTGCTGAAATTTTTTTTATATATTTTATGGGATAATTTGAATATTTCATAAAACTTTCGAAGCAATTTGTGAATTTTAAATTGGCTTAAAAAATGTTTGAAAAATTAGGTCCCATAGGGTTCAATGTATTTCATTTTTTCAACCCGGGTTCAATCCAAAACTAATTGTGTGATATTATACATTTATATTTCCATAGATCCCACAGACCGTCTGAACAACATACTGAAATTTCATTTTGATAAAGTCATTTTTACGGCAGTTATCGTGCTAACGGACGGACAGACAGAATGAACAAAGTCATAAACACTTTTCAACTATGTTGTAAAGTGTTAAAAATAGAAAACTACATAAATTATTATTTTTACATAATATAACTCCATTCGCCTTGTGTGTCTCCCTCTTTTTTGCATGTTTATCTATCATCTCCTCTGATTTGATTACTGATCTATAATATATATGAAATACAACTAAATAATATAGTTTGCAATTAACTGTAGTGTTGTTGATGTTGAAACCCAGACCGTCCGACCTACCAGAAAGGTGTAAGGTAACTGTTTAGACGGTCGGGAAAAGCCACCCAATTTAGACCGGAACCCAGTGGGGGAGGCATCCACAAGGATCGTACCCTCCTTCCCCTACCACCAACCTCTCGGAAGGACTATTAACTGTAGTGTGGCTCAAATCGACTTTCTGACACCAGAATCCATTTTTAAGTAGTTTGTGATCTTTTTGTTTTGAAAATTTTGTAAACAAAAAAAATTGAAAAATCTGTATTGTTGGTCCAATTGATCACAATTATAGCACGTTACTCTTTATTTTAAGGGTCTTACCAAAATCTTAAATTGTTAAGGGGCTTGAAAAAATCAAATCTTTTGATTTGATACCAAGTTTGACAATGTACCCCCCTCGGGGGGGGGTGTAACTTGTCCCCCGAGGGGAGTTAGGGACGTCACAAATACAAAAATTGTAAACGGCGAATTTTCACTGCAATGATTGAAACTATAAAATTTCGGTGTCATTGAACCATAAATAACCCCTTTTATGCATGATTATTTCAGATTTTATCCTATGCTGCTAGCTGCCATGTTAAGAAAATATAAAATATCAAGTGTTCGTTTGAATTTAAAAAAATTCTATCTAGTTCCTTATTTTTGTAAGACGGATATAAAGTTTCGGCTAAATCCCAAAGACCGGTACGGTTGTTTTTTTTCTATCGCGCCAAATCGGCGATAAGTGGAGGGCTATGTTGCGACCTTGGTAACTCTTTAACTCATCGTACTTCGTAACCATGGTAACCTTGCGAGTTGATAACTCTGGCAACTGTCTTAATTTGTGTTATTTTATGCTCATTATGAATTATTGTACTGATCTTTTAAAATTAGATGTTTGGGAACAAGATCTAAATACAAGTATTGGTAAATTTTCTTTGATTTCATTTGAGTGTAGTAAATGGCTGTGAAGAGTGAAAGATTTAGTATTGTTCTTTTTGATCGTTTGGTTGATAGTGGTAAATTAATGTGATTAAATGGTGTGTGAATCAGGGGTTGATTGCAAGTGGGTAATGCTATTTATTGTGTGAGAGGAATGATAGTACGGAAGAGTTTGATGATTATACGTGGGCTTGTCGTGTTTTTGGAGCGAATGCGCATTACGTATAAGGAATCGTACGTGGTTTGTTCTAGATTGAGTTTGATTGAGATTTTGAAGCGCGGAAGTAACATAAAAATCACTTTATGAGCTATGGAACACTTTTTGCACAGATAGATATTGCTATGTGCGATCTCTGACAGCCAGGGGAACAGGATACTGTGATGTTTGTTTAGCTGGCGACCGTATCGAGGTTAGCCCGCGAAGCGGGACCAGATTCTGCGATGTTTTTTTAGCGCTCGAGCGTATCGAGGTTAGCTCGCGAACCGGGTGTAGATCCATGTTCTAATTGCTACATCACTCTATGAGCCACAGAACACCTGTTGCACAAACAGCTGTTGCTACATGCGACCTCCGACGGCCAGCAGGACCGGATTCTGTGATGTTTTTTATCAGGCGAGCGTAGCGAGGTTAGCTCGCGAAGCGGGCGTAGATCCATGTTCTAATTGCTACATGACTCTATGAGCCACAGAACACCTGTTGCTACGTGCGACCTCCGACAGCCAGCGGGACCGGATTCTGTGATGTTTTTTAGCAGGCGAGCGTAGCGAGGTTTGCTCGCGAAGCTGGCGTAGATCCATGTTTTAATTGCTAAATCACTCTATGACCTACAGAACACTTGTTGCACAAACAGCTGTTGCTACGTGCGACCTTCGACAGCCAGCGGGACCGGATTCTATGATGTTTTTTTAGCGGGCGAGCGTAGCGAGGTTAGCTCGCGAAGCGGGCGTAGATCCATGTTCTAATTGCTACATCACTCTGTGATGTAGCGAGGTTAGCTCGCGAAGCGGGCGTAGATCCATGTTCTATGTCGTACGGCATGCACGACATTTCGTAATTCAAATTACGGATGCCAACCTAGTTAATGAGCTATTTAAATGCTGCAGAGGGAGCCAATGGCAATACTAACATAAATAAGCAGCGCATCCCCTTCTTCACGTCAACGAATCAACAACGACACTACAATGTGAAAAGAAAAAAGGTTTGAGAGAATGTTCTAGAACTTTCCATCAGATGCGATTTCGACAGCGTCCTAGACGCACCTGAAGTTTTTGGTAGTCGTCTTAAAACCTCGAACGAGTCAGCATCATGTTTTTGGTTTTTGTGAAAAAATGTCTGTAGATTGTGAGCGAATGAATGGTAGCCTGCGCAAGTACGCGAAGTGCAACGATTTTCCCACATCAGTGAGATGGCACGAATATGCACGTAACAAAGAGTAGAGGTAACCGATTTCAATTGTCACTATTAGCACGGAAGGCACACCTTTAACGAGTATTAAGATAATTAACTACCAGTTCGTATGAGTAGATCGTATGAACAAGTTCGAAAATATTGAACTATAAGAATTATCTTTATAGATTGTTTAAAGGAAACTGTTATTTAAGAAATGTAAGCCAATGTTTTTTATGTGTGTAAATATATATTAATGTAATATTGTTAGTATTATGTGTCTTTAAATAATTGATTTAATCATAATATAATTACTCCAGATTATAGTGGATATATATTAAGCAAAATATTAAAAATAATTGAGCAATTAAGCATGTGTACTTCTTTATGTTTTTTGTGTTCGTAGTCCGAGCTTGAGAACCGGGAGCTTACATGCTCCACCCTTAGTGGCGGCATCATAGGTAAGTCCTATACTGGTAAATTTTGATAAGGACAATTTTACCTTATGACATGATGTCGCCGCGCGAATTGGTGCCGTATGTGGTCAAGCTCGGAGAGAATTAATTTGCATAAGAGAAAGTAAAAGATATAAGTAAAAGGCAAAATTAAATTTAATAATAAGTTTGAATATAATATTGAATTTAATAATGAGTTTGAATATAATATTAAATTTAATAATGAGTTTGAATATAAAAGTGAATTTAATAATAAGTGGAATGTAATATTGAATTTAACAATGAATTTAATAATGAGATATAACTCAGTAGAATGATAAGAAAATGCATGAAAATGATAATTTAAATGTGTATTATATGATTGTATATATATGTATGTATTAGCATAAATATTTAATATAGAGTCAGAATTGTATGACAGTGTATAAAATCATGGCGCCGAATAAAACTAGGCAATTAAGTAAAAGAGCGAGGCAAGATCCGCCGATTAATGTAAATAGCAGTATAACAGATAGTTCGGCAAATAACGCGATCCAGATACAGATGCCCGCAAATCAAGCGCAGCAAAATACATCGTTGCCAATTATGCAGATGTTACCATCATTTGATGGACAAAAAGAAAATAATGTCAATTTCTTTATCATACAATTTAAGGAAATAGCGGAGTTAACATCATGGTCCGAACAAGAGAAAATCATAATTGTCAAATCAAGATTAAAGGGAAAGGCTCAGCAATTTCTAGCAGAAAATATTGCCCTGCAAAAGGAAAAATCATATGAAAAATTCATGGAGTTATTAAAAAATAAATTTGAAAGGAAACAAACATTAGTGCAAAAACACAACAATTTTAACAATCTGAAACATTTACCAAATATGACAATTAAGGAGCTTGCACAAGAAATCGAAAACCAGGCGATAATTTTTCTAGAAATAGATGAAACAATGGACGCAAATGTAAAAAAAATTACAGAGAAAATTAAACTTACTAAATTTTTGCAAATAGTCAGAGAAGATTTAAGAACAGAAATAAAAAAAAATGACCCGAAAACCTTTGACGAAGCAGTGAAAATAGCTGAGGTGATAGAATCCGCATTGGAGGAAGATAGTGATTGTATAAATAGTATTGAAATAGAAAATAAAATAATTGAGAATGTAGAAATAAATCATGTAAAAACGGAAAATAATGCAGAAAAGCCGCCACAGAAATTCTGTATAGCGTGCGGTCGCAACAATCACTGGATGTCAGAAGGTTTTACGCTGCAAAAAGTACAAAATAATTTCAAAAGGGCATTCACAAATGAAAACAGCAGTCAAGAAACTACCAATTTTCAACAAAGACCCACTATTCAAAATAGTTATGCACACTATAGTAGGGCGAATTTCAGAAGAGGTAATTTCATAAATAACCGGGGAATACGGCGGCGTGCAGGAAATAACAGACAATTTCAAAGTAATAACAGAAGATCATATCAGAATAATGGACCACATTATGAAAGCAATCATAGGCAATATCAGAATAATGAATATTTAAACTAAGAAAGGGACCTCGAAATAAAAGACAAACAGAAAGTTATAAGGCATCAAATAAGGATTCGAGATCCCATAAAATTGCAAGCAAAATTAATAAGGATGCACAAAATTTAAATGAACATCTACTGAATTCAACATATGGACAGAGTGACGCATTGCCAATGATTAACATTAATTTAGAAAATATAAAAACAGTGGCTCTCATAGATAGTGGCGCAAGTGTCACTTTATTATCAGATAACATTTTTCAAAAAATCAAAAATAAAATTAAAATTAACTATTTATCTAGACAAGTAAAAATACAGACTATGACCAAAGAAAACATTCAATTTTCAAAATGCATCAGCTTTAGCTTTAAAATTGAAAACAAAAGATGCAAAAATTCTTTTTTCATAACTAAACAATTAAATAACACCCCTTATGAAATAATCTTAGGATTTGATTTTCTCAAAAATCATCATGCCATAATTGACACAAATAAATTAATATTAAAGTTTGTCAAAGAATCCATATCTATACCATTTCAAGACAAAAATCAGAAAAAAGCACAGCAACCAGAAAATAATTATACAAGAGTTGAACATATTCAATGCTTAAATGCAAGCTTAGCGCATAAAATTAAATTACTACCTAAAGAAACAAAATCAATAAAATTAAAATTAAATGAAAACTATTTTGAGGATAAGGAGGTATTGTTAAATATTACAAATTCATTAAAAGATTTACACGCTGAGCATTCTTTACATTATGTAAATAATAGAAAATTTATTTCTACTCTTTTAACAAACAAAACAGAAGAAGAGATTCATCTAAATAAAAATATGATATTTGGTACTGTAACACCGCAGTTTGAAATTTGTGAAGAAAAACATGATACTGATAAAATTTTACAGATTAACAATATCGAAAGCTTAAATGACCCACAAAAAATTGATATTTCAGCGTTACGAAAAGCGGAATTAACACCGCAAGATTTTAAACTAGATCACTTACAAGAAAATGAAAAACATATATTGCTAAAATTACTGTTACAAAATTATGATGTATTTTCGAAATCATACAAAACGCTGGGAATGACGGAAGAAATAGTACCGGAATTTAATTTACTACACCAATACCCAATTCAGTGTAAACCTTATCCCTTGCCAAAAATGTTAAAACCTGTACTCGAAAGTGAGATAAAACAATTGTGTGAAGCTGGAATTATAGAAAAATCTACAAGTAATTATGCGTTCCCATGCTTATTGATAAAGAAGAAAGCCAGTATTAATAGTAATAATGCCAATAAAGAACAAAAATATCGTTTAGCCGTAGATTACAGGCTACTTAATCAAATTACTGAATTACTGCCCGTAAATATTGGTAAAATTAGCGACATTCTGCACAACATCGCAGGCCACAAATTATATACTGTAATTGATTTAAAAGCCGCGTTTTTTCAGATAAAAATCAAACCTGAATATGGGTCGATACTCACATTCGTAACGAAGGAAGCCGCCTATAGCCCTAATAGAATGCCTTTTGGCGCAAAAAACTCATCAGCCTATTTCTCATTACTAATGATGAAATGCTTAGGAGATTTAAAAGATCAGAAAATTGAATTTTATTTAGATGACATTGTAATTGCCGCAAATTCATTCGAGAAAATGTTGGAGAAATTAAAAACGGTATTTGCGAGATTAGCAAAATTTGGTTTAACCATTGACCCTTCAAAATTACAAATGTGTAAAGAGAACATTAAATTTCTAGGATTTAAAATAAGTAAGGAAGGCATAACACCTTCAGATGATAATGTACAGAAAATAACGAATTTCCCTGTGCCAACGACAGTAAAAAAAGTAAAATCATTTTTAGGTTTATGTAATTATTTTAGGCAGATCATACCAAATTTTTCTGAACTATGCAATCCATTAATTGAATTAACAAAGAAAGATAAAAAATTTATATGGACGGAGAAATGCGATGAAGCGTTTGTAACATTGCAAAACGCGATTTTATCGAAACCGGTTGTCAAGGCAGCTGATATGTCAAAGCCGTTCTTTTTGTCAACTGATTGTTCAAAAGTAGCCGCGTCAGGAATTTTACTTCAATCAGTGAATGGAAATTTTCATCCTATCGAGTATTATAGCAGGAAACTTTCAGACAGTGAAAAGAAATATCCGAGCATGAAACTAGAATTGCTAGCAATTCACGACGCTATAATACATTTCAAAGATTTTTTATATGGTACGCATTTCACAATTTTGACCGACTCTAAAGCTTTAACTCATTTTATACATTTGGAAAATCAAAATTCTGATTTAATCGCAAGATGGTTATTAAATTTACAACAATATTCATTTGACATCAAATACATTAAAGGACAAGATAATCCCAGTGATTTTATGTCGCGCCAAATTTTTTCTGAACAAACTAAGACTAAATTAATAAATAACATTATTGCTAATGACAGCGCTATAACAATAGCCAAAATTTTAGAAGAGCAAGCAAAAGATAGAGAGATAAAGAAAATTATTAACGGACTGAATGCAAAATCTAAGCAGCCAAAATATGTAAATAAATACTATAAAGATGTAAATACGGGATTAATTATGATAAAGACTGCTAGATATATCAGAAATCCTATGCAAAACGACAGAATTCTTGTACCTCACAGTCTAAAATTTGCAGTTATTGAGTTAGCTCATACACCACATTTTGGAGTAGAAAAAACATATCAAATTCTGAATAGAAAGTATTACTGGAAAGGGGCATACAGTGATGTAAAGAATTTTTGCGCATCATGTGATGCATGTTTATGTTACAAGAATAAGGCTATAAGACCTATGGCATTACAACGTGTCCCTCGTCCATGTAAACAAAATCACACAGTGGCATTAGACATTGTAGGGAAGCTACCGAGAAGTAACGGACAACATGAATACATCATAACGATGATAGACCATTACTCGAGATTCTTGGAGGCAGTACCCGTGAGAAATATTACAACTGCGAGTGTATTACAGGTAGTAACAAATTGGATAGCTTCAAACGGAGTACCAAATTGGATTTTATGTGATAACGGGAGACAACTGAAAAGCGAGGAATTTAAAAAATTCGCAGAGCAACATGGTATAAAATTGAAATATACTTCAATTTACAAACCCAGCTCAAATGCAATTTTAGAAAGAAGCCACTTAGGAATAAAAAATTCTTTGGCAGCAATGGCTGACCAAACATTTAATTGGCACAAAGTCTTGCCATATGTAAAATTATTTCATAATGCAACACCCAGCGCAAATATAGACCACAGTCCCGCTATTTTGTTTCTTACCAGAGATTTGAAATTACCCGGCGAAAATAATCTGGAAATAGCGGACCCTGATGACAGTCCGATTTTAACTCAAACTGAATATGATAATGACGTCAGTGAAGCACTTACTTTAGCGGAAAAAATTAATAGATATACAAAACGAAAACAAATTCAAGCCCAAAGTCGCCAAGAAAGAATTTTTAAAAGAGTTAGACAGCAGAAATTATTAAAAGGACAAATTGTATATTTAAAAAACCTCAGACCCACCACAGCATTACAAAAAAAATTTCAAGGACCATTTCGCATCGTAAAGGTGATCCGTAACAATAATTACGCTATCACACCTATGAACGATCCAAATAAAAAATGGATAGTTGTTCACGCGAATAAATTATATAAAGCAGAACCGCGTAAAAAGTATTTACAAAGTAAACAAACACGGCGAACTGTTGACAGAAGTCAATCGCATGTAAACAAAGAATATAACGCCAATAATCCAAATGATGGGAGTACTAGACGTTATAATCTGAGGACACGCAAAAAATAGTATTGGAAAGCATTCTACAAGATGTGTAGCAGTCTATAATGAATTTTAAATTAAATTAGATGGTATTATAAAATATATTAGTTTCCTACAATATTTGGAAATTAAATTGGAAAGCATTTTGAAATAATTTTGGTAGTCTACAGTAAATGTAAAAATTAAGTTGGAAGGTAGTCTACAAATAGATATTTTTGGTTAATGTAAAGAAAATGAATATAATTATAATAATAGAAAATTTATGTAGATAAAGCAACTTTCAAAATTAAGTGATAAATAAATAAATAGACAACAAGTGTGTTACAAATAGCATAGTGCCACAATATGTGCAAAACATAGGGCAGCAAAAGTATATGGTTATTTTAGTATGTATTGTGTATTGTATATTATGTATGGTATATTGTGAAAACTGTAGTGTTGAGGAAAACTGTGTAGTAGTGAAGACTTAGTGTGAGGATAGGCATGATAGTTATCCAAAATGCACGGTAGTCAACAAAATCGCAAAATTAAATAAAACTTAAAAAAAAAATTGTTTGGGGGAAGGCAAGTCCAGCGGATAGGAATTTTTAAATCATGGATTTTTCTGCAACAACAGCAACAAAAAAAAAAGAACAGTAGGAAAGTTTTATCAGCGGGTTGACTGGTTAGCAGTAATGTTGTCAATAAGTATCAACGTGTACAACGTAAAAGTATTAGCGCCAGCCCATTTTATTAAAATTATCAGCGTTTCATCAAGTAGCAGTACAGCAAAATTAAAAAGTTGTAGATTCTCGTCCCTTTTATGCAAGTAGATATTAAATAAATGAACGGACAATGATAAAAGATAAATAATTTATATGAAAATATAAGTAAAATAAATAAATTTAATCTTAGAAAATATAAGTAAAGTAAATAATTCAGTGGACGTAAAAAAAAAAATAAAAAAAAAAATAAAATAAAAATAAAAGATATCTGAAGTATAAATAATATGTAATACAATAATGATTTCAGGAAATTAAAATGTTTGAGAACAAAAAAAAAAACGGAGACTCGGAAAATTTTGAAGTGAAAGAAAATAGTAAATAAATGTTTTTTCCCTTCCAAACAAAATAAAAATTAGTCTACGTTATAAAAATGGACATTGTCAAATACTATGTAAGTGGGGATAAGAGCAGGGAGATTCATTTTGTAAAATAAATATGAGGATTTTGTAAATATGAGGATAAAACAAAAATATAGGTAATAAATAAACATTTATGTATAGATAAATAACTTATATAGAGCAATAAACATCAGAAAAAATATGTAGAAGTGATAAATAACACATACAATACCCCTCAATGTTCTAAAAATAAATAAACTAACATGTGTTGTAAGAAAGAGAGAGAGAGAAATAAATAAATTTTACTTACTTTCAATTTGTATTACTTGTACGGTGACTGATGAATTAAGGGTAGGAGTGTCGTAATAGGGAGTTGACAATTCAAGAATCTTGATGGTCATGTGTCTTTATTGATAACAAATGATGAATGGCTGTAGAGGTCAACGAGGAAGTGGCAAATTTTGTTTCCAATGGTAACATGCTGATGAAGTATATGCACTGTTTCATTTTTCTTGTACGGGTCTTGAAAAAATTGTATAACATAATTAATAAAATGCAAAATAAAGTCATGGAACATGGTAAATGCAAGTATATAATATTCAAAATCATAAAAGTATTAATTAA
The DNA here is from genome assembly GCA_951213105.1 of Amaurobius ferox. NCBI lineage: Eukaryota > Metazoa > Arthropoda > Arachnida > Araneae > Amaurobiidae > Amaurobius > Amaurobius ferox. Next base: position 99,177,214 of record OX578134.1, read on the forward strand.
ATACCTCATAAAAAGCTGACAGAATAAAAGCAAAATCATAAATAAATAAATAAATAAAAGTGTGAAGTCAAAATAAACACTCACAGATGATGTAAATAATAATTAGTAAATTAATAAATATATATTGCATAAATAGTGTATACAGACCTTTTACAAAAACACGCAATCTAGAAAACAAAATAAAAATTAATTACATAAGTGGATTAATAAACTTGAAGAAATAGGATTAATGTCCCATCCTTCACAGTCAGCGTAACAGCTCCATATATGGCCATTGTACGGCGAAAGCTATTCACCTTCAAAATAAATAGACAGGCAAAAAAAAAAAAAAAAAAAAAAAAAAAAAATAAAAATAAAAAATAAACATCGGAGAAAATCTCCCATGCATAGTACGAGAATAATACAAAAAAAGTTCTATTGTAAGCATACAATCAAGGTATCAAAATTTAAAATTATAATTGCAGGCAATTATAGTTACTTAAAAATACCGGCCGGTATATAAAAAATAAAATACATTAGGAAAACACATTGATTTGTATGTAAATGATAAATGATTGAGTATTAGTAATAAATTACTACATTAATTAAGCATCACTGGAAATAAAAAGAAATAACAGATAAAATTAAATATAAAATAATTATATTGAAATAAATAAATATGTAAATTTATGCTGAAATGGGAACATAAAGTCAATTATATCAGTAACATCAGTAACATAACAAAATCATGGTATATTCATAATACTACACATAAAATAATATATCACGCGTTGTTGCAACAAGGGATAAATAAATCCAATAAATTAGAAGTACATGAAATCAAACTTATAATTCAACAGTCAGATCTGTGTTAAGGTTATAAGATAATAATAATAAAAAATATATATATATATCAAATTAAATAGAATTATTAACAAGATAAGTAGAATAAATATAAGTAAGAATACAAAAAAAGAACTTGAAAGAAAAAGTGTAAATGAATTCCTTAAAAGATACAGCCAGAAAATCCCACGTCAATGAGAGCGTACAATCACCACCGGACACTCTAAAGCCCGCGCTTTGTAGATAGGATACCGCCAAAAAGCAAACGATTACGATTATGTGGGCAGAACAGGGAATTGAAAGTTAGCAATCTTATGTAACGTTACGTGCTTCGGGGGGTCGAGGCGCAGAAAATCGCCATGCATGACGATTGTCACAGTTGTCATGGAAACGCGTAGGAGAAGAGAGGAAAGCTACGGGTCAAGCAAATTTTTTCTTTTTTTTTTCTTTTCTCCCCTTTTCCCCCGCTCAGTTTTGTTTCGCACGAAAGGGCAGCCGAAGAGGAAATTTAAAGTGCATACTTGTTATTGTGGAGATGCATTGTATTTTAGAGTAGCGAAATGAGTATATATATATTTGATATTTTAAATGCCGAGACGTAATATGATATAATTATGATGTGCAAAATACCCATGATTGATACACGCTTAAACAGTTATATAACATGTATGTGTATTACAAATAAGAAATATATACAGCTAAAAAATTGTCGAAAAATTATTTACGTCTGTGAAATGAGAAATCAAGGTAATGAATTGTGTATAGTTTAATGTAATGTTGTGAAATTGTATATAAATAGAAATGCAAATAACAATTATGATATAGTCTTCATTTGAAGTGTACAATAGACTGTACGAAGCAACATAATGAAAATATAAATATTGAAGTACCGGAACTTTGAAAGTTAAGTCACAGGATGGTGACTCATTCTTCCATGCTCATGATAATTCAATGTGACAATAAGGTGTCTTCCGTGCTCATGATAATTACATGTGACAATAAGGTGTCTTCCGTGCTCATGATAATTCAATGTGACAATAAGGTGTCTTCCGTGCTCATGATAATTCCAGGTGACAATTATGTGTCTTCCGTGCTGGTAAGATACTTCCAATGTGACAATATTGTGTTTCTGTACGGTGATAAACATTTTAGTGACAGATATCTTTGCAGTGTATCAGACAAGGGTACCTCAATATGTTTCTAGTGCCTCAGTACAACAGTGCATCAAGTTCTTATAGATGTATCAGTGGGACACGATACTAGTGACTTCCTGTGACAATTTTTCTCAGTGCATATGCTTTGTACCGTATTCTAGTTTTAATCTCATGCAGAGGGGGATAAATGTCGTACGGCATGCACGACATTTCGTAATTCAAATTACGGATGCCAACCTAGTTAATGAGCTATTTAAATGCTGCAGAGGGAGCCAATGGCAATACTAACATAAATAAGCAGCGCATCCCCTTCTTCACGTCAACGAATCAACAACGACACTACAATGTGAAAAGAAAAAAGGTTTGAGAGAATGTTCTAGAACTTTCCATCAGATGCGATTTCGACAGCGTCCTAGACGCACCTGAAGTTTTTGGTAGTCGTCTTAAAACCTCGAACGAGTCAGCATCATGTTTTTGGTTTTTGTGAAAAAATGTCTGTAGATTGTGAGCGAATGAATGGTAGCCTGCGCAAGTACGCGAAGTGCAACGATTTTCCCACATCAGTGAGATGGCACGAATATGCACGTAACAAAGAGTAGAGGTAACCGATTTCAATTGTCACTATTAGCACGGAAGGCACACCTTTAACGAGTATTAAGATAATTAACTACCAGTTCGTATGAGTAGATCGTATGAACAAGTTCGAAAATATTGAACTATAAGAATTATCTTTATAGATTGTTTAAAGGAAACTGTTATTTAAGAAATGTAAGCCAATGTTTTTTATGTGTGTAAATATATATTAATGTAATATTGTTAGTATTATGTGTCTTTAAATAATTGATTTAATCATAATATAATTACTCCAGATTATAGTGGATATATATTAAGCAAAATATTAAAAATAATTGAGCAATTAAGCATGTGTACTTCTTTATGTTTTTTGTGTTCGTAGTCCGAGCTTGAGAACCGGGAGCTTACATGCTCCACCCTTAGTGGCGGCATCATAGGTAAGTCCTATACTGGTAAATTTTGATAAGGACAATTTTACCTTATGACATTCTAATTGCTACATGACTCTATGAGCCACAGAACACCTGTTGCTACGTGCGACCTCCGACAGCCAGCGGGCCCGGATTCTATGATTTTTTTTAGCGGGCGAGCGTAGCGAGGTTAGCTCGCGAAGCGGGCGTAGATCCATGTTTTAATTGCTACATCACTCTATGAGCCACAGAACACTTGTTGCGCAAACAGGTGTTGCTACGTGCGACCTCCGACAGCCAGCGGGACCGGATTCTATGATTTTTTTAGCGGGCGTAGATCCATGTTCTAATTGCTACATGACTCTATGAGCCACAGAACACCTGTTGCTACGTGCGACCTCCGACAGCCAGCGGGACCGGATTCTATGATTTTTTTTAGCGGGCGAGCGTAGCGAGGTTAGCTCGCGAAGCGGGCGTAGATCCATGTTCTAATTGCTACTGCTACATCACTCTATGAGTCACAGAACACCTGTTGCACAAACAGCTGTTGTTACGTGCGACCTCCGACAAACACATTGAATTACGATATATACATACGTATATATATACATATACATACGTATATATATACATATACATACGTATATATATACATAGACATTACTTTAGAAACTTACATTCGTTTAACCTCTAATTTTTGTAGGATATATCTAAATTTATCTTCTTTGATGGATATTTTTAATTAACCGGAAAATAAAATATTAACTTTCATTAAAATATATACACGAGTTTTTTTGCGAAAAATCGTTACATATCTTCCCCTCACTCGCATATACATTGCAATTAGCTAGTAAATGTATACATCTTTAGAACGTTACTTAGAGACTATGATAAAAATGATTAGTAGTGTATATTCACTTAAAATGCACTTTAACAAATGAAATCTTTAAGTATATATTGCTATTAATGTATTCTAAATAACTAATGTTCATTACAAATATAAATTCGATGTTTAATGGGATTAATTTCAATTTTTATTTGGCATCATCGTCAGTTTACCGTTACGAGCTATGATAAAAATAATGTCCCTTTGTACTTACGTTTCTGCGCATTTTACTACGCAGTTTGTTTATTTACATTCGTGCTCACATAATCATGGTAACCTTGCGACTTGGTTGGATACTATGGCAACTGTCTCAACATCGGGCGCCAGAAAAGTCGCCAAATTCAAGACCGTACCGGTCTTTGGGATAATGCCAAAGTTTCGTTAAAATCCATTATTATTTGAATGCAGCTATCGTGTACACAAGAAATTGACTGCAGACAGACAGACGGATATCATCCCAAAAATAGTCAAAACGTATGCTGGAGGTCCTAAAACATCAAAAATTTTCTCGGCATTATCCCAAAGACCGGTACGGTCTTGAATTTGGCGACTTTTCTGGCGCCCGATGTTGAGACAGTTGCCATAGTATCCAACCAAGTCGCAAGGTTACCATGATTATGTGAGCACGAATGTAAATAAACAAACTGCGTAGTAAAATGCGCAGAAACGTAAGTGCAAAGGGACATTATTTTTATCATAGCTCGTAACGGTAAACTGACGATGATGCCAAATAAAAATTGAAATTAATCCCATTAAACATCGAATTTATATTTGTAATGAACATTAGTTATTTAGAATACATTAATAACAATATATATTTAAAGATTTCATTTGCTAAAATACATTTTAAGTGAATATTCACTACTAATCATTTTTATCATAGTCTCTAAGTAACGTTCTAAAGATGTATACATTTACTAGCAAATTCTGCAATGTATATGCGAGTGAGGGGAAGATATGTAACGATTTTTCGCAAAAAAACTCGTGTATATATTTTAATGAAAGTTAATATTTTATTTTCCGGTAAATTAAAAATATTCATCAAAGAAAATAAATTTAGATATATCCTACAAAAATTAGAGGTTAAACGAATGCAAGTTTCTAAAGTAATGTATATATACGTATGTATATGTATATATATACGTATGTATATACCGTAATTCAATGTATTTGTCGGAGGTCGCACGTAACAACAGCTGTTTGTGCAACAGGTGTTCTGTGACTCATAGAGTGATGTAGCAATTAGAACATGGATCTAAGCCCGCTTCGCGAGCTAACCTCGCTACGCTCGCCCGCTAAAAAAACATCACAGTATCCGGTTCCGCTGGCTGTCGGAGGTCGCACGTAGCAACAGCTGCTTGTGCAACAGGTGTTCTGTAGCTCATAGAGTGATGTAGCAATTAGAACATGGATCTACGCCCGCTTCGCGAGCTAACCTCGCTACGCTCGCCTGCTAAAAAACATCACAGAATCCGGTCCCGCTGGCTGTCGGAGGTCGCACGTAGCAACAGGTGTTCTGTGGCTCATAGAGTGATGTAGCAATTAGAACATGGATCTACGCCCGCTAAAAACATCATAGAATCCGGTCCCGCTGGCTGTCGGAGGTCACACGTAACAACAGCTGTTTGTGCAACAAGTGTTCTGTAGCTCATAGAGTGATGTAGCAATTAAAACATGGATCTACGCCAGCTTCGCGAGCTAACCTCGCTACGCTCGCCTGCTAAAAAACATCACAGAATCCGGTCCCGCTGGTTGTCGGAGATCGCACGTAGCAACAGGTGTTTGTGCAACAAGTATTTTCTGGCTCATAGAGTGATGTAGCAATTAAAACATGGATTTACGCCCGCTTCGCAAGCTAACCTCGCTACGCTCGTCCGCTAAAAACACATCACAGAATCCGGTCCCTCTGGCAGTCGGAGGTCGCACGTAGCAACAGCTGCTTGTGCAACGGGTGTTCTGTGGCTCATAGAGTGATGTAGCAATTAGAACATGGATCTACGCCTGCTTCGCGAGCTAACCTCGCTACGCTCGCCTTCTAAAAAACATCCCAGAATCCGGTTCCGCTGGCTGTCGGAGGTCGCACGTAGCAACAGGTGTTCTGTGGCTCATAGAGTAATGTAGCAATTAGAACATGGATCTACGCCCGCTAAAAAAACATCATAAAATCCGGTCCCGCTGGCTGTCGGAGGTCGCACGTAGCAACAGCTGTTTGTGCAACAAGTGTTCTGTAGCTCATAGAGTGATTTAGCAATTAAAACATGGATCTACACCCGCTTCGCGAGCTAACCTCGCTACGCTCGAACGCTAAAAAAACATCACAGAATCTGGTCCCGCTGGCTGTCGAAGATCGCACGTAGCAACAGCTGCTTGTGCAACGGGTGTTCTGTGGCTTATAGAGTAATGTAGTAATTAGAACATGGATCTATGACCGCTTCGCGGGCTAACCTCGATACGGTCGCCAGCTAAATAAACGTCACAGTATCCTGTTCCCCTGGCTGTCAGAGATCGCACATAGCAATATCTATCTGTGCAAAAAGTGTTCCATAGCTCATAAAGTGATTTTCATGTTACTTCCGCGCTTCAAAATCTCAACCAAACTCAAACTAGAATAAACCACGTACGATTCCTTATACGTAATGCGCATTCGCTCCAAAAACACGACAAGCCCACGTATAATCATCAAACTCTTCCGTACTATCATTCCTCTCACACAATAAATAGCATTACCCACTTGCAATCAACCCCTGATTCACACACCATTTAATCACATTAATTTACCACTATCAACCAAACGATCAAAAAGAACAATACTAAATCTTTCACTCTTCACAGCCATTTACTACACTCAAATGAAATCAAAGAAAATTTACCAATAGTAGTATTTAAATCTTGTTCCCAAACATCTAATTTTAAAAGCTCAGTACAATAATTCATAATGAGCATAAAATAACACAAATTAAGACAGTTGCCAGAGTTATCAACTCGCAAGGTTACCATGGTTTCGAAGTACGATGAGTTAAAGAGTTACCAAGGTCGCAACATAGCCCTCTGCTTATCGCCGATTTGGCGCGATAGAAAAAAACAACCGTACCGGTCTTTGGGATTTAGCCATTTTCTCAATCAGTGCTATTAATACTTTCCAATACTATTGCTGCAGTGGAAAACTCTACAGTATAAGTCAAAACGTCCTTTTGCCTACTGCAAGACAATTTCATTTAGGGGGGAGAGGGGTCCCTGGTCCGAAGACCCTTAGTTCCTTCCCTAAATCCGCTAGTACCTTTGAAAAATAAATTCCAAATAATCCGCCATTTTATGGCCATTTTCGCGAAGTTCTTAATAATCCATACTTCAACCGAAGATGTTTTTAAAATAATTGTGATATTTAAATGTAATTAATTTTTAACACTTTTCAACATAATCGGAAAGTGTTCACGACTTTGGTCATTCTGTCTGTCTGTTTTTTTTTTTTTTCTTTTTTTTTCACAATAACTGCCGAAAAATGACTTTACCGAAATGACAGCTTAATATGTTATTGAGCCGGTCTGCGGATGTTTGGGAATGAAAATGAATAATTCCACCCAATTATTTTCGGATTTAACCCAAGTTGCAAAATGAAATATATTGAACCCTATGGAACTTCATTTTTCAAACATTTTTTAAACGGTGTTAAAATTGACATATTGATTCGAAAATTTTAGAAAATATTTAGATTATCACATAAAATGTATAAAAAATAAATTTTTCAGCAAAATATGTGGGTATTTTTTTAAATAAAAATGGAAATAATAATTACACCCATATTATATGAAAAGATCAAGAGTCATTGCGAAATACAATGTGGCTTCCATTTTTTCCGTTATTCTCAAAACCATGTTAAACACCTCGCAAATTATACTCCCTATGGCGTTATTTGAATGAAGTTAATTTGGGTAAGATTGTCTTTCCGATGTTTTAAGAATTATTTTGTCAATGGCAATTTGTGAAGCAGTTAAAATGCAAATAAAATTGCATTACAGTTGAAACGTGTTTCATAATCAATGTTTTATGTATGATTGATATTTCTTATTTTTAACAAACATTATATTATCAAATCGTATTATCAAAGAAGAATTATATTATCAAATTGAAACTATACTTCATTAAATTCCTATTTACCTTTTTGGCTGAAACTAATCTAGTCTGTCTTGTCCAACTATTGATCTAATAGGAATTTTCTTGAACTAAAAATGCCCGAAACTGGGCTAATTTTAATAAACAATGCTTAATAGCTTTTAGTGGTATTTAAATGCTGTTGCCATTCGTCATTTGTGCGTAAGTATAACATTGGTAAATTATATTATGCAATTTGTTTCGTGAACAATGTTTTGTGGGATATTTCGATTGTATGGCACGAACTACATAATATTGTTACGACCATGGAGTTAGAAATTTACTTTTACCTCCATGGTTTAGACGTTTTGTTGAGAAAAAATTGACTTATAAGCAATTTATGAAAGAACACCTTTATTTCCGTTGCCTTACAGAACCATTTCTTTTTATAAAACTGTTTTAAATCAGTTAATCTTCTTTCTTGAGTTGAGTTATTAAAACCCCAACGCACGTGATCTCCAACATCCTCCCCTCTTTGCAATTTCGACAAAATTGTAAAATTACAAATCTAATCTTTTGGGAATCTTTATAATACGTCCTGATCTCGAAATTTTAGTTTAAGGTATGATCCAGCGAGATCTATTCCAGTCACTTCAAAAACACTTGCATTCTTAATTCGATCACGAGGTAAAGGAGCAAATGGTGGTTCGATTGGCTTTGCTTTAAATCTTTTGCAAACGGCACACTGGGAATTGACTTGCTTTGCTAACCTTTTAATTCCTGTGATCCAATAAGTCTCTCTAAGATTACTGATCAAAGTTCTTAATCCTGCGTGCAGTAATTCTCTGTGTTTTTGATTAACTAATTTTCGTATAATGGGATGATCTCCTGGGAGTAGAATTGGACACTTAAAGTCCTCCTTCTCATCTCCGAGAATCAACCTTGTTCTTACTCTTAAGAGTCCTTCGTTGTCCCTGAAAGTCTGCATCTTTTTTAGAGTGTTAACTTTCTTCTCTGTGAAGCTATCCTTCTGTATTGTTTGAAATATCAATTTTTCAGCCGTTGAAACTTCTTCACTAGTCAGTTCTCCCTTTCTGCGTTCCTTTTCGTGACAATTATGTATGAACCGTAATAACCACGCCACCATTCTTTTGATTTTTGAGAAATTAGAAAAATAAGACAGGTCTGAAACTAGACTTGATTCATTACAGCTTACGCTTGATATAACGGTCTTCCTTTTTTCTGCATTTACTTCGTTTTCAGCGGCAGAAATTGATGAAGTAGGCCATTCTTGTGGTTCTAACTTTAACCAGTAAGGGCCTTCCCACCAACGACTCTTCAATAATGTACTAGCGTGACAGCCACGGGACAACAGGTCTGCTACATTAAGAGTTCCGGGAATATGATACCAGTTGTTAGAATTGGTGTACTGTCGAATCTCTTTTACCCTGTTGCCGACAAAAGCATTCCAATTTTCTTTATTTTTTATCCAAGTCAATGCTACCGATGAGTCGATCCAAAAATATGATTCGCAGTTCGACAGATTCAAAATTTTGATGACCTGAACATATAGTCTAGTAGCAATAACAGCCGACATGAGTTCCAACCTCGGAATTGTAATTTCTTTTAATGGAGAAACTCTTGATTTGCTAAGTACAAGACTTAGGTTGTGTTTGTTCCATAGGATGTGCGTAGAAAAATGCAAGCTGCGTATGCTGATTTACTAGCATCGCAAAAGGTGTGAAGACTTATCTTGCAATCATCAAACGTATCTGTTGAGAGTCTTCTTTGAATTTTACAATCATTTATCAAATGTATCTGTTCGAGCCACTTTTCGAACTCGTTTTTCAGTTCTTGTGGAAGTTCCTTGTCCCATCCACAATGTAGGATGAAAGCCTTTTGTAGGATTAATTTGGGAATCAGTGAAGTAGGACAAGTTAAGCCAATAGGATCGAAAATACTCTGTGCTACTGATAATAATGTTCTTTTAGTGATTTTATCCTTAAGTATTTTAAATGGGTCGATGTGACAAAACATTGTATCATTTTCTGTATCCCACGTCATTCCCAAGACGGATACAAGCTTTCTGTTCACTTCTGTTTCTGTGAATTTTATTGGAGACGTAGTCCAATCCCTAAGATCAAACTGCGCAGCCATCATCAGTTCTTTAGATTCTCGTATGAATTTCCCTGCTTCTTCCTTTGTCTGCAGGCTAGTGACACAATTGTCAATGTAAAAGGACTGTTTAAGTCGTTCAGTAGTATTTTGTATGTTCGGTGGAGCATGTTCCAGGTGATAAGCAATTGTTGCTCCTAACAGAAACGGACTAGGAGACATGCCAAAAACAACTCTGCAGTGTCTAAAAGTTTCAACTTCCTTTCTCTCCTCATTCTTCCACCAGAGAAAGCGGGCAAAATCTCTGTCTCTTGGAGATAAACTAATCTGTAGAAAAGCTCTACGGATATCTGCTGTAACACCGATGGCGTTTCTTCTGAACAAAGTCAGCAATTTAGGAATTAATTCGACTAAGTTCGGTCCTTTTTCGAGGCATGCATTTAAAAAGTTACCTTTCGAATCCTTGGCTGATGCGTCAAAAACTGGTCTGACCTTCGTCGTCAAACTGGAAAGTTTAATAACGGCATGGTGAGGCAGATAATGTCCATGAATGGAGGTAATTTCATTGTTTGGCACACGTTCCACTACTCCTGACTGAAGCCATTCTTCAAATACAATTTCATACTCTTTTGTGTATCCTATACGATCGAGACGTTTGGTGGTGCTTATAAGCCTTCTCATTGCCAGTTCTCTGTTGTCGTCTAAATCTGGATGCCCTTCTTTGAAAGGTAAACGTACTTCATAACGGCTTTCTTCATTAACTTGTAGTGTTTTCTGGAAAAACTCAGTCACTTCATTATCTAAAATTTCCTTCGTTTTTGTTTCGGCTGGATCTCTGATTCCAAGTACATCCAGACTCCATAAATCTGCTAATTCTGAGTGACAGAGAAGAGTAATATTACTCAGTATTGTACGGGATTTGATTTCTGGACCTTGAATTGTCCATCCTAATTCAGTTTTGATTGCAGTTAAATTTTTATCCAAACGGACGACTGAATCAGTCATTAGCATACCTGAATAATCTGCTCCGATTAGTAGACCTATTTCTGGAGCACCTTCCCCTGCATCACTCAAAACTATATTCTGCTCTTTTAATAAGGGATATAAATTTGGATTTTCTATCCGGGGAACAGAACTACATATTTTAGCTTGATCTAGTACAGACATCTGGTATTGATATTTTCCATCTATACTCTGTATTGATATGTCATACACATTATGAGCTCTGGGTTTAATTTCTGATCCTCCGAATAAACAATGACTCAATGTCTCTTGACCTGAGACTCTTAGATTTAGTCGTTTTGGGATATCACTACGAATGTACGACCTCTGTGAACCATTGTCAAAGAGTGCTCTCACTAATCTAGGTTTACCTTCACTTAATATTCGGACGAGCACTGTTTGGAGTAGAATCGGACCATTTCGATGAGTTAATAGAACACTTGATTCACTCTCATTATTCGAAAATGTCTCTGCTGTTTTGTTTGGTTCTTTCTCTGCTTTCTTATTTGGCGACGAATTTGGCAGTTCAGAGCACATAATAACATTATGGCGTTTATCACAGATAAGACATTTAACCATTGCCTTGCATCTTTTTGCATTGTGACCGACCCTTAAACAGATATAACAGGCTCCCTTTTTCCGAAGTAGTTCCCTTTTACTGTCCATAGAAAAATGTCTAACTTTGAAACACTCTGTTGAATTATGAGATGTTTTACTGCACCACACACACATTTTTCCTGGCACTTTTACTTCGCCGGAGAAAATACAAGCAGCGGTAGGTATCGAAGAGTTATTGCTATGCGAGAAACTTGAACGAGCGATTTGCAATCGTTCCTCACTTTCAACTTCTAGCTTCAAAAATTGTAAGAGAGACGTTAAATTGTCAGTTTCATCGCCAATTTTAGCATTAAACTTCCTACGAGATCTCTCCCAAACTCTCAAAGTTTCTTCAGGAAGAGCCGATTCTACCAATGGGTACAACATAGAAGCATATTTTTCAGATGTAACACCCAAAGTTTCTAATGCCCGTAATTGAGTTTCTAATTTATCATAAAGTGTACTTAACGACTTGGCTCCCTTCTTTGAAACTTGTGCCAAGACTAAATTTAACAACTCTCGAACATATATTTCAATAAGTAATTCGTCTCTGGCAAAACGCGATTTTAGTTGTTCTAATGCTTTATGATAATTGGATCCTGATGGAGGAAAACTTTCTACAAGTTCCTTGGCGACGTCTTCAGTGGCCTGAACCAAATACTGAAATTTATCATCGTCATCAATTGTTTCATCCTCATCGATTTTTCTGAACTGACCCCAGAAGCCGAGCCAATTTTTTATATCCCCATCAAAATGTTTCAGTTCTAATTTAGGTAACTTGAAATGTCGCTTACCTTGTCCAAAAACACTTTCTTGACCAATATTTAAAGGATCGATTTCTTTCTTTTCTAATAAACCTTCATACTTGGTTTTCATGACTATCCACCGGGTTTTATAATTTTCGGCACCATCGATTTCCTTGGCGAAATTTTCTTCATTGAAATCTTCTTCATCTAGCATTAAATCTTTGATAGAATTATCCAATTCAAATAAATGGGCCGCTCTATCCTCAAGTACCTTGAAATCGGGTATAACTTCTGCTTTCAGCATTGGAACGGCCGTTAATTTCAATTCTAATTGCTGTGCCGCCAATGTAAACAAACGCCTAGCTTGGGTTCTTTCCTTATTTAATTTTTCCATCTTATAAGTCCTGTCGCGGACGCCAGTTTTGTTGAGAAAAAATTGACTTATAAGCAATTTATGAAAGAACACCTTTATTTCCGTTGCCTTACAGAACCATTTCTTTTTATAAAACTGTTTTAAATCAGTTAATCTTCTTTCTTGAGTTGAGTTATTAAAACCCCAACGCACGTGATCTCCAACACGTATTCTCTAGAATCGTAGATGTATTTTCTACTGTGCAACCCCCTCGACCAACTTAAAATTCTCCGATTAATTGCTCAGATGAATTTTTTTATCGTTTCCCCGTCAAAATAATTTCGTTTTTTCAGAAAAACATAACTTGCGGAATTGCACTCACCATTGAGTCCCCACTCCCAATATTTTTATTCTGTCATATATCGGCTATTTATTGCCCATTTGTGAAGCCGCTTGACTTACGAGATTGCCTTGTGTTCCTGCTGATTTATGGAATTTGTATTTTCTAGATTGCATAATACCCACCGAGTCTGCTCACGTTGAACTTGAAATCCTCTAATTGCTTGCTCACATAAAATTATCTGATAATTTTGCAAGATGTATGACGCTTTTTATGTGCATGAATATTTACTATTACATTTTATCAAATGTAAAGTTTAAATCCTGAATTCATTGTTCTCTCTCAGCCTTTGGAGTTTAGACCCACTTTTGTGGTTTTGCGACTTTTGAGCCCTAGTAGCGACCTCGATCCTTTGCTATCTCTTATTTATTTCATGCATTAATTGCTAAAAAATGGTTGCTACATTAGTGTTGATATATATAGTTTCTACACTTAGTGGCCTTTAGCTACGGAACCTCAGCTAGTCATAGTCAATTCATAAGTAGTTTACCGACACTGATTGGAGAACGTGCCGCGATTTTTTTCTCACGATCTGAAAATACGCAGTTGCTAAAAGAACATAACGAAACAAAATACATACAATAGCAAAGCAGAAATGAATGGAAATACAAGTTTAAATACATGAATTGCATAGGCTGATTTCAATAACACAATGCGGTCATGGAGAAGCATGAAATTTAAAAATATTTTATTTACTCTTTCTTAATTAATAATTGAAAGATAAGTTTGTTTTTAAGTATTTTTTTATTTATTAAATAAAGTTTTAATTTGAAATTTTCCACAGTTCGCATACTGTCCTTCCAAGAGGTTGGTGGTAGGGGAAGGAGGGTACGGTCCCTGTGGATGCCTCTACCACTGGGTTCCGGTCTAAATTGGGTGGCACTTCACGACCGTCCAAACAGTTACCTTACACCTTTCTGGTAGGTCGGACGGTCTGGGTCTCAACAACAACAACAGTTCGCATACTTCATACGCGAAAGTCTATTTAAAACTAGTAGCCTTTAGCTTTCACTCAGATTTGAGCCTGATACCTCCACCATAGACTTCACCACCACAAAATATCAAATTATTTTACTAACTGGCGTCATATAAATTAAACTTTTATAATATCTCTGACGTGATTTAATATTGAAGTGAATCTATAAATATGCTTGACGGCTCACAATACGTACTAGAATTTCATACATCAATTTCTTCTCTTCAATTCTCATCCATCGTTAAACATATTTAGAATCCCTAAGTTCACTTCACTTCCTGGGGCGCGGTAGCCCATTGGTTAGCGCGCTGGAGTTGCACTCGGTAGGCCCGGGTTCGATTCCAGCCACTGCCAAAACTGCCGCCGTGTTCATGCGGAGTACGATCACGTTAAACATGTGGGTCCGAAAGTCCTTCCGAGAGGTTGGTGGTAGGGGAAGGAGGGTACGGTCCCTGTGGATGCCTCCCCCACTGGGTTCCGGTCTAAATTGGGTGGCACTTCCCGACCGTCCAAACAATTACCTTACACCTTTCTGGTAGGTCGGACGGTCTGGGTTTCAACAACAACTTCACTTCCTAATTTCTTTGAAGTAAAACAAAATATCTCTCATCAATATTTTTCCAAGGAGGAAACACACTGAGCTGCAACACTGGTGACATTTTAAATGTTACACAATCCCTGCCATTCGAAAACTTTCACAGATCAAAATATTAAAATATCGAAACTATTAAGCCTATATTTCAAAAACTAAAAATTTAGTTCTAAATCTAATTATTCAGAGTATCCCAAAAAGATTGAGTTCTTTATCTGTTTGAGATAAGTGGGAAATGTAAATTGCAAAAATGTTGAAAGTAAGGTAGGAAATAAGACTACGTTAATGAAATAGTCCTTCCATTCATTTTCAAAAAGATACACGTTTTAATTTTTATACGACCCCCTTAGGCAAATTTGGTCAACCACAATTTTTTTTATTTTTAATACAACAAGAGCGTTAAAAAAACCGTATATATGTATCTTTAAAATCAACTAAATTGTGATAAAGCAAAAAGTCTGACTCATGCCACTTTTTCGTACCATGTGAAAGGCTGTTTCATTAGTGAAAATAGGGATCATAAACAAATTGATGATGGAAATTGTTTAAATCAAAAATACGCTAATATGTGTCAAAATCTTTTTATCACAAATGCATGTAAATAAACATTACACAGACAGAGATCATATAAAGCAGTGGTACTCACTACGCGGTTGGGTATACTATGTATTATCATCCAGTTTTATCTTTTTTATGTTATATAACAAATTAACATTTCCTATTTGGTATAATGGTCCTCATTCACAATGTTCAATTAAATATAACTCGCTCAATTTTAAAGATACAGTTTTTTAATGATCTTATTGCATTAAAAATAAAAATTTTCTGATTGACCCAATTTGTCTAAGGGAGTCGTATAAAAATTAAAAACTGTAGCTTTTTGAAAATTAATGGGAGGACTATTTCATTAACGTAGTCTTATTTCCTACCTTACTTTCAACATTTTTGCAAATTGCATTGGCCACTTATCTCGAATAGGTAAAGAATTAAAGCGCGTTTCAATATTTTTGGGACACTCTGTATATCCTAATGGGGATTTCAAAGAGATACAAATTACCTCATATAGTTCATAGCTAGAACTTTTGGTTTTCGAGATATAAGCCTTACAAACTAGAAAAACTAAAAATGTTCAATCTCCTCTAACTTCACAATTGCTCGAAAACTATAAGAGCTTTGTAGAAAAAAAATGTTAATCTAGAAACCGAATTTCCTATTGAACAGTTTTGTCGCTCATTGCTTATATATATATTTTGGTTGTTCAAAATACATTATGGATGAAAGTAAGCAAATACTCGTTTTAAAAAATCAAAGGAGACTCCAGTAAGATGGAGCGGAAATGGTTGTGCGTGAATAACTTTTTGTGAAAAAAAACTCAACTTTTGTAATATCGAAAAAAACTTAATCTAAAATCTGATTGTCTACACTTTCAAAGAGTTACAAATTTTTGTTTATTGTTTATTATGGACGAGTGAAGTGAAGCCCATTCTCCATTCTTAACGAAATGAAATCAACATTTGCCTGAATTTTGTGATCTCTTTTACTCGAAAACTACAATAGGTAGGAAGATGAAATTTTTCATACATACATGAAATTGCAAGCAGATTTGCAAAATCAGAATATCAATTATTGAAACGAACTGTCACAGTGCAAAACGCCCATTTTTAAACTGCACATGTTCACTACGCATTCCTTAAATAAAGTGTGTAAAAACCATTGTACAAAAGTTAAAAATGAGTCCAATATTAAGCTTCACTTAGCTGTATTTTTGCACGGTTGCTAGAAGAACGTGACGAAACAAAATACATACCATGAAGTTAGAGAGTTACTCTTTACCTTCATGATACATACAAGCATGGATGTAAAATTAAGGAGTTAAAACTTCATATTAAGAAAACGTCAGTATCGTTGGAAACAAAAATCTGATGTGGGCAACACATGACTTTCCTTATATAATGTAATGAATTTACTACTTTAACAGTAAAAAAAATAAGTTTTTCTTATAGTAGTTACTAATATTCTTTCCAAGATATTGAATTTTCGACAATTAGTCGTCATTTTCATGGATTTACCGTCATTTTTATCCATTTGGCGAGATTTTCGTTAATTTGGCAACATTTCAAAAAGTCGCCAAGTTGGCGACATTCCGTCAAATTTATCGTCAAAATCTCGCCAAGCGTTATGGACGAATAAATAAGTTATTCTTACAGCAGATAAATGACTATTGGCGTTCAAATACAAAAGTATTACTCAAAGTATCTTTTTTCATGAATAGAACGAGCTAGATCCACGAGAATGATATCACCCAATTTATCGCATGGTATTACATATGAAAAGTGAATATGTTTCTCAATAGGAAATTTTTTATTTTTATTTTATATGACATTTTGATAATTTTTCTTTAAATATGCAATATCTCGAGAACGGTTCATGTTAGCGCAATAAAATTTATGTCGTTTTTAATTTATGTATTTAAATCGTTTTCTAATGAAAAATTACATAAGAAATGTCTATTTGTGTAACTTTATTAGTGGTTTTGATTTTTGACGATTTTTTCAAAATTTCATTCGAAAATTTAGCGGGTTTTGAACATTCGATTGCTTATAAAAGCAATAGGCTTCCAGTGTTTACAGATTGTGATTTTTGTACCATATTTGGTTCGAATCGGTTCATTCGTTCGTCAGTTATCGTCTCCAGAGACCCACTGACACACACACACACACACACACACATTTTCACACACTTTCACACACACACACACACACACACACACACACACACACACACACTTTCACACACACGCACACACGCACACACACACACACACACACAGAGACATCACTTCAAAAATGTTTGATTCGTGATCAGTGATGCTTGAAACGTGCTCTCCCGTCGAAAACTCGAATTCGAATTTTCGACCCCGTCACAATACTTTCCTTATACATTATGTATATAAGGAAAGTAAAAATGTTATTCTTATAGTACGAGTAGATACTTATATTTTTTTCCAAGATATTAAATTTTCTTCCATTAGTCGTCATTTTCATTGATTTAGCGTCATTTTTATCTATTTGGCGAGATTTTCGTTAATTTGGCAGCATTTAAAAAGTCACCAAGTTGGTGACATTCCGCCAAATTTGTCGCCAAAATCTCGCCAAGCGTTATGGACACAGAAATAAGTTATTCTTATACCACATAAATGACTATTGGCGTTCAAATACAAAAACCTTCTCTCGTGAATGGAACGAGCTAGATCCACGAGAATGATGTCACCCAATTTATCGCAGGATATCACATATGAAAAGTGAACGTGTTTCTCAACAGTTAATATATTTTTTTAATTTATGGGATTTTTTGATAAATTTATTTGAAAAATGTGCAATATCTCGAGAACGGATCATGCTAGCGTTCTAAAGTTTATGTCAATTGTTTTCTAAGGAAAAATTACATAAGAAATGTCTATTTGCGTAACTTTAAAGGTTTTGATTTTTTGATGATTTTTTCAAAATTTCACTCGAAAAAAAAATTTAGGGGGTTCTGAACATTCGATTGCGTTTAAAAACAATAGGCTTCCAGTATTCACGGATTGTGATTTTTATACTAAATTTCATTCGAATCGCTCCATTCTTTCGTGAGATATCGTCTCCACAGACTCACTGACACCCCCCCCACACACACACACAGACATCACCTCAAAAGTGTTCGATTTGTGATCAGGGACGCTTGAAACGTGCTCTCCTGTCGAAAACTCGACATTTTTGGAATTATCGAAATTTATGGGATTTTTTTATACATTTATTTGAAAAATGTGCAATATCTCGAGGACGGATCATGCTAGCGTTCTAAAGTTTATGTTAATCGTTTTCTAAGGTAAAATTACATAAGAAATGTCTATTTGCGTAACTTTAAAGGTTTTGATTTTTTGATGATGTTTTCAAAATTTCCCTCGAAAAGAAAATTTAGGGGGGTTCTCAACATTCGATTGCGTTTAAAAACAGTAGGCTTCCAGTATTCACGGATTGTGATTTTTGTACCAAATTTCATTCGAATTGCTCCATTCTTTCGTGAGATATTGTCTCTACAGACTCACTGACCCCCTCCCCCTCCCTACACAGACATCACCTCAAAAGTGTTCGATTTGTGATCAGGGTTGCTTGAAACGTGCTCTCCGGTCGAAAACTCGAATTCGAATTTTCGACCCCGTCACAATACTTTCCTTATATATTATGTATATGAGGAAAGTAAAAATAACCAAAAATACATATACTAAATACTACGGCTTTCTGCTCTGTCAACTAACAACAGCGGGGCGCGGTAGCCCATTGGTTAGCGCGCTGGAGTTGCACTCGGTAGGCCCGGGTTCGATTCCAGCCAATGCCAAAACTGCCGCCGTGTTCATGCGGAGTACGATCACGTTAAACATGTGGGTCCGAAAGTCCTTCCGAGAGGTTGGTGGTAGGGGAAGGAGGGTACGGTCCCTGTGGATCCCTCCCCCACTGGGTTCCGGTCTAAATTGGGTGGCACTTCCCGACCGTCCAAACAGTTACCTTACACCTTTCTGGTAGGTCGGACGGTCTGGGTTTCAACAACTAACAACAGCGATTCTTTTGCTAACACTAGCGACACCTAGATATAATTTTTAAAGCTTTATGGCATTTTCAAGCATGCCATCCATAGAGTTCAGTCTCCTTATTTCTGACTCCATGACTGAAAAGAATGCTAGAACGCAAAAACCCCACGATTTATAAATTTTTCAAGCAAAATTTTAGGATTTTAAATTTCTCTCATTACTTACATATCGAGTATCACACATATGCAAAGTTTCAAATTTCTACCTTTACCAGTTTTGGCTGTGTAATCATTCCCTCAGTAATACATGAATTCCCTAGTGTTTCGAATAAACTCCAAATCAACCGCGATCTACTATAATCTTACTTTTGGAGAAAATAAAATAGCTTATATAGTTATAAAATTAATGTGATTTATAACCATATGTTAGCATCAATAGGAATTTCATATTTTATCGCTTTCTCATATGTAGCATTGAGAAAGCATTGTTTTCCCGAAAATTTTCGATTTCCAGATTTTGATGCCAATACATGCTTTAAGACCTCATGAACACGTATCGACTATTTTTAGAGGGATGTCCGTCTGTCTGTATGTCCAATGTATGTGGTCGATTTCTTGTGTACACGATCGCAGCCACAAATATTGATGGATTGTCACGAAATTTTATATCCGGGTTTCTTATCAAAAAATCTAGCACAAGATAGATGTTTTTTTAAATTCGAAAACTTCGAAATTTTATGTTTCTTTATCATGGCAGCATAAGACAAAATTTCACATAATCACACATAAAAGGATTTTTTTATGGTTTAATGATCAGGAGACTTAATAGTTTCAATTATTGTTGAGCAAAAATAGCCACGAAACAATTATTTTTGTTCATGACTTTATTAGCCCCCCACTTAGGAGGATGTTACCCCCGGGATGGCAAGTATAGTATCAATCGAAATTGTCAAGTATATTGTCAAGTATATTGTCAAGTATAGTATTAATTAACAATTTTTTTCAAGCCTTTTGAAGTGAAAGATAATGCGCTATATTTGTAATAAATTGGACCACCATACCGATTTTTCAAATGCTTTCTTGTAAAATTTGAAAAAAATAGAGTGTAACGCTCTCATACCAGAAGTCATTTCTTTCAAATTTTATAAAAAAAAATATGAAAAAAATAGGTATCGTGAGTCTAAATGGTTGCAACTACAGTGTGTTACCATTTACTACCGCTTTTAGTTTTTAAGTATTATACAAACTAGAAAAACTTTCATACTTCACTAGAAGAGAATTTTCATACTTCTTCAACTTAACAAGATGATTACTTGAAAACGCGAAGACCCGTTCTTTTAATAATAAATATAGATTATAATACACAATTTTCTAGTACATATTTTTTGTCGTTTACTATCTACATCTATCTTTTATAGTTTACTGTATGCTCCAAGTTGAAGTTAGAACTATACTTCTTTAGGTATTTTCGAAAAAAAAAATATTGAAATTAATTTTATGTACTCATAATCTGAATCTTCCTTATTTTAGACACAACAAGAAAACTTTTATTTTTATCTATTAGGTACGGGGTTATAAGCGAAAAAGTGCTTACATTTTCTGTAACGCTCCGTTTTTTCAGCCAGATAAATCTCAACCAGAGATGTTACTCACATCTAAAAAGTAAAAAAAATTAAAAATATTGAAATTATTTTGGTATATTCATAAATGGTACCACATTTTCGACAAAACTCGCAAAAATTGTTTACATTTTTATCTATTAGGTTTAGAAAATATAAACGTCCAAATTGCTTACACTTTTCTTACCGCTACGATTACATACAGTGATACCCCCAACCCATGGAGGTAAAAGTAAGGAGTTAAAACTTTATATTAAGAAAACGTAAATATCATTTAAAACAATAATTCAGGTGGTGCTGGGGCAAGATAAGTAGTCCTGCATTCTATGTATTTCTATGGCGAAAAGCTTAAAATATTTATTTAAACTGTCAATTTTGTAAAATAAATTATTAGCGCAATGCAAAGTAGAACTGAAACAATAAAGAATATTAGTGCGTATTCAAAATTATTTTACCTTTCAATTTATTTTATATGCCCTATATTCCGTACTCTATCCTACAACTATGAAACAATACTGGTTAATTACACTCATAATTAGAGAACCTTTAATTTAAAAATAATAAAAAATATATATACTAAATAGTACACCCTTCTGATGTGTCAACTACAGCAATAACAGCTACTTTACTAACTTTAGATATAATTCTCAAAGCATTATGGTATTTTTAAGCGTTTCATCCTTAGGGGTTTTATCTCTTTATAACTCCATGCCCTAACCATAGATGATATAGACATCAAATATATGAAAGTTATTAATTTGATAACGTGAATCCGTATAGTATTTATAATATTCATGATCCCTTTTCGACATCCATATAAATATTTTCTTTATGAATATTTTGGCAGCAGTTATGATTGAATGAATATGTTTATTTCCATTTATAATTTTGTTATTTTATATTTTATTTTAAAAACCGACGATGTATTTTACTCTAAATTCGAATGCAAGGCCTAAATTAAATAACTTTATCAAAGGAAGTATTTAAAAATCCCCAAGAACTATGGATGAAACTGAATTCCGGAAAAGTGCAGAAGAATTGATTGATTATCTTGTGGATTATTTGGACTCCGTATCCCAAAGACCAGTAATTCCAAACGTTTGTCCAGGATTCTTGACTAGTGTACTTCCATCAGTACCACCTCTCGATGGGGAATCGTTTGAGAAGATAATGGAAGATGTTGAAAAATACATCATTCCAGGAATAATACATTGGCAGCATCCGAGGTTTCACGCTTATTTTCCTTCTAATTATTCGTTTCCGGCTATTTTAGCTGAAATGTTAATGGACACTTTTGGATGTGTCAGCTTTACATGGAGTATTAGTCCATCAGGAACTGAATTAGAGACAATTGTGACCGACTGGTTTGGTAGCATGATGGGATTACCAGGTTTGTTTCTTCGGTATTCTTATGGGAGCAGAGGAGCTGGTATAATTCAAAATTCATCAAGTGAATGCATTTTACTAAGCATGCTTACTGCGCGCAATGACGCTCTTACGCGGCTGCAAGGAAATAATCCATCAATCCACAAAGCAGTTTTGTTGTCGAGTCTTGTCGCTTACTGCTCCACGGAAGCTCATTCATGTGTTGAGAAAGCCGCCATAATATCCTTGGTAAATATAAAGATCCTGGAGACAGATGAAGATTATCAATTGCGTGGGGAAACGCTTGCGAAGGCTATTGATGAAGATAAGAAAAATGGATTGATTCCTTTCTTTGCCTGCGCTACAATTGGAACAACTTCTTGTTGTTCATGTGATCCAATTGATGAGATTGGTCCTGTATGCAGAGATCGCTCTGTATGGCTTCATGTTGATGCTTCCTACGGCGGTGTTGCTTTGATATGCCCAGAATACAGACATTTAATCAAGGGAATAAAGTATGTTTCGTCCTGCAATGTAAATGCAGCCAAGTGGATGCTAATGAATATCCATTGCACTGTAATGTTCGTGCAAGATCGTTTCAAACTCATGGATTCAGTAGTTGTTGATAAAACTGTGTTAGGATACAGGTTTGACGAAATGGATTGGGGCCATCCCTATAACAGGAGAATGCGATCGTTGAAACTTTGGTTCGTTATACGAAGCTATGGGATAGAAGGATTGCAGAAACACGTTAGAAATCATGTCCGTCTTGCGAAATTGTTTGAAGAATACGTCAGGGGTGACGACCGATTTGAAGTAATAATGTGTTATTTTGGATTGGTTACTTTCCGTCTGAAAGGGTCCAACATTCTAAATAAGAGACTATTAATGGAAGTTAACGCATCAGCAAAATTACATGTTATACCATGCTGCTTGAAAGGTGCATATGTTATAAGATTTGTTGTCTGTTCCGCACATGCAAATGATGAGGATATAGTCTATGCATGGTCTGTGTTTCAAGAATTTGCTGGTGAACTTCTTAATACTGAAAAACAAAGATACTCCGCTTGTCCTAACAATACTTGCACTTCTTGAATTGACCTCTTTCCTCATCGATATTCATATTGTATGTTACCCTTCCGATGTTACACTATTTTCGATGCATGTTATTGTATAGTTTTTACATGTTCATTAAAACTTCACGAAGATTCTATAATCATAAGTTTAAATTTACAACATTTTTTTTTCAAATAATACATAAAAGATAAAATGTATTTAAAAAAAAATGAGAGAGAGAGAGAGAGAGAGAGAGAGAATTTTAGCATTAACTTTGCTCATTCAGTTGGCATTACTATAGAGTTCTGAAATTCCCTTTATCTTTTATCAATAAAAATTATTCATGATCACGAAAGAGGATGGTTATAATACGAAAATATCAAAGTGGTCAGCCCATGATTTTCTCTAGAGACTCAAATTATCTTTCATGGTACATTGAATTGAGTTTAAGTGATCAAAATGACACTGGTACTTACTTGATATTATGTTCAATTTGCAGTTTTAATATGTCATCTTTTTCATTAGGTAACTTAGTGCATTTTAAAACGTCGCCAGCTCTTCAAATTTCCAAGAAATTGAAATATACCGAGAACGGCTCATCATAAGATAATAGGGTTCATATTATTCGCTTTGCAGTGAAAAATTACGTATAACGCAGCATTTAGTTAACATATTTACGTATATTTAAATTTTTATGTTGAATTTTGACGAAATTTGCAGACCATTTTATAAGAAAAAACATGTTCTATTTTTTCCGAATTATACCAAAATCTAATCAGCGCCAAGGTAATCAACAACTAACTAAACTCCGAAATTTTAAGAAATTTTATTGTTTTTTTATTTACTTTCCGTGCAATACATGATAATGTATAGGGAAAGTGTTGGAATCGTGTCGAAAATCGCAATTAGAGTTCTTGACGGATGTACACGTTTCGAGCACTTTGCAACTCTAAAAATCGTTTTAGCGTGACGCCTGTACAATGTATGCATTCACGCCACCTGAAAAACTAATTGACCAAATTTCATAAAATTTGGTAGATATAAATTATTTGTGAGTTACCCTGAAGTTTATTAGATTTTGGTATAATTCCGAAAGAAAAAAAACTGCCTTTCTCTGCCAAATGGCCAGCAATAATCGCATGTATCCACTTAATTTAAATAACTCATTGACTAAATTTCACAACATCTATCTCGTGTGTGTTACTCTGGTGCTAATTAGATTTTGGTACGATTCTTAAAGAAATATTTTCCCCCCCTCGAAATGCCTACAAAACTCTAGCTGAAAAACTAATTAACCGAATTTTACAAAATTTTGTGGGTAAGTAACCTGTGGGATACTCTGCATTTTGGTACGATTCAAAAGAAAATAATTTGCCCTTTTCTATAAAATGACCTACAATAATTGTTAAAACATAAAATAAAAGACTACGTATGCTCAAATGTAGCAGTAATGAAACGCTTGTTTTATACGTAATTTTTGACGATGAAAATAATAAGACCAATCCAGTATCTAACCTTTCTCGACATATTTCAGTTCTTTCATATTTTTGCAGCGCAACCTTTAAAAATAGATCCGGTCGCCAAATGAAAATTGAAATAAAACTGCAAGTTCCGTGTCATTTCAAATAATTAACCGTGTTATTTTGTGCAATTAAACTCAATGTAATGAATTATAAAAGTAAGAGAATAAAATAAATTTGAGCCTGTAGGGAAAGTCATGTGGTGCTCGCATCAAATATTTTTTTAAACTGAAATAATATAAATATTCAGCTCTTTAAAATATAGTATCTCCAGAATGGTCCGTTTTACAGTAATCGACTTGGTCTTATTCGTGTTGTCGTTAAACAATATGTACAAAACAAGGGTTGCATATCTCTCTACAAGCGCAATGTCAGTATATCAGAGCACCAAATGCAACCCCGAAGACTGAAAAAATGCATACTAATTTCATCAGAATAATTTAAATTAGCCCTTGGATCTGGAGAAATAGCCTCTCAAAATTTGGCCTTTTTTTACTATTTTTGTGTTTATAATCTTAGGCTGAAAGTGTTGCCGCAACATAATGTAATTGCATGATCATGAGCCTTTAATAGCTGATGAAATAAAATGAAAACTACATTCCGCTCATGGAATTAGACGTTAGACCCCCCCCCCCCTCCTTTATTCAGCTGAATAGGAAATTTAATATTGAGAGACTTATAGAGAGTTAGAGACTGCTTTATCTTCAAATTTACGTTTTAAACAATGCAATTAATGCGAACTTTGTTTGTAGATATAGATTGGTTGGAGCTGAATTGAAGGAACCATAAAGTTAGAGAAAGACATTTAGTCCTTTTTACTCCATGGTGTGACCAGAAATTGGAAACTTGAGATGAAATGCTTGAGGTATTAAGCTTGATAAATTGGTTTGTTAGAGGGTCTAGGAGAGTGTAAATTATTTGAGATATGTTAGGGGTTGGTATAGTATGTATAATTAGATAGCGATTCGTGTAAGAAATAGTAAAAGTGAATGGGAGAAGTGTATGGCTCGCATGTGTTTGTGGATATTAGGAATAGATAGGAGGGTCGGCGGAAGTTGTTGTTCATAGGTTCCTGTTTCCCTTGCATGGCCGTGGTGTACTTGAACTGACGAAACGCGTTTTTGAAATAGGCCAAGTGACTATAGAACTGTTCGAGATAATCATCATTCTGGGCTGACTGTGAAGGCTAAATTTTAATGCTTCAGCTTTATCATTCTAAAACCCACTTTGGCCCACTCTAATGAATCTGGCTTCCTAAATGCTGAAAAATATTTCAAAATTCAGTATTTTTATTTTTGTTTATTCGTGAAAATTTTCAATGTGTACATAAAATTTCAATTTTGAAAAGAACCGCTCATTAATTGAGAGTAAATCCCTAGGTACCACCCTAATCGGAAGGTCTAACCTACCCGAAATTTTATACTTTTACCGAGCCCACCCCAACAATAATAGTGCCCGAATCTGGTTTAAGACATTCTTTAGTATAAAGCCCAATTCCGATCCAGATTGAATATCTCAGATACTCGGCTCACCCAGACCCAAACAGTTCTTTTTCAGATACTATATTTAAACTCCTAAATTCGAGCTTTCTACCGAGAATTTAAACAAGTTAGGATTGGTTTTCATTGCTGATGACAGCAACCCCAGACAGTAATCACATGGGGAGGATGCTACGTGTAACGCGGCCTACTGGACATAATGTTCCTTATAGTGGGTTTCCTATATAGTTCTGTGACTATAAATGAAGAAGGTATTAATAGGCGTATTAAGAGTTTTTCTCCATTTTGTTGAAATTAAAAATATTTTTTCTTATAGTTACGCTACTTAGTTTACAACTTTTCAAAACATAGACCTCGTTTGGCCCAGTTAAGTCATTTTTTTTAAACGCAGGACCAAGGCTAGGCCGACTCGGAATATTCTATGAATAATATGGCACGTCCCAGTCAATTGATCGACCCAAACTTATATCCATGGGCCCCGGCCCTTGTTCTTTTTGACGCGTCTGACCTCGCTACTATTGCCAAGAGGTCGGTACTGGTTAAAATATGTTGGTATTGTAGCCTCTCTAGTCAAACTGTTGCTCTCTCAAATACATCAGCCCTGTTATATAAAGTAGCCCAAAAACAGTTGAAGTGTACAATAATATTTCATCATTAAATTTTCCAATAGTGTTTTGAATATACCTTACGTGTTTTTCGTTTAAATTTTATAAGTTGAGCTCGGTTGTAAAATTGTCCAAGAGACACGGTCAAAGTTTAATGCATTATGAAAGTGAAATTTTTTCCCCCTTCGTCACTGATGAAGGCCATAGTGATGCCCGAAAGCGCTTTGGCCGTGTAATTTTGTACGTTGAGGAAAGGAGATTTTATTAAGGGACTTTTAAACCTATTTTTTGGTTGTCTTTGATTTTAAAGTTTAATTAGTTGATGTGTACACATACTGTTTTACTGTCCAAGAGAAATGCGACCTAACTTCGTTCGAGGGCTATACGTTTCCGCATGCAGTTGAAACCATATTATTAATTCCATTAAATTACGTTTCACAAAGACACGTTTTAAGTTCAGATAAAAGCATAGACATATTTACGCAAAGCTTTTATTGTAGTTTTGTGTAACTAATAAAAAATCATTTTTAATCTATAAATCGCCAGAAATCGGTCTATATCACAGCGGCCCACCGGGCACTTACCCGGTGGCAGACACACAGACAGACACACACAATACACTCACATACAGACATAACGCTAAAAATAGACATTTGTGTTCTAAAGTATACGGAACGTGCTAATTCGTCGATATCTCGAATTCCGATTTTCGGCGTGATTTCAATACTTTGCCTAAACATTATCATGTATTAATAAGTAAAATACATATAAGTAAGATCATGTATTGCAGAGAAAGCAAAATCTGATTAGCGTAGCACATGACTTTCACTACAGCCTCGAATGCATTTTCCCTTTCCTTCTTTCATAATGCATTAAACTGAGTTTAAATGTATAGCATAACATTTCAGATTTTGGAGATGTTTGTGGTCATTTCGTCAAAAAAGTCAGATCATTTAAAAAAAAAAAATCGTGCTAAAATCTAATTAGCGCCAGAGTAACCCACAAGTGACTCACCTACCGAATTTTGTAAAATTTCGTAGTTTTTGAGCTAAACTAGTTACATGCATTTCACAAACAGACACACACACACACGCTTCACGCTTTAATAAAAGTGGATTCGTGTTCTAGAGTGCATGAAACGTGCAGATCCGACAACTCGAATTCCAATTTTCGACATTATTTAAATACCTTTGCTAAACATTACGATGTATTGTCGGGAAGTAAAAATGTGTGGGGTGCGACGCTTCATTTGATATCTTCTGAAATCCATTTTGTTTAGGTCACCTTCTATCATGAAAACAAAAGTGTAACTTTATGGTTTGTCTGGAAGTTGTGTATAGAGGAGGGGGCGGTTATGAGCGTTCGTCTATAATGTATTGTTTTAAAGATGTTTTTTTTTTAAATTGCTTAAAAATTTCTTTTCTCAAAATGGCAACATTTCACAGCAGCCATTGATTTTCCTGCAATCAGCTAATTTAATTTCATTGTATATTATTCTTTACATAGCCTAGTTGAAACTCATTTCCCCCAATAAAAAAGGACAGAGAGCGCTAATTTCCTGAGGGGAAGAAACACTCCATACAGATAGACACAGACACAGACGTCACCATGAAAATAGTCTATTTGTGTTCTACAATGCTTAAAATTTGCAGATCCGTCGATATTTCGACATTTCCCCTGTATATTACCTTGTTTTGTAGGGAAAGTAATATACTTATTTTCCATTTTTCATCTGTTTAAGAAATAGTTTATTTTTTTTTCAACAGATGGCGCTTCTACATGTGAGATTTCGAGAGCCCTTTACGGACAGTTATTATAAAGAGAGATTTATTATATAGTGGGTTATTGTTATAAAGAGAGAGTTGTTATAGAGGTTTATTGTAATAAAAGGATAGGCTTATTGATATAAAAGGACTCTATGCGATTTGGGAATTTTTTTTAACTCTACGAGAAAATATCGATTCCAGATGGTTAGATAGCCATCATGATACCACAAAATTATTTTTTTCGCTAACACACACTTTTAAGATATATCTTTCATTTAATTTCTAGATGCATTCGTCAGTTCACATGTGTTTGTATTTTAATACACTTTTTAATATAATATGTATTTGTTGTTTTGTCTCTAATATAATTATTAAAATTTAATAAGAACAGCAATGAAGTTTGTAGTCTACTCTAGTTTGGTGCTGCCATCTTTTAGTATATGGTTAAACTATTATCATTGAAAAGTGCAAAATTGCCATTGTAATCGTTTAAAATTACTGATTAACAAAAAGTATTTTAGAATGAAAATAGCTAAAAGAAAATATTTCTCATTTATTCTAAAATTCCATTTATCTTATTAAAATCTGTTTTCGGAGATTTTGTAACCAGACGAAATTCTACAAAATCCATGCTGTACTGAATTACACTTGTGTAATAGAAAATTATCAACTTTTCCAACGAATAAATTTTTATTTGCACTTGTTAATCGAGTTATTACCAATAAGTAAAAATAACAAAAATATTCAGTGTTTTGTTTTCAAATATATATGGTTTTTATAGCAATGGTTTCTGGATTGTTAATATATTGCTGGTACCATACTATTAGTATATGTAGAAGACATTGTTAAAAAAAATTATACTCAAAGGTTCTATGAAATACTATTGGATATATGAGTACAATACTTTAAAAAAACATAAGAATTAATTATCGTTAATTCTGCCAAGCTAAATATTTATTATATCTACAAACCAAGCTAATATTTATTATATCTACAAACTTTCAAATTCAACCCCAATTCGGCAGCAGGTTATTTAAGACTATGAATTCGCTATGATTTTTGATGCACTCGGCTGATTTGTAATAATACATGCTTTTTTAGTACCATATACATTCACAGTATTTATTTCTGGCTTGATAATCGTAGTTCCGGAAATTACATTGTTTCCTGTAAAAAGTAATACTCGGAAAATATCAAATTTCAATAATTTGTTTTCTAGTAATTCCAATTTCAGTGAAACTCCTTTAATCCGAACCTTGATGATCGAAATTTCGAATTATCCGAACAGTTTAGTGATAAAAAAATATATATGTAAATAAATTAATTAAAGAATATTTTAGCAGATATCTGAAAAGCGCCGAATCAATTTTCAGTTATGGAGTTTATATAGTATTATTTCTGTGGATTTTCAAGATTCAATGTATTTACTGTCAATAATATAGTTAAAAAATGTTATATAGAAAGATGTAAAAGATAAAAGCGATAACAATATACCCAAAAATACTTTTTATTTACTTATTGGAATTTAGTTTACTGAAATACACATTATTTTTACATTATCATATTATACAATATAGTATAGAGAAAATATTGTGTTCAAGAAATTTTTGGCATTCGATATTTTGATGCCAATATATATTTTAAGACCTTCTGAACACGTTTTGACTATTTTTAGAGTGATGTCTGTGTATTTGTTTGTAACACGATAGCGGCCATAAATATTAATAGATTTGTATGATACTTTATACTCACATTCCACATACACACACACTTATCCTAAAGTACCAGAAGTATTTTCTGAGGGGGGGGGGGGGGGGGGGTAATATGTTTTTTCACCTAAATCTTCAATTAAAACATTTTCGGGAAAAACATATTTTATAATAGTTATATGATAAATTAAATATAAATCACAGTATCGCGTTATTTATTTATTTATTTCATATATACCATTTTTTAATGACCCCTCTAAAAGCACAGTGCTAGAAAACGCACGAAATACTACAGCGAGGGCTGAAACTCTATACTAATTCGACTATTCTGAATTCAAATCTGAAATCCGTTTTTCAAATTAACTCTTGTATCTGGAAAAATAACCTCTCAAAGTTAGACCTTTTTTGATATTTTGTGTTTACAATCTAAAGACTTTGCCACAACATAATGCAAATACATGGTCATGAAACTTTAACCCCTGAAAAAAATAAAAGGAAAGCTATATTCAGATCATGGGGTTGAAGATGAGACCCCCCCCCCCCCCTTCATTATTCAGCTGAATAGGAAAGTTAATATTGAGAGGTCATCTCAATTTAAAAATTCAAAATATGAATATTTAAACCATGTAGTTAGAGATACTTTCTGCTTTATCTTCAAATTCATGTTTTAAACAATGCAATTAATGCAAACTTTGCTTATAAATATAGATTGGTTGGAGCTGAATTGTAGGACCCATAAAGTGAGAGAGAGAGGGTTAGTCCCTTCTCTTCCATGGTATAACCAGGAAATGAAAACTTCAGATAATATGTTTGAGGCATTAAACTTGATAAATTGGTTTGTTGAGGATCTAGGGGAGTGTAAATAAATTGCGTTATATTAGGGGTTGGTATAGTATAGTATGTATGTTTTCATAGGGAGCCGTATAAGGAATAGTAATATTGAATGGGAGGGGTGTGTGGCTCGCATGTTCCTGTGGACTTTAGGAGTAGATGGGAGGTGTGTACGGTTCGCATGTGCCTGTGGACATTAGGAGTGTATGGATCGCATGTGTCTGTGGACATTAGGAGTGTATGGATCGCATGTGCCTGTGGACATTAGGAGTGTATGGATCGCATGTGCCTGTGGACATTAGGAGTGTATGGATCGCATGTGCCTGTGGACATTAGGAGTGTATGGATCGCATGTGCCTGTGGACATTAGGAGTGTATGGATCGCATGTGCCTGTGGACATTAGGAATGTATGGATCGCATGTGCCTGTGGACATTAGGAGTGTATGGATCGCATGTGCCTGTGGACATTAGGAGTGTATGGATCGCATGTGCCTGTGGACATTAGGAGTGTATGGATCGCATGTGCCTGCGGACATTAGGAGTGTATGGATCGCATGTGCCTGTGGACATTAGGAGTGTATGGATCGCATGTGCCTGCGGACATTAGGAGTGTATGGATCGCATGTGCCTGCGGACATTAGGAGTGTATGGATCGCATGTGCCTGCGGACATTAGGAGTGTATGGATCGCATGTGCCTGTGGACATTAGGAGTGTATGGATCGCATGTGCCTGTGGACATTAGGAGTGTATGGATCGCATGTGCCTGCGGACATTAGGAGTGGATAGGAGGGCCAGCAAGAGTTGATGTCCGTCTGTTCCTGTTTTCCATACATGGCAGCGGTGTACTTGGACCTACGAAGCCAGCAAACTTTTCTGATTTATATAATACATTTGAACATATTTCGTCTTTAATTTATGATTTTGGTAAATTTTTCGGATCATTTCTCAAATGAGGCAGATTCTGATTTTAGAATCGTATCAAAATCTAATTAGCATCAGGGCAACCCACAAGTGACTCACCTACCAAATTTTGTAACATTTCATTGAATAGTCTTTGATTAAAAGTGGATACATACATTGCACAGACCGACAGACAAGCATACACACATACGGCAATTAACAGTTTGCCAATTATTCGTAGCACTTTGAAAGCTTGCAAACGAGTCTGAAAAATTCGAATAAACTTATTGAACTCTATTGCAGTTTTATTTTACAAAATGTTATTAACACAGATCGACCGAATAAGAGGGGATTGTGGCTCGAACGTGTCTGTGGATATTAGGAGCGGATGGGATGGTAGGTGAGAGTTGATGTCTACTGATTCCTGTTTACCATGCATGGCCATGGTGTACTTGGGCAGAATTAGCGAACGTAACGTTTTGACTTTGCTGGTTGTAAAATATAAAATTCCCGGCTGTTGTGGTCAAGTTAAAATAAAATAAATTCGTCTTTTGATTTTTGAAAATTGCTGTGCACAGCATGCTGTATACATATAATTGCTGTATTGAACAAACAACTGTTTTTTACTTGTTTTTTATTCATTTATTTTTCTTTTCTTGTTACAAACTTATGTGGAATACGTATTCTAAAGGTAACGTTATAAAGTAATTCAAAAGAACTAGTGCATCCTTGAACATCGACGAGAGAGACTGTGACCACTTGATTGAGATTCGGCACAAAAGACTGCGAAGTTAACTGAACCGTGTAGGTTGGACTCCCAAACGTAGGATAGTCGGTCAAAAGCAATTAAATAAGCGTGAAAGTTATAGAACACGGTATTACATTCCCTCGTACGGTGGTTTTCATGTCAATTGAATACTTGTTATTGGCATAAAGGTATTTTGCAGAAAAAAAATAGTGTTAGGCTCCATTCGACTTTCTCCTACATTAATATTACAGATTGTTTAGGTCCAGTTTGCATCAGAATGCGAAACACATTTTATTCAATTACAAGCATTTATTTGAAAGTGATTCATTTAAAGATTTGCTTAATAAGTCCTACTATATTTTCCCAGTTGGCAACAGTTCTGTCATGCCGAGAAATAAGATGCATGCGCTTGATTGATTTTTGCTTTTATATTTTCCTAGGAATATCCTTAAGTACCCCAATAATTTTGTAAGGCATGGTACATAATAAAATGACTACGCCCGACTGATTAATAGTGATTGCAGTGCCCCTGGCGATAAATATAAAACGTTATGATAACAAATTCAGCAACGCGAGATAGACGAAAAAATACAATTAGAAAGTTGGTTAAACAGCTATTTATGCCAGCAAATGCAAAACATATAGTTAAAGAGCGACTGTCATTATTCTTTCAAAGCTATTTAATGCGTCAAATGTTGTATTTGCATGGAAATTTTATATCTCTGTGTCTCACTGTGAGTTCCAGTGTAGCAATTATCAATTTGAATATTTTTAGTTTGCATTTTAAATCGCGGGCAACGTCGGGTATATTTTCTAGTACATAATAAAAGTAGATGTCTGTGTGTGCACGCGGTCTGCAGCGGGACATCTCAGCTTTGAACGGTCACGAAATTTGGCATACAGCTACTTTAGGACTCAGTTGTACCGTGACAATCCTTTTTTAAAATTCGAATTAGTTTTTTTAGATATGTTATGTTTTAGTAAGATTTGGGGGATATTCACAAAAAGCGACACTTTAGCGACCAACAATATCATCAGAGATTTTTCCTCTTAACTCCATCAGAGAGACCAATGATTGTTCTTTCCAACCTCGTTTGATCCGCATCTGTAGGGCAATTCCTTCATACTTATTTATTTTTTTAAAAATACATCGAAATTTGTCTTTTTAAGTTTATGTCATACTTCTTTCGTCGCATTCAAAACACTAAGATTAGTCCAATTCTTTGGTTTTGAAATAGTTGGATGTATATTTTCGCATTCTAAAAAAAAAAGAACTCTGATACTTTTCGCCTTACCGACTGCGCATATCTACCCGACAACGGGATTTATGCCACGCCTACAGAAGGAGAAATTATTTTGTACTATCGTTTATTTTATATTAATTTAGCATTCAGCGTTTGTGAAGAGATGTTCTTTGGAATTAAACTAGGAATTTCGCACTTTGTGGTGATTTGAATTGAAACTGATTTGACGATTTGGAAACTGAGTGGTATTGTTTAAGGAGCGGGTGCTTGAGGAAGCGGGCAACGTGGTTTATCACAAAGAAAAGTGAAATTCAAAATTACATTTCTGATGACTTGCTTTGTGGTTTCAACATAAATTATACCACGGAAAAATATTATTAAACTCAAATAGGTTAAAAAAAATCAAAGCACGCGTTTTCAAAAACGGCTTTCCTTGAAGATCCAACAATGATATGTTGTTATTTTCTCAATTTGAGGAAAATATTAAGGAAGTCCCTAGAAACCAATTTTAAAAACTAGGTGAACAATATAAGAAATATAACAAGGTTGTCATTAATCAAGTCTTTACTTTAGATTGTAACGATAAAAGGAAGAATCTAAATGGCAAATGCATTTCAAAGGAAGTTTATTTAAGTATAGTTTATCTAATGATTACACCGTGTGTTTTGCAAACAGGGAACAAAGAATCAACAACAGGTCGTAGAAATAACATGAAATATGAAGAATAATTAGCAAACAGAGGAAAATTTGGCTATGATAGCCCAAATTTCATGAAAACTGAGCGATAGTTTTTTGCCAAATCGAAAAGAAAATTATTTTAAAATAGTAAATTCCTTTTAATTTCAAATGGGTGACCATTTTTCGTGTTATTTTGTGTAGTAAAATTGAATTAAATATAAAAAAGAAATTTGAGTATATAGGGAAAGTTATCTGCTGCTTATATCAGATTTTATTAAATAACGACATGGATTCATTTACTATTACATACATAAACGCAACAGTTTAATTTAGAGAATGAAAAGTAAATGTTTACTTTTTCATACTATAGAATATAGTATAGAGAAGGTAAAGTATTGTTTTCACGAAAATTTTCGATTTTGAGATTTTGATACCAATATATGTTTTAGGGCCACCTGAAAACGTTTCGACTATTTTTAGAGTGATGTCCGTCTGTCTGTCTGTGGTCGATTTCTTGTGTAGGCGAAAGCTGCCATAAATATTTATGGATGTTTACAAAACCTTATACTTGTATCTTGATTTTTTATCGAAAAATCTAGAACTAGATAGAATTTTTTGAAATTCGGCGAAATCTTCACAATTTTATATCTTCTTAACATGGCAGCATAGGACAAAATTTGACATAATTATGTATAAAGAGTGTTATTTATGATTCAATGAATTTACCCCCTCAAGTGCGGCGAGTCATTACCCCCCCCCCCCCCCCCCGAGGGGTGCATAGTGAAATTTGGTATCAATCATTAGATTTTTTTCTCAAGGGTAACGTGATATAATTGCGATCATTTGGATCAACGATATAGATTTTTCAAAAATTTTCTTGCTAAATTTGCAGCCCCCCCCCCCCGAAAAAAAAACCAAAATAAGCTTTTTAGAAATGAATTCTGGTATGAGAAAGTCGGGTTGACCAGTGTGAATAAAATGGAGTGTAAATAAACTATATTCCAGTTTATATGCATTGCAGTTTCGAAGCCCCACGCGTACGAATATCTTTAAAGCAACAGAATATAAAATAACTATCCCATAAAAGTGAAACGCATGTAATACGTTCGGCAATTTTTCATAAATAATAGGAAAGTCAAAAAATCCAACCAAGGGTAAAGTTAAGGGGGAAAATATCTATAAAGGATGTTTCTTGAATACAGTTTTTATGAAACACCCTTGTAGAGGATATTAAAAAAAAAAAAACTAGTATTGACCGGAACTCCATTGCTATTCGCTGTGTATGAGTAGAGTTGTTTAAAATATTATCTAAGCCAACTACATTACAAGTGACCATTGCGATGTGATTTTCATGCGAAATCAGCAGGCATTCCATTTCGTAACATTTCTATTTCAAGAACTTGATAGATACATGCTTGTAAAAACCGGCCTACACGAGCGTTACGCGAAAGCTCGTCCCATTGAAGAACTTATGTGTGGCAATAGGAAGGGTGTTCCGCCTTGTAAATCAGGCAAACGACCGAAACAAGCATACGCTTGAATGAAAACCAGACGTAATTTTCCACGTAATTTGCATTTCTGAAAAACCGGAGGGTCAAAATTTCTTCGAGAAAAGGTTAAAATTGCTTCTCGCAGAAATAATTAGCCTGATAATTATTTTGAGAGTCGCTTGCTTCCCCTTAATGGTGCAGGCGGTATATAAAGCATGTAAGCCATGGACGCAAGAATTTTTGTTAAACAATAACCCAGAGATTTCATGTTGACAGAGAGAATGTGATAGTGAAGGACTAATTACAGGCAACTTTTTTTTATGTAAATACTAATTATTCTTATTCTTATTTTTCTTTATAAATGTAATGACCAAATCCTTCAAGAGAAACAAATAAACTTGCTCAACCTTGAAATCATAATAATTTTGCCAACTAGTTTGTCAATCTTGGCGTTTGCTAATCGTTAATTATTTAGTTAAATACTCGGTTAATTTTGAAATTTGTTAAAAAATAGCATCAAGTGCTCATGTTGTCAAAGAGGATGTTATAGTGAAGGAGCAATTGCAGAAAAGGGTTATTTTTAGATACTAGTTTATTTTATTTGGAAAAGGCAATGTTTAAATCCTTCAGAAGGAACAGCCAAGCGTGCTCCAGTGTGAACGCAAGATAACTCTACCATCTTGTTTGTCAATCATGGCTGCCGTGTTAACGTTCTACTTACCTGTTGGCCACTGATAATGCACATATGCAATCATTCAAAATATAAGAGGCGTGGAATTTCAACACACACATGACACAGTTATATTCTGGATTAAAACTACTCATTTTTACATGTAAAATATATATGCATTTTATCTATACACAGTCATTATATCTAGATATCCTAAATCGTCCAAAATGGTAAGCCTTTTGCCCAGATACTTATTAATTTTCTAGAAATATCATCAAGATCTTGCCGGGTACGAATATCATCATTTTATCCTCCATTGCCTTTCATAAATTTGGCAATAAAGCTTTTCGTTATGTTGACATGAAGGTGGGCGCATCTTCAGAGCACATCGACCAGAGGTCTATTGTACTACTTTTTGTTATGTTAGATACTATAGTGTCATCTCTTCAGTCTGGCTGCCATGTTTCTGTCCCCCGTCGATTCCCCCCATTGATTATGAAAGTCCGTAATTTCATGTCACAGTGGCATTTGCCAATCACTAATTATTCAATTAAATACTCAGACAATTTTGAAATTTGCATATTTATTAAATAATAATCCGGCGTGATCATGTTGGCAAAGAGGATATGATGGTGAAGAGTTAATTACAGGAAATTTTGTTTGATGTAAATAATACATTTATTTTTTGGAAAATGTATTGGTTAAATTCTTCAGAAAAACAGCCGAACATGCTCTAGCTTAAAATCAAGATTATTCTACCATCTAATTCAGGTACTTTTAACCATTGTTTTTCGTGACTCAAAATCAACTAGTAGACTTGATTAAGCGACCCACGTATCTACGAATATTATGCAGTAAAACAGTAATAATGTAATAAAAAAAACCTTTGTACTAATATATTTAGGGATACATAACTCAAAAATTTTGTCGACATAATCATAAAAACTAAATACAACCCCCATCAACTTTAGTATAGATGCTTAAAAAGTTCCATTCGGTATTACAGAAGTAATTGTAAAGCAAAAGATTAGCCTTCTTAAAGTTATGTTTCACACTATTATTCTGAAGATTCTTGATCACATTTTCAAACAAGATCTCTCCAAAGCGAGATGGTATAGATCTTCTTCATGAAACTGAAGGTAGACCGTTCAATACTAATTAGCTTCTGCAGTTGGACAAAATGAAATCGACCATATTCATTGCAAATAGTGTTGATTTGATCAAGATTTAAAAACTTCATGAAGTTGACAAGTTTCAACTTGAGTATGACTAGCTGAGGTATCAATACTAGAGTGAATGGTTAAATTTCACAGATAATTCCACAGTTAATTCCACAAAGGGTACATAAAAGGTTTTCTTATATACCTTCTGTAGAATGTTCTGTAATAGCATGTAACTTGTAAAGTTTTCGTAATCTATAAAATAAGAGAAGTTTCTAGAACTCTGTAAAAGTCGCCAAGTTGGCAATATTTCACCCAATTCGCCCCCAAGGTCACACTACTCAGATTTTCAAATTATAACAATGGTTTCCGTTAGGTATTCGTAACAATGTGACGTCACTTCCGTTACATACTTCCGTTTCATACTTCCATTTTATCTCCATTTCCGTCATGATTTATTCCACGCCTTAAAATGTTTCACATAAGTGTTTGTAAATTCTTGTAAGCCCCCTTACGTTTACTGATTTAAATAATCGTACCGCATTTCATCTGAATCGTTCGATTTGTTCGAGCTCTATTGTGCGGGGACTTAGTCACGTAAACATCATTGAAAAAAAAATCTTTTGATTAACAATGTTTGTATTATGTGGTTGAGTAACTTTCCTGCATATTATTGATATTTTACAAATTTGTGAAAAAAAGTAATATAAATCGTATTTGAAATATTTTTTGGAATTTAAAACTTAAAATAATCCATCCAGCACTTGTGTTTGTGTTGTTTTTTATTAAAATAATTTCTCATCTAAAAATATTTTTCTTATATGTATTAAAAAATGTGATGCGTCCATAATATGACTTTCCCTACAGAATAACGAATTTCAATTTTGGGGGAAAACGATAGCATAAATGAGAGTTTTCTTACGACTAAGTCGCACTACAATTTAAAGGATTATCGTTTCTGATTAAAAAAAATCTGATGTGGGCAACACATGACTTTCCTTATATAATGTAATGAATTTACTACTGTTACAGTAAAAATAAAAAAATAGGTTTTTCTTATAGTAGATACTAATATTCTTTCCAAGATATTGAATTTTCGACAATTAGTGGTCATTTTCATTGATTTAGCGTCATTTTTATCCATTTGGCGAGATTTTCGTTAATTTGGCAACATTTCAAAAAGTCGCCAAGTTGGCGACATTCCGCCAATTTTGTCGCCAAAATCTCGCCAAGCGTTATGGACGAAGAAATAAGTTATTCTTACAGCAGATAAATGATTATTGGCGTTCAAATACAAAAGTATTACTCAAAGTATCTTTTTTCATGAATGGAACAAGCTAGATCTACGAGAATGATGTCACCCAATTTATCGCATGGTATTACATATGAAAAGTGAACATGTTTCTCAACAAGATTTTTTTTCAATTTTATATGACTTTTTGATATTTTTTTTTAAAATGTGCAATATCTCGAGAACGGTTCATGTTAGCGTTCTAAAATTTATGTCAATCGTTTTCTAATGAAAAATTACATAAGAAATGTCTATTTGCGTAACTTTATTAGTGGTTTTGATTTTTTGACGATTTTTTCAAATTTTCATTCGAAAATTTAGGGGGGTTCTGAACATTCGATTGCGTATAAAAACAATAGGCTTCCAG
Organism: Amaurobius ferox; assembly: GCA_951213105.1. Lineage (NCBI taxonomy): Eukaryota > Metazoa > Arthropoda > Arachnida > Araneae > Amaurobiidae > Amaurobius > Amaurobius ferox. The sequence continues at coordinate 99,217,014 of OX578134.1, forward strand.
TGTTTACGGATTGTGATTTTTGTACCAAATTTGGTTCGAATCGGTCCATTCGTTCGTCAGTTATCGTCTCCACAGACCCACTGACACACACACACACACACACACACACACACACACACATACTTTCACACACACACACACACAGACATCACTTCAAAAATGTTTGATTCGTGATCAGGGATGCTTGAAACGTGCTCTCCCGTCGAAAACTCGAATTCGAATTTTCAACCCCGTCACAATACTTTCCTTATACATTATGTATATAAGGAAAGTAAAAAGGATACATAACTACATTGAAATTGTTTCATGTTCTACATAACTACATTGGAATTGTTTCATGTTCTACATAACTACATTGGAATTGTTTCATGAAGAATAAAATTTCTGATATTTTGATAATTTACTTATGATAGCTTCTAAAGGATGATATCTATCTATTTTCAAGCACAGGTACTTAAGAAGTTAGCCATTATCAATAATAAGTATTTCACTAATTATTTTTTTAATAATTTTATATCCAAAACATGCAATCTCTTGACATCTTATAAGTTATGTCCTTCCTTAAACAATTATGTTAAGAATACTAAACAAATAGTCATTTTATGTTTAGTTAAACAAAAATAAAAGTCTGATAGTAGTTTTTAACCTTTGAAAAACCGATTTTTCAAGTTTAATTTTTAAAATATTGGTATAATATTTTAATATTTTTAAAATATTTGGATTAATTTAAAGCAAATCGCATCAAAAATTATCCACAATGGCAGCGCGATCCTAAATTTCGGAAAAATTATTTCATTTAGTGAGAATTTTATATAAAATGAAATCTTCATTTTGATTAATCGCACAACCAGAAACAAATTCCTACTCGGCAGCTTCCACTTGTCTCCTGCAGACAATAATTGCTTCCAGGAATTCTTTGAAGCCAGCAACATCCATCATGTTTCTTGACACCAGCTACTCTCTCTCTGAGGTGTCCGTTTTTGTACTTCAAAGAGCACACCAGGGAAAGGTTGTTTCGGAATAAAAAGTTAAAGCACTTTCACTGGAAGCATTTCACAAAGAAAGAATAGACACCACTGTTGGTGAAGCGGCGTTCGTGATTAGGTGGACGGAATGAGGGATCAATGACACAATGTGAATGATCATGGAGTGGCCGACATTCTACGGGAAACAAAGGAATGGAGCGATTTGGAAGAATGAAAGGAAAATGTTTGAAAAAAGAGTGTAATTAATTCCAGAACCATAGCCGAGTAAAGGCCAGTGGGACGCTTAAACACAGTCTCAGCTCTTCAAGCACTGGCATATTAAATTTTCACATTATCGAAGCTAACTCATTAACCAGGAAACGAAAAAATGTTGCTTTTATCATCTCTATATATTAAAAATAAATTCTGCAGATTTTTGTCACTGCATTATAAACAGACGGCAAGACGTACAGTTCTGAAATGTCACATATAGACTAGTATGAACTCTTAGAGGTGCAAGATGGGCTTTGAATTTTGATTTAAGCCTTAGTCAATTACATAGTAATTATTAAAAAATAATTAAATAATAATTTTATAAAATTTAGCATTGCCAGTATTGGAAAAGTTTTAATGCGTTGAGCCGACTTTCAACTTCTCTGTGACTGGTGCTGGCAGAAATGTCACAAGATGGCCGTAGACAATTATATGGCTTATTGTTAATTCTTATAAATAGAGTGTTTCGTAACTATGGTTGTCATGCACAACTATGATCAAAATGCAATTATTAATGCAGTTAACAATTTTTATCTTATTATTGATTACTATAAAAAAAACTAAATAAATTAATTACGAAAACTAGTTTTTCCTGATCTTGTTAGAAATTTTAGTATGATTTACAATCAATTAAATCTTGAATTAAATACTTACCTGGTTGGTAGTACATTTTCAGATTCCGCTTCCTACATCATTATCAAAGCGAAAACAATCTTATTTTACTCTGAAAATCTAAAATGCTCTAGGCTCAAATGCTGCTGGTAGGCTGTCAGAAAAGCTTAGCTCCAAAGTTTTAATTTCGATATGTATCAGATATTTGTAAACGTGACATTATTTGAGCAGAGCTAAAATCTAAATCTCTTTAATATAATGCAAGGAATCTCCTTAATAGTAGTCTTAAATAGAATTTTTCTGATAAATATATTTACTTCAAATCCTGAGACGATGTAAAGCATTATTTTAGCTACTTCAATGCGTTATTTTAGCCACAGTAATACTATCCCATCCGTTCCCTTGTGCAGTGCCAGGTAAGGGGCAGTGTTGTCGAGTGAAAATGAACACGAACATATGTTAATGGGTTGTTGTTAATTGGGTTAATGTTGGTCACTGTTGTTATTGTGCGACTATAGTTGAACACTTTATTTTTTATATACAACTTAATTGTATGCAACTGCTGGTTATAGGATAGACTCTGCTAACAGTGCGAGGGGATAAAATAATGTCTCGTGACTGTTTTGAAATAAATATTTCTATAAGAATTTTTTTTAAATCCTTTCTTTAAAAAAATTTGTGCTATTTGATCATACTGTCACCTAATATTACCATCGTCTGTTGAGTGCTGACAGGTAGTAGCGACTACGTAACTCTGGTCCTCGGGTAGTAGTGGGTGATTATCTGTGCACATTCTTGCTTGCCATTGCAAAGCAGTGTCGCTTGGTGTAGGGATTGATTTCTTCCTAAGCGTAAAGACTTTGAGCTCAAATTTCTGCAGTAGAGATAAAAGCATTTCTTTCTCTCAAAAATGTCTTAAATTTTGGGACATTTTAATTTCGACGATAGTATACAATGAAATTTGATGTTTTCTTTCAAAGATTTTTTTCAGGATAAATTATATAAATAACAGAACATTGCTTCAAAAATCTGTAAAAAATTGAAGTAGATAAATAGAATAGGAACTGAAAGTGTTACTATTACATTTTTTATATCCAAAATAAAGTGTCAATCGAGAAATTGGAGCACACTAGGATTAATTCTTGTCCAACTTGCTAGTTTTATCTTTTCGAAATGCAGTTTTTAATTACGCTTATGCTACATATAAGATAATTTTAATTTAGCTGTTATTTTAAGAATAGATTTGAAATGTCTCATTAAATTTGACTTAAAAGCTCTGAAAATTCTTAATATTATGAAAAATTCATTTTGCTGACATTTTTTAAGTATTACACATTTTCTTGTTTATATTGTGTACTGAATTCATAACGAAATTATTAAATAAAACTAAATTTTTATACAGAACAGATCATGTTTTTTTTAACGTAGTTATCTTTGACCATGAAATGCATGTAGTGTTTTAGAATGACATGTATTGTTTAGAATGTATATTAATACTATCATCGGTAACCACCACCGCATTTGGTTTTTCCCTGTATTTTATCGGAACATAATTATCTATAATGAGACGTAGTTGTCTTGCATTAATTTTGATTTATGTTTTATACGAGGGTAAATTTTTATTAGTTTTGATAGATATGGATTTGTTCTTAAACACTGAACTAGGAGGGGCCAAAGACAAAGAAAATGTAGACAAAATTTTTTTGTACTTTACTTTTACTACATAAAATTAATGCAAGGCTGATCCTTTTGAGCAGGTAAAGTGATAAAAATATATGATTTATTATTCTCATTCAATGTTAAATTTGAATAAACTCAATACTGTTTTTTTTCTATTTTATATACATATTTATAAATTCGGTACGTTCCCAGAAGAATGTTAAAAATGTTTCAAAAATTACTATTTCCTTTATTACAAATCACATTTATAAAAATAACATAAACATCAACTTTCTCATACCTTTCACTAAACTGTTTTGAGAGGATGTAATAAATGATTATTGGAGTATATAAAATAAAAGAAAATGACTGGCTTTCAGTAGAAGTTTCCGCTTTTCATGCGATAGAAATATGGAATTAAATACATTGGAATTAAATACATTGCTAAATGTATTTTTAAAATAATAACTACTAAATTTATTTTTATGGATTTGATAATAATTTTCTTACTTTAAAGTTTTTAAATTCGAAATATTATTTTAAAGAAATAAAGTTTGATTTGAAAATATTAACCACGTCTACTAGTTTAAAAGGAATAATGTGGTTTCTACTATTTTGAAAGAAATAATGTAGTGTCTTTTATTTTAAAAGACATAATGTGGTGTCTACTATTTTAAAAAAAATAATGTGGTGTCCACCACATTATTTCTTATAATCACTTAATTTAATAAATAACCACTCTCACTAAATTTCTGTCAGATATAACTATCAGAATCAAATAACATTCAGTTTTTAAAAATTTCTCAAAAAATGAAAAAGGCATTTCATCAGCAGTGAAGTTCGCTTTCTACTTAAAAAACAGAAAGATACGTTTGTATCAAGTTATTTATTACGTCTATTAAATTTTAGGAACCTTTGCCGTTTGAAACAAAAAATTAAAATTAAGGTATTATTTTTCAAAACATTTATCCTGAAAATGAAAAAGGACTTCAATAGGCGTGAACATCCCCTACTGGATCATCGTTTCACCATAAATAGCACTTTTAGGGATTTCTAAAGAGACATATTAGTGTGGCGTAAGGAGAAGTAGGGATATTTGAGTGCAACTGTAGAGACTTTGGGGCTCTGACCACCTGGCCACACTGAAACAGAGTATTATTTAGTAATTGGACAAAAAATGTGAATATACACACTCTGTTGCAAGAAAATATACGCATCCATAAGAAATTGAGCAGCCGTGAAACCCGGCATGATTAGAATCTTGGAGCAAAAAGTCATTTTTATTAAGAAATGGTGGCTTTTCCGCCGATACTTTGATTCGTGCTTTGCTTTAGGCATTGCAGTTTTCCCATTCAGAGTCTGAAAATCGCTCCAAATTAATTACATTTTTGTGCCATTTTCAATACCCTGACTATCCTTGCTCACTCTACCTGACCACTGAACTCTAAAGATGGCATATTTGGGATGCAAAAGAACCGAGCAACCCATAAAGGCAGAACAGGACAGAAATCTACGGAAATACTGCATTATTGAGTCAATGCTCTGGTAGATAAAAAATTGGCAGAAACCAGCCCAAAAGTCACGATAAAAATGCAGACTCCAAGTTGGTAAAGGAGCAAGAAATTACACGCATGGGCGGAAAAACTCTCTGTTTCACGGTCATTGTTTCACCTGTCACGCTTCCATGGCCCCGTCGAACCACGTTAAAAGTAAACATTAGGAACTTACTTTGGTTGTGATGTATTGATATTGAGACCTCTGACGGGATTAAAGCGAACTGGCTGGCCATGTTTGACCACATTTGCAACGAAAATTTTCATTCCTTGATTGTGGTCATTTGGTCTGAACCATTTAGTTGACCGGCAATTGCCGGGGCCTTTGAAGTTTAATTTGCCTTCCAACGTCTTGCTAATGACGTCAAGATCAGTAGCTTTTATAAAAAGATTACAACTTCCAGTTTTTATTTTTTTTTCTACAAATCAAACATTTTGGAGGGTTTTTTTTTTTTATTGTTTTCGGTAAGAATTTTTACAAACAGATTACGCTCATTATTTGAATAATACACTTTGGATAATACAATTCGTTTACAATTTGAGAATTCTATAGTCAGTAAAATAATAGGCAAATAGGACGAAATCCGCGCTGTAGTTATTACGCACAAACTACTATACTACAACGCAGCATACAACTTTTGGGAAAAAAAAGAAAAACAAGCCAACAATCCAAAAAGACCAAATGGGATAAAAAGCTTTTGGCCTCCCATTTCAGCTTTTTGAGTTCGGTTTGTTTTATTGTATAATAATTTATGCCAAATTACATTGCTTAATTTATACTTATCATTTTCACACAGTGTTTTAACTTCTTTATTTTTGTGTCTTTTACTATATTCATAAGTACATGTAGGGGGAGGAGTCTTAAATATTTCTCAAGATGCAGGATCTGCCATTATGCACTGTATTTAACGCCAAATACTAAATCCCCCGTTGTCCATTTACCGATTATCCCTTGTTTTCCCCATTATAGCACCCCTTTATTTTGATATTTAATTATGTTGTATATAATTATTTCCCCCATTACTAAAATATTTTGATTAATGTAAAAGTCGAAAAATATAAATCACAGTATCAAATATTTAAACAACATTTTTTCACTTTAGTAGTTTGGTAAAAAAAAGGATAAGGGGCTTTTACATAACGTGCCATGAACTGGAAGGATAGCCAGATCGATCCTAATAGGTTAATTGTGAGTTAGAAAAACTGCATTCTTAGATGAACAGCTAGCTGAATTTTATGAAATCCTACACATGGCGGTGTGTTTAAAATGCATCAAATATTTTGTTTTTACATTGTGATTCAATTCAAATCTCTGATCTCGGAGAATAGTGTTTCGCATTAATCTTATTAATTTGTAAAAAAGTTATGAAAATAATTATCCATTACAAAAAATGTATATTTTAAACAGGATAAAATAATTTGGGGATACATAAAACGAGAGACCAAAATTATCAAATAAATAGTTTCATGCTTCCAAGGTTATAAATAATATAAAATATAAGAGAATTACAACGAAAATAAATTAATGACATTTTGCAATTTTGTTATTAAATGAAGCCCTTGTTTTGCGGTCGTCTGTGTAACCGGATAAAAAACGTTATATGCGGTAAAACACAATGCACGAGAAAATCTATTTTAACTAGTTTATAAAAATGGACACATGTAAAAAATAAATATGCTTTTCGCCAAGCTTTACCTTTTCTCTTGTTAAATGTTTAATTTATGATTCATACAGAAAACTTTTAAATGTATCAAAAATACCAAACCCCTATAATTTAATTCTTATAATTTGATTCTATAAATAAAATTTGCTATTTACTTTTAAAATTGCTCTATAGAGTTCCTAGATAATAAACTTTGTTTGCAAAAACAAAACGATTAAAGCAAAAAAAAAATAATAATTAATATATGAATGATTAAATAAATAAAGAAATACTGTCGTAAACAGAGAAAAAAAAACTTCATTTCAGTATAAAATCCCACAACTTAGACATGTCTATACAGTTAAGTGATCACTTGATGGGGTAGACATTTTGAGATAGATCTTTCTAGAAAAACACGCACAAACTTCAATGTCTTGCGTCATCGTCAGTCAGGGGAAAAATATGTTTACATCTTCCTTTGATTTTTTTACATATACTTTAAATATATATTTTGCGAATAATATATTATTAAAATAAAATATACTTGCATGGTCTTTTGATTTTTTGCGAATACATGTTATGCATTTTTATGATAAATCTATTGTTAAAATAAAATATACTCCGTTGTAAATTATTCCGGTAGACACTGTCTATCTTGTCTCCATTAACATTTCGCAACTGATTTTAATGTATTCTGATGATGCCTGTCATGCAAATAGATGTAAAAAATCTGATGTGGGCAACATATGGCTTTCCTTACATAATGCAATGAATTTACTACTTTTACAGTAAAAAACATAGGTTTTTCTTCTAGTGGATACTTATATTCTTTCCAAGATATTGAATTTTCGTCAATCAGTTGTCAATTTCAATGATTTAGCGTCACTTTTACCCATTTGGCAAGATTTTCTTTAATTTGGCAACATTTTAAAATGTCGCCAAGTTGGCGACATTCCGCCAAATTCGTCGCCAAAATCTCGCCAAGCGTTATGGACGGAGAAACAAGTTATTCTTATATCATATAAATGATTATTGACGTTCAAATGCAAAAGTATTACTCAAAGTACCTTTTCTCATGAATGGAACGAGCTAGATCCACGAGAATGATGTCACCCAATATATCGCATGATATTACATATGAAAAGTGAACGCGTTTCTCAACAGTTAATAGATTTTATTTAATTTATGGGATTTTTTGATAAATTTATTTTAAAAAAAAGTGCAATATCTCGAGAACGGTTCATGCTAGCAATCTAAAATTTATGTCAATCGTTTTATAAGGAAAAATTACATAAGAAATGTCTACTTACGTAACTTTATTAAGGGTATTTATATTTTGATGATTTTTTCAAAATTTCACAATTTCATTTGAAAATTTAGGGGGATTCTGAACATTCGATTACGTATAAAAACAATAGGCTTCCAATATTCACGGATTGTGATTTTTGTACCAAATTTCATTCGAATCGCTCCATTCGTTCGTGAGATATCGTCTCCACAGACTCACTGACACACCCACCCATCCACACACACACACACACACACACACATACGCGCACACATACGCGCACACACACACACAGACATTACCTCAAAAACGTTTGATTCGTGATCAGGGATGCTTGAAACGTGCTCTTCCGTCAAAAACTCTAATTCGAATTTTCGACCCCGTCACAATACTTTCCTTATACATTATGTATATAAGGAAAGTAATAATATGGGTATTGATATTTTGATGATTTTTTCAAAATTTCACAATTTCACTTGAAAATTTAGGGGGATTCTGAACATTCGATGACGTATAAAAACAATAGGCTTCCAATATTCACGGATTGTGATTTTTGTACCAAATTTCATTCGAATCGCTCCATTCGTTCGTGAGATATCGTCTCCACAGACTCACTGACACACCCACCCATCCACACACACACACACATACTTTCACACATACGCGCACACACACACACAGACATCACCTCAAAAACGTTTGATTCGTGATCAGGGATGCTTGAAACGTGCTCTCCCGTCGAAAACTCGAATTCGAATTTTCGACCCCGTCACAATACTTTCCTTATACATTATGTATATAAGGAAAGTAATAATATGGAATGCGTTTGATATGAGCAAGTTGAGTGAAGACTGATATTGCTGATATTTAAAAAAAAAAAAAGAAATAAATTAGTGACCTGAATTTATATAATCAAGTGGTACAAAATGGCGCACGTTCTTACCTAGTATTTTGCCTGACATACTATTTCGCAGAGAATTAACCGTGTTAACGTACGTCCAAGTGTATGAACCTTTAATGCACTTTTAATGAACACTTTGTTTTCCGCAACTGAGTATTTTATGGATTCTAAAAGTCACTGAACACATGGTAGGCATTAGCCTTTGTGTAGGAGGATTGTACCTGCAGCATCTCCTGCTCGTTCCAGCATCGGACCATTTACTCAAATGGCTTTTATTCTGGGTTGTAATAGAGATATTTATGTTATATGTAACAATTTCTATTTAGATATTTATATAGACATTTATGTTATGTGTAACTCTCTCATTCTCTCTTTTTTATTTATTTCTTTTCTTTTCTCTTTCTTTCTTTCTTTTTCTCTTTCTTTCTCTCTTTTTTTCTTTCTTTCTTTCTTTTTCTTTTTTTCTTTCTTATCTTTTCTCTTTCTTTTTCTCTTCCGTTCTCTCTTTCTTTCTTTCTTTTTCTCTATCTTTCTTTCGTTCTTTCTTTTTTCTTTTTCTTTTTTAGAATAGCATTTGAAAATAGCCATCACATAATATTTGTGTGTATGAGATTTAATAAATTCAATATGTATTTAAAGATTATATATATATATATATATATATATATATATAAGTAAAAGTTTCAAAAAGTACAATACGTGGAAAGAAGCCAACAGGGTTATACGAATAGGCCTAGGGGAATTGTGACCCCTAGCTCCCGGTTACAAGTCGACTTTTTACTGCAATGGAAACGCTCCCGGAGCCGGTATACGCCTGTGGTCTAATTTCCAGGAAGCATCAGAACAACAAAAAAAAACCCTGCACGAAGAAACGCGGACAATGTGGAACTAACTAAGAAACGGTCTGCAACTGACATGGAAAAACCGACATTAATATATATATATATATCTTTATTTATAATATCTACTCTATAAGTCGTGACGACGAGTCGGGATGGGCTTGGCCGGTTTCAGTTTTAAAAGAATTAAAGTCGGGTTGGACCCGACACATTCAGTGTTCGAAAAATTTTGAAATTTAAGAGAGTAACTAGTATTATTTTGTTGATTTCATTACAACGATAACTATTTAAAAAATAATAATATTTATTCTTTATTCTAATCCCCAAAATGGCACACATTTATGTTTTTGTCGCATTTAGATAAATATCATTGTGGACATGGTCTGGCTGATTCCAAGGTAGCGTTTTGCATTTAAAGTATCATTTAATGAAAATATTTTCAAAAATCCATAGTATTATCCAAAATAGCGTAGTTGAAAATAATGTGAAACGTTTTTCCCTGTTAAGATCTAAAAACAAGATGGAAAATAAAATAAAAACCCATTCGAATAAAAATAAATAAATGAATGTAAAAAGAGTAGGTGATTGTGGCAATTCCGATTTGACATGATGGAGGATGGTTAAACGGTGGGAAAATGATGATTAATAGAATATGATTCACGGCACCTCTGCAGACTAGCGTTTCTCCATCGTTTTGGGATGAATAGCGAATCGACGCAATTTGCGAAGAAACGTGAGAGTGTTTGTCGTTGCAGGTTTAACAATCCTCGGGTCAAATAGCTGAAAATTCGGAGTAAGTTACATGTGAAAAAGTGAGCATTCTCTTTAAAATGAAAGGGAAACGTTCGTATAATTATTAATATTACTTTCCTTATATACATAATGTATAAGGAAAGTATTGTGACGGGGTCGAAAATTCGAATTCGAGTTTTCGACGGGATAGTACGTTTTAAGCATCCCTGATCACGAATCAAACATTTTTGAAGTGATGTCTGTGTGTGTGTGTGTGTGTGTGTGTGTGTGTGTGTGTGTCAGTGAGTCTTTGGAGACGATAACTGACGAATGAATGGACCGATTCGAACCAAATTTGGTACAGAAATCACAATCCGTAAACATTGGAAGCCAATTGTTTTTATACGCAATTGAATGTTCAAACCCCCCCTAAATTTTCGAATGAAATTTAGAAAAAATCGTCAAAAAATCAAAACCACTAATAAAGTTACGCAAATGGATATTTCTTATGTAATTTTTCATTAGAAAACGATTGACAGAAATTTTAGAACGCTAACATGAATCGTTCTCGAGATATTGTACATTTTTCAAAAAAATTATCAAAAAGTCATATAAAATAAGAAAAAATACTTCCTATTGAGAAACATGGATACTTTTCATATGTAATACCATGCGATAAATTGAGTGACATCATTCTCGTGGATCTAGCTCGTTCCATTCATGAGAAAAGATACTTTGAATAATACTTTTGTATTTGAACGCCAATAGTAATTTATCTGCTGTAAGAATAACTTATTTCTTAGTGCATAACGCTTGGCGAGATTTTGACGACGATTTTAGCGGAATGTCGCCAACTTGGCGACTTTTTTGAAATGTTGCCAAATTAACGAAAATCTCGCCAAATGGATAAAAATGACGCTAAATCAATGAAAATGACGACTAATTGTCGAAAATTCAATATCTTGGAAAGAATATTAGTATCTACTATAAGAAAAATCTATTTTTTTTACAGTAAAAGTAGTAAATTCATTACATTATATAAGGAAAGTCATGTGTTGCCCACATCAGATTTTTTATTTATACCCTTGAGGGTCTAAGGATGTATAGAGAAAGGTACAAAGAGCGTAAATGCAAAGAGTCATATTTTTAAAATGCTAAATATTGCTGATTTTATATTTTTACTTTTTCAAAACAGATGTCCACAACTTTTTAGCACCCGCGATCTCTTACAGACACCCTCTCTTACAGACATCAATATTTTCTTGCCGAGCACTCGATAAAGAATCTTCTTACATAATAAAGGTGTGTGTCGCGCGAAATCTAAGCGTCGTACGATCGTGAAATTTGACACATGGGTACTTCTTGATGTAAATAGGTGTACATCGGCGTTATATTTTTAACTGTTAAATTAGTATTTTTTTTTATGTTTTACATCTATTTTAATGATTTTTTTTTAAATATATACTTTTCGTGCGTTTTAAACCGTCATCGTTTTTCGTCCACTTATGGGTTTCTAAAAAGTTGAGTTATGCAATAAGCGAAAAATGGATATGGCCTAATTAAGAGCGTGGCCTGACATTCAGCTATTAAATCCTTTTTCTTTGCATTAATGTCATTTCCTCTTTCTTCGTAAAGTAGCAGTGTAAGATAGTAATCAAGTATAATATTTAAATAATGCTAGATTATAAAACGTTGTTTTGCAGTTTAATAATAATAATAAATATTTTTTAGACTCATAAGACCGCAAATGTATTTATAATCTTAAAATAAATACTATCTAAAATCTTATTACAGTTTTAAACATTAAATATTCCAATTACTAAGAATTATTATAATTCATGCATACCACTTATAAAGTATATGAATAACATTTGAAGTATAATTTAATTCCAGAAGAACTGCATAATCCTGTAAGAAAGTATATAAATTGAGGTTCTTTTAAAAGTGGTGCCCATATAATTTTGAAGTGTTTAATCCTTTCTCCACTATTAAAATTAGAAATTAGAAATAAAATTGCCATATAGTTTTTATACTAATTTTAATCACATGTTTTCCAGAAAATTTAATACCTGATTTATCAAAATTTAATAGTAATAAATTGTGAATGTATTTGATAAATATGAAAAGTTTGTTAGTTTTCTGTTAAAGAATCAAAATTATCGAATTCGACTGAAATTATTAGGAACTTTAATATGTTCTGATATAAATAGTTATAGGGCTATTTATATGACTATGTAAAAAATCATCTTTTTCTTCTCTGTAGTTTTTTTTATACAAGATAATGGTCAAAAAAGGTAAAAAAATTACGATGATTTTCTTGATGATTTGATGCAGCACTTTTTATAAAGGATAAGTTTCTAATATTTTCTGTAAAATATTACAGTTTTTTAAATTCATTTCTTTGTGCAACTGATAGATGCCACCTAAAATCATCGTAATGTTGAAAATTTATATATAGGCTCCCTCATATATATATTAAACTACCATGAAGAAAGAGCTGAAAATTTTCATAGTTATATATGACGTTCTTCGGAATCGTTTTCTATCAAAATATATCAAGGTTGATATTCGCATTTTGTTTAATATTAATTTCATTATTCATATTGCATACCAAAAATTACTTAAAGAAAGAAAAATTACATTGATTTTATTTCGAATGTTTAATAGTAACGCCATAAAAAAGTATCTTGATAAGCAAATTAATTCGGAAGATGTGAATAGAAGTCTGTGGAATTAGAGTTGGGTTGGTAAAATTCAGCTAATTTAACACTGCTAACCTCAAATAACAATTGCTAACAACTAACACATCAAATTGCTAAAAATAGCAGATACGTTTTCTTTCGGTACTGGAGGTCGCTCACCCCCTTTGCTTGCTGAAGCTCACCTGAAGCCGGAGCTCATAAAGGGGTCGTTGGAGATGAGCTTGTAAAGGGGATTTTGTATTTTACTTTTCCATAGTAGTCTCACAAGCAAGAGTCGCCCTGTCTCTTAAAAGAAATTGAACAAAGTGAAGCCCCTGACAATTATGCTCAATTATAGAAAAAGGCAGTATTTAGAAAATATCTACACGATTTAATTGTGAATAACTGGGACATTTATCAATTGTGTTAATGGCCACACGCACATTTTCCCACTCCCATCCTTTGCATTTGGAGTTTTCTTTGGGCATTAAAATAGTATTTATTTGCAAAAATTATGAAAAATAGTAACTTTTTAAGCGGATGGTTTTCTTCCAAATTTTTATTTCCAAAAGTGCTAAAATAACCAATAAAACATACGGAAATTGAAATAATTTTTCTGTGTGGATTTCATATTGGCCCTTATTCTGCCATTTCATGTCAAAATTTCATTTTATTTCCTATTTATAGATTGGAAAGTCATAGCATTTAAATGTTTGACAAGATATTGCAGACCACGCGTATGAGCCACAGGCTCAACCAATCAGCAACCAGTATTAGTGGAATGAATGCTTATCATCGCATTGCTAAAACACAAATTGCTATATGAAAAAATACTACTATTCAACGTGGGGATGGGAGGGTGTTCCCTCAGGTACCCAAAAATCAAACGGCTTGGAATTTTTTGATTAAGCTTATTTTGGACAGCTATTAGAATAACGTTATCCCTTTTAGATTTAACTACGAGTATCTCTCCCCCCCCCCCAAAAAAAAAAAAAATCTGATGTCGGCAACACATGACTTTCCTTATATAATGCAATGAATTTACTACTTTTACAGTTAAAAAAAATGTTATTCTTATAGTAGATACTCATATTCTTTCCAAGATATTGAATTTTCTTCAATTCGTAGTCATTTTCATTGATTTAGCATCATTTTTATCCATTTGGCGAAATTTTTGTTAATTTGGCAACAATTAAAAATATCGCCAAGTTGGCGACATTCCGCCAAATTCGTCGCCAAAATCTCGCCAAGCGTTATGGATGGAGAAATAAGTTATTCTTACAGTAGAAAAATGACTATTGGCGTTCAAATACAAAAGTATTACTCAAAGTATCTTTTTTATGAATGGTACGAACTAGTTCCACGAGAATGATGTCACGCAATTTATCGCATGGTATTACATATGAAAAGTGAACGTGTTTCTCAATAGGAAATATTTTTTTTTATTTTATATGACTTTTTGATAATTTTTTTGAAAAAATTGCAATATCTCGAGAACGGTTCATGTTAGCGTTCTAAAATTTATATCAATCGTTTTCTAATGAAACATCACATAAGAAATGTCTATTTGCGTAACTTTATTAGCAGTTTTGATTTTTTGACGATTTTTTCAAAATTTCACGCGAAAATTTAGGGGGGTTCTGAACATTCGATTGTGTATAAAAACAATAGGCTTCCAGTGTTTAGGAATTGTGATTTTTGTACCAAATTTTGTTCGAATCGGTCTATTCGTTCGTCAGTTATCGTCTCCACAGACTCACTGACACACACACACACACACATACTTTCACACACGCACACATACTTTCACACACACACACACACACACACATACTTTCACACAAACACACACACTCACACACACACACACACAGACATCACTTCATAAATGTTCTATTCGTGATCAGGGATGTCTGGAACGTGCTCTCCCGTCGAAAACTCGAATTCGAATTTTCGACCCCGTCACAATACTTTCCTTATACATTATGTATATGAGGAAAGTAAAAATGAGATTGCGAAAAATTAAACCTGGAATATTTTTACGTTCTGTCCATAACTATCGATAATATTTTGAAAGTATATATTATATAATAAACTATTTCGTTTAATACGACGGAACAACATATGTCAAAAATATGAGTAGAGTAGACGTAGCTGCGCAGCTGGAACTGCTTTTCTCGCGATATCCCAACACGATACTCGCAGGCGACTACAACGCACATCACCGAGCGTGGGGCTGTAGGAGAGCCAATGCACGCGGAACACAGATACATAGACTGCTGAACACCACAAATACTAACATTATTGCTCCGTCGACACCAACCTGTTTCTCAGGCGCCAGCGGCACATTCATAGACTTTGTACTAACTCGAAACATAGACTACGCTCACACTATTAGTACCCTGGATGAATTCGACTCGGATCATCTGCCGGTACTGGTGACATTTGACCTGAACACACCTCTTCCAGCCTCTTTGGGACAAGAGAGGGTCAACTGGGAAGTATTCAAAAGAGCACTCTTCGAGCCGCACTTAGCAGTACCTAACATTATGAGCACGGCGGATATTGACTCTGCCACGCACACACTCACAACAGAAATCAAGAGAGCAATTGCCTCTGCCACAACACACCGTGAGTCTCCAAAATTACCCACACTTTCCCACCATGTCAAACAATTAGTCAGGCAAAGGAATAGATTACGTAAGACATGGCAGGCTAACAGAGATCCCGCCCTTAAAAGGGAGCTTAACAGACTCACGTGTAAAGTCAGGGGGAAAATTGTCGCAGAAAAGCAGCAACAGTATAAAGAATTAATCGAATCCCTTAGCCCAGAAGATGTATCGCTCTGGCAATTCGCAAAAAAGACTCAGGAAACCTCAAATTAAGCTCCCGCCACTAATGGATGGCGCTAAAATCGCGTACTCAGACGAGGAAAAAGCCGAGGCGCTCGCAAGTCATTATGAAAAACAATTCCAACCAAACCACGATCTAATGTGTCAGGATACCCTAAGAATGGTTAGCCAAACTTTAAATAACTTCAGGAATTCCCCGGTAACGGCTGAGATTAACCCAGCCACCCCGCAGGAGATAGTAGAAATTATCAAAAATCGTAAAAGCCCAGGGCACGACAAAATCAGAAATATTGCGGTTAAAAACCTGCCCCTAAACGTAATATGTTACTTGACTATCTTAATAAATAAAATATTAAAACTAAACTACTTTCCCAAAGAATGGAAGGAAGCGATAATCATAACAATCCCCAAACCAGGTGAGGATGCCACAATTCCAGCCAACTACAGACCAATTAGCCTGCTACCGACACTTAGTAAAATTACTGAGAAAATAATTCTTAAGAGACTGAACACGCACCTTAGTGAGAATGACATCCTCATTCCGGAGCAGTTTGGATTTCGGCCAAAGCACTCCACCACTCATCAATTGCTGAGAGTGGTAGAGTACATATCTTCTGGACTTAATAGTAAGACATCCACAGCTGCGATTTTTCTGGACATACAAAAAGCCTTTGATAAAGTATGGCACTGTGGATTAGCGTACAAATTGATCACTTTAAAAGTCCCTGACGCTCTTGTCAAACTTTTAATCTCATACTTAAATAACAGACACTTTCAAGTCAGAGTAGGAGGTAACTTATCAACACCCAAGCTCATTAAAAGTAGTGTACCGCAAGGTTCTATCCTGGGCCCGACACTCTTTAACATATACCTGAACGACATCCCCAGGACTCCAAACACAGAGCTGGCACTCTATGCAGACGACAGTGCGATACTTGCAAAACACCCATATGTCTCAGTAATGCACAGACAGCTACAACAACACTTAGACATACTCCAAACATGGCTGGAAAAATGGCGAATAAAATTAAACCCCAATAAATGTCATTGGATTTATTTCTCTAGAAAACGTAAACCTCCGCCACCTCTGTACATAAACAACCATGCCCTAAAAGCGGAAAAATCTACTAAATACCTAGGTGTAACGATAGATTCCCACCTAACCTGGAAACAGCACGTAACGAACTTAATCAAAAAAGCGTATATAACTACAGGAGCCTTATATCCAATGATAGGAAACGGAAATCTCAGTCATCAAAACAAACTGCTAATTTATAAATCGGTCATCTGCCCGGGAATGCTGTATGCAGCACCCGTATGGGGATATGCCTGTAAAACTACGATAGACCTCCTAGAGACAAAACAAAACAAAATCCTACGGATTATCAGGAAAGCTCCCAGGTATTTAAGGAACTCGGTAATTAGGAATGACTTCAAAATAAAAACTGTTAGAGCCCAAATTAAAAAGCTAGCGCTTAAATTTTACAAAAATTTGTCATCCGTTCCAAATGAACTGTTATTCAATCTGCAGGATTATGATCATCGCAAGGCCAAATCTCGTAAGAGACCCCGCGCTGTTATAAACATCGATAATCGGAATTAAAAGATCCCACCCCAAACATCTGATATCAAATTAAACTCGCGACTAGTGTTCAAAACTCTAAGCTGTTAAAATGCTAGGTAACCCTCAGATCTGCATCAACCTCCCAAACTGCTTAAACTCTAAATGTGCAACAAACTGCCACAATAAGAGCTAGGATAAATAATAAAAAAGTAGTAAATAAAAACCTCGAACCTCCTGTTAGGGTCACTGAATTAATGTCACAGTATGACGATAAGAACCACATTTTGAAATTGGAGATTAAAGGCGCTTCGCGTCTGGTGCTCTGTTTTGTACGACACTCGAATAAGACGGAAGGTGGTTCAGCATAAAAATTCCAGAAAGACGTGAACAAAGCCGCAGTTAAGTAAAATCTGAATAATTTGGATTATGCTGTACGGCAGGAAACACCAATTCCGCCAGATATAGTTTAACTTCATTTGACCTGATCTTCCTGTGTGATGTCTCGTTTATAAGATTATTTACTTATTATAAGAGCTTTTCTCAGGGTAATTTATATATATTTTTTCACTTATGCGTGCAATTGATTTGATATTGAAATCCTAGTATTACTTTCCTTATATACATAATGTATAAGGAAAGTATTGTGACGGGGTCGAAAATTCGAATTCGAGTTTTCGACGGCAGAGCACGTTTCAAGCATCCCTGATCACGAATCAAACATATTTGAAGTGATGTCTGTGTGTGTGTGTGTGTGTGTGTGTGTGTGTGTGTGTGTCAGTGAGTCTTTGGAGACGATAACTGACGAATGAATGGACCGATTCGAACCAAATTTGGTACAAAAATCACAATCCGTAAACATTGGAAGCCAATTGTTTTTATACGCAATTGAATGTTCAAAACCCCCCTAAATTTTCGAATGAAATTTAGAAAAAATCGTCAAAAAATCAAAACCACTAATAAAGTTAGGCAAATAGATATTTCTTATGTAATTTTTCATTAGAAAACGATTGACATAAGTTTTAGAACGCTAACATGAACCGTTCTCGAAATATTGTACATTTTTAAAAAAAAATTATCAAAAATTCATATAAAATAAAAAAAAATTTCCTATTGAGAAACATGTTCACTTTTCATATGTAATACCATGCGATAAATTAGGTGACATCATTCTCGTGGATCTAGCGCGTTCCATTCATGAAAAAAGATACTTTAAGTAACACTTTTGTATTTGAACGCCAATAGTCATTTATTGCTGTAAGAATAACTTATTTCTTCGTTTATAACGCTTGGCGAGATTTTGGCGACGAATTTGGCGAAATGTCGCCAACTTGGCGACTTTTTGAAATGTTGCCAAATTAACGAAAATCTTGCCAAATGAATAAAAATGACGCTAAATCAATGAAAATGACAACTAATTGTCGAAAATTGAATATCTTTGAAAAAATATTAGTATCTACTATAAGAAAAACCTATTTTTTTTTACTGTAAAAGTAGTAAATTCATTACATTATATAAGGAAAGTCATGTGTTGCCCACATCAGATTTTCTTTTTTTTGTAATTAAAACGGCTATCAAATTAACATTACCAGTTAATCCTGCTTTCATTGTAAAAACAACAATTGAATTTATTTACTTTATTTTTGAAAGTTTGTCTTCATAATACCAAATCATATGTATTTGTGCAGTTGAATCTTACTTGAAATGGTTTGGGAACCATAGATCCACAGCCTATTGTTTGTGAGCACCAGATTGCTCCTACAGTTTGCAATGTCTCGTATTCGGTATGAATTCGCATAAATAATTTTTCAATGGTGCACTTTTCAATAGTTATAAACTGCCAACCTCTGGTCTGCTGACGAAGACATTTCATGATGAATTAACGATCGGTTGATCTATTATTTCAAACTTACAATGAAACTGGTCTATAAACTAACACATTTGAATAGAATAAGTGTACACCAACAATTTAAAGGTACAAATATTTTGTTAAGACCGTCATACACAAAGAGTTTGGCCATCAGTTAGAAGTAGCAGGCCAAACTGTAACAGTTAAGCCTGTTTGTTCCGCCCCTAAACACCTGATCAGACTGTTGGTTCATAATCTTCAGTCTTTTCTTCTTTCTAAATTAGACCACCAGACCTACTCGAAGGTATTGAGGACCCAGGCCCTCCGACTCGTCCGAGGACTTGAGCAGCTATTTGGGCGGCCGGCTACTCGAAGGTGTTATGCAACTGTTTGGACGACCGGAGGAGATATCCAATTTAGACCGGAATTTAGTGGGGTAGCAATCACAGAGACGGTAACCTCTTTTTCCTTGTCACCAACCTCTCAGAGGGATTTTCGGACCCACAAAAGTAGGGAATTGTTTGCGGACAGAAATTTTTTTACCGCTGATCTGTTTTGTTTATTCTGTCAAAGAAGGTTCGTTTTTGCTTATGAAACTGATGGATACATTTAATGCACACTTTATACTCTTACTAACGATGTATTTTTATTTTTAGCTTATTTCAGACATCTGTTTGAGCGATTTTAGCATAAACTAATAGTTCAACTATGTCAAGAACTGTTAAATGCTAATTTTTGAATTATTTGTTCTACTGCGACTTGAAACACACCACGAAGAATTGTAATTAGTCCCTGATTTCATCACTATTCACCTGTAAAAGTTCTTTTCTGAAACTTCTACTACAAAAAAAAAACAAAAAAACCCAACGATGTCATTAAAATTCCACAGACGACTTTTATCATATCTTTATTTAAATCACTAAACGTGAACAGCTCCATTACATAATAAAAGTTCATTTCAAGAATTATCCAGAATTTTAAGAAGCTATTTTCCTGCCTTGCAGTTATATTCCCTAGCAATTAAAATCTAGCTCAAGAACCCATGGGTCAAAAGAACTTGAACTTTGATACGTAAGTTCATTTTTAAATACCTCCTTTTCACGAATAACCTGCGTATGCAGATTTCTTTTAATACATTCCTTTTTAGCGTACATCCTCTGTATCCGCAATTAGGGATAATTATGCAAAGGTTCACAAAATTATTGCTCTGTGGCACCGGGACATCGCATTCTCCGTTGGCGGTAGAAGACAATGTTAAAATATAAATTAACTCTGTCTCGTCTCTTAACGGGCTTTAATGGAAGTGGGATATAATTGGGATGATGCTTTATGAGTGACTTAATTATGTATCGTGGCGCAAATGGTCTGCTGCTCCGGATAATTATAATTTTCGTGTGATTATAGGTACAGAAGAGAACGTTGGTTATTAGTTTTGTGCAATGGCCCAGAAATTTGGATGGCGAATTTTGTTTTGGATAAAACGTTTCTGTCCGTGTAGTTGTGCAAATTAGTAGGTTTTTTTTATTATTTTTTTGTAGGGATGATGCCAGACATTTTTCTTTTATAGCTAATAAATGAAGCAATTAAATATGAATAAAGTAGTGTCCCGATTATCAGAATTTTCATGCAGTGACGAATGCTGCGGTATGGCTAATATGGCGATGCTAGACCAAAGTCGCGGGGAAAAAACTCCTGCCATAGTTACAATATATAACGCAATATCAGAAACATTATTAATTATCATTAATATTATTGCCATTAAACACCTTGCGTATTGTGGTGCGATTGATAATTCGAAACAACCAAGCGAAATTCGTAACAACCTCCAGATCAAATTTTCAACAAAAACCACTGACTTAATTACAATATATAAAACAATATCAGTAACATTATTAATTATCAGTACTGTTATTGCCATTAAACTCATTGAGTATTGTGGTGCGACTGATAATTCGCAACAACAAAACGAAATTCGCAACAACCGCCAGATCAAATTTGCAACAAAAACACTGCTTTAGTTACAATATATAATACACTATCAGTAACATTATTAATTATCATTACTATTGTTGCCATTAAACTCATTGAGTATAGTGCGATTGATATTCGTAACAATAAAACGAACTGGCAACAGCCGCCAGATCAAATTTGCTACGAGAACACTCTTTTAGTTACAATTTATAAAACATTATTAGTAACATTATTAATTATCATTACTACTAGAAGATATGCCCGTCATATGACGGAATTCAAAATTTGCAAAATGGCCTCATTTTTATCAATTTGGCAACATTTGCCACATCCCGCCAAATTCTTTGCCAAATATTTTGCCAAAAGTCATGGACGGACGAACAGAGGCTTTGTCTTATAGTAGATTCTTATACTCTTTCCAAGATATTGAATTTCCATCAATTTGGGGACATTTTCGTATATGATATTTTGTTCGTATGATATTTTGTTCAATTTAGAAACATTTAAAAAAATTCACTAAAATTGTCGTCAAGTGGGACAGTTGGACTGACAGACAAACGATGCCGATACATCATTACAATACTATCTCCTTTCAAAACACAATTAATTTATTGATTTAGCGCTATTTTTATCAATTTGGCGACATTTTTATCGAATTGCCAATATTGTTGTTAATTTGGCGATATTTTAAACTTTCGTCAAATTTGTCGCCAAGTGGGACGGTTGGACTGAGAGGCAAACGCTACCGAAATATCATTACAATACTATCCCCTTTCAAAACACAATTAATTTCATTAATTTTACGTTATATTTATCGATTTGACGAAATTTTTATCTATTTGTCGACATTTTTATCAATTTGGCTACAGTTTCATCAATTTGGCGATATTTTGATACATTTTTCGACAATTAAAAAACTCGCCAAATTTGTCGCCAAGTGGGATAGTTAGACTGACAGATAAATGCTTCCGAAATATTATTACAATACTATCCCTTTTCACAGCAGAATTAATTTCATTGATTTGTCATCATATTTATTAATTTGGAGACATTTTTATCAATTTGCTGATATTTTTATCGATTTGGCGACATTTGATAAATTTGGCGACATTTTAAAATTAACCAAATTTGTCTCCAAGCTGGATGGTTGGACTTGACAGACAAATGCTATCGAAACATTATTACAATACTATTCCCTTTCAAATCGCAAATAATTTCATTGATTTGACGTCATTTTTATCAGTTTGGCGTCATTTTTATGGATTTAGCGAAATTTTCGTCAATTTCGCAACATTTAAAAAATGTCGATAAGTATGTGATATTTCGCAAAATTCGTCGCCAAGAATATTGCCAAGCGTTACCCAGAATAGACAGACAGATAAATCAAGGTGTTTATATTATAAATTTTTGTTATTAAATACCTTTAGTATTATAGTGCATTTAATAATTTGCAACAACCAAACGAAATTCGCAACAACCAGACCAAATTTGCAACAAAAGCACTGGCTTTACTAGTTACAATATAAAACACAATATTAGTAACATTATTAATTATTATTATTATCGCCATTAAATTCTTTAAATATTTTAATGTGATAGATAATGCGGAAGATGAGATAGATGTAAGATCGGTTCCGGACATAATCCCGACAGCCGAAATCCCGACAAGCCAGAATCCCGACAAGCCAGAATCCCGACAAGCCAGAATTCCGACAGGGTCGAAACCCACTCTTGCACAGACTAATACAACAGTAAGGCGGTCATCGCAGTGACGTCACTAGGGTTAGAATTTACTAATCAGCACCCCCCCCCCCACCACCACCACGCACATGCGTTGGACTCACGCTGAGCTCACGCACATAGCTCTCTACGCCTATATGTATAGCTTGATCAAAATTATCGGCGTTTTTACATCTCTACATTTTACAAATTAATAGTTTTAATCACTAAATCATAACAATTATGCCATTACTGAAATAAATTTTGGCAAATTGAAATGACAAAGATTAAAATGATATAACAGGTCGGATTAAGATTTAGGAAATTCATTTTATTAAAAAAGAAAAAAAACACTTACACATTCTGCATATGCCGGCCGTCCAAATAGATGCTCAAGTCCTTGTTGACGAGTCGGACGGTCTGGGTCTTCAACATTCTGCATATGTTCAAATAGCATATTCAAATAGCATATGGCCATTGTCGTAGCAAGCGGATGGAGACAAGAGGGAGCGTGAGTCCAGCGCATGTGCGTAGGGGGGGGGGGGGTGCTGATTAGTAAATTCTAACCCTTGTGACGTCACTGCGATGACCGCCTTAGTGTTGTATTATTAGTCTGTGCAAGAGTGGGTTTCGGCTGTCGGGATTTTGGCTTGTCGGGATTTTGGCTTGTCGGGATTTCGACCTTGTCAGGATTTTGGCTTGTCAGGATTTTAGCTTGTCGGGATTTTGACTTGTCGGGATTACGACCCAGACCCATGTAAGATACAATTCCGCATGACCTGTTTTCTAGACCAGGATTCACCACTTGTTCCATGTTATTCTAGCTCTTTTTAACTGTTTCATAATGTTTTCTGATGAAGTTAAAACGTCAACTCTTGTAAAGTTCTCGAAAAAAATTCTCAGTGATACCGAAGAAGATGATGATGATGACCTTCCGAACATAAAGCTAATAAGTTTCCGAACCTATTAGGGCAAAAGTCATTCAAGATTAGATGAATAAGGATGAACAAGAGTTGACCAATGACATGATAAAAATTTAGTAATTGAGGAAAGAGAAGAGAGTGAAAAGGAGGATGGTGTATGCCCCAAAAGATTCAAGAACTTCGCATACATCGACCATCAGAATCGAAAGTAGGCCCAAGTATGTACTACGTAAATAAATACACAATTGCATATATATTGTGCATACTTTTACTTTCCTTATATACTACATAATGTATAAGGAAGGTATTGTGACGGGGTCGAAAATTCGAATTCGAGTTTTTGACAGAAGAGCACGTTTCAAGCATCCCTAATCACGAATCGAACATTTTTGAAGTGATGGTTGTGTGTGTGTGTGTGTGTCATTGAGTTTATGGAGACGATATCTCACGAACGAATGGAGCGATTCGCATGAAATTCGGTACAAAAATCACATTCTATGAATACTGGAAGCCTATTGTTTTAAAATACAGTCGAATGTTCAGAATCTTCCTAAATTATCGAGTGAAATTTTGTAAAAATCATCAAAAATCAAAACCTTTAAGTTACGCAAATAGTCATTTCTTATGTAATTTTCCTTAGAAAACGATTGACATAAATTTTAGAACGCTAGCATAAACCGTTCTCGAGATATTGCACATTTCTCAAATAAATTTATCAAAAAGTCTCATAAATTTAAAAAAAATATTAACTGCTAAGAAACATGTTCATTTTTCTTATGTAATATCATGCGATAAATTTGGTGACATCATACTCGTGGATCTTACTCGTTCCATTCATGAGAAAAGATACTCTGAGTAATACTTTTTTATCTGAACGCCAATAGTCATTTATCTGCTGTAAGAATAACTTATTTCTCCGTCCATAACGCTTGGCGAGAATTTGGCGACGAATTTAGCGGAATGTCGCCAACTTGGTAACAATTTTAAATGTTGCCAAATTAACGAAAATCTCGCCAAATGGAAAAAAATGACCCTAAATCAATGAAAATGACGACTAATTCAAGAAAATTCAATATCTTTGAAAGAATGTAAGTATCTACTATAAGAATAACATTTTTTTAACTGTAAAAATAGTAAATTCATTGCATTATATAAGGAAAGTCATGTGTTGCCCACATCAGATTTTTTATCTTGTGTCGTGATAACTGGGTTTAACCGTATCTGAGCTGTTTCTAGTCCACATTTGCTTGGATAATCAGTGCTCCCACTGTACTGCTATAAAAACGTTTGATTTGGGCAGCTCATGATTTTGTAGAGACAAAAATGGTTTTTTGCATTTTATATTAATTAAAATGAGATATATATATGCTTTCCTGGACAGGATAATATGGAAAAGGAAGAATTTTAAATTAACTTACTTAAAATAACTTCGAATGTATTTATATAGTTAAAATAATTTCGATTTTGTTCTGTTTCTAGTCCACATTTGCTTGGATAATCAGTGCTCCCACTGTACTGCTATAAAAACATTTGATTTGGGCAGCTCATGACTTTGTAGAGACGAAAATGGTTTTTTGCATTTTATATTAATTAGAATGATATATATATATATATGCTTTCCTGGACAGGATAATATGGAAAAGTAAGAATTTTAAATTAACTTACTTAACATAACTTCGAATGTATTTATGTAGTTTAAATAATTTCGATTTTGTTCTGTCGGGTTGACACGTTTTTCAATGCCGCTGACTTGCCCAAATAAAATAAAATAACTGTTATTGATTAGTTGAAATTTGAGTGCAGCTGTCATATGACAGCAACGCTGAACGGAATAAAATTACGTGGAATGAAATTAGTGCTGAAAATTTTACTTTCCAATCTAATTTCGTTTCTGTTGTTTTTATCGCATATGTTTTAAAATTTTAATAAGTAGTATCCACAGTCGAATTCAGTCAGTGAAGTATGAAGACAAAAGGTTTTTCTCTTTAAATTGTCTTTATTAAAATGTACGTTTATTCAATTTTTAATGTATTTTCATTTATTAAAAATTTAAAGAAACAAATAACATTAGTTCATTATTTTGTTTTTATTAACATTTGTCTCTAAGAGCATTAATATAATGCCTTCTTTTTACTGTTTACTTACTGTCTATTATATTGACGAAACGAAAATCTCTTTAAAACAATCATTTTAAAACAATTGTTAGCTTTTAAATAAAAATAAAAATCTGCATATATAAAAACCTTTTAAAAGTAAAAGCATTCCATTTGAGGAAAACCTTTCCATATTTAAACTGTTTATTATTCTTATTTTTTGCATTATTAGATTTTCCCTCCTTATGAATTTGATTTTCGCGTGCATTTTTCAAAATCAAATTATTCATTCAAAGTGCTTTTTAAACCCATTCTGTCCTCGACTTGATGCAATTACTTTCAGTTAATCTAGACTGCTTTTCCGTATACGGATGATGAGATTCCGAGAAATATGATTTTCTCTCTCGTTAATCCATCACGACCTTCAACGAAAGCGTTACTGTTTAAGTAGGACGCAGAAAGATTTTTCAACTGCCACTACGATATCAAAATTGAATCTCAAGGGTGTTGAATTTTTCTTCTCCTTTTCTTCTTTTTTTTTTAGTTTACGAATTGACAGGTGTGTAATACTATTCTTAAACTATGCTTCAAAAATCAGTAGAATCGCTGATCTAATATAATGGTTGCTATGGCCATCAAACGACCGTGTGCATACAGTTATGTATAGCATTCCTTCCCTTCTTCTGCAGTACTGGCGTTCGTTACACATTTAATCATACACATAATCATACATCATTATTATATGACTAGCCGAATACCTGTTGAAAATCAACGGTCTTGCAATAAGCAACCCCCGAATAATGTAAATTTTTGAATAATTCGAGTTTCACATTTATGCAGCAAATCGAATATTTTGGAGTGCAGAACCCCCTAAAGAAGAAAATATTGGGAAACTTAAGTTGCGCATTTCTTTCTTTCGAACTATCTACCCGTAAGCCATATTAAAGTTTATCTCATCCCGAAGCATTGCTATTTTATGATTTCTCCTTTCGAACGTTTTGCTGCAGTAATTTAATTTTCGTTCTCATTTGATAACTCGACTTATTTTTAAAGGAGGCGTAGCGAAATTGTGAAAAAATTAAAATATCTCGAGAACGACTAATTCTAGTGTAGGGGTTGACCTGTTTTTTTTCATCGTTAAAAATTATGTGTAAAACAAAAATTTTATTGATACATTTGAGTATACGTAGATTTTTATTTTAGATTTTGATGACTTTTGTGGATTATTTCGAAAAAAAAAAGGCCTGTTATTTTTTTTCTAATCGTACCAACATCCAATCAACATCAGGGTAACCCACAAGTGACTTATCTACCAAATTTTGTGAAATTTGGTCAATTACTTTTTCAGTTAGTGTATACAGGCAATTTTTACAAAAAAAAGCAGGTTTTTTTTATCCCGAATAATACCAAAATCTAATCACCAAAAGGGTCACCCACAAGGGTGCCCTACCTACCTACCAAATTTTATGAAATTCGATGCATTAGTTTTTGAGTTAGAGTGGATAGATACATTGCACAGATAGACAGACGTCACGCTAAAAATAGTTTTTTGTGTTCTAGAGGTTCCAAAACGTGTAGATCCGTCGAAAACTCGAGTTGATATGATTTGGTATGATTCCAATACTTTCCCTATACATTACCATGTATTTCAGGGAAAGTAAAAGCTATCCGGTGTTAGTGAATGTAGCAAGAGTAAGCAGAGTCCATCACGAAGAAATTGGTATATTATTTACTCTTATATTATATCAACTAAGGAAAAATATATGGGATGCCAACCCCCTCCTCCCCCATATGGTATTTGCCTTGATTCTCTATCTATTCAAATCGAAATTAATTTTGAACATTTTAGAATTTTTGAGTTTTATTAGTTTGGGGGAGCAAATAATTCTAATGATTTAGTTAAGATTTATTATACGAATTTCAGATTTCTGAAATTCATATTAAATACAGTTTTTCTGCTATGCAGTGCGGGCCCTAAATGACTTTTTAGATATCCGAGGGGTTTCTAGCATTTTTTTTCCCACAAACTTTATACCATCAGAATATTTTATCACCAGCTTTTTGCCATTTTCTTTCTGGAGAAATGTATTTCGATTCCGTATCCGCAATTCACGAATTGAGAGTGCTTATATCTATTTTTCGTATCTGCGGAACGCTGAACGAGTAGTTGATTGGTTTGTGGCTGAGTGATTTGAGCGGAATGATTCGCAGACGATTCTCGCATTGCGTGATATAAGAGTTTCTTCCGGATGGAGCACATTTTATTTTGTCCTTCTATTTTATTTAATTTTATTTTCGAAGATTTCATTACTATAAGCAGACAATCCGAATTTAACTTGATTTTATCAAATAGATTTTGTTAGAAAGGCCGTTTTTACTTTCCCTGCAATACATGATAATGTACACGGAAAGTATTGAGATCGTGTCGAAAATCGCAACTCGAGTTTCCGACGGGTCTACACATTTTGGATCCTCAAGAACACGAAAAACTATTTTTAGCGTGACGTCTGCGTGTGTGCGTATGTGTCTGTCTGTGCAGATTTTTTATCCACTCTAACTGAAAAACTAATCGATCGAATTTTATAAAATTTGGTAGGTCAATCACTTGTGGGTGTCCCTGGTGCTGATTACTTTTTGGTACGATTCGGGATAAAAGAATCCGCCTCTTTTTGCGTAAAGGCCTGCAAAAATTGCCTGAATCCACTCTAACTGAAAAACTAATACGCCAAATTCGACAGATAAATCACTTGTAAGTTAACCTGGTGCTAATTACATTTGGGTACGATTTGAAAAAAAAATACCTGTCTTTTTTTGCGAAATGGCTCGCAAAAATCGTTAAATATAAATATAAAAGACTACGTATGCTGAAATATATCAATTACATGCTTATTTTATACGTAATTTTTGACGATGAAAAGAATAAGACCAACCCCTTTGCTTTAGAAATAGCCGTTTTCGAGATATTTAGTTCTTTAATATTTTTGTTAAGCCACCTTTAAAAATAATTCTTGTGTAAATTCAGTGTAATTTAAAATAATTATAGCTGTTATTTTGTGCAATTCAATGAATTATTGAAGAAATAAAAAGAAAGTGAATATGAGTCTGCAGAAAAAGTTATGTGCTGCCCACATCGGATTTTTACTTTCCCTGCAATACATAATAATGTATAGGGAAATTATTGGAATCGTGCCGAAAACCGCAACTTGAGTTTTCGGCGGATTTACACGTTTTATAACCTCTAGAACACGAAAAAACTATTTTTAACTTGATGTCTGTGTCTGTCTGTCTGTGGAGATTTTGTATCCACTCTAATTGAAAATCTAATTGACAGAATTTACTAAAATTTGGCAAATAAATCCCCTGTAGGTGATCATGATGCTGATTAGATTTTGGTACGATTCCGGATAAAAGAACCTGCCTTTCTTTTTGCGAAATGGTCCGCAAAAATTGCTTGTATCTACTTTAGCTGTAAATGTAATAGACCAAATTTCACAAAATTTGGTAGATAAATCACTTGTAGATCAATCTGGTTCTGATTTGGTTTCGGTACGATTTGGAAAAAAGGAAGCTGCCTTTTTTTGCGATGTGACCCGCAGAAATCGTTAAATCTGAAAATAAAAGACCACGTATACTCAAATATATCAATTAAATGCTTATTTTATACGTAACTTTTGACGACGAATAAAACAAGACCAGCCCCTTTGCTTTATAACTAGTCGTTCTCAGGATATTTCAGTGTTTCTTATTTTCGCTAAGCCACCTTTGAAAATAAGTCTATTTACCAAATGAAAACGAAAATTGAATTAAAAGTGCAAATTCAGTGTAATTTACAATAATTATCATTTTGTGGAATTAAACTCACTTTAATGAATTATTATTTCAGAAATAAAGAACGTGAATATGAGTCTGCAGGGAAAGTCACGTTCTGTCCACATCAGATATTTTATTATGTTAATATTATGATTATCTCAAATTCTCAAACAACTTTATATACACTCTGTTGCGTAAAAGAATATATGCACCCATAATTAATTGAGCTACAGTAGCAAAACTCGGCATGTATGTATCGTTTAAGGATATATGCAAATGATTAGAATTTGGGAACAAAAAAAAAACCTCTTATTAAGAACTACGACAACGAGAATATGACAACCAACGGCCCTACCGTGCTGAAAACACAGTTTCTCGTTAGATCGCCGAAGTCAAGCAGCATCGGGCGCGGTTAGTACTTGGGTGGGTGACCACCTGGGAACACCACGTGCTGTTGGCACATTTCGGGCGCGGTAGCCTGGTGGTTTGCGCGCTGGATTTGCAAGCTGCCACAATTGCCGCCGTGTTTATGCGGAGTACGATCACGTTAAACATGTGGGTCCGTAAGTCCTTCCGAGAGGTTCATGGTAGGGGAAGGAGGGTACGGTCCCTGTGGATGCCTCCCCTACTGGGTTCCGGTCTAAATTGGGTGGCACTTCCCGGCCGTCGAAACGGTTACCTTACACCTTTCTGGTAGGTCGGACGGTTTGGGTCTCAAAAACAACAACAAGAATATGACATTTTAATAAATAGTAAATCCTCTCCTGTCAGGTATATAAGATATTCGGGATAGGTCTGGGGACCTAGATAGTCATGAGAGGGTATTATATCCTCGAAGACATTGTTGAGAAAGTCGTGCAGTATGTGGTCGAGCGATGTCTTATTGGTCTTATTGGTCATTGGAATCCGGGTAACATGACAGCATAGGCAGAACAATCGGCTGCAGAATATCGTCGGCGTGCAAGCGAGCCGTCAGATTTGCTTGCAACACAACTAGATGAGTTATGCCGAACAGGATGCAATCCTAGTGTGAAAAAATCTGAAGAGGAGAATTTGAAGTATAAAATATATTATAATCATCTCAGTAGCTTAGCTTAGTGGATAGCGTATCAATTGGTCACCTGAAGAACAGAGGTTCCATTCCCCACTGGTCTTCGCTTTTCGTTATAGGCTTTATTGACAATAGTTCTTTACACGTGTCTAAAGAGTAACAGTAAAGAAATTGATAAATCAATGTATCAAATCTTGAAATTGATGTTTTATACAGAGTAAATGCCTTACAATTATCGTTTCTTAAAGTAACTTATTCTATCCCAATCTATTTAATATAATTTATTATAGCCGTAAGACTGAAAACCTATCAATTGTATTTATAATGATCATTGCTGTTAAGTTTAGACACATTTTCTGTTTAGAAATTTAGGTAATTTCACGTTAATATCCCTAGCTAAATATGACAAGTGGTAGCATGTCAGACCATTATTTTTCTCCATCAGAAATTATAGTTATAATAATTCATTCTCTTTGTTCATAACGCTTGATACACGTGAGAGATTACTCTAAAAAAGTGAATAAATTATATGTACCGCAGTATGAGCAAAATAACCCCGTCGTAAAATATCGTTTATCACTTAAATTTCGTTAAGTAATAATGATAATTATGAATAATATTACATTGTTTTCATGACATTCTTAGAGCTCTTTAATGAGGTCTTTATTTCAAGTCACGCAAAAACTAAGAAAAATAATCTCGTTATGTGCATGAAGTTGAATAGAGTGAATGAAATGCAAGTTTGCAACACGCACTCTGGTAAATTTTGGAACTCATTGTTGACTAGATTATTAACAATGAAGGGATTTTGGTATTATGAACTGCAAACGCGCGTGAGATAGTCACGCTAATTAATATTTTTGTTTATTTTCTTTTGAAGATGCAAATGAATTCCTATTTGATAATCCGATAAAAGGTAAAAAAAAGTACTAAATACGAAACACAAAGTTCTTCTTATGAAGTTTTCTGAAAACCAATCACAACAGTTGAAAGTACTAAAAGTTGTGCAAGCGAATATATTGAGGAAAAAAAAATCGATATTTGTAGAATTAACGAGAAAATGTTTAAAGGGTTTAATTTCCGATCGAATTGAAGGTATATTAAACACTTTTAAAATGTTTTTAAAAATTATTTCTACTTTATCTACTACAGTAAGGAAAAGGGAAATTGTTTTACCAAAAAATATTTCGAATACGAGATTTTTACATTAAAATATGTTTTAAGACCAAACACGTTTTTAATATTTATTATGCGCTTATACATTTATGCATATACTAGAAAATGTACCCAGTATAAGGTCACATACTACAACCACTGAGGTCACGTGCTACTAGTCATGCCCGGTCTCACGCTGCAAATAAAATCGCCAAATCTCAATGACACACCAGGACTCCATGCACGATGTCCCAGCACGATTGTCTCTTGTGTGGCTCTTCAGTAGGTAAAAAGCTCCGGAAAATAGGTTCGCTTGTTAATTGCGGAAAATTCGATTGATTAAAAATGTCTAAGACATAGTTCGGTTAAAAATATTATAATTAATCAAAGGATGAGTTTATGATTTTTTTTCTGGAGTAGTCTGTAATATATTTAAGAGCTGCTGTTAAGTTATAAGCGTTGGATGGCTGGTCATTTTTTATATCTTTATGAAAATCTGAGAGATTTAAAACGCACGAAAAGTATATATTTTTTAAAAAATCACGAAAATTCGTCTATTGATAGTACGAATTCCATTTAAAGTTTATTTGAAAGAGAAGTACTCGATTTTTCCGATCGTTTTTAAGGTAGTGTGTGTGTGTGTGTATGTGTGTGCGTCTGTGCGTTTGTGCGTGCGGGTGTTTGTGCGTGCGTGTTTGTGCGTGCGTAGAGAAAGAGAGAGAGAGAGAGTATCTTACATGCGAATGGAGCGTTTCGAACAAAAATTGCACATCATGAATACTGGCAGTCTATAGTTTTTAAATACAATCAAATATACGGAAAACCTACAAATTTTCGAATTCAAAATTTGAAATTTTGAAAAAAATTCACCAAAAAATTAGAGCCTTCAATAATGTTACATAAATAATAATTTATTATGTAATTTTTCAGTAGAAAGCAATTGACATAAATTTTAGAACGCTATCATAAATCGTTTTCGCAATATTGCACTTTTTCTAATAAATTTATCAAAAAATTAAATAAAGAGTATTAACTATGAAATATGTTCACTTGTTATATGTTAATATTATGCAATAAATTTGTTAATATCATTCTCGTGGGTTAAGTTTATTCTATTCACGACAGAAGCTACTTTATGTAAAGATTTTGTATCTTGACGCCTAACAATTTCCCAACAGTCATTTATTTATATATAAAGAAAATGCTTTTCTCTCCATCTGTCTGTAACGCTAGGTTTATGAATTTGGCAAATTTGGCGATTCATTTAGCGGAATATTTTATACTTGGCGCTATTTCGCCCCAAGATCGATGAAAATATCGTTAAAATTGAAAACATGGCGCAGAATTAATCAATCAATTATTACAATATTTTAATATATGAACTATATTGCTTATTGCGGATGCTATCAAAATTGATAATTGTCAATTCAGAATTACCTGAAATATAAGTTGTTAAACACTTCGAAATTTTATTTTGGTTGTTGTCATCCGGAAAAGCGCCAAATGTACAATTCAACATTAAAAATACTGTATCGTAGATCTTACACCTCATTTTTTCACTGTCAAAGAAATAAAATCATTCATAGGGAAAGTCGTGCTGCCCACATCAGATTTTTTCATCTCAGGGTCGTTTAAAATTTCAATACGGCGGCTGAAGTTGCTCGAGGCCGAAAATAGTTTCTCTGTGTAACGGTAAATAAACACAGATTTATACTCGACAGATTACACAAAGCTTTACAAAAGGTGTAAATAGATACAAACATCTTCGATACAAATCCTTAAATTTATCGTTAGCGTTTCGGAGAAAGGAGATTTGCGTTCATTGTAATTTGGAATTGAAATCTCTCAAGTGCAGAAGTTGTTATCAGGAAGTGGCAAAACATTATCCATTTTCGTTAGAAGTGTAAGCCATCTTTTTATTCCGGATGCTTTCAAGCGCTCATAATCTGAAGGTATTGAGACGAGGGGTAGCATTTTATTTTTTATTTTTCGTGTTTTAGGATAGTAACAGACAGTGCAATAAATTATCGTCGATGAAAGCTATCCAATTCGAGGTCGTTTACCTGTGAATGGGAAACGTCGACCAGATTTGCCTGACACCGTGTCTAAATTGCAGTTTGGATACATTGTGGATATGCGCTGTCCAGTATGTTGTAGGCGGAAGTTGTGAATAATCTTTCCCTAAATACGTAGTGCTATATATTCTTGTCCCTTATTTCTTTTTTGTAATTGTTTTGGTATTTGATTATTACGTTTACAATCATACCGTTTATAGTCGAACCTGATCAAACCTAGTCGACCAAGGCATAGTACCCGCTATGTGAAATTTCTCATCTTCAGAGAATATTTTCCAATCTCATGATAGATAAAATTTATGTAACAGATATCTGAATTATGAGTTTCCACTTGAATTTCTCTTACATTTAACTTACATTTTTACATCTATATGTGTCGCTAACATTATTAGAGTGCACATTTTTTTAATGAGGTTTCGTTATTCTTTAAACTGTTTTCAGCTTTCTCTTTTTAAAAAAATATTTGGTGTGTGAGTTTTCTAAACATTTTCAAACAATAGTGGCTCCATGCCTTCTCCATGCTGTCGCCAACTCTGTCCCGGTGAGATCTTTGCCCTTTTTAAGAAATCTAATTAATTAACAATTAGGAAGAACAAATGTTTTCTATTGATAACAGTTCATTACACAGTGTTCTCAATTTTCTTCCCTTTCATATGCAAATATTGGTATTTTCTCCTGAAATACACCTCAACGCAAGCAGTTTCAAATGCAATAATATCATTGATGCAAACAGTTAGCATAATAAAAGTTCTAACAATCGTGATCATGAGCACTTACTTTTAGTAATTACTTTGTTTAAGTGTTTGTAAAAATTAGCATTAAAAACACAATTGCTAACAATTGATAATACCATTTTAATTGTAATTGTTTTTGGCAATCACAGTTGTGAAACATAATTTCAAATGATTACTTTTAATGCATTCAATGCTTTACTGGAATTCAGTCTTCTGCCATCTTTGTGACGTTTCTGCCAGCAACCAATCAGAGAGAAGTTGGAAGTCATATCGATTCGATTCATTAAATAGTTTCCCATACTGGCATTGTTAAATTTAATTAACTAGGCACCTAAATCAAAATTAAAAGCCCATATTGCACATCTATGGGTTCATATTAGACTTTATGTAAAAATTCAGAACTGTATGCTTTGCCGTCTATTCGCAACACAGTATCAAATATTCGAAGAATATTTTGAAATTCGCATAACATAGCGTTTATGTCCACTTTTTATCGTTATCAGAATGAAAAATTCGTATCCAAGATTTCGTATCTATTTTTCAGATTTCGTATCAAAGTTATTTTTTTTTTTAATTTTTCGTAAAAATTCTATAACTTTATTTTTGAAGTTGGCACCAGCTTAGTAGCTATAAGTCCTTTTTTTGTATCAGAGAATAGAACCACGAATTTTGGGTCCTTAATTTCATAGTAAATATGTTACTACTTGGACTGCACCTTTGTACCCGAGAACAGGACCACGCATATGGGGATAAGAAGACTATAGCGTGAACCGTTCAACACAGGTAGAGGATTTGAGAGAAAGGATGGTAATTAGACATGGAAAATGTGGCCAAACTGCCAGGAATTTTTGTTACCTACTTAGAAGATCTTGAAAGCATAACATGCATACACTCTAAGCGTATGTTTGGATTGGATTCTGACGTAGGCTTCAATGTTCATGATTCGGTTGTAAACAGTGGTGGATCTTTGGAACTCTGTCTCAATGCCTTATCCCCAAGGGGTCGCTAATGTTAAACACCCTACGCTTGTTCTGAGGTGTCCCATGACGCCATTACATTTACTGGCGTTACAAATTACAGGATAATTGTACAGTATGTGACAGCTTAGATTGAGTTTATGAAAAGATTATCATTATATAGGGATTGCATTTTTTTAACCTGCGAACCTTTTGCTTTCTTTTCTGGATTAAATATGCGAATTAAATGTTGAAGATGCATCGATACTTGAAAATGTTTTCTTATAAAAATGTAATAAAATGAAAATTTACAATGCTATTTTATTTTGCCTAACTGGGGCAGTCCAGCTTACCCGAGGGTAAGCAGAAGAAAATTCAAATTTCTCTTTGTATTGTAGTAGAACGTTATTTAGAAAAATTCGAAAAATTGAAGGATTTGGAAGTATTCTGTTTGGCCTAGACCCAAAGCTAAAGATATGTTAGCTTCTTAGCAAGTCCGTCAATAGAAAGCGTCTTAACCACTCTACTATACAGGGTGTCCCAAAAAGATTGAAACGCGCCTTAATTCTTTACCTGTTGGAGATAAGTTAGCAATGTAAATTTCAAAAATGTTGAAAGTAGGGTAGGATATAAGCCTACGTTAATGAAATACTCCTCCCATTCATTTTCAAAAAGTTACACTTTTTACATTTTTATACGACCCCCTTAGACAAATTGGGTCAATCAGAAAATTTTTATTTTTAATGTAACAAGATCATTAAAAAAACCACATATCTGTATCTTTAAAATTGAGCGAGTTATATTTAATTGAAAATTGAACATTGTGAATGGGGACCATATATCAAATTAGAAATGTAAATTTGTGACATATCACAAAAAATATCAATGTATGCATATTTTAATTATGTGCCCCAACCGCGTAGTGAGTACCACTGCTTTATATGATCTCAGTCTGGGCAATGCTTTATTTAGATGCATTTGTGATAAAAAAATTTGACACATATTAACGTATTTTTGATCTAAGCAATTCCCATCTTCAATTTGTTTATGATTCCTATTTTCACTGATGGAACAGTCTTTCACACAGTACGGAACAGTGGCATAAGTCAGATGATTTTTTTTCCCTTTATTATAATTCAATTGATTTTATAGATACAGATGTGTTGTTTTTTTAATTATCTTGTTGCATTAAAAGTAACATTTTTCTGATTGACCAAATTTGTCTAAGGGGGTCGCATAAAAATTTAAAAAGTGTAACTTTTTGAAACTGAATGGGAGGACTATTTCATTAACGTAGTCTTATTTCCTACCTTAATTTCAACATCTTTGCAATTTACATTGCCCATTTATCTCCAACAGGTAAAGAATTAAAGCTCATTTCAATCCTTTTGGGGCACCCTGTATAGATTGGTGCTATAAAAGACATGCAATAAAAGTAATTTTTTTTTTAATTTGATATTTATCACTCGATCTCCATGTGAAATAATTAAAAGCAATTAGAATTTAAATGGTCCTCCCAGACAAACCGTATATCAATATAGTTGAGCGAGAAAAAGTCAGTCCTCTTCTCTAAATCATGTGCCAGCGCCATTTCCTGATATTCAGAAATGATCTCTAATGCACATCTCCGGCATTACACGTCCGTAAAAAAACCAAAAACACGAATCTCACTGCCGCGTGGAATACGAATGTCCACTGTTTTGCATACGCTCTACTTTGTCGATCGAACTTCATAGTACTGCGCCCTACTTGTAGAGCGGAAAATTCATTGGTCCCAGCGCCACCATGCGGAACATTCTCGAACCATTCCCCATCAGACTTTTCAATGGTTGAGCTGCACTTTCGCTTTTCACTCCGTATTTAGTACCCACTTACGATGGTTAGACATCTTCTGACCCTAACTTACGTAAAACCGGTTCGCTTAAATCACTCATCATTTTTGAAAGAGGAAACTTTACTTTTTTAAAGCTAATTTCAAAGATTGTCGTTTTGAAGTTGTGTTGTTTTAAAGAATCGGTTGGAAATAATTAGTTTTTATATTTGTATACAAGGAAATGTTGTGGATAACAGTGAAGAGAGAAGTGTGATTCTGTAATGCGGCGGAATGTGATTTTAGTGATTGGTTTTTGGATTATACGATTGTAAATATTGGTTTTGAAGTTCTTCGTTTTGGAGACATCGGGGTTTACAGACAGTCAAAGTAAGTTACAATTTTCAATATTTGTAGATTTTATTTATTTTCTAATAATTATAAATTCAATCATAAATTTCAAAACTTAAATTTGCAATATATTTCAATGAAATTTGTTATAATTAAAAATCCACTTTTTTACTCAAATAAAATTACTTTTTATTATTTTATTTTAATTTATAGGATTTTTGATCTTTACCAAATTTTTAATATTTGTAAATTTATATTTTTGAGTTTTTAATGTACTCATTTGAATTATCATTGCTTAAAATCCTTCTTTTTTTCGATATTAGAAGTATTTCATTATATTTACATTAAATCGAAATAAAAAATGTTGAAAATTTATTATGTTTTGAAAATGATAATTTCCGTAACATTACAATTTCTCGTAACATTGCAATTTCATTCAAATAATGTAATAATACATTTAAATTTTTAAATTCTTTTAAAAAATGCTTTTTTACCCACACATTTTTTCTCGGTATTTTTGTGTGGCATATCTTTGCGCAATATTCATATAAATGTGCATTTATTACGATTGCAAAGAAATGTGGGTAAAAAGTTTTTGCACGATTATATAAGAGTCTCAATATTGCGAAGTCAGTTTTAACATGTAATTTTAAATTTATATTTCTCTATATAGACTGTGTAAATAACACAACGAATGTGTTAAAAGTATTTTTTCTAAATAGATGGTTTTGAAATATATACACAGACAATATAAATACTGAAAATTAATTTAAAATTATTATTTGGCCTTGTAAAACGCTCAATATAAATTAAAAGTTGAAACAGCGTTAGATCATTTGACTTTATTATAACCAAAAACCTGTTGCTTAGTGATTTATATTGTCTATATCTGTATATAAATATATAAGAAAATAGTAAATTAATCATCTTTTTTAAAAATGTATCAGCGATTTAAAAGTAAGGAATGTATATAAAAATACATATTTATATAAATATAATAAAGAAATACGTTTTTACTTATTTCTTCAATGTAGAAGTAAATAAATGAATTATTCATTAAATAAATAAGAGTTCGAAATATTTTGTTGTGAACCAACCGTACAATTAATTATTAAAACAATAAAGAAATAATTTAATACTTATTTAAAAAATAAATTAAAATTTATGTTTATCTCCATAAAATCATCATGCCCTTTTTATGTATGATTTGTGTCTTGAATTTATGCTTAAATGGATTTTAGTTGTCATTGTTTAATGATATTAGGCACAGTTTAGCAGAATAGAACCGATAAGTTATAATTTTAGTTGGATTTTTTTTTCTACATAACGATATTCAAATATAGTTTTACAGCTGCTTCACCCATTGAATTTATTATTGACATAACCATTGGTGACTTAAAACGAATTTCAAATTTCTTTACATATTTATAGTGGCTTACATATTCAATTTAAGTAATAAAACTTTGGCAATATGTAAATTTCTTTTTGAGTTGATCGCATATACAGCATATCTAAAAATGCGTAGACACTTTTATGGGTAAAAAATTCTATGTTTATTTTCATAAATTCAGTTTATATAATTTTATGATGGAGAAATGTAAGAAAAATATCCATTAACGTACTCAAATTGTCTTGTATTCTCATCCATTGTTAACAACGCCAAGAAAAAAAATATATATAAACATCACCTAACTTGATATTATTGTACATTCTGCTTCAATATCTTGCCGTAATGTAGCGGTGATTGCTGATTTTTTACAAAAACAATCATGCCATTCCGAAAATCCACAAATCTGATCCACAGATTTGATTCGAAATATTTTAGGATAACAACATATTTGTATGTTCTTAAGAATGTGAAACATTTAAAATAGTTGAATTTAAAAGCATTTTAATTTCTAAGTAGTGATTCTTTTAAAATAAAGTTTATTTTCAAATTAAGGGCTATTACAAAAACACAGATAATGCTTTATGGCTTTCGTGCATATGGTTCTTCTTTAGAGACATGAAACATGTAACAGTACAATGGAGCTATAAATATAGTCCAACTCAGAATTTTTAAATTTGCAAAAAATCAAGTGCCATGCGGCCATAAGTCAAAATTGAGAACGGCCACAAGTCAAATTAAACGTTACAGAATCGAGAATAAGACCACAGACAAAACTTAGTTTTTATACGCGTTCAAAATTCCAAATAAACTCCCGATAAAGATAAATGAACAAGGATGAATAAAGTAATATATTTTTAGGGTTATTACTACTCATTAAAATAAACGTCTTATCACAAAGGAACAAATTGCTCATTTTGGGGAAAAATCAGTATATAATTTTTCAGTTTTAATATTTAAAATAAATTCCACGGTCTTTTAATGTCTTCTTTTTGTGAATCTATTATTTTAAAAGTGTCAATATTTGATTTATGTATATCTTTGGACATGTTGCCATTAATATAATTAAATAGTTTCCTTTTAATAAAGAAAGGTATAGAGAATATTTTTTCTCAGGGTCTCTGTCTTTGATATCATCTTTAAAATATTTTATAAACTTAAACTTATGAAAGACTGTAATGCTGTTGCTATTAGTGTACCGTTGAATTTAGTTTGTAATAAAATAATCCATAAGCAATGTTAAAAAATTTTGAAATAAATAATTTCAAAAAAATATTAAATTGAATTAATTTATTTTTATTTTTCCGTTGATCTGCAAGCTCAGACGGATCGAATGAGACCAAAACCTATATTCCGGCTAATGTGGAAATACCCGAAAAATAAGCAAAAAGGTTTTACTTTTTTATTATTCCTTTGTATCATTATCTCTCATTCGGATTTTTCGTTGACTTGAAAGCTGAAGCGGATTGAATGGCATCAAATCCGAGATCTTTTCACGGTCACTCCTAATTCTAATTTTCAAAATTTTAGATTTTCCCCTTGGTCTCAAAGCTGAGACCGATCGAATGACATTAAAACCAAGATTCTAGATATGCGCTCGATAATTTTGCCATATCAGCCAATCAATCAGTTCAGTGCATAATATTATGATAGATATAATAAAATGTAACTATTGAATAAAACCCCCCTCCTGATGAAATTCAGATTAATTTGAAAAAAAAAAACAGAGTTACATCATAGGGGAAAAGTAAAAAGTATTTCTAGTATTTGAGAATGATTAATGCAAATGATCATTTGTTATTAAACGAATTTAAATTCCTTCTCAAAAATCCATAGATGACCGAAACTAAATGACAGATGTAAATGTTTTGTGTATATTGTTTAGTTAAATTAGATATTACAAATCTGAATTACATTTTACAGGAACTTTAATATATATATATATATATATATATATATATACCAATAAAAAAAAATTCAAGTAATATTAACATCACCATAGAAGCAAATTCACGGCCATAATGCCGATAAGAGAAGAAATATTTATATATGTATATATGTGTGTGTGTATATATATATATATATGTGTATATATATATGTGTGTGTATATATATATATATATATATGTGCATATATATATGTATATATATATATGTAAAGATGAATTTAATTCTAATTAATCATCGAATTTGGGATGGTGCTGTCCTTTTCTCTTATCGGCATTATGGCTTTGAATTTGCTTCTATGGTGATGTTAATATTACTTGAATTGTATTTTTTTATTTTTACATAATTCTTATTATTACATTTCAAATATATATATATATATATATATATATATATATATATACTACCTAATCAAATTCATAATAGTCAAAAT
Organism: Amaurobius ferox; assembly: GCA_951213105.1. Classification (NCBI taxonomy): domain Eukaryota; kingdom Metazoa; phylum Arthropoda; class Arachnida; order Araneae; family Amaurobiidae; genus Amaurobius; species Amaurobius ferox. The sequence goes on from OX578134.1 coordinate 99,258,837, forward strand.
ATTGTAGATAATTTATATGAGCCTGTAAATTATAACATGACTTTAATATATAACATTTAAAAAAAAATCATCAATAAAGCTTCTGTATTGATAAAATCTAAATTTTTACTTGGTACCATTTATAATTAGTGCAATACTGATGGTATATTTGCATAATTCCATTTTTACAATTCTTGTTCGTCTGCGTGACACGCACCAGGGCAACGTTGATGATTAGCAGGTAGGTGACTAGGTTTACAGACGCATTTTTTGATAATGTTGTATATAGAAGTCATATTATAATTTACAGTATCAAAAGAATTATTTACGATATTTTGACTATTATAAATTTTGGCTTTTTAATTCTCCATAATTGCCAACCATGGCAAGACATTTTTCGCAAACGAAATGAAAAAATTTCCTGAGTCTATTATATCGTTTTAAAATAACTGAAATCATAATTAACATATGAATATACCTCATTATTTTATGGAACCATTAATTTTTACTTTTATCGAGAATATATCCTTGCATATAATGACCTTAAAGGTTCATATCTGGATAGCATTTAAACTGTACAATGTGTTAGCAGACCCCGCCATTCACTTCTTTAGGCTTGGCCACTAATGAATAAACGAAAGATGCAAAGGGCAAATCTTGGTAATTGTAATTTTAAACTTCTAATTTTGTACATGAACTTCTAGACCAGAGTTCCACAACCTGCTGCTAGCCATCATTGGTGTGCTCTCACAATTTGTGTAGTCATTCAATTTTCTTTTTTAATTGCTGTATGGGCATGAACTTATCACATGCGTGAGTGCTGTTAAATTGTTAAAAGATAAGCATACTGTAACAAACAGGGTACCATATGTCCTGTAGGGTTAAGGAATATGTCTTGTTAAATAAGGAAAATATACTTCGGTCGATGACTTCCAGCTTTTGGATTGGTTTGGATGAGACTATTTTGCTGCTGTTGTTTTGAGTTCTGTCGCGTTACTGCAATTTTTTGTGTACATTGTAAAGGACATTGATCTCCTATCCGAGGCTCAAACCTCGGATCTGTGTACTGGCCGTACGATGCTGCCCCCAATTGAGCTACTGGGACAGAATTGCAAGCTCTTATCTTAGAAGTAGCCTCTGCATTGTCATCCCTCTAATGCCAGTTCGAAGTGCAAATTGAAAGCCTGACTGATTATTTTCTACTCTTTCCATATCAGGTTAGCCTTTCTGCTACTATTTTTTTTCCAAGTTAGTATCCTGCATGATTGTCAGCCTCTTAATTTTGAAATCAGTGATCAATATGCCAGAGTCTACTGAATTCGTACTAGTCTTACTAGTGTCACTTAAAAATCCACGACATCATTGTACTAATTTGCAGGGTTCATTTGTTAGGGCGCTTTTGAAAGGGACCTTGCTGTCCAAGCCAGGACTCGAACCACAGATTCTCATATTGACCAGTCGAGCTGCTGGAACGAATTTACCAGCTCTTATCGTCAAGCAACAACTCTATAACATTAAAGTTACTGGAGTGGATAGAGATTTACGGATTAAAGGGAATTTCGATACACTACAAGCATATTCAGAACTCTCCATCCGTATCCGAGATTCGAACCAAAACCTGAAGTCCGGAATGTGCTCAAGAGAGCCTTGATGTTCACGGAAAGCCCATGCAGGTTAGAATGTCTATGTTGTTGACTCTAGGACAGCACTTCAAGATGCTTCTTGTTTCATAAAGCTTTCTGTTTCCAAACAAGAAACATGAAAATGTTCTTGGAAATTCTGTAGTTTGTTTTACATTGCAGACAATACGAAGTACCACATTTGTAGAGTTTGTGATGCTCTGATTCCTAGACCTTGAGACAAAAGGCTTACCAAATGAACTACCTTACCTTTAAGCGAACTTCATTTTCTTTTAATTTTAAGGTCAAGGCTTTCACGGCTTTAAGCAAATCGATGAATTTCTTCCCTACACTGTAAAAAAGATATGAGGTTATTTGAAAATTTCTAGGAAACTGGAATTCTATATAATTTGCTAGTGACATTCTACGAATGTTTCTAGTATCTAGTAGTTCTTTATCTAGTAAATACTAGAAAAATCCGTGGAATGTTACTAGACAATTATATAGTATCTCAGTTTCATAGAAATTTTCTAATAACCTCATATTCAATTTTTTACAATGTAGATCACCATTGCCATTTTTCTATTGTCTCATATTGATTACCAGGGAATCACCATCTTTCAGACGTCAGTACCACATCATCCTTTTTTGTAAATACCATAACGTATGCATACATTTTTGATACATATGTTAAAATTCGATGCAACATTCTATCCTACGAAGTTTAGTTGAATGGAAAATGGACTGAATTTTAAAATATAGAGACGCTATTGATGGTTCGAAACTCTTTTCAAGCATTAGTTACTAGTATTAATAAGCATATACCAAGAAGGAATGATGTACCACGTTTATGCTTCATATCTTACTTAGGCTTCTAATGAGTTAGTTCAAAAACGATTTGCACATTTGTTTCAGAAAGGACCAATTTGTAGATTTATTTCGAAAACGACTAATTTGTGTTCCAGGGAGAAACCAGTTTATCCGCATTAGATTTCCTGCTCACATTTAATGCAATTAAAATGCATGGTGTGAAAAATGTTTTACTATGCTAATTAGTCTTAATTAATCTTATAATCATTCATTTGAACTGCTATTCAAAATACCTGTGGATAAAAATTTTCGATAGTAAAACAGAAAGATTTTTTTTATTATATATAAACTGTTTTTTTAATATAAATGTTGTCGGACATTTAAACCAAAATTATATTATAGTACATTTTATCAGCTACTATCTGGAATACTCAACTTTGTTCAGGTTATAATAGAACTAAATTTTATCTCAATTTGCATAAAATATTGCGATAAAATCAAACTCATAAATATTATTTCACCTTTATTGACTAAATTTATAGAATTCATATTTATTGATATCGATGATAGATGTAGATGTGGAATTTCGAAAGAATAAAATATTAAATAATCATTTTGAAACTTCTTGTTAAACAATATTAACAAGTTTACATATTGAATTCGATATATAAATATTTTGTAGCTTGATAATCAGTACGAGAGGTCAGGTTTTCCTCACTGATCAAGATGCTCTATGGCCTGCCTATTGCTTGCTGTTGTTTTCACCATCGCAGTTCCTTTAGTTTCTATGAAGTATCACATGTGATTTCAATATAATTTTTTATACTTTAGTCATTCATCCATGAGATTAATCTTGTAGTGCATAAATATCTTAAAAGCACGAAGTATTTTTACGGTAACCTTACAAATTTAAAAATTTACTCCAATTGATGTATGACAGGCGTGACGTTACATGAAAACCACTATTTTAGCGAATTGGGGTCATAGAAAGGTCAAGTGTGTGGTCATGTTCTCTTTCATTGTATCTATTGAAATCCGAAGAAAATGATAGTGATACTAACACGCATGTCGATGAAACTATTCTTATAAAGGTGTGACAGAGAAACAGTACTCAATATCCATGGCGCACTGTTTCTGCTATATATTAGAATCTTACTCGCATGAGGTACAAGCAAAAAGTTAAACTTTCGTGTTGGGGAAACACTACAATCGTTTGAAACAATAATATAGGTTGCTCTCGAGTAAGATAAGTACCACCACTTTGTATGTATTTCTATGGCGAAAGGCTCGTACTGAACTAAATAATATTTATTTAAACTGTTAGTTTTGCAAAAATAAAGTTATCAGTACAATGCAAATTAGAACTTAAACAATGAAGAATATTCCAACGTATTCAAATTTATTTTACCCTACAATTTAATTTCGTCTCCCTATATTCGGTACCCTGTTCTATAACTAGGAAAAATATTTCTATTTATAATGAAGGAACTTTAATTTAAAAATAATCAAAAATACATGTAATAAAATCCTTCCTGATGTGTCAAATAAGAACAGATTTGATTTTATTAACATTAACGACATTTAGATATAATACTCAAAGCAGTGTGGCATCAAGATTTTTATTCGCAGGAGATGTATCTCCTCTCTAACTCCATGTTTACGCGTCCTTTCAGAAAACATTTCCCGAAACTGACTCACAGGTTCCATCTTCCTCTAAGCTGATGTCACCCAACTTGCCGAATCCAATACGTGACACTGACATGACGAAACCAGTATTAACTTTCTTCAGGGTCCCACTTTCCTGCCATAAATAAAATCAAGATAAAGCAATTAAGTGCGCGTCGAACTGAACGTACTAATTAAACATTTACTCAGGGCGGCGATCTCAAAGCCCCTCGAAGGACGAGTGGGCATCGGAGCAAGGGCTAACGAGTCACCACGCCTTAGACGTTAGGAAAAACTCTCAGATGCTTATCAAAATTTGACGTTATTGATGCATTTGCCCCAAAAATGAATCTGGCAGTTCATTTAGGTGCTTTTGTTGAGTTTGAGACGATGGTTGTAGCAGGCTATATCAATGGACAGTTTATTGGAGGAAAATGGGTTTTGAAATTCAATACAAAAGTTATAAGATAATATTTATATTTGGGATAATTGGTGGGTTTCGCAGCAGTATGAAGATTCTAACCACGTAGGACTAAGAAAATTACAACGACACAGTTTCGCTTTATAATCTTTTGTGTGTGTTTATTAACTTGATACTGAATCAATATTGATTGAACCACTTGCTTCTTTTCTCTCCGAGAAAACTTGTGCATCCATCGGATTTGCTCCCGAAATGCAGTTTGCAAAGAATCTTGCTGCCCCAACCGGGAATTGAACCACGAATTTTTGTATTGGCCAGCCGATGCTGTATCGTTGAATTATTGGGGCGGAATTGCAAGTTCTTATAGTCGAAGTGGATGCTTTAAGTTCAAACGATTACAAATTCTAAGAAAATATCATCATATAAAGTGTTTTTATTTTTTAGTATAATCTTTGCCTGTCATTATCCAGCCAAGTTCAGTAACATAGGGAACGCAATCTAAATTCCAGGTTTAAATTCTGTTACGTTAAAAAGTACCAAAATGAATGTTTTCTGACTCAGTTTCAAATTGCTAAATGATTTTCAGGCCAACTACTGTTTTATGTATACAATTTCAACTCCTATCTCATTAATTTTCATACTTTGTTTATTATAATATCCCAAAAATATTTATTTTTTTGTATCATATCTTCCTTGACGGAAATGCAGAAATGCAATATCTTTAATTTAGATAGTTTAATATTTGAGATCAAAGAACGCTGCATTAAATACTATCAGGAGTAGCATCTTAAAATATATGAATTTGAAATAAAATAATCCACATAAATAACTAAAAATATATGTTGTTTTATAATTTTTAAACACAGAAGAATTGTTTAACTTTAAATTATGCAATTAAAATATTTATTTTTTTGGATCATATCTTCCTTGACGGAAATGTAGAAATGATCTTTAATTTAGATAATTTAATATTTGAGATCAAAGAACGCTGCATTAAATACTATCAGGAGTAGCAACTTAAAATATATGAATTTGAAATAAAACCATCCACATAAATAACTAAAAATATATCTTGTTTTATAATTTTTAAACACCGAGGATTCATTTATCTTTAAATTATACAATTAACAAAATATGCATTCATTCTTATCGACTTTGCACATACACGAAAAAAAAATTGATATGAACAGCATATGACTTTCCTTATATAATGCAATGGATTTACTATTCTTGCAGTAAAAAAAAACGTTATAGGTTATTCTTATAGTAGATACTTATATTCTTTGCAAGATATTGAATTTTCGTCAATTAGTCGTCATTTTTATCCATTTGACGAGATTTTCGTTAATTTGGCAACATTTAAAAAGTCGCCAAGTTGGCGACATTCCACCAAGTTCATCGTCAAAATCTCGCCAAGCGTTATGGATGGAGAAATAAGTTATAGCAGATCCATTGGGGTTCATATACAAAAGTATTATTCAAAGTATATTTTCTCATGAATGGAACAAACTAGATCCACGAGAATATCACCAAATTTAGCGTATGATATTACATATGAAAAGTGAACATAATTCTCAACAGTTAATATTTTCTTTTAATTTATGGGATTTTATGATAAATTTATTTGAAAAATGGGCAATATTTAGAGAACGGTTCGTACTAGTGTTCTAAAGTTTATGTCAATCGTTTTCTAAAGAAAAATTACATAAGAAATGTCTATTTATGTAACTTCTTTTAAAGGTTTTGATGAATTTTTTAAAGATTTTACTCAAAAATTTAGGGGGGGGGGTGTCTGAACATTGGATTGTGTTTAAAAACAATTGGCTTCCAGTATCCATTGACTGTAATTTTCGTACCAAATTTCATTCGAATCGCTTCATTTGTTCATGAGATATCATCTACACAGATCTGACACACACACACACACACACACAGACACACACACACACACACACACACACACACACACAGAGACGTTACCCCAAAAATGTGCGATTCGTGATCAGGGATGCTTGAAACGTGCTCTCCCTTCGAAAACTCGAATTCGAATCCGTCACAATACTTTCCTTATACATTATACTATATATATAAGGAAAGTAAAAATATTAGTACACATTGAGTGACTGTTTAGGTAGTGGTAGAAGTTTATTCAATATTTTCCCTATTTATGTTCATTATGGAATGATGAGTAAACATTATTATAAATATCAATCGTAGCTTTTATTTTAGTCCTATGGGTTCTGTCAATAAAAGGTTGAGATTCATAATGACGGTGACATTTTATTCAGATTCTTATTTAGTTGCTTTTTATTTGCTAGTCGTAGCAGAACTTTTGGTAACTAATGTTTAAAATTTTAAAAACATTAAATTAGCAAAGATATATCTCATAATATTCTCAAGTAGGTGGTTATCAGGACATTCGGCGAACTGCATTTTGGTTCTCTGAATTAGCTGTATCTTGATAAATTCGATAAACCTGGTATTCAATGAACCAGACTTTCATCGAACTGTATTTTGATAAATGATATGGGCATTACTGAAATTTGAACAAATAGGAGGTACCTGCGGGACGTAGCTAGTTTGGCATTTTAACTGGTGTGATTTTCACCCTTTGACTGGTGTAAAGCTAGTTCAGCATTTTAGCTGGTATGATTTTAAGCCTTTGACTGGTGTAAAGCTAGTTTAGCATTTTAACTGGTATGATTTTAACCCTTTGACTGGTGTAAATGTAAATGTACATTCATACCAGTCAAAAGGTTAGGATAAGTGAAAACAATTCAAGAACGCACGTCATGGTTCATGTGGTACTATCTATCAATCGATGTTCTGAAGTTGAGAAAAATTACCTTTTACCAGTTTTGAATTAATTATTGCCTGATAAATTATTTAACTGCAATCTCTTCTATCTGATAATATTTTCATTTTGTTGCTTACCCTAAACGTTATTTAGAAATTCCTTACATGCACTTTTGTTGCAGACCACTAACCTACTGTTCTAGGGAAAAAAAATAACAGGATTTTGATGTACCCTACCCAAATACCGAAAGAGGTTGGGTCCCAAAACGGAATGTAATTCGGCAATCATAATTGGTGATGCTAGATGAATTGCTCATAAGTGTTACCTTCTTTCCCTAGTTGGTATTCGGATTGTCCAGTATGAGGAATGAGGATTCTTTTGGAGTAATCCTGATTACCTATTAATCGTTAGACCAATATTTATTTCTCATTTGTCTACCTGATGAAAAATTCATGACGTTGTCGTCTTATGTTGAAACATGTTCAGTTACATCCGAGGGGAATTCAGTAAAATCTGATAAATAAAATACTTTGTTATTAACATCTCCGTTGAGACAGTTGCGTAAAATTATTAACCGGTTTCGAAGGTAAAACGATACTTTTTCGTCTGTGTAATTGAGACAGTAGTCACAATAGCATATGCAAGAAAATGTCTGTATATGTTTGCCGTGGTGACCACTTTGTCTCAACCATCCTGACAAAGAGACCTTTTGCTTTTGAAACTCACTGACACATTTAATCAACTGTCTTATGCTGTTAATAAAGTATTTTATTTTTCAGATATTTTAAATAGCAGTTTGAACGACTTTTTAATAGAATTCAGTAAAAGTTAAATACAGAAATAAACGGTATTTTGAAACGTAAACGGTATTTTGAAACGTACATATCTTTACACAATAAATACACGAATAGCCAATATTTACAATAAATGCACAGTACAGCCAATATTTCTGCTGCGTCATTTTTTTTTATGGATCAAAATACTGTAAAGTAATCATTACATGTGTATGTTTAAATTAAATTTTTAACAGTGAATCCAATCAAGAGATGATTTTTTTTTATTACTGTACCAATGTTTACTAAACTATAGCGCGGAAGCGAATCAGTATTACGCAATTATATCTTAAAACTAGAAATAATAAATTAATTTTCAAAAATGTTGAATTACTGCCGACATGGCGACATTTCACAAGTTGGCGATATTGCGCAACATTTGAAAAGGATAACCGCCGTTAAACAAAAATATAACAGCATCAAGTGGTTTCTGAAGCTGAAGCAGAATTCCTTCTTTAGGATAAGACAACAACAAACAAAAGCATGTCATTTACGCTAGTAAATAAGAAACCTACAATTAACCTTTTGCTTACGGGTGGAACAGCTTCAATCCCAAACGAAGAACCTCTCAAAAAGAGAGGTATTTGATACACACTATCCCAAACAGTTCGATCCCCCTTTGCAGACATTCCAGTGATTCAATTGTACCACTTTTCACGTTTCAAATAAATTTAAAATTCTAGATATAGATTGATTTAAAATATGGATATACCTATTCCCTCTAGAATTATAGTTTATGTAAAGGGAATATAATGGGATGGGTTAGATATGAAACATCATATCCGATGTCGGTTACTAAACAAAATTCCACTATTAGCTATAGTTTTTTTAGTTTTAAAGTTAAATACCACTGTAGAGTCATACAGTTATTAATACTACTATTCATGAGTTATAGTTTTATGAACTTTTTATAAACTAAGGACTCCCGTCTCTGCTTCCCAACTGCTGGGAATTGTTCTATTCCTATAATAATTAGAGCACTATCTTGGTAATAACATGAATGTTCTGATCTTCCTGCAGTAGTTTTAAACTACACAGCTCTACAATGTTGACTTTTGGTATCCATATTTCCAATACTGAACTTCACTCTATTTATATAAGCTCTACACGATCTACCAGCAGCTCTAGGAGCGTTTTCGAATTTCATTTTTAGTGCGATAAGATTGTTTTCGATTTGGTGACATTTTATTATACGTAATGAGGGATCAAAACTGAACTGTATTAATAACCATATAAACATTTAATTCAGGATCATGAAAAATTAGTTCTCGTAATTACTTTATTTAATTACTTATAAAAGTCGGCAAAAATACATATAATTGTTAATTGTATTAATAATTACGTTTTATTCACAACTGTTCATGACAATCATAGATGTGAAACGTTATGTTTATAGAATCAGCAGTATGACATGCAATTGTTAATTGCGAAACATTCCTAACTAATCAACAATAGAACATACAACTGTTCAGTCTTCGGCTATCTTTGTGACGTTTCTGCCAGTAGCCAATCACAGAGAAATTGGAAGTCGACTCAACGCATTACATCTTTGCCCATACTGACAATGTGAAATTTTCCATTAATTAATATTCAACTACCTGAGGCTTAAGTCAACATTCTAAGCCTATCCTTCACATCTATTGGTTCATATTAGCCTATAAGATCTGTACATTTTTTCGTGTGTTCGCAATGCACGGGCAAAAAATAACAGGATTTTTTTTAATACAGATGGAAAACTCTTCAAATGTACATTAGAGCCAATGCGTGTTGAAAAATGTTCTTGATTAAGCAATTTTTTGCATTTGTTAATCCTACTTATAATAACATTAAAAATATGTAAGTGTTTTTATTTTAGATCTATCGATAATCCGCGGCCTATTTCAGTATGATAAAGTAATTTACACATGTAAAAAGGTTATCTTTCATATACTTTAATTATAGTACTAAGTTTGCCTAATGGACCCAAACAATTGCTTCTGCGTTTTGTAAATTACAGCTAATGGTTTTGAAATTTTAAACAGTTTTCTAGGCAGCACTAAATACAGTGAATTGACATTACTTAGAAGTAATGTATGCTAATTGAAACATTATGCTCCTTGAAGACTTGTTAAACAGGAGTTCTGACGTTAGCTTCCATTTTTTGCTCCATTTCGTTTTGTTGAAAGGGAAAGTTAGCTTAGTTTTAAATTTGGATCGGGTATTAGCAGTTTTAGAGGTTGTCATTTAAATCTTTTTCATGATTAAAATTCATTATGAGGCATTTGGTAGTTCATACAGTCATAGTACTATTTGCAATTCAAAGTTTCCGATACATATGTATGAAAATAAGAGAATACGAATCTTTTGTTGCTAAGTTGTTTAGTTTCTTTGTTAATATTTAGTGTTTCGTTTCAAATTAGAGTTGCATTTACTGGTACTTACATTCATACAAGTATTAATAAATCTTTTCTGAACTGGTTGTTTTCCTCTTTAACACGCCTGCCTTTATGTGGGAAAACAGTTGTATAATTAAGGGGAAAATCTTAACAACTGTAAAGGATACAGTAAATTCAATTTTGAAAAGTTTAAAAGTATAATGTTCATATATATTAAACCTGCGTATAGAGGACCTTTTTAAAGCTTGAAATTATAACTGCAACATAACCAGTTGGATAGGTTTCGTATTTATGATGCCCTCATTAAAATGAAATGACCTTTATTTACACTAGAGGCAAACAAATTTGCTATTTGTAATGCATTGTGCAATAATGTACTATACGTAGCAAGTTTTCGTTTCTGCAAATACTGTTGACGGCTTTTAGGCGGTACAAAACCAGTCTGCTAATGCTGGTAGCTACACTAGGACCATGATTTCAAAGCATTATTTTACTACACATGGAGTACTATAAAAATAAGTTAATCATAACGCTTGCCTATTTCACATAATAACCACTTATTTTCACAGATAATTTCCACTCATTTTCCAGTTATATAAAGAGGGTGATCCTTACACTGTTACAGATGAAAGAGAAAGCAACTAACATTATTTATTGCTGAAAGATGATGTTTATTTTACTCTTGGTAAACATTGATCATTAACTCCCGATGTGAAACGACTTAATACTTGTCAGAAAAGCTGCTAAAACATCAGTAATTATAGCTAACGAGCTCTGTTGACGACATTGTTCGCTATACACCCATAGTGATTAGTCCAGACAACTCTAACTATAATTTATTTCAGCTTCTCTGGACTTTACGTAAGGCTGACTAGACTCACCTACAATTTTTATCTCTGCTCAATTGTTCATATATAAGAAATTTTTAAAAATTGTGTTCATGTAGTCATTTAAATAATACTCTAATGTATGTTGTATAAATGTCATATAATCGACTTTGGAAATTAATGAAACAATTTTGTTATTAGTCATGTATTAGATATCTTGATAAACTCAATTAACCCCAATAGCCTCGCAATATAACCACTTGTTAGCACAAATAGTTATTACCTATGTTCTTGTATTAAAAACTTTAATTTCCGTTCTTACAGCTAAAATAAAAAGAAAGAACCAGTGTTTTTATTGCTAAATGATGTTTACTTTACTCAGTGATAATATTAGTCCTCGACACTAGGCATAAATAAACTGACCTAATTCCTATTAAAATCGCTGCTATAAAACAGTGTCTGATTACTGTATTCCGGTGACGACATCGTAAATTGTTGAATACGGCGATAGAATTGGTTCTACCAGTCATGTTCGTAACCATAATTTAATATGACTTTAGCCCAATATATGGCTGCATGAAATCTTTTAAACTTTTCACCCATACACAATTATTCGAAAAAAAAAATGAGATTTTCTTTTAATATTTTATCAGAAAATCACATGAATAATATTCAAACTACTATAATTTTATGTTGTATACCTGTCATAAAATCAATAATTTTGAAAGAAAAGAAAATCAAACAGTTCGCTATCAGTCACCACTATTGAAGATCTCAGAAAACTCCGTTTACTACGATAGTCTCACAGTGTAACCACTCATTAAGTACGAATAGTTACCACCCATTTTCTTAGCTGCAGACTTAAGAGGATGATCATTATCCTCTTACAGCCGAACAAAGAAACCACCAGCAGTTCTATCGTTAAAAGATAATGTTTATTTTGCTGAAGATGAGCATTAGCCCTCAACGCCATCCACGAAACAGTCGAATCTCTATCAGAAAATCGCTGTTAAAAAATGCATCGATAATTATTATGTCTGACGGGTTGGCTACTGGACGAGCGGGACCACCGTTGGTTAGCACGATAAGTTTCCGCTAAAAAAGATGCAGCGTACTGCATACCAATGAGACAAGAGTCCGTTGTCCCTCGTAATTAATGTCACTAAATATGAAACAACAATAACATATACGAGACATCGCCACACAATTGAGTGTGGTTGCCGTACGGGGTTATTGAAGAGCTCGAAACGCCTGGCAGCTATAGAGGTCTTTAATAGCATGTTAGCACTTAAGAGTAGAAAAAATAAATAAGAAGATGTTGCCTGGAATGGCCTCCATTTATTGAACCTTTAGTGTTATAATTGATTAAGTTTGGTTTTTCTCTAGACCTGAGTTTATCCGAAAAGTATTACCTGTTCTGTGGCATATATTGAGTAAATTAATATTTCGTATATTTGTTATTTCTCAAATCTTTATAAACTTCCAAAATCCAAGAACAGAGTGGAACGTTTAAATATGTTCACTGCGAATATTTTCATATGAAATAATTTTATCTCCTATGTTGTTGCAAACAACATAGGAGATAAAAGTATTTTAATTATCAAATGATTTAGTTTATCAAAGGAACCACCAACCTAACAGTTCAATCGAATTATTTTTAATTAGAATGATTTTTAGATCATGAGATGGTCATTTAAAATATTAATAAAATCAGCTTTTTCAATGGCAGTATAAAAAATATTAATATTTTTAATGGTTTTTTCATTATATCAATCTTATAAAGAATTGGTACTTCTGATAAGCATCCATAATATTTTAAAATACTTACACAGTAATCAGAGCAACTATTATGATTCTTTTGTTTAACAATTTAGATTATAATTATTATTCGCATTAACTGACACGACAGGAATTCTATTAACAAAGTCATATGCTTCATAGTAGTTAAATTTACTCTCAAGTTAAGAAATTCGTTCATGAAACATTCCTTTGACTTTTTCAACTGTAATCGAAGTTTCAGACATAGTCATACATAAAATTGAATAACATTGCTCAGTTTCAATGTAGTCACAGTTAAGTTGAATAAAGCAATAATTTAACAATAATTAAGATATTCAACTCATAACAAAGAATACTGTAATATTTTCAACTTCAATATAAATATATTTTTTTTAGAAGTCCAATTCGATGATATTAGTAATAAAAATTAACTGAAATTTATATCATTACTGCTAAATCATGCTCATCAGTTAAGTTGAATAAAGCAATAATTTAACAATAATTAAGATATTCAACTCATAACAAAGAATACTGTAATATTTTCAACTTCAACATAAATATATTTTTTTAGAAGTTCAATTCGATGATATTAGTAATAAAAATTAACTGAACTTTATATAATCACTGCTAAATCATGCAATCAATACAGGCAGCGGCCAAGATATTCCTGCATGTAAATTGTCAGTCTACTAAAAGAATCTAATGCCTTTTATATTTGATACGTTTCATTGCAGATAACAGATTCCATGCAGTGCACTCATTCTTCTTTAATTGTAATGTTAGGGACACGACAACAGCGACAACAACAACATATTCCATGAACTGGTTTCGTGTGTATGCGTCAGCATAGAATTGCCGATGCCTAATTTTTCATGATCCCGAACAGAAAGAAAACGCGTTATGCTCCATAGTATTACGATCTCTTATAGCAGAAGTCCACAGAATTTTATGAACGGTGAGAGCCCGAATATGAACATTTTTCTAGAGACCGCTAAATAAAAGAATTAGTTCATTTTTACGGTACCACTGTTGTGTTCATGGGATTTGTCGGTATTCATAGGATCTCTACCCTATGAAGACTGACAAATTCCATCTTACCACGCAGCTGGCTTCATATTTCTTAATGATCGAATTCAAGCAGAACGAGACTGTAACGGTCAAGCTCATGCTAACAGAATCCGCCTATGGGGATGTTCCTATAATTAAGATTGAGTAGTTTTGAGACGTCTTTCTTTTTAGTTCGGTTTGAGCAGTTTTGGCCCTGTTTCTTTTTTAACTTGATTTGAACTAAAAAAATATTTTCCTTTCCTTTTATATTTATTTTTTATGATCAAAGTTCTGCTTGTAGCTACGGAGGTCTAGCTAGAGACCTTCATAAATACATTCATGTTTAATTTCTAGAATTCTTATTCTGAAAATTATTAAACAGCAAATTATTAAAGGATCCCAATATCAATATATATATATATATATATATATATATATATATATATATATATATATATATATATATATATATATATATATATATATATATATATATATATATATATATATATATATATATATATATATATATACACACACACACACACACAGGGTGTCCCAAAAAGATTGAAACGAGCTTTAATTTTTTACCTGTTGGAGATAAGTGGGTAATGTAAATTGTAAAGATGTTGAAAATAAAGTAGGAAAAATAAGACTACGTTAATGAAATAGTCCTCCCATTAATTTTAAAAAAGTTACACTTTTTAAATTTTTATACGACTCCCTTAGACAAATTTGGTCAATCAGATTATTTTTATTTTTAATGCAACAAGATCATTAAAAAAAACTCGCATATATGTATCTTTAATATCAACTGAATTATGATAAAGGAAAAAATCTGACTTATGCCACTTTTCCCTATCATGTGAAAGGCTGTTTCATCAGTGAAAATAGGCATCATAAACAAATTGACGATGGAAATTGTTTAGATAAAAAAAGTACTTAAAAGTATTTAATTATTGAAAAAGTATTTAGTTATTAATTGAAAAGTACTTAGTTATTGATTGAAAAGTACTTAATAATATGTGATTGCATCGTGAGCCTACGCGGAATTCGCAAAAATATCTCCTATGTATTATCATCCAGTTTTATCTTTTTTGTGATAGGTCACAAATTTACATTTCTAGTTTTATATATGGTCCCCATTCACAATGTTCAATTTTCAATTAAATATAACTCGCTCAATTTTAAAGATACAGATATGCGGGTTTTTTTAATGATCTTGTTGCATTAAAAATTAAAATTTTCTGATTGACCAAATTTATCTAAGGGGGTCGTATATAAATTTAAAAAGTGTAACTTTTTGAAAATTAATGGAAGGACAATTTAATTAACGTAGTCTTATTTCCTATCTTACTTTAAACATTTTTGCAATTTACATTACTCACTTATCTCCAACAGGTAAATAATTAAAACGCGTTTCAATTCTTTTGGGACACTCTGTATATATATATATATATATATATATATATATATATATATATATATATATATATATATATATATATATATATATATATATATATATGAAAGTACACTTATTATTTTAAGAAATAGTATTGTGGCTTATATTTTTACACAAACTTTTAAGAAAGACAATTTTAATGCATTTCTCGTTGAATTCGTATTGTGTATCTTCGAATAACAGACAATGGAAAGTACTACATGTCTGAAAAGGAAAAATTCCATCCAAATACTTCCACTTTAATGTTTATCTATATCAACTATCTCATTTACTCATTTTGGAAGAAATTAAATATTACTTTACTATATACTTTCCTCAGTTATCAAAATCTTATATCTGACTTCCCTATTCTAAATATGTCGAATCCAACAATGTGTCAATTGTATTGGGACAAGCGACACTTTCTCTGCATAGCGTATAATGATCGGCGAAAAAACTGTGCTTTAACAATGGGTCTATCAATAGGTTTTTTTTTTATTTGATTATATAATTCATTGCAAGAGCCGTTGTATATAAAGCGCGCAAATGCCATGAAACGTGATATGAAAGAACAATTTATTTGTTCTATGTTAATGAGTTCTGTAATTTAAATCAAAAATTAAATGTAACTTTTCTTACGACCGCACCCATCGTTCAATTGTCGAAGAGTTGGTTGTGCAGATTAAGTTTAATTGTCGAAGAGTTGGTTGTTCAGATTAAGTTCAATTGTCGAAGAGTTGGTTGTTCAGATTAAGTTCAATTGTCGAAGAGTTGGTTGTTCAGATTAAGTTCAATTGTCGAAGAGTTGGTTGTTCAGATTAAGTTCAATTGTCGAAGAGTTGGTTGTTCAGATTAAGTTCAATTGTCGAAGAGTTGGTTGTTCAGATTAAGTTCAATTGTCGAAGAGTTGGTTGTTCAGATTAAGTTCAATTGTCAAAAAGTTGGTTGTTCAGATTAAGTTCAATTGTTTGAAGAGTTGGTTGTGCAGATTAAGTTTAATTGTCGAAGAGTTGGTTGTGCAGATTAAGTTCAATTGTCGAAGAGTTGGTTGTTGAGATTAAGTTCAATTGTCGAAGAGTTGGTTGTTCAGATTAAGTTCAATTGTCGAAGAGTTGGTTGTTCAGATTAAGTTCAATTTTCGAAGAGTTGGTTGTTCAGATTAAGTTAAATTGTCGAAGAGTTGGTTGTTCAGATTAAGTTCAATTGTCAAAAAGTTGGTTGTTCAGATTAAGTTCAATTGTTTGAAGAGTTGGTTGTGCAGATTAAGTTTAATTGTCGAATAGTTGGTTGTGCAGATTAAGTTCAATTGTCGAAGAGTTGGTTGTTGAGATTAAGTTCAATTGTCGAAGAGTTGGTTGTTCAGATTAAGTTCAATTGTCGAAGAGTTGGTTGTTCAGATTAAGTTCAATTTTCGAAGAGTTGGTTGTTCAGATTAAGTTCAATTGTCGAAGAGTTGGTTGTTCAGATTAAGTTCAATTGTCGAAGAGTTGGTTGTTCAGATTAAGTTCAATTGTCGAAGAGTTGGTTGTTCAGATTAAGTTTAATTGTCGAAGAGTTGGTTGTTCAGATTAAGTTCAATTGTCGAAGAGTTGGTTGTTCAGATTAAGTTCAATTGTCGAAGAGTTGGTTGTGCAGATTGAGTTCATTTTCAGAAATGGTACATTCTAATTGCAAATAAAATAAGCAAGTGAAAATAATAAATTTTTAATTACCTATAATCCAGTTACATTTTTTATAATCATATGGTTTCGTTTTTAAAACTCATGGTGAATGAATATGAAGCTGATCATTGCACCACTAGGTCACTGTGAGTCAGGCCAACAAATACACTATTTCAGTCCTGTCCTTCCGAGAGGTTGGTGGTAGGGGAAGGAGGGTACAGTCCCTGTGGATGCCTCCCCCACTGGGTTCCGGTCTAAATTGGGTGGCACTTCCCGGCCGTCCATACAGTTACCTTACACCTTTCTGGTAGGTCGGACGGTCTGGGTCTCAACAACAACAACTATTTCAGTCCTTCACTCGAATTGTATTGGAAAGTTGCGCGTGCTAAGTTGTCATGTCTTTCTTAGGATACTTTCGGAAATATGTCCATCTGCGTGTATGTATTTGTGTATGTATGTGTGTACACGAGATCTATGAATAGAAACAACTATTGTTTCAAAATTTTATCTTAAGATACATTATGGGAAAAATTAAGAATAGATAGTATTTTTACTCATTCTCATAAGAGAATGAATAATTAGAATTTTAATATTTTTATAGAATTATTTACTATTAAAAACAATTATAATGCTAGGAACAATGGTGGTAATATATAATGTATGGGGAATCGCAAATTTGAACTACGCTATGGTTACTAATTGTATTTCAACTTTTATCAACACATGTAACCCAAATGCCTCCACAGTCATCACCAAGGTATTGCCAACTCATAAAAAAACTTTTAAAAAGTTTCTACGAAATATTTAAAAAACTTCTTGGGAGCGAAATTAAAAGATTATATATATATATATATATATATTAATTCTGATAATGATTGTGATATAAGTAGAACTAAATATCATAGAATATGAATGTATGATAAATTCGAGTGAAGATTTACACTCCAAATGTTTTAGCTTACAAGGAACACTATGCCCATAAGATTTGATGGGCCCATTTTTTAAATTAAAAACAATATTTCCTCGATATTTCTCTTTTTGTAGTTGTAAAACAATTTTTTCTTTGTTCAAGGAAGCGATAACACTGACACATGGTGTACTTTTTGCGCAAACATGCAGTGTCTTTGCAAACGGCGAAATAACAGAAAGGGATACATTCGAAAAGTATGTCATTCGTCCAGCGTAAGGTAAATTACCGAAAAATAACTCGCTTGATAATATGGGTCATTATTGTAATTGTAGTACTTCGAAGAAAAATTGCCAGAGGCATATTTTATCGGCAACGTCATCAAACAGAATCATGTCTCTGGATAGGTGTTTGAGATGATTCTACTCAGAAAGGTCCGACATCGCCAAGATTGGTGCGTGCAATGGACGCAATTGAGAACCCAATAGCCTTGAGAAGAAAAAAATCTTGTTCTGAGATTGTAAACAGTTGTTTTTCTGCTTTGAAATTTTTATGGAAATATGAAGTTCAATGTTCTATGATTTTAGAAGAAACTTGTGCGATATTTCAGACACTAGGAGTTACGCTGTTGCTCGCTACTCTTGCCAACTCCGCGGAGTTTTTCACGCTTAAGAAATCAAATGAATTAACAGTTATGAATAATCATTGTTAATTCATTACGGAGGAGACAAATATCCCGTAACTCTTTTGGCATCTTAAATGACGGAATAATCAATAACTACAAAGGCTATTTACATTTGAAAGCTTCTTTCGATCTAGCGTTGTTGGTGTTGTGTTTTTTTGGAAGATTAAGAACAAAAAAGTTCTTGTAACGTGTTTGTAAGCTCTACAAGACCTGTCGCCTCAACTAATTTCAAATTTATTTACTAACATTGCTGTTTGAACTAGAATTAAATATTTATACTTTTAATGTTTTCAGTGCTTCAATAATTCAGTCCTCGGTTTGTGATGTTACTGTGAGCAACCAATCGCAGAAATTGGCTCAACTAATTAAATTTTTGCCCATACCGGCAATTCTAAATTTTATAAATTAATATTTTATTAACTAAAGCCTTAATCAAAATTTATATGCCCGTCTTGCATATCTATTGTTCATATTAGTTTATATGTCAAATTTTTTAACTGTACGTTTTACTGTCTATTCGTAACGCAGTCTCAAAAACTCACATTTTGTTTTAATATAGATAGATGCAGTTGAATTTGTTTCTCAACAGGTTGTATGTAAGCTGGACTGTATTTACAATACAAAGTATATATAACTACAAAGTATATATAAATCCGAAGTTCCCGGTTTCGATTCCTGGCTCCGCAAAAATTTTATTTTTCTTGGAATTTAATTGTATTTGGTTTCAATTAAATTATATTCCCGTTGCAATTAAGTAGCTACATTTGCTAACTGATTGGAAGTGAATATGTTGAAGACGCAGACCGTCCGACTCATTCAAAGGACATGAGCAACAATTTAGACGGCCGGGGAAGTGAATATGTTGTATTTTCCCCTTCGAATTTCTTTTAAAACTCATCATTGAATTATATAAATACTAGCAATACCCTCAGAAATAAGCTTTCATAGCTTTGTTTATATTGCTTCCACATACACACACACATGTATACACACTTTTCTTTTTTCTGACTCAGATCGCCAGACCTCCCTTAAGGTTTCACACCTAATACCTTTCTGTTTAAAAACGACTGTGATATCAATATGTTTGGCCATCCAGGAAGTTCTGCGGGTTTTTTTATGATAAATACTAACAAAGTAGTACAAAACTTAAGAAAATGTTATTGAATCACATAAGCACCATTTTGTTCTATGACTTGATTTTGTTTTGATTTTGTGGCAACAATTCATATAGAACAATTACTTTGTAGTCCCACCATACACAAAGCATTACTTTTTTGGGATGGAGCCCCCCCTCTCGATGTTACTTGGGGAGGTTTATTTGGCTTACCCCATGATTTTTTTCTTGTAACATTATTGTATAGTATCCACTTCTCATCTCCAGTAATGAGCCGTTTCAAAAAAGGAGCTTCTTCATTTCGTTTCAACAAAGAATCACATGCAGAAATTCGAGCAAGTATATTATGTTGTGTTAAAGTATGGGTTACCCCATCGAGTTGGGTTACCCATACATCGTAGCGGCTTACATATCCAATTTTCTTCAGATGATCATGAACTGTACTTTTCGGAATATTTAGTCTGTGTGATAGTTTTTGAACTGTGTGACGTGGATTTTCAGCGATAGCATCTTTTAATAGGTCCTCGTTTACAGAGGATGGTCGTCCAGAGCGGGCATCATCTTCGAGGCTGAAATTTCCGCGCTTGAATTTATCAAACCACCTTCGAACTGTGTAATCAGAAACAAAACTTTGTCCATATACAGCACAAATTTTACGAGCTGTCTGACTAGCATTTTTCCCGTTCTTAAAATAAAAGAGCATAATATGACGAAAATGAATTTTTTGGTTCTCCATTCTTAGCACTGCAATGAACACACAAGCAGAGCTAGAAAACACAAGCTAGAATTATGCAGTGAACGCAGAAAAGACCGAATTTACACATCTGCTTCAATCACGGTCTTGCTTCATCTGCTCCTTATCAGCGGTAGCAAAATAATAATAAGAAAGCGCGCTTCGGTTTAAAAAAACCGCAGAACTTTCCGGATGACCCAATATATAATCTAATATCATTATCTAACGCAAATGTTTTGAAAAGACTGAAGTGCACAATTATTTTTAAATAAATACGAATTGATCATTTTATTTTACTCTACACATCTTCATATTTTACTTCCCATGCACATGTCATCATTTCATTTTTTATTCACGTTATCTTCCATTTCTTATTTTCGATATGTACAACATCGTGCAGGCGCCCATATAAAGTCATATCTTGGAAAGAATCTCCTGACCTCTAAATATCAAATCCAGCACTCTACCAACTGCGCTACCTCTGTATTAAGTAGGGAACCTTGCAATTTCAACACAATGTTTTTTTCGTTCTCAGTCCATGAAAGACCACCTGTGTCATGTCACGTTCATTAACAGTCATCCAGGGCGTAACTGCAAAATCCAAGGACATGTAAGATTTTTGACCCAGTGTACCAGGAGCATCCTCAAATATGAAGAAGTAATGAACTCATTGCATGATGAGTGAAAGAATAAAATTGGAACAATGTAAAATCTGAATGGTATGTCTGCAGGCGGCGATTAGGAGTGTTACAATCAAGCTGGTTGGAAGTTCTTGGAAAAGCTCCAATGTCGCGATGAGTTGTCATGGAAAAATGAACAAAACAGCAAGAGTGTCAATTGTTGCCTAATGACCCTTTGTTTGCTGTAGAAGGATTAACCACAAGGTATGCAAATATACAATGCTTACTTTCAACTTCAGGTGTTTGGATTATATCGGATAGGCGAAACTAAACGGCCATAAGAGATTACACAAGGAAAAGAAAGTACTTAACGACAGTATGCAAAGAAAGGATAGGAAATGATTTTATGATGCTAGTTAGTGTAATGACAAACGCATTCACTATTTACTTTCCTTGCAGTACATGGTAATGTATAGGGAAAATATAGGAATCATGCCGAAAATCTCAACTCGAGTTTTCGACGGATCTACACGTTTTGGAACCTCTAGAATACGAAATAACTTTTTTTAGCGTGACATCTGTGTGTGTGTCTGTCAATGTATCCGCTCTAACTTGAAAACTAATGGACCAAATTTCATAAAATTTGGTAGGTAAGTCACTTCAGTATAACCCTGGTGCAGATAAATTTTTGGTACGATTCGGGATAAAAGAACCCACCTTTTCTTGCGAAATGGTAGCAAAAATTGTCTGTATTCACTCTAGCTGATAAAATAATAGATCAAATTTTACAAAATTTGGTAGATAAGTCACTTGTGGGTTACCCTGGTGCTAATTAGATTTTCGTATGATTCGGAAAAACAAAACCTGCCTTTTTTTGTGAAATGACCCGCAAAAATCGTCAAAATATAAAATAAAAAACTACGTATGTTCAAATATATGAATTAAATACTTGTTTTATACGTAATTTTAACGATCAAAAGAATAAGATCAACTCCATTACACTAGGACTAACCGTTCTCAAGATATTTTAGTTTTTTCGTATTTTTCGCTACACAACGTTAGAAAATAATCCCAGCTACCAAATGAGAACGAAAATTGAATTAAAAGTTCAAATTCAGTGTAATTTTAAATAATTATGGTTATTATTTTGTGCAAATAAACTCAATGTAATGAATTATTAAAGAAATAAAGAGAACTCAAACATGAGTCTGCAGGGAAAGTCATGTGCTGTCCTCATTAGATTTTTTAAGATGTCACAGTCAGTTTTTAATAAAATGTAGAATTTGAGGTGTAAATTCAAAGTCATATGATGAATATTTTCATATATTTTAGGTGAAGCGATTTCGAACATTTATTCGTCTATAGTGATACGACTTCTGCCCTGTGACAGAGCGTTGTATATAAGTAAAAAAGTACTCTATTGAATTATTACCATCCTTGGACTATGGTTTTGTAGTCACTGCAGTTCGTCAGTATGATGCAGGCATGGAGATGATCAGTGAGTATAAAACTCCTCGAAGAAAGGATTTTAGAATTTTTCCGGTAGAAGTATTGTAATATCGAATCCAGAAACGGTAGGGGGCATTTTTAGCCCCCCCCCTAATGTACCCAATTGTCAGTTGCTGTCTTTCTTGCTTATATGTAAAGCCCTGTTATAGGTAAGAAATCGTATCACTGTAATTCTGAGCCCTTAGAATTTTATTAGCGATGGACAGGACTAAAATACGTCTTCTAATGTTTCTGGATTTGATGTTATATTTCTACCAGAAAAATTCTAAAATTCTTGCTTAAAGAAATTTTCTGTAAACACAATCCGTGTTTGCAGCGCATTGTGTATCAGCAGTGACTGTAAAACCATGGACTATTGCTACTAATCAGTTGAGCACTATTTTACTAAGCCTATGTTTTAATTTTAAAATTTCAATTTTTAATTTTTGACTACCAAACAGAGCAAATATATATATATATTTTGAAATTCTTTTTATTTTATTCTTTTATTTTGACGGAAAAAACTTTTTAAGACGTGAACTTATTTCGGATACTTTTGGAGATGTCCGCCTGCGTGTGCGTATGTCTGTAAGGTGTGGACACGGTAATTCAAGTGCACGTGCTTCATGAAATTTTAATTTTATGTGTCTATGCATCGTTTAAAAAAAGAATAGAACTAGATAATTATTTTGTAATTATCATGATTAAAACACGAATTATGCTATACGTAAGATTTTCATAGTATTATTACCTATGGAGAAAGAGTATTATTCTCGGAACGTAGTGTATTCTATGCTGAAAAATGATAGTATAAACTACATAATGAATGCAAATGGTATTAAAATATGGTATATGAACTCAAATCACCGAATGAATTCATCGCATCAGAGTCACAAAACTAATTCCAACTTAATTTTCACAGAATTTTAAACGAACATTTTCAAATAAATAGAAATGCAAGTTATTTTTACTTTCACATACATCGTACGTAGTCTTCATACGTAGTCTCGAGAAAGTATTATAGTTTTCACAAAAATTTTCGATTTCGAGATTTGGTGATATATTTTATATGATATATTTTAAGACCTCCTTAAAACGTTTTGACTATTTTTAGAGTGATGTCCTGCTGTATGTGGTTGATTTTTTGTGTGCACGATAACAGCCACAAATATTAATGGATTGTTACGAAACTTTATATACGGCTTTGTTATAAAAAATCTAGAACTATAGATAGAATATTTTTTAAATTCAAGCGAAAACTTCGAAATTTTTTCGAAATTTAATATTTTTTTTAATGTGGCAGCATAGCAAAATTTGATATAATCAAGCATAAAGGATTTATTTATGGATCAGTGATCACGAGACTTAATAATTTCAATCAGATAATACAATCAAATGATACAATTTTTACTTTCCTTATATACATAATGTATAAGGAAAGTATTGTGACGGGGTCGAAATTTCGAATTCGAGTTTTCGACGGAAGAGCACGTTTCAAGCATCCCTGATCACGAATCAAACATTTTTGAAGTGGTGTGTGTGTGTGTGTGTGTCAGTGAGTCTGTGGAGACGATAACTGACGAACGAATGGACCGATTCGAACCAAATTTGGTACAAAAATCACAATCCGTAAACACTGGAAGCCTATTGTTTTTATACGCAATCGAATGTTCAGAACACACCTAAATTTTCGAACGAAATTTTGAAAAAATCGTCAAAAATTTAAAACCACTAATAAAGTTACGCAAATAGACATTTCTTATGTAATTTTTCATTAGAAAACTATTGACATAAATTTTAGAACGCTAACGTGAACCGTTCTCGAGATATTGTACATTTTTTAAAAAAATTATCAAAAAGTCATATAAAATAATAAGAAAAATATTTCCTATTGAGAAACATGTTTACTTTTCATATGTAATACCATGCGATAAATTGAGTGTAATCCTTCTCGTGGATCTAGCTCGTTCCATTCTTGAAAAAAGATACTTTGAATAATACTTTTGTATTTGAACGCCAATAGTCATTTATCTGCTTTAAGAAAAACTTATTTCTTAGTGCATAATGTTGGCGGAATGTCGCCAACTTGGCGACTTTTTTGAAATGTTGCCAAATTAACGAAAATCTCGCCGAATGGATAAAAATGACGCTAAATCAATGAAAATGACGACTAATTGTCGAAAATTCAATATCTTGGAAAGAATATTAGTATCTACTACAAGAAAATCCTATTTTTTACTGTAAAAGTAGTAAATTCATTACATTATATAAGGAAAGTCATGTGTTGCCCACATCAGATTTTTTTGATCGACGTCATTAGCTTCCTTTGGGGGTAAATTGTCAAGTATGGTATTAATCGAAATATTCTTTCAATCCCTTTAAAGTGACATACTAATAATGGGGTTACACGCTGTAGTTGTAATAATTTGGACCGACAATACCAATTTATTAAATTTTTTCTTGTAGCATTTGAAAAAAAAATAATAATAATAAGTCTTGTATGAGAAAGTCGAGTTGAGCTACACTTCAGTTAATTTCAATCCTGCTTTTGTTTATGATATAAATATAAACTAAAAAAATTTATGGATTACTATTGTGTGAGAAAGTGGAAAGGCACCTCAGGTAAAAAAAAAAAAAAAAAAGCTTTCACCGGCAAGTTATTCACACGACGAAAAATATTTCGATTATTTATTTTATTAACATTTAGCTATTGATATTTACCGGAGAGCTATTTGCGAACCCTGGCGATAAGGGCATGGTTTTAATATCTAGGAGATGAATTTTAATAAAATGGCGGAAGAAATAAAACATTTTGTGTGATGGTGCTTCAGTTTTTTCGTAAATGCTTAAAAATATATGTTTTTTTATTTCAGAATGTTAAGTGCACAAACCAAATTCTGTACCCACTTCTCTCATTTCGATTTTATACGTTGGGAATTTGTGTTTCAATTTGCGGTATACAGGGTGTCCCAAAAAGACTGAAACGCGCTTTAATTCTTTACCTATTGGAGATTGTGGGCAATGTAAATTTTGCAAAAATGTTGAAAGTAAGGTAGGAAATAAGACTACGTTAATGAAATAGTCCTGCCATTCATTTTCAAAAAGTTACACTTTTTTAAATTTTTATACGAACACCTTAGACAAATTGGGTCAATCAGAAAATTTTTATTTTTAATGCAACAAGATCATTGAAAAAAATGGCATATCTGTATCTTTAAAATTGAGCGAGTTATATTTAATTGAAAATTGAACATTGTGAATGGGGACTATATATCAAATTAGAAATCTAAATTTGAGGCCTATCACAAAAAGGATAAAACTGGATGATAATACATAGGAGACATTTTTGCGAATTTGCGTACGCTCACGATGCAATCACGAATTCTTAAGTACTTTTCAATAACTAAGTACTTTTTCAAGAATTAACTACTTATAAGTACTTTTTTTATTTAAACAATTTCCATCGTCAATTTGTTTATGATCTCTATTTTCACTGATGAAATAGCCTTTTACATGATACGGAAAAGTGGCATAAGTCAGATTTTTCCCTTTATCATAATTCAGTTGATTTTAAAGATACAGATATGCTGGGTTTTTTTTCAATGACCTTGTATTAAAAATAAAAATTTTCTGATTGACCAAATTTGTCTAATTTAAAAAATGTAAATTTTTGAAAATTAATGGGAGGACTATTTTATTAACGTAGTCTTATTTCCTACCTTACTTTCAACATTTTTGCAATTTATATTGCCCACTTATCTCCAACAGGTAAATAATTAAAGTGCGTTTGTTAATAGTGTATATAAGTATTATACCGCCAGTTATAGCAAAAAGAAAATGGTGAGTTTTACTAATATTGACATCATGAAATGTAAATTCGATAGTCAGAAAAAATTAATCTTTTGATAAAACTTCTGTGAAGATTCGGCTCATCGGCTGTCAAACAATTCTGTCACGTTTAAACATATTCGATTGATACGAATTAGGTGATTGTACATTCAGGTTTTCATTGGAAAGCTTAAAGTAAGTGTTATTAAATATTCATACTAGTAATATTTTGTGATCTTGCATGATAATTTGCACATAAATTATGCTGCAAATGTATGAGATTATTTCGTATACAGAATTATAGATAAGGCCTTTCAATTAGTTTGCTTCTGCATGAAGATGGTAGTTTAGAATGTCAACGGGAATCACGGAACCTGTCCATTATTTCTGATATGCAGTTTATTATTTTTGAAGCTCATGTTTTCAAATGTATCGGTATGATGACACGTGTAATTAGTGGCTATACATTCGCTAAATTATCATCTTCCACGTACATATACGTTCATATTACTTACTAATAATTATTTTATTTATTTGACGCAAAGAAAACACTGATCTGTTAAAAGAAACGCTATTATATAAATATCCGAGTTGCGATCTCTGTGTGAATGTAGGATAGAAAAAAATAGAATAATACGTATTCAGCATTGTATCGAATGTCTAGACTAGGAACCAACAACCGTTTACTATAAGGAGGCACTAGGCGAGCACTAAGCAATATTTTAACTAGTACTTTTAGGAAACACAAGCGCTACTTCTTTCAAGAAGCACTAACACTATGTTAAAATTTTAAAAGGGGGCACCAACCCAGTATTAAATTATTTCATAGAGTAACTAATGCAAATTAGTAGTCACATATATATTATTAGTCACGTTATTTTATGGCCACCTGATACATTAGTTAAACTTAATATTTAAATTTTATATCATTTCTTGTAATCGTTTAACACATTTAGCTTGAAATTCGGACAAATGATAGAATTTTGGAAATAAAGTCTGTTTACACTGAGGAATACTTCAACTTTACTCAGATATAGGTATTTAAGATTATCTACACTATTAAAATCTATAATCATCAATATTTTTAACTTTGATCAGCCAGTATCTAATTTATCTCTAGTAAATTATTTACCATAGTCTTTTAGAACTCTGCTCTAAACCAGAAAATCATAACTCTACTCTAAAGCAGCGAAGCAGAACTCTGCTGTACAGCAGCGAAGCAGAATTCTGCTGTACAGTAGCGAAGCAGAACTTTGCTCTAAAGGCCAAAGTTTATGTTTAGCAGCGGGCAACGCGCATTTGGAATCTATAAAATGTAATCGATCGTTGTCGATCTATGGTTTGTTACGCAATTTCTTAAGTTAACTTGGAATTTCTTAAAAAAATAAGTCTTTATTAAAACTAACTAATCATTTTTACAAAGAATTCATCGTGACGTTTAACTGTAGTGAATTAAAAATATGATCTCTAATTTAATTTACTCTCCTATATTTTTCCATTATTTTATTTCCATTCCTCTTATTTTTTTCAGCATAAAGCAAAAGACTGCAATGTATTTAATTCCTTATTTAGAACGTATAAGATAGTGTGTGTCAAACAATTATTTTCTATATTTTTATATATTTGCACTAAATGTTGATTTATTGGTATACATTCTATATTTTGATTCGAAACAATTTTTAGAGTCGCTTAATTTTTTTAAGTTCCTCCGGAAAAGGCATAACTTAATTTTTTACGTATATTAAGTTATGCATAAGCCCATCTTCTACTAATCTTCTCACTAAATAAAGCTACAAAGAGTTTAGCTTGTCTTTAAAATGGTGCTTTGATAATGCATTTTTTTATTATTTATTATTCTTAGTTATAACATAATTGAAAATAATTTTTTTTAGTAAGAAATTACGCGATGTTTATTTGTGTATAATGGACAATTTTAGGTTGATTGCTTTTTTTTACAACTATTGGAACGACATTACGTAAAATTGTATATTTGAAACTAAATCATTAAAAATGGCATCGTCTGTTTTTGAAACAAGTCGAGCAAAATGAAATTCAGTCTGTTTATACTTTCCAATAAAGGAAACCTAATGTTATTATATATGTATTTCATCAATAACTACCAGAACTGTATGTATAAGTTTAAGTTAAAATAAAAATTTCTTTTGTGAACATAGTAATTCATATTTTTAATACAAAGAAGGATTTGAAAATTGCTATCACTTCGTAATGTTGAAATGGTGGACGTTTGGTTTAAAATAGTAGAGAACTGTTATGTTTTCTTATTGACTGAAGCTGAGGCTACGCATTCGCTTTTAAAAACTATGGCAAGTTCAGTGCTAACAGACGGCAATCACCAAGAAATGGTCCACGGGGTGTACAGGGATGATCAACTGATTATTTCCTTGCTTTAAAATATAAAGGTCTCATTTTCAATTGAGTAATTGGAGATTGAAAATGGTATTTGAGGTTTGAACAAGTTTTTATAGACTACGTATATTGTCTATCTTAATTTTTATTTACTCCGCCATTTGATAGATGGATTTTATACAATGTGGGATAAGTGGATATATTATGAACTAGAAATGAAATTAACTATAGGCAGTTAGAGAATAACTTGTAGTGATTTGAAAGCCTATA
Organism: Amaurobius ferox; assembly: GCA_951213105.1. Lineage (NCBI taxonomy): Eukaryota > Metazoa > Arthropoda > Arachnida > Araneae > Amaurobiidae > Amaurobius > Amaurobius ferox. The sequence continues at coordinate 99,288,106 of OX578134.1, forward strand.
AACGAAACAAATGAGTCTGGAAAAATCGAAAAAAATTGTTGAACTTTACTGGAGATACACTATACATTGCTAGATACACTACTGCGGCGACTCTGCTTTTTATATAAACAAAAAGGGATTAACCTTTTGCTTACGGATGGGACAGCGTCCATCCCAAACGACCTTAAAAAGACAGTCTTTTGGGGAGGTTTTTCGTTTGGGATGGACGCTGTCTCACCCGTAAGTAAAAGGTTAACAAATTGACTGGTATGGGACAGTGTAAAATAATTTTAACAAATCGATGTTTGCAATTTAAATTTTTAGATTTAATTACTTTTCGCAATTCCTCATTGCTGCCATCTGATTTTCGTTAATTTCAAATGAAGAGTTTATAATTGAAATACATTAATCTGTAATGAACAACTACCGGTTTTTGATAGCTTTTGATTTAGAGAGCAGTTATGTTATGTAATCTTAGAATGTTTCGTGATAAATTGCGAGTTAACTACTACCTGTCATATTGGGGAACTCAGGCAATGGATCAACTTACTGGGGTGCTGTTTAGGTTGTGAGATGTTGCTTAAATCTTTCGGCTCAAGCTGGTATTTAATTTTGGATGTCCGTAAGATGACTACGGGATGTGAAAAGAAATATGTGATTACGTTTTGTTTTTAGAAATACTTTTATTTTATGTGTAGATTTAATTTTGTTAATACTGCGCTAAAAATAATGATGATATTGTTTCTATTTTTAACACTTTACAACATAGTTGAAAAGTGTTTATGACTTTGTTCATTCTGTCTGTCTGTCTGTCCGTTAGCACGATAACTGCCGCAAAAATGACTTTATCAAAATGAAATTTTAGTATGTTTTTCAGACGGTCTGTGGGACCTATGGGAATATAAATAAATAATATCACCCAATTAGTTTTTTATTGCACCCGTGTTGAAAAAATTAAATACATGGATACCCTATGGGATCTAATTTTTCAAACATTTTTTAAGCAAATTTAAAATTCACAAATTGCTTCGAAATTTTTAGGAAATATTCACATTATCCCATAAAATATATATAAAAAAATTTCAGTAAAATATGTTAAGTAGTTTTTTAATTAAAAACTATTTAATATAGGGAAAAAACAAATTCAATTAAATTCTGATTTTTGGAATATCCTGCAGAAAGAAAAAAGGAATTTATTATATAATAAATATTCCACGAGTTTAATCATTTTGTATATGAGAGAGGCTTCACATTTTAAAATAAATTTGGTAGATAAAAAATTTTCAAATTTTTTTTAAATTTTATATAACTCTTCATGATGTACTTATTTGATGGCATTTTTAATGCACTTTCCTACGTCCTAGAGAGTTAAAATTTGGTACACATCTTAAATTTGTCGAACATTTTATTCTACAAAAATTTGGTGGATCTTTAAATACAGATCATACATTTTTTTCGAAATGGCCTGCAAATAATCCCCGTTCACTTCTATAAATCATTGTTGTAATATTGTTAAAAATTCTGATGTGGGCAGCACATGTCTTTCTCTGCAGACTCATATTCACGTTCTCTTTATTTCTTCAATAATAATTTGAGTTTATCTGCACAAAATAACAGCCATAAGTATTTTAAATGACATTGAATTTGCACGTTAAACTTAAATTTGGTTCTCATTTGATAGCTGGACTTATTGTCAAAGGTGGCGTAGCGAAAATGCGAAAAAACTAGAATATCTCAAGAACGGCAAGTCCTAGAGTAATGGGGTTAGTCTTATTTTTTTTGTTGTAAAAAATCACGTATAAAATAGGAATTTAATTGATATAATTGAGCACACGTAGTCTTTTATTTTTATATTTAACGATTTTTGCGGGCCATTTCGCAAAAATAGCCCGTTTCTTTTTCCCGAATCGTACTAGAATAACCTACAAATGATTTATATACCAAATTTTGTTAAATTTGGTATATAAATCACTTGTAGGTTATTGAAATATTATACACCAAATTTTTAAAAATTTGTTCCATTAGTTTTTAGCTAGAGTGGATAAAGGCAATTTCTGCCGGCCATTTCGCAAAGAAGGCAGATTTTTTTATTACGAATCGTACTATAATCTAATGAACATCAGGATTTCTGACAAAAAACATACCTACCAAATTTTATGAAATTCGGTCCATTAGTTTTTCAGTTAGAGTGGATACAATATCCTCACAGACACACACACAGATACACCCTTACACACATAGACGTGTCCCTAAAATAGTGTTTTCGGGTTCTAGAAGTCCCAAAACGAGTAGGTCATTCAAAAATTCGAGTTCCGATCTTCGGCACGATTCCATTACTTTGAATACATACATACACACACACACACATATATTATCTGTGTATTATCGGAGTATCTAATTTCCGTGCCTATGCAATAACAATAGTTGTGATTTTAAATGATCCCAAAACTTTTATTATTTCTTCAACGAAGCCTAATTTTAACTTATGCAGAATGCAAATATCTCAAGCGATTGTAGGGTGAGTTACATAAGAATTGCTGAATTTTTTTCACACAAAATTATTTAGCTCTGGAGTCTGGAATACAAGTTATGTGAATGAAATATTCATTGATTTTGCATAGAGAATCAGATGATATATATTTCGATACAGTTTTAAATATTTAAGTATAATAAATTACTGTAGTACTGTGATAATGTAAAAGATATCACCACTGAATGTATCACATTTTAGAAATTTTTAAATGAAATTGCATTTCAGTTGGAAAGCGTTTCATAATCAATGCCTATACATGATTGATCTTTCTTGTTATTTTCTCACGCTATCTTTAGAGAAAGTACAGTTTCCCCGAAAATTTTCTTAACCGATATTTTGAACGATAAGCACATTTCAAGACAAAAAGAAAGTAAGATAATAAATATTTTTGACATAATTTTCTAAGTGCAATTATCTCAGCTAACGTGACAGAATCACACCGAATGATTTATCTAAGAATACGGAAATCTGTTCATAAACACAGAAATCTCTCTAAAGTGTCAGTGAATTTCATATAATTAGCTATTCGATTACTTTGACACTTCGGCCAAAGTGATTACGAAATAAACTCAGAAATATGTTTGAAATATCGGATATTGAATTTCATACAGAATTTTAGTTTACTGAGTTAACTCCAACGTAAAGCTTCTCTTATGACGCTTGTTTAATATCTATCTATATATCTATCTATCTATTTATATGTCTGTCTGCCTGTCTGTCTGTCAATGTGTATTCACCAGAATTTAAGGTACCATAATATTTCATAAAGCGTAAGTACTTTTAGATCAGCCACCCTTTTAATATATTTATTATCTTAAAGAAATGTTTCTGTAGACATGAAAGGAAACAATAAGAAATTAGCCATGTAGACAAAAAATGCGCACTCAGCTACCTTGCATAGTAAAAAAAAAGTCAGCTGCCTTTTGGGAAGAAAATTTTCCTGTTCAATAAATAATTTAACAAAATATTTTCTTCATTGATGCTTCCAAGTCATAGATTGAACTTAAAAAGAACAGCGGATCTCCAAAGTAATAGAATATCCGATTAATTTGGGGATGCGCTGTTCTTTTTATTCACAGAACCTCTTTGACCACGGTCTATACTCTATAGTGTAAGTGCATTTCGCAGCAGTGTAAATGTACATGTCCTACATAGGGTTCCAGTACTGGGGATTCGTATTAGGGTTTTAAGAATCTGAAAGCTAAAGAGTGTTAAGAGGTTTCTTAGGACAGAATGTTTTGTATTTCCTTAAGGAAAAGTAGTGACTTTTTCTAAATTTTCCTCTCCAGCATAGAAAATTCAAAGAAATGTTTTTACAGTACACCCTTTTGAATATAATTTTATATACTTCCTTAAATATAGTAGGGATAGGAAAATGAGGTGACTACAATTATTTCGAAGGCATTTATAGCCCTCTTTTTTAGACCAGAAGCAGTATATCTTCTTAACAACCCCCAAGAAGCCAATGGTTGATTTATTTTCAATGTCTGATTTATTTTCAATGCCTGATTTATTTTCAATGTCTGATTTATTTTCAATGCCTAATTTATATCCAATTCCTGATTTATTTTAGGAAGTATAAATAAGTTATATTCTCACAAGCAGCAGTTTTATTTATTGTGCTACCTTTTTGAACTACTTTGCTTAGTTTCCCCAAGCTATGCCTAACGCAAATTGAGAAACACTTTCTTAAGCAATTGTGTATTAATTATTTCTAGTGAGGTTTCTCAAATTCCTGAATTTCACCAGGTGTTACAACATCCACACCACGAATCTATCCCACGGCAAAAGTAGGAATAAAACTCATCCGCTAAGAAGATGAACAAAAGAAATCCAAACTATTTATCCATTTTCCCACCCCTTGCAGGCTAATTACCGTAAGTGTTACACGGCATATCAATTACGGTAGGCCATTGTCTTCAGAAAGGTGAGGCCATTGATAACCACCAAAAGGTTCTGCAATAAATACATCATAAAAATGAATATAACAAGTGTTTTTGATCGTGATACCTCGCCCTCGGCTACTATGCATAGATAACAAGATCTACAGATGTTATTAGGGACTATCGAGGCATACTTACTAGTCCCAGAATGTAGTTTTCTGTATTTGATCACGAGTGCTACAAAACAGAATACACATCTCTTTAAAGCATTTTGCAAATTAGGGCCATTAGAAGTAAGAATTGCTGTGAGAATGCGGTTTGTGTTCTTGGAAGGGTTTTCTAAATGTTATTTGGTTAGCTTATAGATTTGCTTTCATGAAACGAGGGATCTTATTTAAATCTTTTTTGTGTACTTTGTAGCTTTTTGTTCAACAATGTAAGATGTGGCCACATAAATAAAGGCAAAAATTCAGAATCACACGATGCCATTATTGAATTTTTCACATCTGTTTTTAGTTCCCTTGAAGCCCGGGGCGGAGTTTATCATCTCGCTTTAGGGAGGGTCACTAAATCTTCCAAAATATTTATTCAGCTCGAAATCCTCACCAGCTTTTATTCACTTATACTAAGTGAGAATATTTTGTTTATATTTAAAGAAACAATAAAATTCAAAATTGATAAATCAGTTTTCAAGGAACTTCGTCTTAGAAGGCCTTTAAGAAAACTCGGCTGGTCCTCTTACATAAAACTTAAAATTAAATTAGTAACTGAATTTGAATAGGGATATGGTTAAAAACCGTTTTTAATAGTGTTAAAATAATGTTGTCAAGGGCAGTGTCGTATTAAGATTTGTGGAGGGATTAAGATTACGAAGCATTACGGACTATATATTATTTTTTACACCCAATCCATATCTGGGACTCAGGAATCAGCAACTTCGCATGAGGACTATATGATAAGTGTAAGTACTCAATCCGCTGTTTCTCTTATTGTGGGTTCTGGGCTCGATTTCTATGATTTAATATTTTATATATTCACTGTAAAAATAAAAAAAAATTGTTTAATGATTTTATTCAAATTATGCAAATGCAAATAATAAATTAAAAGTATCAAAACGACAAAACTCATAATATTACATGATATCAATGTTATATCACTTTACACAAAATAAAATTCCACATCATGAAGTTAAAAATCTGATGTGGGCAACACATGACTTTCCTTATATAATGTAATGAATTTACTACTTTTACAGTAAAAAAATAGGTTTTTCTTATAGTAGATACTAATATTCTTTCCAAGATATTGAATTTTCGACAATTAGTCATCATTTTCATTAATTTAGCGTCATTTTTATCCATTTGGCGAGATTTTCGTTAATTTGGCAACATTTCAAAAAGTCGCCAAGTTGGCGACATTCCGTCAAATTCGTCGCCAAAATCTCGCCAAGCGTTATGGACGAAGAAATAAGTTGTTCTTACAGCAGATAAATGACTATTGGCGTTCAAATACAAAAGTATTACTCAAAGTATCTTTTTTCATGAATGGAACGAGATAGATACACGAGAATGATGTCACCCAATTTATCGCATGATATTACATATGAAAAGTGAACATGTTTCTCAATTGGAAATATTTTTTTTTTCATTTTATATGACTTTTTAATAATTTTTTTGAAAAATGTGCAATATCTAGAGAACGGTTCATGTTAGCGTTCTAAAATTTATGTCAATCGTTTTCTAATGAAAAATTACATAAGAAATGTCTATTTGCGTAACTTTATTAGTGGTTTCGATTTTTTGACGATTTTTTCTAAATTTTATTCGAAAATTTAGGGGGGTTCTGAACATTCGATTACGCATAAAAACAATAGGCTTCCAGTGTTTACGGATTGTGATTTTTGTACCAAATTTGGTTCGAATCGGTCCATTCGTTCGTCAGTTATCGTCTCCACAGACTCACTGACACACACACACACATACTTTCACACACACACACACACACACACACACACATACACACACACAGACATCACTTCAAAAATGTTTGATTCGTGATCAGGGATGCTTGAAACGTGCTCTCCCGTCGAAAACTCGATTTCGAATTTTCGACCCAGTCACAATACTTTCCTTATACATTATGTATATAAGGAAAGTAAAAATTAGATGATACGCCCGAAGAATATTACCGCTTGGGATCCTTGATCATGTAAATTCGCATCTGCTTGGAGTTAAAATTTTATATATTCTAAGGAAAACTTAAGTAACGTACTTAACCACGAATAAGATACTAATGCAGCATACAGCTGTTTCGAGGATACGCTTGATTCCCTTTGTCAGTGCAAGAGAACTAACAAACCAGAACTTAAATGGACAGTGGATGTTGAAATGAGCAAAAATCGACTGAAAATGTTTTTAATACATAACATTATTTTACAGATTTAACATTTGCTTACGGGTGGGACAGCGTTCATCCCAAAACGAAGAACCTCCCAGTGGGATAGGGTATGTTAAATACCTGCCTTTTTGGGAGGTTCTTCGTTTGGGATGGATGCTGTTCCACCCGTAAGCAAAATGTTGAATGCATTTTTTTTCGAAACGGAATGTTCAAAGGTTTTACATTTTTAAAATGCTCCATGTGTCTTAATTTTTGTCTGAGATGCATGAAATTTGGCAAGAAGACACCTTTCATACCTTTTAATGAAACTGGGTATGCATTTTATAATTGGACTTTATAAAGATAATTAAAAGTGAATAAGAACCTAATTAAATGATGAAAATAAAGTTATAATGCTGAAAAATATTTAAAAAAAATTAACTTTCTAAGGGATTTAAAAATGAATACTCAAATTTGCTCATAATGTGTTTTGGAGTGATCATAATGTAAAATTAATCAAAAATGTGAGCAAATGGCACGTAATGAGCATTTTCAAATTTTCGTTAAAAAATATTAAATTAAAAAAAAATACAAAATTATAACAAAATTGAAGAAAATTTAATGGTATTTTATATAGTAATGTTAAAAGGAATATTTATACAAATTTTCATGTTTCTTAGTCAATAAATAAATAAAAACAAATCTTAAAAAGGCGAAATAGGCTCAACTAAAAAAAAAAGACTGGTTTATATACCCAAAACTTATATTAAGAACCCATCTGAGAGAGTCTATCAGAAAGCACAATGAAGAACAGTAGAGGCAGTGAGAAACGAGAAGCAGCACACAAAATTGACGTGCGCCGAAACACAACAGAAATATCCCGACAAAACGAGTAAGTCCGAACAGAAACAAATGAAACCTAACAAGCGAGAAACAAGTTAAGACAACACATAAAATCTACACAGGTTAAAAAATCTGATGTGGGCAACACATGACTTTCCTTATATAATGTGATGAATTTACTACTTTTACAGTAAAAAAAATAGGTTTTTCTTATAGTAGATACTAATATTCTTTCCAAGATATTGAATTTTCGACAATTAGTCGTCATTTTTATCCATTTGGCGAGATTTTCGTTAATTTAGCAACATTTCAAAAAAGTCGCCAAATTGGCGACATTCCGCCAAAAGCGTCGCCAAAATCTCGCCAAGCGTTATGCACTACGAAATAAGTTATTCTTACAGCAGATAAATGACTATTGGCGTTCAAATACAAAAGTATTATTCAAAGTATCCTTTTTCATGAATGGAACGAGCTAGATCCACGAAAATGATATCATTCAATTTATCGCATGGTATTACATATGAAAAGTGAACATGTTCCTCAATAGGAAATATTTTTTTTTATTTTATATGACTTTTTGATAATTTTTTTGAAAAATGTACAATATCTCGAGAACGGTTCATGTTAGCGTTCTAAAGTTTATGTCAATCGTTTTCTAATGAAAAATTACATAAGAAATGTCTATTTGCGTAACTTTATTAGCGGTTTTGATTTTTTGACGATTTTTTTCAAAATTTCATTCGAAAATTTAGGGGTTCTGAACATTCGATTGCGTACAAAAACAATAGGCTTCCAGTGTTTACGGATTGTGATTTTTGTACCAAATTTGGCTCGAATCAGATCATTCGTTCGTCAGTTATCGTCTCCACAGACTCACTGACACACACACACACACACACACACACATATACTTTCACACACACACACACATACTTTCACACACACACATACTTTCACACACACACACACACACACACACAGACATCACTTCAAAAATGTTTGATTCGTGATCAGGGATGCTTGAAACGTGCTCTCGAATTCGAATTTTCGACCCCGTCACAGTACTTTCCTTATACATTATGTATATAAGGAAAGTAAAAATGGATTACAGGGCTCTCCGCTAGACCGAAGACTAAAAAGAAGTATGAGGGTTTTGTTCATGCGCCATACATATTCATGCCCCTTTCCATAAAAAAAATATTTCATGTTTCCTCTGATACAAAACTGTAAACTTCTTAGGAATTTATTTTGCTCAGAAATGCATTTTAAAATTTTCATGAATATTTGGGCGTTTAACATACCAGTAAACACTGGTGCACTTAAGAGTGCATAGTCAATATGTATATCGCTAATGTTTCGCCTACTGACATTCTTACACAGGATTATGTTTACTCCTTGTAATTTAAGAACTCAAGGTGAAACACCTCTGCTCTTAGGCGTTTGGTCGTTTCGCAAATATTTTCATATTTTTCCTGCACTGAGTAAAATGAAAATAATTGTTTTCAGGAGAATGGATTGCTGCTAAGACTATTGGAATTCTAATTTCAGCCATTATGGTCTTTTCTGTTATTTAATTTATGCATTATTATGTACAAATGAGATCTGTATCGGGCTGAGCTGAGAACCCGAGAACTTGGATTCGATTGGGTTTGGATATATAATTTATAAAAAAAAAAGACATTTCTGGGTAGACATTGATCTGGTTAAAATATATATGTATAAGGATAAATTTTGAATTCTGTAAAAATGTAGATAGATTTGGCCATTTCGATTTGATATTTTCGCATTATTGTAATAGTAATGTCAAATGCGATAATGGGAATTTATTATGGTAGTAATTGAAATTTATCCAAAGAGGTATTAACTAAATATTTGCATTGTGATTAGAAGAGTAAGTCTTTAATAACCCCCTTATATTTCTTTTGTTGCTCTTGCTGCATCTAAAAACTTGTTGAAAAACAAGCATTCATTTTTCAGTCTATATAAGAAAGCTTGAGTGACATTTTAAAATTATTTATGATTAAGCAATCTTAAATATTAATATTATATTCATTAGAATCAAATTACATTACAAAAAACTCATATCTTCACTCATTAACATGCTAATTAAAATTTTGGGCTGGTAGTCGCTGTTTTTATTGCTCTGGTGGTTATTTTAGTCAAATATAACTGTCTTTTTCTGGTTCCTAAAAAGTCTGTTTATTGTTGCGATCACTTGACTTTTTATTGTCTTGAACTCACTTGTAGCACTTTGGGCGGTCATTTCGTTCTTTTAACACTTGTCATCTTTAGATTTAAGTGTGCACAAAATAAATTAAATATTAAGTATTTGACATATTCTAAAATATTACCTCAATTTGCGTCATTACGCGTATTTCTATTAAACATTTGGACATTTTGATTGGTTATTTAGGGTACGTATTATAGTAAAATACTTCAAAATAAAAATTTACTTGGAGAATGTAAGCTGTATTAGTATAAATGTGATTAATAAAATTATCTCTATTTGAAATTATTGTTTTCTTAGAACTTTTCCAATGCTACATTTTGCTGAAGAACCATATTTAAAATCCTCTTGAAAAAGCTTTGATATATGGAAACGTTTAGTGAGATTCCATTTGTGAGTATAACATCTCACTCAACAAGTCTCGGGTCTGACACATATGTGGCAACACTGTTGACAGACCCATATGATTTCTGGATAGTACCAACCTTCAACGGACACGTGTCAAAATTTCATGACATTCTGACAATTTGTTTATAGGTTACAGTGGTTTTAGTGACCACAGTTTTATAATTTTCAAAACAATGGATAAAGAAGAATTTCGTGTGTTGATTAAACATTATTTTTTGATGGGGAAAAATACTGTTGAAGCCAAACAATGGCTTGATAAGCATTATGGAGACTCTGCACCAGGGAAATCAACTATTATTGACTGGTATGCTGAATTTAAACGCGGTCGTACAAACATCGATGATGCTGAACGCTCTGGGTGCCCCAAATCGGCAGTTGTTCCGGAAAACATAAAAAAAGTTCACAAAATAATTTTGAAAGACCGTAAAGTGAAGTTGTGTGAGATAGCTGATACCTTAAAGATATCGTAAGGTAGTGTGTTTACAATTTTACACGAAAATTTGAGCATGCGTAAATTGCTTTCGAAGTGGGTGCCGCGTTTGCTGACACCGGACCAAAAACAACAACGCGTCGACGATTCAGAGGGCTGTTTGGAACTGTTCAAGGGAGATAAGAAGGATTTCTTGCGTCGGTCCGACCACTCTGGCCCCCATTGACTACTGGCTTTTTGCAGACATCAAAAAGATGCTCCTGGGAAAGAAATTTGGCTCAAATGAAGAAGTGATTGCCGAAACTGAGGCCTATTTTGAGAGCAAAGCCAAATCGTTCTACATAAAAGGCATCGAAAAGTTAGAGGAGCGCTGGAATCAATGCATCACTCTTGAAGGAGAGTATGTTAATAAATAAAGTCGAATTTAAAAAAAAAATTGTTTTTCTTAGTTAGACCGGAGACTTATTGAGTGATGTAGTATATGTATGTCTGTTAGATGTGAACACAGATATGATTAAGTCGAGTGTGTTTTTACAATTCTAAGGTTTTTTCTTTACTAAACAACATTAATTATGCAAAACTTAGTTGCTAAATCTTTTAAACTGGTCATACTTTGGTATTCCTTAGAATAACCAAAACTAGAAATCTTTTAAAATACATAGAAACTATTTTATTGACTAATGCATTCAGCTGAGGAGTCCTTTTAGAGCATAAAAGTCACGCATCGGTTCAGTGTGGCCGTGACTTTATTACCAATTCGTTGAAGAATGATAAGCATCATCTCCTGTGCACTGTGAAACGTGATGCTTTGGAGGACACAGTTTCATACAAAATATTTTTCTTTTTGGAATGGTGAAGATCCAATTAGAAACACCGTGATATCTTAACTAGTTCATATATATGTTACAGAAGCTGAGATTAAAGTGTTTCTAACGATTTTAAAGTTTATTCATTAGACTGCTGATAAGTGAGTTTGGAATTTATGAGAGAATTTAGGAAGTACATTTATTTTATGGCATGTTTGATTATTTTTTACTTTGCTATGGCTTTAATTTTATAAACTATTATATCTATTTTATATTTTAAATCACCTTTTGTGGAGAAGATTCAATAAGAAATGTCGTGATATTTTAGCTAGTTCAAATGTATGATACAGAAGCTGAAATTAAAGTGTTTTTAACGATTTTAAAGTTTATTTATTGGACGGCTGGTGGGGGATTTATAAGAAAGTTTATGCATATTTTACGGCATATTTGATTGCTATTTTCACTTTGCTATTGCTTTGATTTTGTAAATTATATTATCTCTTCTATATTTTAAATTATCTTTTGTGAAAAAGATCTAATGAAAAACGACGTGATTTCCTAACTTGTTAAAATATATGACACAGAAACTGAGATTAAAGTGTTTTTAACGATTTTAAAGTTTTAATAAAATTAACTTAGTTTTTTATTTTAGACTTCTAATAAGGAGAGGTTGGAATTTATAAAAAAGTTTGTAAAATTTTTACAGATATTTATTTGTTATTTTCATTTTGATAAAGCTTTAATTTTATAACGTATTTTATCAAGTTTTGTCTTGACAAAAGTTAAACATGCGATCTTGTAGTCTTTAAATAAATTAATTATTACCTGAGCTAGTAGGTTTGAGGGAGATTATCGCATTAAACTCCTAATTTTTGGATCAAAACCTGAGTTCGACATCACCAAATTTACATTTCTTCTTTTTCGTATTGCTCTTTTATATAATGCTAGTGAATAAGACTACCAAAAACAGGGAGATTAATTCCTTTAAAATATTAATTTGCAACATCTTTTAATAATTTTTATTTGTGTAACACTGTATGGAGTATTGCGTTGAAAATAGTCGTCTAGAAAATTGACTCAATTTGGTTCTGTACCCTGTCGATACTATAAGTGTGCAAATTATAAGTGTGCAAAGTATACTATAAGTGTGCAAAGTATACTATAAGTGTGCAAAGTATACTATAAGTGTGCAAAGTATACTATAAGTGTGCAAAGTATACTATAAGTGTGCAAAGTATACTATAAGTGTGCAAAGTCGATACTATAAGTGGCATCAGGGGGATTTTGAGGTTCATGAAAAGTGTGTTCAGACCATTACATTTTGTTTACCCCGGGTGATAAATCACAAATCCAACTCTGTTAAGTTTTGCTCCGTGGTTGATATTAAGGTTTGCAAAAGATGCAGCCTTTTACTTCACAGAGGAACCTATGGAGGATCTGGGAAAACTTTCCAAAGAACCTCATTTCGAAAAACTCGAAAATTGATCTCCATTACGGTCTGTCTCGTGATCGATACTCTAAATGCAAAGATTATACCTTCTAGGGCACTAGAGGCTTCTGGAGAGTCTTGAAAGGCTTTCAGAAAACCATTTATTTTCTCTACCCTTCTGAAAGAGAAAAATCGAAAATCATGTTTCTCCAGGCTTTGCCTTATATTCGATACTATGAGTGCTCAAAGATTTAGCCGTCTGTGTCACAGAGGGGAGGTTTTATGCAGGGTCTGGAAAACAGAAACACGTCAGACAATTATAGATTTATTATTCGGTATGTAAGGAAATAAAACGTTTAGGTTCCACTATGCAGTATTAATAAAGACTGGATTAGTATCTGCGTCCTCATCCATAGAAAAGTCACAGAGTTTGCAGATAAGGGTCATTCTCAAAGCGCGAAATCGTGCAGCTAATATAACGACTAGCAATTGTGGACCAGTTTCGAAATTTGAAAATGGTGTGACTGTTTTCTTCTCTCCTCATAGATTCTCAAAATTGCGGTACACAACCAGTTTTTTCTGCCAGTGCTATTATTTAATATTCCAAGTTAAAAAGAGCTAAATTGCCTGATATCATTCCACTTGTGATGACTGTTGGTAGTGAGGAACGAAATTAGAGAAAATCAATTTAGCATCTGAGTTGTGAAAGAATACTGCGCTGATTGTCCATATAATTCAAATTATGACTTTTAGAATTAGTATTCATCTATCTAATAGGCATCACTCAACTACGTGTAAATGAATAAAGAAGAGACTCATTGGCTCATTTATATTTCATTACTTCTAAAATGTGATGTGCATATGCACTAATAGATATATATTTTTGGTAATTGTGGAGGTTTTTGTAAGATTCTGACTCAGGACTAAATGACATCTTGTATCTAGTACAATTAAGAACTATTTAACAGGATCTAGGTGCATTAAAATGTATAAATAACTGATTGAAAATGGGATAAATTTACATGAAGAGCAATTGTAACGAAGTTCGACTGTAATTTTGTCTGAAATTTTATTGTTATTGTCCTGATATAAAACTTCTAATGTCTTTTCAGGGATTTTTTTAAATAAATAATTACATGATTTTTTTGTTATTTAGCGCACTGTAAAAAGTACAAGTAATTTGCAAAATATTTGTAAAACTATCTATTCGAATATATTACAAGGTTCTTAAAGCAATATGAATCAGTCGAATGTTATTCAATCAATATGAATCAAATATTTAGTTCTCTTGCCTTTTCAATCTATTAGCTACTTAAAGAACGATTTAATAACCATAGTTGCTATGCTCAAATTTTACAATATAGTTAAATTTTCATTAAACATCTACATTATTTTCATTAATTACATGCATGGATATATATCTGTAAAACTATCATTTAGAATTATTATAATCGACTTTGATTGATTTGTAGGCAGACATAAGTTTATTGATTTACTACATTTTCAGAATTATTTAAAGCATTAATCAAAAATGTTTTCGAAGCGATACAAGATTCCTATAGAATTTTGCTGATTCATACTATATACAGCTCTATTTCTCTGAAGGTATAATACTCACATGGGCGAATTAATTTGGGTCTGTCAATGACTTCTGCTCTATCACACGGTAATACAAATATGAGCAAGAAGCTCTTTTGGTTATTTCTTTATAAAATTCATTGCCCAGTTTAACGATTCCTAAGCTCTTCAAAATGGTTTAATCTATGCGATTGCCGATCTGCATAAAGCTTCTTAAATTGTCTTTACACCCTCTTCCACACACTAGCCGCCTCTCAAAGTGAATTTCAGGTTTGTATCTTCTTTGAAAGTAAAATTTATATTCACACTTCTTTTGAAAAGGAACTTCATTTGTTCACACTCCCCCTCGCCTCTAAGTCCTCTGGACGAGTCGGACGGTCTGGGTCTTCAACACTCCCCCTCGCCGGCCACACATATTGCTACCGTAAACCCTAGGGTTGGTCGTGTGGTCTGGGTCTTCAACACTCCCCTCTTCCCAAAATCCATCAATGAACTGAGCATAAATTTACTTAAAGGCTCTTTATACATTCTTTATCGCTTTTCCCTTGGAATTTAATGTTTAAGAAAACCTACTTTAGAGCAAGGTTTATTGATAATATTTCTAATGAATTTTTTTTAGATATTTTGATTAGATTACTAAAACGCACAAACTGCTTTAAAGAAATGGCTGTAGAATTATTTTTCTGGTGATAGTTTCCGCCGGAATGATGCTATAGAACCTTTCTTTTAAGAAGTTTTATGTTGGTTATTTCTTCTCCTTTGCTGATGAATGGTCAAGAGCGTAAAGCCGTTACAAGAATTTTGAAAAGATGGTCAGTAAGCACGTTCTTACTTCGAGTTCAAGGTCTGTTCATCCAACATCCTTTATGCGAGCATCTGCGCATAACTATAAAACGTCCGTCAAATCGATATAAAAATGATATAGCATCATTCCAACCGAAACGACATATTTCTTTTACCTAAACGAACTTTTTTTTCTTTCTTTAGAAAGATGGGTCAATGTTTCGCCACTTTTTCTTTAAAATACGCTTATAAGCAGTGCACAAATAAAATAAAAGCAGGCAATAAGGTCAGGAACATATGCCTTGTTCCACGGAAATAAACATGACTGCTCGGTGGAGCGCGGAAGACAGAAAGCGTGAAAGTTTTTAAGCGAAAGGATATTTTATCAACTTTCGCATGTCAAGTCAAAGTTTTATGGCATTGATTTTATGTATACTAATAACCTTCTGCATGATATGTCGTGTAAGCCAATATAGATAAAGAAAACGTTCAGTAATAGCTTAATTTCGCCTAGATTATTCACCTAGATTATTCAGGTAGCAATTCAATATTAGCCCAATATTGATTTATTATTGGCTCTAATATTGGACCCTTATAAAAAGTGGACATTTTGACGGATTTGGCGCAATATTGGCTCATAATATTGGGACAATATTGGTGAAATATCACGCCAATATTATTTCCAATGTAATGCCAAGATATATAATATTAAACGCTATTTGGGTTGTTTTAATGTGGTAGATTACATAGATTAACTAACTCCTAGATTATTAGTTATTTGTAGTTTATTAGTTGCTTGAAGTATCGGTATATAGCTACTGTAAACAGATACAATTTTATTACTTTAACTCATAGCATACAAACCATTTAGTATGTTCTCGTGTGTTGCTGTTATAACGTTGCGATTAAATGTGAAGTGGTGGATATTTTTTCAAGCAAGAACCAAATTTCATTATACGAGTACTTCCAAGTAAAGGATGTCCTATAATGAAATTCTTACGAAAGAATTCGATTAGTCAAATTTAATGTCCGATTGAAATAAGATGGCTAAAAATATACGTGATTTCGTCATTGTTGGAGATTTTCATAATTAAGTAGTTTTAATATCTTGAATTTATACAACTGATCGAGTGGTAAGTAAATCTCTAGACTCGTGGAATTTAGTGAGATCTTTAATTTCGACCGGTAATGAATATGTTTTATACTCAGTAGGAAAAACTTGGTAGCATTAGTGCATTTTGTCTTCCTATATTTAGAAAATATATTTTAGCATTTATACAAATAGTCTTCCACTGAATCATATATCGTTGATTTTGAGACCTTGCTGTGCATTCTAATTTTTATCCTCAGAATAGTTTCCAGTCCAAAATCTTTAATGTAGACATTTTAAATGTAAATTAAAATATTAAAAAAATCTGATGTGGGCAACCCATGACTTTTCTTATATAATGCAATGAATTAACTCCTTTTACAGTAAAAAAATAATGTATAAGATCCATGGTACTGTGCTTTTAACGTTGAATTGTACTTTTGGCGATTTTCCGGGTGACAACATGTAATACTATTTCAAAATACCCAATTAACTTATTTCACATAACACTCAAATAACAATTATCAATATTGATAGCATCCTCAATAAGCGATATAGTATATATATTAAAATATTATAATAATTAATTCATCAATTAGGCATAATTTCATTAATTTAGCGTCATTTTTGCAATTTTGACGACATTTTCGTCAATCTGGGGTGAAATATCGCCAAGTTGGCAATACTTTGCTAGATTATTCGCCAAGTTTGCCAAATATATCAAGCGTTACAGACGAAAGGAGAGAAGAGCATTTCTTATATACTAGAATGTATGCTCGTCATATGACGGAAATCAGAGTTTGTAAAACATTGGTTCTCAGTTGGCGTCATTTTTAACAATTTGGTGATATTTCTGTCACTTCCGCAACATTTAAAAAAGTCGTCAAGTTGGCGACGTTCCGCTACATTTTTCGCCAAGCGTTACAGACGAACGGAAGGAGAAATGAGTTATTCTTATAGTCTACTCTTATGTTTTTTTCCAAGATATTGAACTTTCATCAATTAGTCGTCATTTCATTGATTCAAAGTCAGTTTCACCAATTTGGTAAATTTTTATCATTTGGGTGACATTTTCGTCAATTTGGCAACATTTAAAAAGTCGCCAATTTGGAGATATTTCGAAAAATTTGTCAGCAAAATTTTATCCAAACGTTACGGACAGAAAGGTAGGTTATTCTTATAGTGCTCGTAGATTCTTATATTCTTTCCGAGATATTGAATTTTCGTCAATTAGTAGTCATTGTCATGAATTTACTACTTTCACAGTAAAAAAAATAGGTTTTTCTTATAGTAGATACTTATATTCTTTCCAAGATATTGAATTTTCGACAATTAGTCGTCATTTTCATTGATTTAGCGTCATTTTAATCCATTTGGCGAGATTTTCGTTAATTTGACAACATTTCAAAAAGTCGCCAAGTTGGCGACATTCCGCCAAATTCGTCGTCAAAATCTCGCCAAGCTTTACTGACGAAGAAATAAGTTATTCTTATAGCAGATAAATGACTATTGGCGTTCAAATACAAAAGTATTACCCGAAGTACCTTTTCTCTTGAATGTATCGAGCTAGATCCACACGAATGATGTTACCAAATTTATAGCATGATATTGCATATGAAGAGCGAACATATTTCACGATAGTTAATATATATTTCTTATTTTATGTAATTTTTTGATATATTTATTTGAAAAATAGAAATATCTCGGAAACGGTTTACACTAGTGTTTTAAAGCTTGTGTCAATTATTTTCTAATGAAATATTACATAAGAAATGACTATTTGCGTAACTTTATTAAAGGTTTTGATTTTCTTATGATTTTTTCAAAATTTCACTCAAAAATTTAGTAGGGTTTCGAACATTCGATTGCGTTTAAAAACAATATGCTTCCAGTATTCCTAGATTGTTATTTTTGTACCGAATTTCGTTCGAATCGCTCCATTCATTCGTCAGATATCGTCTCCATAGTTTCACTGACACACACACACACACACACACGCACACATACACACACACACACACACACACACACACACACACACACACAGACATTATCTGAAAAACGTTTGATTCATGTTCAGGGATACTTGAAACGTGCTTTCCCGTCGAAAACTCGAATTCGAATTTCCGACCCCGTCACAATACTTTTCTTATACATTATACTATGTATATCAGGAAAGTAATACGCCATATATCTCATTAAAATCCTGTTAATGAAACAGAATGATGAGTAGGAATGTAGTTTGTCATACACAATCAACCCAATTTTGCATTATTTGTATTTCTAATCACATTTCTACATAACGGGTTACAACATTATAGATAGGAATGTAAAAATTCGCTCAAACGGCTGTTGGAATTAATCTGCGAAAATAAATACTTCATTAGAAACAAGAACATGCAATATTTAGTGAAAGTAACTGACGGGGTTGCATGAGGCAATAAACAGTATCTTTCGTCCGAAAAATATATAAAGCACCAGCACCAATAAAGGCAAAAGCACGTCTGTACGTTTACCTTTGTTCATGCTGATGTTCTGTCATTTTATCCTGACGATTGAGGCTATTCTTTGCAACCGAAACCAATTATTACTATTAATTAATCGTGTATGCTGGTATTTCTATTAGTTTTACATGCTGTGACTACTAACTTTGTGAATATGAATGTGCTTTGTCATGCACCAGCAACTAAATTATGATTTATTTGCATTAATATTACTATCCTACATTTTGTTCAGGTTTTTGAAAGTATAATACCTCATGTTTTCATCAAATAGGTAAATACCACTTGCATCGAAAAAAAAAATTATACTCTTCACTGCTTATAGTGTTTTATTTACAGAATATCAGATCAACTATTCATTAATGATGGCATTCAAAAACGTTCCAGAGGAGTAAAGAATATTGCTTACTTTAAAGTTCAACTTCCATGTTTTAAAGAACACTTTTCTGTAATATTGGCTAAAAAAACAAAGATCTTTATATTTATAATATAACATTCAATCCGGACTCAATATTTGCTGCATATTTTAAAATGCAATAATTGAAACTTAGTGGTAGATTTATAACATTTATATTATCTTATCCACGGAAATCTAACAGTTATAATGTTTTGGAAATAAAAGTCCATTATAGTTGTGCTACATAAAGCTTCATCGTCCTTGTATAGCAATGTTGATGGAATGTTGAAATGTGTTTTATTAGTACTCTTTTAAAAAGGGATTAAAAGAGGAACACATATTGTAAAATATTCTGATGTGGCCAACACGTAACTTTCCTATATAATGCAATGAATTTACTGCTTTTACAGTAAAAAAAAAAGTTTATTCTTATAGTAGATACACTTATATTCTTTCCAAGATACTGAATTTTCATCAATTAGTCGTCATTTTCATTGATTTAGCGTCATTTTTATCCATTTGGCGAGATTTTCATTAAGTTGGCAACATTTAAAAAAGTCGCCAATTTGGCAACATTCCTCCAAATTCGTCGCCAAATCTCGCCAACCGCTATGGACGGATACGCTGTAAGAATAACTTACAGCATATAAATGACTATTGGGGTTCAAATACAAACGTATTACTTAAAGTATCTTCTCCAATGAATGGAACGAGCTAGATCCTCAAGAATGATGTCACCAAATTTATCGCATGATATTACATATGAAAAATGAAAATGTTTTTCAGCAATTAATATTTTTTTTTAATTTATGTGATTTTTTTTTATAAATTTATTTGAAAATGTGCAATATCTCGAGAACGGTTCGTACTAGCGTTCTAAAGTTTTTGTCAATCGTTTTCTAATGAAAAATTGCATAGGAAATGTTTACTTGTGTAACTTTATTAAATGTTTTAATTTTTTGATGATTTTTTCAAAATTTCATTTCAAAATTTAGATGGGTTCTGAACATTTGATTGTGTTTAAAAACAATAAACTTCCAGTATTCACAGATTGTAATTTTTGTACCAAATTTCGTTCGAATCGCTCTATTTGTTTGTCAGTTATCGTCTCCACAGACTCACTGACACACACACAGACACACACACACACACACACACACACACACACACAGACATCACCTCAAAAACGTTTGATTCGTGATCAGGGATGCTTGAAACGTACTCGATGAAACGTACTCGAACGATCAGGGATGCTCGAAAATCGAATTCGAATTTTCGATCCTGTTACAATAGTTTCCTTATGCATTATGCTATGTATATAAGGAAAATAATAAAAAAACAGTGTTAGAAAAAAAGAATTAAAAAAGCCACGTTCAAAGTTGCTATACAGTGAATTAGAAAAGTTGTAGAACATTTAAAATTAAGGCCTGAATTATATACTCAATATTTGTAAACTCACCAAATATGTGTCGCTTTTCACCTGAAGATTACTAGTGAGACAGTCATTAAGACAAGCTACCTGGGTGGGCCTGAAAAATCTTTGTAGACATAGTGAACTACTTTTTTTCATATTCTGCCTATGTAGGCGTATCTACAGAAGGGTTCTATAATGTTTTTCATGCGGATGGTGTGTTAACTCCGCACCCAGTGTTAAACACCTCTGCGTGGGATTTCAAAAGGAAATACTAAGGTTCTAAAAACACGACGAAGGTAAACATGTGGGCTAGGTTCGCAAGGTCGTATTCAAAGTAGATCATCAACTTTGACGTATTGGTTACTGTGCATTTGATACTGTAGTCTTTGGGCGAATCAAAAAAGCTGAATTTTCGCATTAAAATATATAAGAGAAAGGCTCCATTCCACTGATTCTTACATTGATATTGCATATAGTTTATACCAATTGATGCTATACTGAATCAAAAAGTATATAATTGAATTATTCCGTTTCCACGATTGCAAAATATTCACGTATAACGTTTCAAAAGCGTTATGCGATCTACATGGAATGTTTTGCAAATCATTTTTCAAGTTGCTGATTAATTTGTTACCTCAATTAGTTTCTTTCTGTCGTTTTCGGAGCCTCTTGACTCTGTATTTTCTTGCTGCCTCTCATTTTATTCCTCTTTTGACACACTAGGAATGCTACCACTGTTGTGTTTAACATTTACGCTAGCCCATTTAGCGTAAAGTCCAGCTTGTTGCCCTGAAAAAGAAATTTTAATCGCTGCTTTAGACAAGGCTTACTGGAGTATAGTGAAGCCTTTATCGACTATTTGCTCAGTTTTGTCTCTATTACGTGTACTCCCATTATTTGTACATTGACAAATGATTTTCATAGCAGCAAAATTCGTTTTTAATATCAACTTAGAATACAATTTTTATTGAAGTATGAAAAATTAGAAACGAAATTTTTAATTTTCGTTATGGGAATTACTTGATGTGAACACAAACCTGTTTAATACCTGTACAACAAAATTTTAGTTCTTAATTATTAATAACGTTTAATAAATGGACTATATGACTTATCGGAGTACAATTTTTTTACATCTTAACTGTTAAGTTAGATTTGCCCCAAGTATAAACAACTTTTCCTTTGGACTTCAATTCTTTTATTTTTTTATTTATATTCATTAGACTAAGTGTTATCGTACTAAATATTCATGGAATGGTTAGTTATTTGAAATTTCTTCAACTTTGTAATTTTAAGTAATTCCTATTTCCTTTCCTATTTGAACATTTTATCTTAGCATAGTGCATATTATACAGGGTGTTTAAAAAATATTGCACGGGGATTATCTCTTGAACAATTGGTTACAGGCTCATGGTTCAAATTTAAGAAATGCTTCAAATGAGATAGACTTTCAAAATATGACAGTTTGGGTAACGCAACAGGTTTTAGAATTTAATTTTTTATACAAGCCTTCTACGAAAGAAATTCCAATTAAAAAATTATTCCTTATTTATTTAAAGATCTATTAAAAAGAAAACGGTATTCTAATATGTAAAACTGGCCATCAGGGAATGATTAAAATTATAGGACAAATATTATGAGTGTGGTACAAAAATCGAATTTGATTAGATAAAATTTGCTTCGAAAGTTTACACACATACCTATCTTTAGCGAAAGTTTTATGCAGTCCCCAATTAACTGCTGATATCTCAGATAATTTTGATTGTATGACAATGGAAGTTTTTTTTTAACTTAATGTACTGCGGATTAAATTTTTTTAAGGGGAGGAGGGGGGGGGGTGATTCGTATAAAATGTTATATTCACACACTTTTACTAAAAGGTGTCACATGATATACATTTGTTTGCGATAGTAGTCTACCTTAATCAGAGCATTTATTAAATTAGAACTATTCTTCTTCTTAGAATTTTCCACTTACAATTTTCACAGTTTTCAAATTTTTTATATTTTTATTTCCAACAACATTGTAAATTATAAGAATCAGAATTTGCTACAAGAAAAAAAAAAGAATATGACAATATGAAGAGTTCTTTCGTGACGGTCCTTAATATGTCGACACTGTTTCGCATATTTTCAACACTTTCCAACAAAGTTTAAAGTGTTTATGACTTTGTCATTCTGTCTGTCTATTCGCTCGCACGGTAACTACCGTAAAAATGACTTCAGAGAGGTAAACGATTTATGTTTCGACGACGTCAATTGAATAAAATTCATTTCGTGTAGCTACCACATGGTCTTGTCTTATTCTATGAAGTTTTAAGTTTTCAAGTGGTAGTACTGTGACAATTTAAAATATGTCATCTCTAAATGCATTTTAGAGATGTTTAAATAAAATAAGTTTGTCATAATCAATGCTTTATGCTTAATTGAACTTTGTTGTTATATTTATATTATTATAATTGAAGTTCTCTATTTGGATGCCTCCTAACATTCAAATCCCCAAGGCTAAAGGAGCAATTTGAGAAAGAAAACTCTCCCCAACATCAAACTCATTGCAATAGAACTTTAGAGTTATTTTACCACCAGTTAATTGAATCAAACGCTTTACAGAATCAAAGTTACTTAGCATTAATGTTATTTTATTAAATGACGATCACATTATAGCTTTTTTATAATTGTGAATCTGGTTGACGTTATATCACAGAAGAATTTCAGTACCTCAATGGTATGGAAGAATGTTTCCAGAGAAGTGTCATATCATTAAAAACTCATTCCGGAAAACCGACAACTCAACGTTTTCCCAGTAGCGTGTGGGCTGCTTGTTTATTATCATGCATTTGCATTTCAAGGATAGTTTGAATTGCAGTAAACCTCATTAGAACTTCGTGATCTGCGCCGAGGTGGCGCCCTTTTGATGAATAATTTAAAATCTATTGCTTTATTCTGTTATATTTATGAAGGCAAAATTATGTTATAATTGATTGATTTCCAAGGCTTTTTCTATCTATATTTAAAGATTAAATTAAAACGAGTTGTTTTCAATTTAATTAAATTAACTTTTCGAGATAAAAAATTACTTTTAAGGATTTGGGAATATGTTTTTCGTAAAATTTGATATTTGCCTGCACTGAATGTGTAAAATCACGATTTCACTTAAAAATTGATTGGTATCGAATTGAGAAAGATATACTTGTTTTGGAAATCCCTCAAGACGGAATCGAGCATTGACTGATTTATTCCTCTATCTTATGCACGAGCAAACGATATCTGTCAGACGAATTGAGCAATTCAAATGAAAGTCAGTTTGCAAACTTTAATTATTAAAAACTTTGCCTATAGGTCCCAATTAAATAAACTTTTATTTGTACAAGTCGATCGAAAAACACTCAAACAAAAGTGTTGTTGTTGTTGAGACCCAAACCGTCCGACCTATTAGAAAGGTGTAAGGTAACCGTTTGGACGGCCGGGAAGTGCCATCCAATTTAAACCGGAACCCAGTGGGGGAGGCATCCACACGGAGCGTACCCTCCATCCCCTACCACCAACCTCTCGGAAGGACTTACGGACCCACATGTTTAACGGGATCGTACTCCGCATGAACACAGCGGCAGTTGTGGCAGCGTGCAAATCCAGCACGCAAACCACCGGGCTACCGCGCCCGACGGCCCGCGGTGTTCCCAGGTGGTCACCCATCCAAGTACTAACCGCGCCCGATGCTGCTTGACTTCGGTGATCTAACGAGAACCGGTATTTTCAACACGGTAGGGCCGTTGGCTCTCAAAGAAAAGTGTGGACAAAGTAATACAAGATCTAATGTACCTGTTGCCTTTAAATAAAAAGATAGTATATTTGAATATTATTATTGTTTATTTTTAAAATTTTAGGTTTAGAACATGGATTATTTGAATTTGATAACATTATTTAATGAAACATTCCTAATTATTTCTTATGGAGAAACACAATTCAAATAAACAGACGATAGTAATATAGTCTATATTGGAAAATTATAATTTATAAGCCTGTTAAGAATAGATAATTATCCTGCTTAAATTAAGTTGCAATATTTTTTAATAAGTTTTAATGCTTGACTCATAGCGAAATTAATGGAAAAATGACTCAGTGAGGCTTTGTCCCGTAGTCGATATCATAAGTGTGCAAAGTTTTATACTTCTATGCTATAGGGGGTTTCTAGTGGGTTAAAAAATAGTTTTGAACACCCATTGTCCGCCCTTTTGGGAGAAAATGCAATCCGACTCAGTCAGTTTCTCCCCCTATAAGTGTGCAAAGATTCAGACTTCCAAACCGTAGTAATCTCAGGATATCCATGTCTAGACAATGCGGGGGAGGGGGTCTGCAAGATCAGAGGTGGCGTTCCGGAACTCCTTATTTTATCAGTCCTCAGGAGAACACCTGGTACCGTTAAGTTCTTTTCTCTTGGTTGATACTATAAAAGTGCAAAGGTTCAACCTTATAGGTTACTGGGGGCTGGATAATCTGGAAAGACAAAAATAGGTTAAAAAATTATCATAAAGATTATGCCATGTATGCATCTAACGGTATTCATATAATATGTAATAATGCAAGTTAGGGGAATGCATCAATTTCGTAAGCTTGTACGAAATGTTATGAACTAGAAAACATAAAGAATGTATAAGGAAAGTATTGTGACTGCGTCGAAAATTGGAAATGGAGTTTTCAACGGGAGAGCACGTTTCAAGTATCCCTGAACACGAATCAAATATTTTTTTAAGGGTTTTTTTGTGTTTGTGTGTGTACATGTGTGTGTGTGTCAATGAATGAGTCTGTAGAGACGATATCTCATGAACGAATGGAGCAATTCGAACGAAATTTGGTACAAAAATTAAAATTCGTGAACACTTGAAGTCTATTGTTTTCAAACGCGATCTAATGTTCAGAACCCCCCCCCATCCCCCTAAATTTTCGAGTAAAATATCGCAAATACGGCGAATAATTTAGCAAATATATCGCTAACTTGGTGATATTTTGCTTCAGATTGACTAAGATTTCGTTAAAAAATTGCAAAAGACGCTAAATTATGAAAATGAAGTATTAAATGAAATATTTTAATGTGTGGACTATACAGCTTATTGAAGATTCTATTAATATTAATAATTATTAATTTAGAGTTGCGTGAAATTTAAGTTAATTGGGTACTTTGAAATTGTATTAAATGTTGTCATCCGCAAAATCGCCAAATGTACAATTCAACGTTAAAAACACAGTACAGTGGATCTTTTACATTATTTTTTTACTATAAAAGGATTAAATTTATTGCATTATATAAGGAAAGTCATGTGTTGCCCACATCAGATTTTTTAGAAGTAAAACCAATGGAGAAAGATTATATTATATATATGATGTTTCATTCTGATACTGTTAGGATTTGAATGTAGCTAAACAGTATAGAATATGAATGAATGAGAAAGTTGGGTGTAGCGTCATACACCAGATATTTTCTGCTATTTTAGAGTTAAATTAAAATAAGTTAATTTTGCGATATATGTTATGTATTGGCCACATTAGATTTTTCAAGTATTTCTTGAAAAAATAATTTACTGATGAAAATGATAATGACGATTTTGATATAGATATTTTTGGTTGAATATATGTTCTATGTGTTGCGCATATTCAATTTATAAAAGTGAACTAAAATTTAGGTTAAGAAAACTATAATGGTCTTGGTTAAAATCAATACATGTGCTTTCTTTCGAATTTCATGTTTTATATAAAAACACAGTACGAAATGCAGGATAATTTTAGTCATAACCTTGCCCCTTATTAAGTTAAACAAACCTATGAAGAAGTATGTAAATCCGTTGAGCCGTTCTTGAGATACAAATGGTCATATCAGGAAGACAGACATAAATATGTTTTCATTTCTCATAATTCCGACTTCACTGTAGATTTATAAAACGTGCATCAAAATATTTTCCGAACTCAGGCTTATTATCTAAAAAAAATCATCATAATCCTTCTCGTGGTTCAAGAGATATCTAAGTTAGAAGCGTGTATTTGAAAATTTCCTTTTCATATATTAGATGTATTGCAAAGAACGTAATTGCCTTAGGTAATTGTTTTGTTGTTTTTTTTAATATGCTAGTTTATCTTAAGACATCAGTTGCAGTGTCTTATCTGTTTAATTGCTGTGGTTAGTCCATCAAATGTGATTAAATATGGTCATAAATTCTTGTGGTGAAGGCTTCGGGAAACTTAAAATGGCAGACATAGTTGTCTTGTTTGCAGCGTTGCGTTTCTGCAAAGATACTGACTACATAAAGGTTTATTTGTAACAAAATTCTACATGCACGTTAAGCCTTTTATCTGATTACGTTAATTAAAACAAATTATTTTTACTTTCCTTATATACATAATATATAAGGAAAGTATTGTGACGGGGTCGAAAATTCGAATTCGAGTTTTCGACGGGAGAGCACGTTTCAAGCATCCCAGATCACGAATCGAACATTTTTGACATGATGTCTGTATGTGTGAAAGTGTGTGTGTGTGAAAGTATGTGTGTTTGTGTGTGAAAGTATGTGTGTTTGTTTGAAAGTATGTGTGTGTGTGTCAGTGAGTCTGTGGGGACGATATCTCACGAACGAATGGAGCGATTCGAATGAAATTTGGTACACAAAAATCACAATCCGGGAATACTAGAAGCCTATTGTTTTAAAACACAATTGGATGTTCAGACCCCCCCTCCCCCTAAATTTTTGAGTGAAATTTTGAAAAAATCATCAAAAAGTCAAAACCTTTAATAAAGTTACGCAAATGGACATTTCTTATGTAATTTTTCCTTAGAAAACGATTGACATGAACTTTAGAACGCTAGCATGAACCATTCTCGAGATATTGCACATTTTTCAAATAAATTTATCGAAAAATCCAATAAATTAAAAAAATATTTTAACTGTTAAGAAACATGTTCACTTTTCATATGTAATATCATGCGATAAATTTGGTGACAACATTCTCGTGGATCTAACTCGTTCCACTCACGAGAAAAGATACTTGAGTAATACTTTTGTATTTGAACGCTAATAGTCATTTATCTGCTGTAAGAATAACCTATTTCTCCGTCCATAATGTCTAGCGATATTTTGGCGAAGAATTTAGCGGAATGTCGGCAACTTGGCGACATTTTTAAATGTTGCCAAATTAACGAAAATCTCGCCAAATGGATAAAAATGACGCTAAATCAATGAAAATGACGACTAATGAAGAAAATTCAATATCTTGGAAAGACTATAAGAATAACATCTTTTTAAACTGTAAAAGTAGTAAATGCATTGCATTATATAAGGAAAGTCATGTGCTGCCCACATCAGATTTTTTAATATAAACTTATCATAACTTTTTTTTTAAATACACGAATGGCAAAATCTGTAACACACACACACATATTATATATATATATATATATACTGTAATGCAAGCCTTATATTATATCACATCTAATCTTTTAATTTAACTAAAATTAAATAATTAACTTATACTGAGATAAAATGATAAATATGTTCAAAATAAAATAATTAGTATGTTATGACTATTACTAACTACGTAATTTTTAAACATATATAATACTGAAATAAATAACCCATAATATAACTATTTATTGACGACACTTTGTCTATTGTAGTGTAATTCCTCTGTCTTTTTGAAGGAAGCTGAATGGTATATGTATGGACAATATTAAGATTCATTTGTATTGAAAGTCATATTATACACGCTTCTTTAGTTCTAATACTTGTGACAAGGGTGGATAAAAGGAAATATGAGTGTATACGTGGATTTCAATCTTTATATTTTCCCCGAAATTAATCTTAATGGACTCTCGTTAAGATGGTATCTTGTTAAGATGAATTTCTTGTTATTACGTATAAATACCAATTCCCTTGTTAAGTTCTATGGACGTCGAATGTTATAAACATCACTTAGTACGTTCGTTTACTTGGTAAGATAAGCAAAACTTATTTAATTTTATCAATCAATAGAAAATCCAGGAAATGGAATTCCAGAAAATTATTTTGAGCTATTGACTAATATTAAGAATGACCTGAAAAAAATATTATTCAAACTTATGGACTCTTGTTACAATGGACTCTCTCTTATGCTGGCAATTAATGTTGAACCTTGATTGCCCGTCTTAACGAGAGATCACTGTACTATAAGTTCAGAAGTTTTATTGAATTAATTCTTTTCGGATTATTTAAATAAATAAATTTAAAAATTCAGTTCGAAAAAAAAATCTTAGATTGTGCCATATGATGGATTCATTCATTTCCCTTTTTTAAAAGTTGTCTTGTCTTTCACTTTTAAACTGCAGTTTTGAAATTACGAAACATTAGTTTCTGCGAAATACTGCTGCGTAAGTAATCAGAACAGTGGAGCAATTCAACTTACTTCAAGGAGTATTTACGGAGCATGCAGTGGATAGTGCTTAAATGGATAGTGCTTGAAATTTATAACAAGGAAGATGCTTGTTTGTCGTTATCAAACGATACTACATATCGTTAGTTATGAAGCTTTTTAAGTGAAGCATTTCAGTAGAAAATGCCAAGGATATATTTTAATCATTGATGAATGTATCTAGCCAATGTAAGTAAAATATGTGCCTTTATTTTACATTGTAGAATATAGAAAGTATAATTTTTCTGGAAACTTTTGGAATTCCTGGTTTTAACGGAAATACACTTTTTATGAATACTGTTCGAATTCGTCTGGACTGATGTCTGTTTGCGTACGTGTGTGTATATGCATATGTTCCCCTGATATTTGGAAAATATAATTTAAATGTAAATGCCCATAATCATATCATAATTAAACTTTAATTTTAGAAAGTTTGTATAAAATTCTAAACTAGGATGATTCTGTTATAAATAGCACTATCTGCATATGTATTTTAAATTAATTTAAAATTTTGATAATGTTCTCGATGGGGGGGGGGGGGAATAATGTTTGATTATTACCGGAAAATGAGCAATAGTGGGAGACTGCACCACTGAAAGGGAATCGCTTTAACGAGGAGTTTATTTTATTTAAAATTGCAAATATCAGAAAAATATAATTATTTTAATAATATTAAATGTTAACGTTACTTTTTTGCGACTTCTTTCAAAACGCCACTATGCATCTTTGTCGAGAAATTGCGCATTTTTGTCAAGCAAAGAAACATAAATAAGTAAATCTCACTATTGTCTATTAATTGTAGATATCTTGAGTACTTTTAACTGGAAAATAATTGATTCCATTGAAAGATATGTTCATTAGCTATTAGAAATTATTTTGCCTTTACTTCATAGATAGCAATCTCTCATGAAAGAAGATTAAAATTAAATCTGTTCAAAATATTCCAATTAAAATTTATAACAAACCCCCTTGAATTCCACCAAAATTGAATCAGTAAAAGCCTCATTTTTATTTCCCACAAAATTAAAATTAGTTAGCAGTTACACTTCTCCGTGAATTAGCAGTAAGTGGTTAGTAATAACTGTGGTGATCGTGATTAGATATAATTATGGTGTAACTGTATACATTGTAAAATATTCCGCAACCTTTGCTCATTTTTTTCCAGCTACTTTGTTGATAATTTCGTCAAATTCGTAAGAATAGCCAGAATTACAGGCGTTTATGAAAATCTCATCTTCATTTCTGAAATATTTTGCTAATTATCGTCTGTGTAAGCGTTGTTTATGCATTTATATATATATATATTATCATAACTATCAGGAACCTTACTCCCCGTTACGGATATCTGATTCCCCTGAAACTTTCAGTAACATGCTTGCAAATGTTTTATAATGAACCAATAATTATGCGCTGCAGAAAAGACACATGCAAAATATTTGAAAATAACCCAATAACGAAGATAAGTTTCCAATTATCACCTTCTGTATTTGTTTAAACAACGCCTTCTGCCATTTACTACACCCAAATGAAATATTCTTACCAACTTTCTGACATAAATAATTTCAAATAGATTTTTATGCAGTTCAGAACGTAGGCGATAATGAGTAGGCACTACTGACAGTTATCGCCTAGTGAAGTATTTTAATCTATGTTAAACTGCCTTGACTAGTATCTTTGGGATAAAAATTAATTGAAGGATATTGTAAGTATGTTAATTATGTTACGTTATCATCTAATGTTCTGCGCATTCATAGCATACAAAAAATATTTTTAAACTCTTCTTAATTCTTTATATTTACATATTACTATGCCTTTATCCCAGCTTCGATATTTTTTTGTTAGTAATATTTGAAATCTCACGAAATACAATATGCTAATCATAATATTACTATCACTGGAATCAATTCATTATGGGGTTTAATCTGTTTGAGATATTATTATCATCCATTTACTAAATATTTTGTTTCCATATAATTACTACTAGTAAATTCTATTGTTGGTTTTCTTGTTTTGGTGTTTGTAGAAGATATATAAGAAGTTTTAAGTTCTTATAAATATATATACTTTTTCACTATTCTGCAAAATAATTTTATGAAGATTTATTCCTTCTGGTTCGTTCACTATTATTCATAGCCTAATAATATACTATCGACGTGATCAAAAATAAATATATGTGTTTTAATGCGAATTAAATACCAACCTTCACAACTACAGAGGGTATAATTTAAATAAGTAGTAGTAAATGTGAAAAGAATAACACATGTATCAAAAATAATTTTCTTTTTATTCTGTACTAATGATAAATATTACTTTTCTTACAAAAAATTAAATTTATACCTAATTTTGACGAATAATTGGTGTTTATTGCATAAAAACTTATTATAATTTTGCTGCTATCATGCAAAAAATTTCTTATTTAATAATTTATTACAAAATTGCACACCTTTTATCTCCGGCCACTCGAACAGCTTCTCATACTCTAGGATGAGTCGGTTGGCCTTGGTTTTCAACAGCATTTTATCTGAAACTGTTATTGTACTAGTTATAACGCATTATTCTTCTCTTTAAAATAAATTTATGGTAAGTAAATAAGTCCACTGATTTTGAATTAGTTTTATTTTTAAACTATTTGATCTTTAAAATCGTACTAGTCTGTTGAATGCTACGGTGTTTCAAAACTATTAAAACTGCAGACGACAATTTACATTCGAACTTGGCATCTGTAGATCTGAAAGTCAGTGCATCGTCTGCTTGGCCACAAACAAGGTGAATTCATTAATTTATTCTAGAGATATCATGCCCAGACTTATACATTGTGTCCCAAAAAGATTGACATACGCTTTAATTCTTTACCTGTTGGAGATAAGTGGACAATGTAAATTGCAAAAATGTTGAAAATAAGGTAGAAAATAAGACTACGTTAATAAAATAGTCCTCCCATTCATTTTAAAAAAGTTAAACTTTTTAAATTTTTATACGACCCTCTTAGACAAATTGGGTCAATCAGAAAATTTTTATTTTTAATGCAACAAGATCATTGAAAAAAAACGGCATATCTGTATCTTTAAAATTGAGCGAGTTATATTTAATTGAAAATTGAACATTGTGAATGGGGACCATATATCAAATTAGAAATGCAAATTTATGACATATAACAAAAAAGATAAAACTGGATGATAATACATAGGATACCCAACCGCGTAGTGAGTACCACTGCTTTATATGATCTCTGTCTGTGTAATGCTTTATTTAGATGCATTTGTGATAAAAAAATTTTGACATATATTAACGTATTTTTGATTTAAACAATGTCCATCGTCAATTTGTTTATGATCCCTAATTTCACTGATGAAACAGTCTTTCACATGGTGTGGAAAAGTTGCATAAGTCAGATTTTTTCCTTTATCATAATTCAGTTAATTTTAAAGATACAAATATGTGGTTTTTTTAATAATCTTATTGCATTAAAAATAAAAATTTTCTGATTGACCAAATTTGTCTGAGGGTCGTATAAAAATTTAAAAAGTGTAACTTTTTGAAAATGAATGGGAGGACTATTTCATTAACGTAGTCTTATTTCCTACTTTACTTTCAACATTTTTGCAATTTACATTGCCCACTTATCTCCAATAGGTAAAGAATTAAAGCGCGTTTAAATCTACGTGGGACACCCTGTAGACAAATGGATAAACACACAAGTATCGGTGAAAAAACTGTAAGAAAACGGTAAAACAAGAGATGCGTAAAACGTTTGGATCTAAGCTAAAACCGAGCCTAGTATATTTGGCCTCATTACAAAATCTTCCTTTTACATATAATATGTAATGTAGGAAAAGTAAAGAGATGGAATAAATAACACATTTTCTAAAAAAAAAATTAAAATCAACTTATCAATTTAATATTCGCTAAAATATGATTTCATTAATCTTACCGTTTCTCTAATCTTACCTATTAGTCATTGAATTTTTCATGATGCTATGATTATTTTCAACTCTATTCATCTCATTGTCTACTACGTCTGTCCTTATCTACGTCGCAACAATATATTGGTTAATCCCTTAATTGTAATGGTCTGGATGAAAAGACGTAAATCTAGGCCAATATGCAACAGCTGCAAATCCTACGGCGTAGGACAATTAATAAAGAAGTTTAGCACAAATACCATTATGTGACATTTGTTCAAATGTCTGGGATTAAATTCTAGGTACAATGCAATGAGTGTTGTAATTGTATTTATATGAACTTCTAAACGCTACAAAAATGAGAGAGTCAAAACCGTTAGGAAGTTTTTAGGAAGTAAATGAGATGATAATCTCTTCGAGATTGAAATTCTTCAAGAAAATATGTATATCACAGGATTTCTAACAGGGTAGAATTTTAAATTGTTTAAAGAAACATTTTACCTGACATCAAGCCAACATTTTAATAGTTGTGCACATGAAAACATGATGTAATTCCGCTTTCTAACATAATGGCTGTCGGTTTGTCTGTTGGTTATGTAGCTGAAAATAGAAATTCCGTACAGGGATGTCAGCTCCTTTAAGCTATTTGTTTTAGATTTGAGTTAATATTTTAGTTATTTTATGAAGTTTAGTTCTTTTATGCTTTTGAACAATTTTCAATTAAACCTATTACTTAGCTATAGAAAATATTATCGCAGAGTTTCCATAACAATACCATAGAAAATATGCAAGAGCGACTTTAACATTTAATTTCTTGGGTGACGTTATATCGAACGAACTTTGAACCAAAGTCATAAGACAGTTTCTTCATATTTTTTTATTTCATCGAAATATGCGTATTTTATGGAATTTTATATGTGCTTATGTACACAGGCGAATTCACGCGATTCTGCTTTTTGGTACGAATATGGAGTGATATATTCGTATTCTATTAATAAATATTTCAAGTGAGGTTATTTGTTAAAATTTTACAGAGAAACTTCTCATAAATTTTCAAATCTATCATTGCAGACTAGTGAAATTCCATTTTCAGACTTTGCTGTTTTTTTCTCTGTTGCATTCACAACTGGTAAACAAGCCTGAGTCATTTTGTCGTTGCAACTGGGAAAGGCGTTTCCTTTGCTATGACTTTCCGTTTGAACACTTTGTAAGTCGAATTGGACGTAAGTTTTATACAAAATAAGAATATCACTAATAAGTTAACATAAATCTCAGTGATAATTTTCGAAATATTTAAAAAAGAAATATTTAATAATTTTTGTATGAGGATGAATGAAAATTTTCAGAAAATTATAAATTTAAAAATTATTTACGGCAATAGCTATGAAGTAGAGTTCCATAATTTTCATTCTGCGAAGAAAGTTTCTCTCTCTGTTTTTCTTTCTTGTGCAAAATAAATAAACTACTGATTTTAGTGTCAAATCATAAAGTGAAACGTCCGTGAAATACATTGAAACATCTTTACTGAGTTTTATGTTCCATTTCCTCACTAATTCTTTGTGTCGAACCTCATACCTTTCGACGTCAAGCTTACCTTTCATACGTACTTTACATGTGTCAAGCGCAAATTGTACATTAATGTCTATATTTCCATTGTGTGGGAAAACTCTGAAACGACAATTCAAAATAAGAAAGCGCAAGGGCACTCTTGTCTGCTATTCGGTCATGAGCGCAAACAAGGACGCTGTGGCTACAATTGGGTCAACTTTCTGACCAGAAAAGGACAACGGGGGACGCTACGGCCTCCTTTGGCTTGGCCACACTCTCCGATTTACGCAAGAACCCTTTCCCCCCAAATTAATTTCTCATGTGTTACGAAATTTTTCTAATCTTGATCAGAGCATCTGATACAGGCAATAGTTTAATGGTATGGAGGTGAGGCTGCTTAATATTTTGCTCGTTACCGAAGATGAATGGGGGATTTAATAGATTGATTGTTTGTGGATTACGTAATTGAGATTTTCAATAAATGATCTTGAAACTTATCTGACGGAAGGACTTTAAATTGCATTTCTTTTCTTCACAACTTTGTGGATAAAATGTGTTTGAAGATTGTGCAATCTTCAATGTTAAATAAGCTATTTTGCGTAGATTTTGTCCTTTTTTACTTTCCCTGCAATACATGGTAATGTATAGGGAAAGTATTGGAATCATGTCGAAAATCGCAACTCGAGTTTTCGACGGATCTACACGTTTCAAGACCTCTAGAATACAAAAAAACCATTTTCAGAGTTGTTGTTCTGCGTGACGTCTGTGTGTGTGTGTGTGTGTCTGTGTGTCTGTCTGTCTGTGTGTTTGTCTGTGTGTCTGTGTGTCTGTCTGTCTGTGTGTCTGTCTGTCTGTCTGCAGATTTTGTATCCACTCTAACTAAAAAACTAATACACCGAATTTCACAAAATTTGGTAGGTAAGTCACTTGTGGGCGAGTCTGATGCTGATTAGTTTTGGGTACGATTCGGGATAAAAAACCCGCCTTTTTTTGCGAAATGGCCTGCAAAAGCTTGTATCCACTCTAGCTGAAAAAGTAATGGATCGAATTTCACAAAATTCGGTAGATGAGTCACGTATAGGTCACCCTGGTGCTGATTAGATTTTGGTATGATTCAGAAAAATAACCTGCCTTTTTTTGCAGAATGGCCCGCAAAAATTATCAAAATCTAAACTAAAAAGCTACGTATGCTCAAATATATCCATTAAACGCTTGTTTAATACGTAATTTTTAACGAAGAAAAGAATAAGACCAACCCCATTTCACTAGGACTAGCCGTTCTCGAGATATATTAGTTTTTTTCGTATTTTCTCCACGCCACCTTTGAAAATAAGTCCAGTTATCAAATGAGAACGAAAATTGAATTAAAAGTGAATTAAATTTAATTGAAATAAAGAGAACGTGGGTATAAGTCTGCAGGGAAAGTTATGTGCTGCCCACATCAATTTTTTATTAGTATTTCTAGGTTTGATCAGATCAGAGATCTAGAATTATTAAAACGTTATACAGTGTTTTAATAATCTCGTTATGAAATAAGAGAAAATCAGAGTTGTTGTTCTGCGTTTTATAGGAATTTACATATCCTTTTCAAGCATTATCGTGACAGTTGAGTTTTGACTTATACGAGTATAAAGTCGTCATATATTATTGAAAGATTGTACTTGACACTAGTATTTAAGCCTGTCAAAAACAGTGAAACTAAGTAATTAAGTTGCAACTTTTGTTCATAATTTTTAAAATGTTTGCAATGTCGTCGTCACTTAACGTCGAAAATTATTCAAAAAATGGCTTAGTTAGGTTCTATTCGCAGTCATTACTATCAGTGTGCAAATAATCGGCATTTTTAGTTCGCCTGAGCTTTTGAAGGATCTGAAAAAACTTTTCTAAGTCACCTGGGGAGGGGCTTCTGAAGGCTATGAACATATATTTAGAACTTTCTTATTTTCTCTTGTGGTTAATACTATAAGTATACTATAAGTTTCTCCTATGGTTGATAATATAAGTGTACAAATATTCGGCGTAAGTCATCGGGGGGGGAGGGGGGTCTGAAGGCTATGAACATATCTTTTGAACTTTCCTAACTTCTCTGTTCCGTAAGAGGAGTAGAAAATCAGATTCCGTCTAGATGTCTATATTATAAATGTGCAATGATTTATTCATCGGGAGTGGGGGCTTCGGGAGGGTCTAGAAATTGATTTTGACTACCCCCCTATTTTACTCGCTCCCGGAGGGAAATCATAATTATCTCTTAGTGAAAACTATATGCATGTAAAGGTTCTGTCACTTCTTAAATACTGCAAGGCTTCTGCAAGGTCTGAACTGACAAAAACACGTTAGACAATTATTATATAGATACTTCCATGATATGGGTTGCTGTCAGTGTTAATTCTTCACTCTAATGATTTACTTTAAGATACTTATTTTAATCATAACTATGTCGAATAGATTGTTACAGTACACTACTATATTATTAAGGAAATTAGTCAACTGGGTGAGAAAATTCGTTGAGTTTACGAGGTATTTTCACGTCTCGTGCATCCTGGAGTTCCTACAAACTGTTTTGGTGAGATATGTGTAAGTGTTTACATATCTACTGAAGCTCAAGAAATAGAAATATTCTTCGTATCAACATGCCATTTGTCAACGTTTTATTTAAGCATCATTTTTGTGTTGATAAGATTTTGATAAAAATCGAAAAAACGGATCAGAATCTTAAATTAAAGATTTAAATATCACTGATGATTGGCACTTCTTGTAAAAATACTTTTTATCATTTTATCCAATTTAATTTTCTTTTAGAACTGATTCCTAATCCGTGTTCATATATGTAATGTATATTATGGGATATTTCTGAGAAGATGGCTGTTTGTTTGGATTTTCAAATTTGTGGCACTTTGAATAGTTGAGCACCCTCTAGATACATAATAGTCAGCTGCATATGGCAAATGTATTTATATCTGCCAGTTGCAATTAAGTATTAATTCCTTTAATGAATTGAATTGTCGCTCTTACCTGTTTACAATTTATTACAAAATGAAAGTATATCGAAAATTTTCTTAAAGATCAAACTATACAAGATTCTTAGAAAAGTACGCTTAAGGGAAGATAGTACCTTTCTTAATTCAAACAAACTATTTTTCAGAAATATTTTAAAACTATTTTTAAACTATTTTTTAAAAATAGTTTAGACTTTAATGTAAAAAATCTGATGTGGGCAACACATGACTTTTCTTATATAATGCAATGAATTTACTACTTTTACAGTTAAAAAAATATTATTCTTATAGTAGATACTTATATTCTTTCAAAGATATTGATTTTTCTTCAATTAGTCATCATTTTCATTGATTTAGCGTCATTTTCATCCATTTGGCGAGATTTTCGTTTATTTGGCAACATTTAAAAATATCGTCAAGTTGGCAACATTCCGCTAAATTCGTTGCCAAAATCTCGCCAAGCGTTATGGACGGAGAAATAAGTTATTCTTACAGTAGATAAATGACTTTTAGCGCTCAAATACAAAAGTATTACTTTAAAGTACCTTTTCTCGTGAATGGAACGAGTTAGATCCGCGAGAATGATGTCACCAAATTTATCGTATGATATTACATATGAAAAGTGAACATGTTTTTAACAGTTAATATATTTTTTAATTTATGGGACTTTTTGATAAATTTATTTTAAAAATGTGCAATATCTCGAGAACGGTTTATGCTAGCGTTCTAAAATTTATGTCAATCGTTTTCTAAGGAAAAATTACATAAGAAATGTCTATTTTCGTAACTTTATTAAAGGTTTTGATTTTTTGATGATTTTCTCAAAATTTCACTCGAAAATTTAGGAGGGTTCTGAACATTCGATTGCATTTTAAAACAATAAGTTTCCAGTATTCATAGATTGTGATTTTTGTACTAAATTTCATCCGAATCGCTCTATTCGTTCGTGAGATATCATCTTCACAGACTCACTGACACACACACACACACACACACACACACACTCTCACACACACACACACACACACACACACACATACTTTCAAACACACACACACAGACATCACCTAAAAAATGTTCGATTCGTGATCAGGGATGCTTGAAACGTGCTCTCCCGTCGAAAACACGAATTCGAATTTTCGACCCCGTCACAATACTTTCCTTATACATTATGAGAAGGAGTGATTAGGAAAGTAAAAATGCTAATCACTGGGTCATTAACACATCTGTTAAATAATGCAAACAAAGAGTTTTTGCACTAGTATGAAAACAACTGCCCGTCTATTGAAACGACATATATTTTTCATATGTAGATGAAAAACTTGTACTATTTAATAGCTGGGTGACAAGTACCATGAAAAGTGTGAGTTTAAATTTGGGCAATTCTTTATAAATGCTGCTTCAAGGCCTAATTTTATACGTGTAAAACTGGTTAAGATAAGGGTAAAATCATCAACATTAGAAGTCCGTATGACAAATAAAATGATAAACAAAGTTACACATGAGCGTTTCTTTAAATATAAGATTCTATATATGAGGTATAGGATTTTTGTAGAATTATTTCTTCTTTATTATTTTGAATATATGGTATTCAATCTTTAAAGTGTTTTATCTCAGCTCCATATATTCACTTATAGCTTATTAAAAAATATTATTGCCCTATTATCATAAAATTTTTCATGTGAGTTTAGTTTCTAAGTTTTCATTCCGCAAATCAGGATTTTGTCATTTGGATGGATATATTTTTAAATAAATAATAACTTCCTGAAATTATGGTAAATTTAAGTTTTGAAATTTTGAAATGTTGAAATTTTTTAACCTTACAATTCAGTTTACTTAAAATTTTATTTTAAAAAATTTACTCGCGGTTACTCATGATCTAAATATAAGAAAATTATTTTAATTATATTTGATTATATATAATATATATTAAATCAATAGAACTGTTTTTATAATCTGTGGAATTTCTATATAAAATTCTGAGGCAAAATATATACATGACTGATTGTTTTATATGACATAAAAAAGCACATAATAATATCTGTGCGGTAATATTTTAAACTCCTGCTCTATATATTTAAAATAAAATGCAATCAGCACGTTTAATTTGTCCTACTGAGCTCTGTTTTTACGTTAGAAACGCAGTGTTTAGAAAATTCAATATGCACATTCACAAGACACACTATATTATCTACTAGAAAAACCTCTTTTAATGGTTCCGCTCTGTTTCACTGACCTTTTCCGGACTTCCGACAAGTACGAACTATCATCTGAAAAATAAACACATTACATATTTTTATGAATATTTACTGACATACGGTGGCAACAAGAAATTGGTTAAACTAGCGTTAAGTCAATAGTGGTGATCCACATTCATCAAAGAGTTCCTGTTAAAGGAATCCCGCTGTTCTCTTGCGAGGCCTATGATTGATGTTTCATACCATTCTTCTTCGGTGTAAAGAGTGTGGCACTGAATTTCTAAAGGGTTTCTTCGGTAAGGGTGTCCACAGAAAACCTGAAAGATATTGATCGCGAACTGATTTGGGCAGATGATAAATATCGTCCTTAAATTGTTTTTTTCTTTTTAAACTCTTGTTTCGGTTTTGACACTGATTCATTTTCGTCCGTGTTCACTGTTTTATTCATCTCAAGACACAGAATCCCTTCATTTTTCTTTGTTAAAACAGCTGGGGATAACAATGAATTATATTTGTTATCCCCAGCTGTAGATGCCACGGCATCTTCAATATCAAAATTTTGTAAACTGATATTGAAGGTGCCATGGGATATGCAATGGGATGCATAGTGTTCTGATTATTAGTGTTCCTTGGACAGGCCTGAAAAATAATTGATTTAAAAATAGTTCCAAAATCTAATCTACCTTTGCTGCCATGACTGTTATGGACAAACACGAAGCAATATCATTAGAAAGAAACTCCATTTGACTTTCTTATATATTTATATATTATATTATTAAAACACGCGTTTCTCGCAGTGGTTTTAATTTATTTATATTTATTTGAAATTTTAAGTTAGTTAAATAGTCCTTTAATGAGTTAAATATTATATATTCCTGATAAAATTCAATTATAAAATTCCACAGCATAGGTTACTGGTGTAGAAGAACTTACAGATATCTTGCAAGATGAACATTTTCTTGTTGAAAAAATGGTCGATGATTGATAGTTCTTGGAATGAATTATTTTGGTCATCTATTGTAGGTCCATGCACCTAGTTCTCATTTGGTCGGAACTATAAAAGTATAAAAGACAGTTCGTACTTCTACAAACTTGCATGCATTCGGTTGGGGCTTTTTAGCCATATTTGGTGTCCAAAAGTCAGAGCTCTAACTCTTTGGCCCATATAAGCTCTGCAACGTAGTCGATGATGTGTAGAATTTATGTTTGAGGCTGATGGTTACAAAATTGATTTTAACTTTGAAAGTTTAATGCTCCCTAGCTGAGAAGTTGATCAGAACGGAATTTTTTTATGATCTATGTAATACTATATATTTTTTATGATGTATGTAATGATAATTTTACAGAACATGATTTTCATGGACTATGATATATTCACAAATTTTCAGAGGGACATATATTTAATTGGAATGATATTATCGGAATTCTGTGGTGATGTTGATGAAATTTGACACTTTATATAATTATAAACCCACTTTTCTGTTATAAATGGTTTTTATTATGCCGCACAAACATAATTTGGGGAAGGAGAGAGGGGGGAATGACGCTCAATAGAACCTGGAAGAATAATTTGACCCAGTGGTTCACAAAAGTTGAACCACTGTTGGTTTGAAAGGGAGAAATCACACATTCCCATGCAAAACAACGAAAGATCACGCCGATCATTATTTTTCATGCCATGCACAGCATTGTAATTTCACGATTTCATGTTTATTCCGTTTAATCTGATGCTGAAAACATGCTTTGAATGATCATGCTCAATAGTTTAAAGTCCGTTTCTCTGTATTAACTATGATGAATGTCTTAAAATATCACTGAAATAATTCTAATAAAACATGTTTTAAAATTAATTCCTTATTTTTTCAATTTTTACTTTCTCTTACTATTGC
Source organism: Amaurobius ferox (assembly GCA_951213105.1). Lineage (NCBI taxonomy): Eukaryota > Metazoa > Arthropoda > Arachnida > Araneae > Amaurobiidae > Amaurobius > Amaurobius ferox. The sequence goes on from OX578134.1 coordinate 99,329,742, forward strand.
ATACAGGAGGTATTGTTTTCCAGGAAATTTTTGAATTCGATATTTTGATCGATAAGCACGTTTCAAGATTTACAAAACCCATTTGAACATCTGTGAAAAAACGCCTGTATATTGGTGTATGTGGATGTTATGTTGGTGCATGTGGATGTTGTGTTAGTGTATGTGGATCTGAACTTATGCATGTCTTTAAAATGTGGTGACGGTAACTTAAGAAGGAATGTACACCTGCCATTATCAAGTTTTATGTGTAGGTACATTATGTAAAAAATGTAGATAACATTAAAGTAATTCTCATGATCAGAACTTGAATTGTTCGAATTTGGATTTTCTTACTATTATTCACTAAAGGAAACGATAATTCTCAGAATATTGATAATAGTATTCGTCTATGGCAGTGAATCCCAACCTATTTTGTTAGGCAGATTTCTTGAAATGTTTAAATACTTTTTAATGTTATACTTCTGGAAGAACTATTATAAAAATATTTATTGCTTATTTCTTTTTATTGCTGATTGTTAATCAAATTAACTGGGATGGAGTTCTACTCAACTTTATCATACCGAAATCCACTTTTAAATAACCGTTTGATTTTTTTTTTTAATTTTACCAACAAAAAGAAATTGAAAAATCTACCTTTGGTTGACATGATTACAGTTGTGGCATGTTACCCTTTGTTTTAAAGCGCTTGAAAAAATATTTCGATTGATAACAAGTTTGCCAATGTATCCTCGGGGGTGGGGGTGGGGGGTTGTAACTTGAGCCCCTCGAGGGAGTTAATGACATTATGAACATCCCATTTGTACTGCAGCTATTTTTCACTATATTGATTGAAACTATTAAGAAGTTATGTGATCACTGAGCCATTAGTAACCCCTATATAAAAGATCATATTTTATCCTATGCTGAGATGTTAGGGAATTATAAAATTTGGAATACATTTCAAAATGTTTGATAGAATTAAAAAAAAAATTCTATCTAGTTATTGTTTTTCGTTAACGAAGTCTTTTAAAAAAGCCATTAATATTTGAGGCAGTTATCGTGCGCACGAGATATAGACCGATGGACGGACGACAGACAGATGAACCTCACTCGAAAAGTATTTAAATCGTGTTTAGGAGGTCTTAAAACATATATTGGCATTAAAATCTGGAAATCGAATTTTTCTTTTTAAACAACACTTTCTCTATACTTTGAATGACAAACTAAATCTTAGACATATTTCCTTCACACCTGACTTATTAGTTACAAGCAAACATTGTTTACACATTTTGCAATAATTTTGTGTTATGCACGTGTTTCTGATATAATTGTTAACAAAACACGAGTACATTTTATTATTTTTAATGCATTCACAATATCATGTGATATGATTTAGAAAAAATATATTTTAACTGGTTTGGCTTTCTCCCCCTCAAAATTGTTATCTGGAAACCCTTCTGAGAGTTCCGGTAATGATCATTGCTGTCAATGGAATTCCTTGCCTCTACAAAAATTCACTGCTTAAACAATTATCTTCAGAAGTAAAACTGTCGCTGCTAAAACGTTTAGTATCTAGTATCTAGCCAAGTTAAACTTTCAAAATGCTTCATTGTTTTATTAATAGATCCCGTTATTTTTTTTAATTTTACGCAATTTTAATTTTGTTACTTAATTACAAAAAAAGGGGCAACTTGTACTTTTTCGCAAGTTTTTCCAAATTTTTATGGATACCCTGGCATATGATCGCTCAAACCTAGCATAAATTCGCTAAGTCCCTGGCATGATCTCGTAAATCCCATAGCATAAACTCTCTGAGCCCCTGGCATGAGCTCGTGAATCTCCTGGCATAAGCTCGTGGATCGCCTGGCATGAGCTCGTGAATCCCCTAGTATAAGCTAGCGGAGCCCCTGGCATAAGCTTGTAAATTCCCTAGCATAAGCTCGTAAATTCCCTAGCATAAGCTCGCGGAGTCCCAGGCATGACATCGTGAATCCTCTAGCATCATCTCGCCGAGTCCCTGGCATGAGCTTGTGAATTCCCTAGCATAATGCCGCAGAGCCCCTGGCATATACTTGCAGTGCCCCAGGGTTCCACGGAACTCTGGTTGGTTCTCAATGGTCATGTGATTAGATAATTTTAGCCACGCTAGCGATGTTAATGTCATCAAAATAATTTTTATTTGTACAAGTAATTCAAAAGCATCCAGCACATCAGTGACACTAAGCTGTTGCTAACTTGGATAACGAAGCATTTAAATAATTTATACGAAATAATTTAAAGGAAAACTTGAATACTGAATTCGATAAAGATGCATCTATTTTTTTTTATTCTGACGATGGTTGTCATACAAGTGGAACTAAACACTGTAAAATGAATGTATGAGAAATCCGTGTGGCGTCACACTCTATTCATTTTTTTAGGAGTCTGATTGTCATCTTCTAGGACTTCTCGTGAATCATGCTCATATTTTCACTTAAAACCTAAACACTATTTTGCTGACTCTTACTTTCATCATATACTGCAAAGCCAGATCCATCTTAATTTAAAGCAAAATGCTAAACAATGTGAACAGTTCATCCTAAAAAAAATTAATTATGTAAACCATCCATTAAATACTGCTTAAACCTTCATCCATCATAGAGCGCTTAGAATTTTTGATTACTTCGTACATCTTTCATTTTATGTCACAAGTTTGAAAATCTCGACGCAAAATATACTGATGATCTGCATTTCCTTGTATTATTTTTGTTAGATTTGATGCATTAGTCTGGAAACGTAAATTATGAGATGCAAATACTTTTATTAATTGCAAAATTAAAACTTTTTTTATCGCTTTTTCGACATGTATAGTATTCAATTCAGTATATAATTCAGCATTTGCTACCTTGGGCACATTCAGCTGTATAGATGATGGAAATTTTTAGCAATGGTGTACGCAAAGTAATTGATAAACTTTCTAATTAAATTATTTTCTTTCATTTAGATTGCTGACGAAAAATAAATTAAAATTATTTTTATATAAAACGAAACTCTTGTTCCATTTTCGTTGATAACGAGGTTTTTACAACAATAAACTTCTCTTCTAGATATTTCCATTAATTATCTGTTTACATATTCTTACGCAATTAAATTTTTTGTAAATTTTACATATCTTCTTGTATATTTTCTTCGAAATCTCAAAGATTTATTATATGATTTGTTTCCAAAAACTAGTACAATTCTTGCATTGTTTTTTAAATTTTATATTGCATATTTTTACAGAAAATTTAATGTATAACAATGACAATATTTATGAAACAAAAACATTAAAAGCTTTGCAGTTGAAATATATGGACTGTCAGAGGAATTAATGATATATAATATAAGATGCGCAGTTGAAAAATAGAAATATTGACTCTGTACCTATAAGGAATTGGCGATTCTGTTTTTTACGCGTAAACACGCATATGCACACCTGAAATGTAAAAAAAATGTCAGTCCCGTGACTCTATAGAACGAAATATTTCTGATACATTATATTCCTTTTCTCTAATAATTACTAATTTGGCAAGACTATTTAATTAAATATATTATTCAATTAATGATCTATGAATCTTTTGAATTTCTGGCACATCTTCTCAGGGTAATTCTACGGAATTCTATTTCAAATTAATGCAAACATGGACTTTCTAGGTTAAGTATCCGGTTAAACTCTGGATATATATACATAGATACAAATATGCATATGCTCACATAAATTAATATAAGTATATTAACAAAAGCAAAAATGTGTTATAATCATCTCAAATTTCTTCAATCTTCATTACTAAAATAAGATAAAACAAAAATGTTTTACTAATACATATTTTTCTCTACGCGTTAAATCAAAATGTCTATTACATTTTATGCAATTACATTGTTTTGTAACCGCATCAAATAATTTTTATTACTTTTCTTAAAAATTCGAATGTTATTTATGACATACTTTGATTTAAGAATAATAGATCCTTTATATTCTAGGTGATCGGGGACGAGCGGATGCAGGTTTGGGACCTGGTGGCTCCCTTAGCTGCAGAGCTTCGGCTCCGAGAGCCGCGGCTCTTCATGGCGGATGGAGGAGCTCCTGTGGATGGCTCCGCTCCTGCTGCTCTCCTTCAAGGAGAAGCCCTCATTTTGCAAGAAGGGGAGGTACCTTGGGATGCAAGATCAGGTAATTTTTAAACACTGAATTAACATCGAAATGGCATGCATGTAGATTGAAAATTAAATTGGTAAGCGTTCAAGAGAGATTGGCTTTCCTTCCTATAAATTCATGCTACATTCCAGATAACACATATACTATGCTTGGGAGTTAGAGTGAAGAGTCAGTTGGGACCTCTGCAGTATTAAGCATTCAATATTGTGAAAGTATTGGCGAGTCGAACTCTAGTTAATATTAAGAATATTAGGTTTGTATGAGAGGTGTATCCCTAGAATTTATTCATAGACTGCAAGTAGTTGAGGGACCAAGTAGCAGTCCACTCAGCAATAAAAATAAGCTGGGTGCAATATTGTTACTTGGCATACTACAAGTGGATACTTTCAGTATGCCAAGTAACATGTTACTATATTGTGAAAGTATTGGCGAGTCGAACTCTAGTTAATATTAAGAATATTAGGTTTGTATGAGAGGTGTATCCCTAGAATTTATTCATAGACTGCAAGTAGTTGAGGGACCAAGTAGCAGTCCACTCAGCAATAAAAATAAGCTGGGTGCAATATTGTTACTTGGCATACTACAAGTGGATACTTTCAGTATGCCAAGTAACATGTTACTAATTGCACTAAACTTATTTTTATTGCCCTTTTTTGCAAATGATTGCTCGCAAATTCGTTTTTTTTTTCTGCAAAATATTCATGAAGTTGATTTGGAGGAATGTTTCTGCGCTATTGTTAACCTCACAACTCTTTCTGTGACACAGCACTGTCTGTAAAGGAGATTCTAAAGAAAAACAAAATGGTACTCGACCCAAATCACTATAAGAATATTTATGCTCTAGATATGACACAGTGCGACATTTTGGTTTTTCAGAATCAGAAATCTATATAGTTGGGAGAAGATTTTTAGATATTCTCCATGCCAAAGAGACTATCGTGAACAAGGTGATTGATATGTTTACCTCAGCTGATATAGTTTTAGCGATTCCGGAAACTTTTAGATACCCCTTAGTGTTCAATCAATGTGTACAGTATTTCTTTAACACTAAATTTAAATAGACAATATTATTAATATATGTCCAATATTGGGTGTATTGTAAGCTTAGGCGGCAATATCGGTTCAACATTAGCTGATTGGAAGGATTGTTTTAATGTATACAAATATTGGTAAAATATTAAGTTCATATTATGAATATGAACCATTGTTGGTTCATATTCATAATATTTCCAAATAATACACCTACCAATATCTCCACTCTATTGCAAGTCGATATTTTTAGATACTTGACCATAATGGAAAATAAATTATTTTTATGTTCAATTAATCTATGAAACCCATTTACTTTTTTAAAGTTTCTTCTGCTTGATAGTCCACCATTCCCTGCTAAGCATTTGATTCAGATTAAATACTGGGTGACGTCAGTTTTCATGATTAGCATAGATGTTAATATTTTAATTTATCTACAACTACCATTCAATTAATATTTCTGAGTTCAAAAAGTTGAATTTAAAACCTACATAATCCTATACTTTATCTTCTGGCATGTTTATTTAAGAATTTCTAATACTACAAAAACTGGCACCACGCAGAAAAACATTTCTTCCTATTGGTATTCCAAGAGAATATCTAGAACCACACACGTAGACACAGTTATCGAGTGACTCGTGCAAGAAAAAAGAAATAAATCACGCGGTAGCGCTTGCTGTGTTCACTTTGCATTCCTATTACCCTCTCTTTTAAGAGCTAAAGATAACACAATATCAGCAAATAGTGAAGTTAGATTCGACTTCTAATGACTAACTTTGACTTCTAATGCTTATAGTGCTGACATGAAATATTGGCATATCCATCATTATATGTAGTATAAAATAAATGATATACCTATTACCTATATTGAAATGTAATAGTGGAATAGATGCGTCTTCAAATATAAAAGCTTGAGTGAGCCTTTTGTAAGATTCTATTTGCTTTTAAGTTGGTCGTGTAGTAATCTCAAATTGTCCGGCCTGTAAAAGTTAAATCTAAGATTATTTGAGTATTGCACATTTAAAAGGAAATTATTTTCAACTGAATTTAATTTCTATCTTAAAAGGTGGACATATCTCAGTTGAATTACAAGTTTTTTATATTAACTGAAACAAAGAGTAATATTTTGGCTTCTTTGAGCAGCCAAATAACATAGTTGAATTGGTAAAAATGCAGCTAGAATATTTTGTAAAATATCAAATACTCTACGTTTGTCTTGCAATATTATACCACTGAAGCATTATTGCCAACACAAACAGAAATCAGTGGTGTAGTCCAGGTTTTTTTTTAAAAAGTCAAAACAGCAATTGATTACTGAAAGGCATTGACTCTCCATTGGCTTCCAATAGGTTAAACAGTATTTATCATTATATCCCCAATCCGCAAGTCAATCGTTAATGTTTGTGATAGGATTATTTTATGTATATGAGCTTCAGAGACCTTACGTAGGCAAGGTAGCTTGCAAAGACTTTTTGCGTTATCATAATTGTTACTTTGAGCTATGGCAAAAGTTTGAGAACAAGTGCAGTAGAAGATGTGATCCCCATATGTCACCATATGCACTACGTTTTGAATAACAATTATAGATGTATGTCCAGAAAATGAGTAGTGGAGTATTTAAAAATATGAAGATTTCCATTTTAACGTTTTATATTCTACTAGAAAATGTACCCGGCGTTTCCCGGGAGTTAAAACAGGGATAAATTAAATTTATTAATCTAAAAAAATAACAAACTAAATACATTTTACTCATATAACCAGTTAAAATTGCATCAATCAGTGTACACCGCATTTAAATTGATAAAAAATATATACTCTTACCCTTATGAACGCAGAAACCCATTTTGACATCTCATGAAAATGTAAATAAATAAAATAAAAAAATAATATAAAATAAAGTAAAACAATAAATAATAAATGACTTGTATTTCGCGCGATTGAACATTCCACAGAAACACAGAAATTATACCCCTTTAATAGGCATGGCTTAAATCCGCTAGTTGGGCATGTGCAGTCGATATTTCAAAAAATTTTCAATTGGGGAAATGACCGGTGAGGAAAAAATAGAATCGGAAATTTTAATAGTTAGCTGACTTGAAAATTGAGCAAAATTGAAATTACTTATGAAATCAAAAATAAAGTTTTTGTTAGATTCCAAAGATGTAGACAGCACTTTTTGCAAATCTATAGAACTTTTCTAATCTTAATTTCTCGGATGCAATGAAGAAAGTGTCACATAACCTAGAAAATAAAAATTTCAGAGCATGGGGACAATCCGTTGGACAATTCCTCATAAGTAAATATGATAAATATGAAGGAATTGTTCAACAGATTTCGTAAAAAAAATCATCGTTAGAAATAACGTTCTGGGATCTTTTCGATGGTTTCAAGATGGAAACTCTGTGATAATATTTTCGGCAGCTGAAGAACGAATTTGCGTGAAAATGTTAAAACATAAAACAACTAAAAAAGTAATTAGAAATTTCTTAAAATATCACCGAAGTGCTCTTTTCCATATGGTGAAGTAAAACATAAAATAACTAAAAAAGTAATTAGAAATTTCTTAAAATATCACTGAAGTGCTCTTTTCCATATGGTGAAGTAAAACATAAAATAACTAAAAAAGTAATTAGAAATTTCTTAAAATATCACCGGAGTGCTCTTTTCCATATGGTGAAGTAAAGCATAAAATAACTAAAAAAGTAATTAGAAATTTCTTAAAATATCACCGAAGTGCTATTTTCCATATGGTGAAGTAAAACATAAAATAACTAAAAAAGTAATTAGAAATTTCTTAAAATATCACTGAGGTGCTCTTTTCCATATTATGAAGTACCTGTGTACCAAATTTCACTGCCTTATAAGGTTTAAATTTTCCATTACAGACCACACGCTCACACACTTGCACAACACAATTTTGATACAATAATACACCATTTTGAAAAATAGTGTATTTAAAAACGTTCAGAAACAACTTTACTAAAGAGCTATTGTGATAATATGTTCTGTTTGATCAAAATTGATCTGACATTATTATGGAACTTTTAGATGCATATCTGGTAATTTCAATACTAATCATGCCCTCATTAGTGGCAATCAGTTTCTGTGTGTGAATTGCATCCGCTATTTTTGCTGCATCGTTCACATATTTATATGAAAATGATAAACAGGTTATCCGAAGCAAAAACATTGAGAAAGTTTTAGAAAAATATATAAATATGTACTATGATTCCTAAATTTGGAAGTCTGTTTCGGTAATTATGGTACAATGAATATCACTTCAATTGCCACAAAACACAAAAAGCACACATAATGAAATTTTATGATGGAATTTTATGTCGTTATATTTTTAAAATACGCAACATCTTGACACTAAAATATGATATTTGTCATATTCAGTTTTTAAATGTACGTGAAAATAGAAGTAACGAATAACAGTACGTAAGAATAACAGCAACGAATCTTTTCCATGTCTTTGTCACATAACAGTTAGCACTAAAAGATAACAAGCATGTTTAAATATTGTAGCTGCTTTTATATCTGTAAACATTTCTTTTCTCAGCAATCGTTAACGGGATATAACGATTTAAAAACACATAATACTCCTAGGAAAAGGCATATAAATATACAGTGACCTTTTCTGTAGCCAACAATTTAGTGTAAGAACGCTGACGGTATGGAACAACAGCTGTACACATTCTTTAACAGCTTTAGACGTAAGGTGCTATTTCGTCAAAGAGGTTATACTTTGCTCCAAAACAGCTTGTTGAGTTGATTGGCTTAGAGTTTACATTTATGTCGTATGTATGCCATCCAATGCATAAATATAGTTTAACATTTTAAAAAGCAGATTGTTTTACATTATAAATATTTTACTTTTAAAAACACAAAGAACATTTTCATTCTATGAGAGGTTAATTGTAATAAAAACAAGCTTAATTTTTCCATTTTAACTTTCTCATAGTATTGAGAAAGTATTGTCCTCCCTAAAATTTCTGATTTCGAGATTTTGATACCAATATATGTTTTAAGACCTTCTAAAAAGTTTTGACTATTTTTGGAGTGATATTCTTTTGTCTGTCCATATATTTGTGGAGGATTTTTTGTTCACCCGATATGTGACGATGTGTGTATATGATATATGATTTCTTGTGTAGACAATTATTAATGGATTTGCAAAAAAAATATATATATATATTCGACTTTGGCATCAAAAAATCTAGAACTCTATAGAATTTTTTTAAATTCCGGTGAAAAATTCGAAATTTATTTGAAATTATATTTTTAACATGGCAGCATAGGATAAAATTTGATATACTCATGCATAAGAAGGTTCAATTATGGCTTAATGATCACGAGACTTAGTTTCAATCATTACTGTGAAAAATAGCTGCGATACAATGTTTTCGTTCGAGATGCCATTAGCCCACCCTCAGGGTGCAATTTACCCGTCCCCAGGGGTACATTATCAAATTGGTATCAATCGAAAGATTTTTTTATCATGCTCTTTAATGATGCCAAAACTGCCGTCGTGTTCACTCGGAGTACGATTACGTTAAACATGTGGGTCCGTAAGTCCTTCCGAGAGGTTGGTGGTAGGGGAAGGAGGGTACGGTCCCTCTGGATGTTTCCCCCACTGGGTTCCGGTCTAAATTGGGTGGCACTTCCCGGCCGTCCAAACAGATACCTTATACCTTTCTGGTAGGTCAGACGGTCTACGTCGAAGAAGAAGAAGCCCTTTAACGAGAAGGGTAACACTCTATAATTGTAATCATTTGAACCCATAATACCATTTTTTCAAACCTTTGAAAAAATTTAAAATTAAATTAAAATTTGAAAAAACAAACAAAAACATACTAAAAATGGATTCTGATATGAGAAAGTCGATTTGAGCAACACTTCAGTTAATTATACTTTTAAATGCTAATCACAGAGATTTGGGCAACAGAGAATTCAATGCGGCAAGGCTGACTATTATGATCAGAGATTCATTAGAAAACTGGCTATTGAACTGTCCAGTAATAATTACCAAGGCCAATAAAATTAAAAATTACCCGGGCAATTTCATAACCAAAGTGTTTATGACTACTGAACCGTCCAGCATAAATTATCAAGGTTGATAAAATTAAAAATAGCTTGATCATTTTATGACCAAAGTTCTTTATGGCTATTGAATCTTCCTGTATAAATTATCAAGTCCAGTATAATTAAAACTTTCCGGGCCAATTTCATGAGCAAAGTTCTTTATAACTAACCGGCATAAAGTATCGAGGTTAGTACAATCAAAACTAACCTGATCAATTTTATGACCACAATTCTTTATGACTATTGAATTGTCCGGTATAAATTATCCAGTTCAGTAAAATTAGAAGTAACCAGGCCAATTTCATAACTAAAGTTCTTACTGGCTATATTACAAAGTGTAAGTAACTATTTGTAAAATTTTCTAAAGAAAACTAATCTTTATTCACTTTATATATTGAAAAACTAGATCTCAGTTCACTTCATGCACTACTGACGTTGTTAGCTTGATCATATTTGCAAACCACTCAGCCTCAAATACATATTCAAGTGAACTAGTTAACAAACTTTATCTCTTTGCCCCAGTTGATATTTCTTGTAGATTTTCAAGCTGATTACAAATCTGATTTTAAATTTTATGTATCAGGCACCGGTTCCACGGAAATAACAATTTAAATTCTGGTTTTGTGGGAAATCAACATCCTCGAAAGGAGGAATGGGCAGCTGGCATATGTGACATTTATCTATACCTGTATATTTCAAAATTACTTTAGTCCTTTAAAGAATTGAACCGGTACCCCTAATTATTTTACAAGTATTAGGAAATGAAAACCACATAAATGTGGGGAAAAATATAATGGGATTTTACTCTAAAAACCATTCTTGTATCTATAAATACGTACAAGATTATATATATAATGAAAAGACTGAAGTTATTAATTTTTCTATTTAATATTTGTTTCACAACAGAAAGTCATTCACTAACGGCATTCATTTTGTCAGTATAGTCTTATTTGACACTTATCGAATAAATATTAAATTATTTTATTGATTAAGAAAGAACACAAACCTTCCTATTCTTAGCATCTATGCTTGGCGAAAAACAACGAAAAAAATCATTTAAATTAAACTAGCTAGAGGTTAAGAAGTACTTTCCGTAGGTTAATACTGGAAAAATGAAACAAGCGGCTGGGAAATATCTTCTTAAAGAACGATAACCTTTTTGTTTTAGATGTTTTAAAAATGTATATGAACTGTGAACTCTACAGATTGCTCCTCCCTTGCGGTGTTAAGCATATTATGTGATGTATTATCTGCTGCAATTTGCTTGATTAAAACTATTTGGGTTCTTTTAGTTATCAATCCTACTTACTTGCAGGGACTGACTGCTGGTGCGATTGTTTATGTGTCAAATTAAAGAAAGGCACTTTTCGAGCGGTTTTAAGTATATGGAAAGGCAACTACTCAATGTCCAAGGTGTTTACCGCTGTCATACCAACCACATATAATTTGCCTTGTCTCGATTTTGATTGGTTTTAAATTTTAGGAGCGGGTAATCCAGAGTAGTAGTGAACTAGAACTATTATATCGGTTCGGTAATTTAAAACTTTTACCGGGCCTGTTAGTTCTTTTCATTATTAAATGGATGATATGAATAAAAAAATAGTCTTAATCTAGCAACGAGACAGCCCAACCGGTGAATTAAGGTGAATCAGATGGTTTTGTGGTGAGTCCACTTCGGGTACTAAGTAGTTCAACATTCGAGATTTTTGATCAATGTAACTAATTTTGACTGTATTCACAAAGGGAATTCCTTTATAGAAAGGTTTTGTACGTAAATTATAATTACTGTGCTACTTTCAAATATATTATGTTAATAACTTCTAGTACAGGGGAGAGCGGGAGAATCGCACGCAGCAGGTAATATCAATACACCCCAGTTTTACGGTTGCAATGGGCTCTAAATAGTGCTGCAATCTAGCCCTAGAAGCAACTCAAACCAAATTAATGGCAGTCCTCTTGATTTCTTTGTGTAGTGGGTGATGAGTAGTGTGTATTTTACTTGCTTTCGTTCTTATTCTGATAGTGCACATTTTGCAAGATAGGATCATTTGTTTATACACGTTTACCCATTATTATTCCAGATGTCTTCCATTTATATCTGTTATAACGCTGTAGAGGTTTAGTGAATCTTAGTGGTGATATGTAGTGTTGTGGATAGGTTATATCTTTCACTATAGGTTTGGGTAATTACATGCATTTCGAGCAGAGCTTCAAAATAATGTAACTTTTCTTTCCAAATTTGGAGTAACTGGAGTCATTCAGATTGCAGCAGCTAGAAATCGCCAAAGAGCTATACATTCGACGTATTAAAAATTGCCGACTTTTGTCTTATTTTTGGGCAAAATGTTTTTAAAAGTTATCCTATAAGAATTTCTAATGTTTGTACTTAACGATTTTCAGAAAGTGTTGCATATATTTATTTTGCACTTTTTACTTTCCTTATGTACATAGTATAACGTATAAGGAAAGTATTGTGGCGGGTTCGAAAATTCGAAGTCGAGTTTTTGACGGGAGAGCACATTTCAAGCATCCCTGAACACGAATCAAATGTGTTTGAGATGATATATGTGTGCGTGTGTGGAGACGATATCTCGCGAACGAATGAAGTTATTCGAACGAAATTTGGTACAAAAATTACAATCCGTGAATACTGAAAGCTTATTGTTTTTATACGCAATCGAATGTCGAGAATTCCCCTAAATTGTGGAGTGAAATTTTTAAAAAAATATTAAAAAATCAAAACAAACTTTTAATAAAGTTAGATAAATAGTCATTTCTTATAGCAGTTTTCTAATGAAAAATTACATAAGAGTAACTTTTTCTCTGCGACTTGCCGACTTTTTAAATATTGCCAAATTGATAAAAATAACGCTAAATAAATGAAATGACGACTAATTAATGGAAGTTCAATATCTTAGAAAGAGCACAAGAGTAGATTATAAGAATAACCCATTTCTCCGCCCGTAACGCTTGGCGATAAATTTAACGGACGATAAATTTAACGGACTCAATTTTGGCAACTATTTTAAATGTTGCCAAAGTGACAAAAATGTCGCCAAATTGCTAAAAATGACGCCAAATGGGAAGTGATATTTCGCAAATTCTGATTTCCGTCTTTTGACGGGCATACCTTCTAGTATATAAGAAATGCTCTTTTCTCCGTTTGTTGGTAACACTTGGTGATGCATTTGGCGACAAACTTGGCGAATAATTTAGCAAAGTATCGCCAACTTGGCGATATTTCGGCCAAGATTGACAAAAATATCGTCAAAATTACAAAAATGACGCTAAATGAATGAAAATGATGCCTAATTGATGAATTGATTATTAAAATATTTTAATATATGGACTATATCGCTTAATGAGGATTCTATCAATATTGATAATTGTTAATTTAGAAGTACGCGAAATATAAGTTTATTAGGTATTTTAAAATAGTTAAGCATGTTGCCATCCGAAAAATCGGCAAATGTTCACTTCAACGATAGAAACACAGTACCGTGGATCTTATACATTATCTTTTGACTGTAAAAGTAGTAAATTCATTGCATTATATAAGGAAAGTCATGTGCTGCGCACATCAGATTTTATACATTGTAGCAGTTGAAAAATAAAAACATGATTTACAAAATAGATTTGTTTTATTCCACGTGAGTATCATTATTACTTTTCCATATCACGGGTCCCAATATCCCATTGGGCTGGAAATACCACGCATTTAACATAGTTATAAAATATATTTTTTTACAGAAATTTTATATCACACCGGGTTATAATAAATTCCTGTGCAAAGTAAATCCGTTGGACATTTTAAGGATGAATTGTAAAGTCCTATAGTTGAACGGTATAATGCGCAATTGTCATTTTCCTTAATTTACATGCAGTTCCCCACTTTGCCCTAATAAAATAAAACCTGTCACTTAACGAATTACTTTTAAAAACTCAATGTGATCTTAAAGGTTCCGTGAAGAAAAGTCAAGCTTCATAACTATTAAATGATTCATTTAAGTCTTTGAAAAGCTTCATTGCTCTTTTGTGGTTCATGATAATTTTAGCGTCTTTCCTTTTTGCGATTATTCTGCAATCGAAAGCAATTATCCGTTCCCTTTTATCAATTTTATTTTCTTTAGCACGAGTCATTCAGAAATGTCAGTTTCGCAGCCTATGACTGTGTCTTGACAACTTGAAAAGTATTCTGCTCTCTTTTTCTTACCCGCGATACGATTTGCTTAAATTTGACTTCTCAAGGTTACATAAAAAACATGGAGACACCATCAGCCTCCGCTCGATGGACGGTCGGCAACTTTTGATTCTAAAAGCTGTTATAAAAAACTTATCAAGAGTCGAAATTTACTGTGGTTGTAATCAAGAACTGGGGAGTAATGAACTGGGTATTTAAGTCGGGTTTTGTAACCCAGTGATCCCGTGTAGTGAAAATTGAGTTTGTATTGTTGTATGTGTTTCATTCGCTGTGAGACAGTGACAGTAATTTAAAGGCAACAAACAAGTTTCTTAGCGGTGCGTCAATTAACCACCCATGACGTTTCGAATAAATAGAAAAGTAGATTTGCTTAAGTTGAGAACCTGAAGTCGCTGTTTAAAAAATATTATGAAAATTAATTAACTTTTAAGTGCAGTAAGCCAGTAGTCCTTTGTGAAAATAAAACAATCCTCAATGCTCATCATGCAAACTTTTCTTTATTGAAACAGCAGTCATTATTTTCTGTGTCACGAACATCCTTTTTTTTTTCGGAGTGAGTGCTATTATATGTGGAAAAACGTTGTATTATTATTCTGATGACAAGTATTGTGATAGAACAGCTCTCACAGACTGCTTTGAAACGTAATAATAAATTCTTATAATTTAGATTTCTCGGATGTTTACAAGGTATAATTGCATATTTCTGTTATGGCATGATGTCATAAATATAATTATAGTAGGTAAAATAGTGTTTATGCTAATATATAATAATTGCTTTAATTATTTTTCTGGTTTATACTTGGAATAGAAAAATGTACATAATTTCATAACATATTTATTAGCTGTTTTATATGCTAAAATAAAAGTTTATGAGTTTAAGTACTTATGATAAATGGACTGACAAACAGATAACTAAAATTATTAAGCTACAAATCATTTACTCATATTAGGGCTTGACATTCAACATGGTAAAATGTCATTCAATTGTACTAACACTCTTTATTTGATTATTTTTGCATCTTCCAAAAAAACTAGGCAATATTTGCTATATCTTTGAACTTTTCAAAATGTCAAATTCTTTTAGTTGTTATTATGTTCATGCGTTTCATTTTATATGATTGGTTTTGAATGTAAAGTGCGAAAGTTTTTTAAAGTTATGAATGAAACTATGAATTTCAATGTACATGCAATTGAGTGATTAATAAGTCTTAACTATTTGACAGTTCTGCATTTTTTCAGTCTATTAAAAACGTAGCAAAACTATCTTTAAATACTTAAATAATTCAAAATTTTGCTATGAAAATATGAATCTGTATATGAGAAAATTTTTTAGTTAAGATTCGGTCTTTTTCTGCTTAATTTTATTCACACGAAAGTAAAATCATTAAAATTGGTTTCTACGGGACAGTCTGCATCTTCAGCCACCTATCACCTAGAAGTAGTTTTCCTTTGGTCGTCCATCTTGTTGCTCCTCGGGTGATCTGGAAGACCTGGGTTGGGAAAAAGAAAGTAAAAATTAAATAAACTCATTCAATGTATCTATGAAGAAATCTGACTACTAAGATGACTAAAATAGTGTCCAGTTCTAAAATATTGAAAATGACCCTACACCCATAATCCATTAGAGACATGGCCTGTTTTTTAAGATGTGTATCAATTTGTACGATCCAAGTTAAGTAGGTATTTTGTTTTCAGATATGGAATACTTAAACATTGATTTCAGCTTTATCAGAACTGAAAATTTTAGATTCTTAAGTAGTTTATTTAGAGGTCGGATTCTAGTGACCTACTAGTGTAATGCTGATATGTCTGCAAGGCAAGGTTTAGAGTAGTAAATTTTGAAGGATTACAAATTTCTTATTTATGTGATACCTTGTCTACATAATAAGAAAATATCAAATAGGATAGAAAATAATATAATTTTATTATTATATTATTTTCTATCTATAATTATATTAATATATTCAATGTAATAATAAAATTATATAATTTTGTAATTAATGTGATATTATTTTCTATATCTTAGGAAGAAACAACTAATGTTTCATTTCGTTTGCAACAGTGCTAGCCGACCAAATGAATATGTTTTTACAAATATATTTTTTTAATATATGATCACAATTATAGCATGTTACCTTTTATTCTAAAGGGCTTGAAAACATATTTTGATTGATACAGAGTTTGACAATGTACTCGCTTAGACGGGGGGAGGGGTACTTGACCCCCAGAGCGGGCTAATGACATCACGATCATAAAAATTGTACCGCGGCTATTTTGCAGTGATTGACATTAAGTTTCGTGATCATTGGGCCATAAATAATCCCTTTTATGCATGAAAATGTCAAATTTTTCCTATGCTGCCATGTTAAGGAAATCTATAATTTCGAAGTTTTATTTTACTCGAATTTCAAAAAATTTGATCTAGTTCTAAATTTTTCGATAATAAAGCCGAATAAAGTTTCGTGAAAATCCATTAATATTTGTGGCCACCATCGTGTACACAAGAACTTGATCATAGGCAGACAGACGGACAAGCGGACATCACTTTAAAAATAGTGAAAACGTGATCATCAGGAGGTCCTAAACATATATTGGCATCAAAATCTCGAAACCAAAATTTTCGTGAAAACGATACCTTCATTTCTTCCTGTGAGAAAAAAAAAAGCTGCTGTAAAAGTCAACAATTAACTTTTACAGCTATTTGGCCAAAATATTTTGAAAAATAGAATCAGCTGTTGATCTGAAATTGGTGTCTTTAATTTATTTCCATTAAAAGTTCGCCTTCTCCAGCTGTTCTTGAAAAGAACAGTTCACAGAGCGAAGAAAACCTGTGAGCATGTCTGTATTCAAATTCAAATGAGATTGTTTCAAACAAAAATACCACATTACGGGTTGATTCCTGATACAACGAGATACTCCTCAATTAAGCAACTGTAATCTTCTGTACCTGTCAGACTTATCTTTGACGAACGGCTCAAGATATGAATGTAAATTAATGGGAATTCGTTGGAGAAGGTGAAAACGAAAAGTATTCCGTGTAGACAGGTGCCTGCGGTGGCGATTTCTGGGTTAACTTCGGTGTCAGCTTTGTTTCGGTGTGACCTATTAATTACTGATTAGATTATTCAAAGTTATACTCAGTAGTTTATATGACTGAAATATAAATGAGACGTTTTTTTGAAGGTGTGTGGGGAATAACCTGTATTGTTTTGTAATGATGTAAGTATATATGTAGTGTGAATGTGGGTGTGAGTGGCTTTTGCATTGTTGCGATATCCAGCGAATGGGGTAAGAAAGATGCCTTACTAGTGCTTATGAATTGGGATCTTTATATTATTACTAGTGGGTATCCATGAAGAAATATGAAAATTTATATTTTATAGTATCTGAAAGTATTTAAATATACTGAAATCCCACCTCAGAAAACCAGGGGGTATGTGGATATTAAAGTGCCTGGTTGCTGATTCCTCGTCCTAGCCGAGTGAGGGAGAAGAGAAATAATTCAGGAAGAATTAGACATATAAAGACGGAGAGTTTTTGTTAGTCCCCACCTGAGGGAGACTAATCCCAATGGCCTCTGAATTGTTTTGTCACTCCCACTGGAAATTATATTATTTGATTGTTTAGTGGTTTTACTTTTCTTACAATGCAGGGTATGTCTGGTACGGTTCAAGACGTACCAAAAACAATATTTTGCCAAACAGATTTCATCAAGGTGTTAAGTTTGAAATCGTTCAATTTTTAATACAAAAAATTTCAATGTCAGCTGTAACTGTCCCCTTACTAGAATGCATGTCAATGTCAAAATATCATAGAAAATTACTTTGAAGTGAATGTAAAAGTTAACATCAGTTAATACTTTTTAAAATTTCATTAGAAAACAACGGATAATTCTAATCTTATCGTTATGTTAATGGCAAAAAAATGAATATTGAAATTTGTGGGTTGAAATGACAGCCCTCAAATGTAGAATTAATATAATATGTATTATATGTGAGAATGCATCTCTTTTTGTTCTCAGGCAATTGGTACATGTACATAATGTACATAGCAATGTATGTACATTTAGCATTTAAACATGTACATAAATTGCTGTCCAGGATTTTTTTTTTATTTTTTTTTTTATTTTGCAACAGTAGGAAAGGAAGGCGCCTTCCTTTCCTACTTGCAACAATGATCATACTAATACGTCACATACATTTTTTATAATTCTCGATTTTCTCTGCAAAAAAATAGGCAAATTAATCTGTTTTGAAGTACTAATGTAAAAAGAGATTAAGAATAATAGAAAGTTCATAATCCAAATAGTAATTTCATGGTACATTTTAAGATATTTACTTCGATTATCTCACTTTGTTAAAAATAATATTGGCATTTCTTCTATCAAGATATATATATATATATATATATATATATATATATATATGGGAAGAATTGGAATGATGTTAAAAATTTTAATCGGGTTTTTTATGGATTTACGCGTTTTGAAGTACTAATGAAAAAATAAATTAAGAATAATAGAGAGTTCATAATGCTTAACTACACTCAGTGATTTAAATATCGATGCACTCAGAAGTAAGAGTTATGTCCCTATGAACCTTTAAGCTACGAGTATATACATATAAAGAAATTATATTTTCATTTCAAAAGATCATTTTTTTACAAAACATTGGCAATACAAAGGTCACATATTTCTACGTGGAAAAGCCTTCTCTGTCGACAATACACACCGCCAGAAGAAGATTTGGTGAGGTTATTATATTATTCTCTTGTTGTATGTGGCAAATTTTGCCAGATGGACATACATATTGAACCTACTGCTGACAACATCGTCCGTCGCATCTTTCCAGCCAAGGTAACGGCAGATACGTCTAGCTGACCACTGGCCATTTTTTAAGCCAACGATGCGCTTGCTCTAAAATCCGCGCTGTTGCACGTATTGACGTCGGGTGCATTATTAAACCACATGCACAAGCTACCAAAGACAACGAACCCCAACAGCAGTCAGATACGTTCCAGCAGATCCTTATATGAACTACAGAATTAACCCTTGTCATGCACTCTGAAACCGCTGTGTTGACTCACTGGTGACGAATTTTTAACCATTTACATACCTGTTTAAGAGATTTCAGCGTGAAGGGTTTTGTGGTTCTTGGACATTTTTAGGCATGGGTCGAACATTTTTTGGCAGAATGTATGTTTGCCAGTAATTTTGCCAGTAAAATGATTATAACCACTTTCACTATGCTAGAATACAATTTGTAAAACAATTTAAGGAAATTTCTTGTTTCACTGGAATGGTATATAACTGTTGAAATGCTTAGGTATAATCCAAGATCCTCAAAGTGGATATACATTGTCTGATTTTTTTTTTAGCTCAAACTTTTTCTAATAGTCTTTAAATTAAATATTCTCACTATTATTATATGAATCAATTTTATCAGAAATCATTCACACCAGGTCATAGGATTTATTTATTATTTGTTCTATGAATTGTTTGTCTTATTTATTATTTATTATGGCAATGTCTTTATGAACTATCTTGAATGAAAAATACACCTTTGCCATCATATCAATTTGTGGGATATCGGTTTCCTTCCGAACTAAGTCAGTGGAGTTCCTCAATTTTCATCTCACACCTGTCTGCATTCTGGCACCGAAAGCGGATACGAATCATAAAACCTTAGAGCCGAGAAATAATTTCATTTACATTTTGTTCACCGGTGTGCGAAATTTCGATTTCTCCTTTGGAAACCGAGCTCTGTGAATGACAAGTGATGATGTCAAAATGATATTCTTCAAACCTGCAGAGACCCTAATTGAGATCTTGCAAGAGAAATGGGCAGACTGGGATAGTTTTGAGGAAATTGTTTAGGATGTCAGAAGATATTTGAAAATTATTTTTTTTAGTTTACTCTGCAAGCTAGCAAACGCTTAGAGAAAATGTTTTTAACACGTGTGTGTGCGTGTGTATTGAGTGTGTGTGTATGTGTGTACTGAGTGTGTGTGTGTGTGCATAGTGAGTATTTTATGTATGTGCCTGCGTGTATGTGTTCCTGTATTTGTTTGAGTATGTGTGTATGTTTTTGTATGTATGTATGTTTTTGTGTATCTCTGTGTATATGTTTGTGTGTATGTCTTAATAATCTTCCACCATATAAATTCTAAATTTCTTGTATTAAAAAGTTTTATACTCATAGATCATCTTATCGTTTGCATCGGCAATAACTACGAAGCCAGGATTCACAATTGCTGACGGATGATCGGTTGATAACATTTTTGCTTTTAGTATTCACTATATTTTAAATCAATAGTATTACATTAATAATTCCTACAAAGCAACAGGAATGTCCATAAAAATAAAATTCAATTTTATGATAATTCCTGTCGCTTTGTGGTTTCCAAGACATAAAAATGAAACTTAATTGAATTTTCGCCAGTTTGGCAATATTTTTCAAAACTAGTAACGTTGGTTATATTTCGCCAAAATGTGGACATACGGGACAGATAGGAAAGAGCTTTCCTTACACAGTGTTTGATTAAAATACGAATTGTTTAAAATTTAAGATTTCCGCAGCATTATTCTCATTACGATATCAGCATCAAACGGAAAACAATAATAGTAATTGGAGTATAGTCATTACAAGGATATAAGCTTAAAATTTGTTATGCGTGTTGAACGTGATAAAACAGTATGAATTAACACAAATCAACTAAATTCATGCAATTCATCAGCTTGATAGATATGTTGCCAAGTTAATTTGTTTTAAAGAATGGAGAACATTTTAATGAACCAGCCTGCAATTGAAATCTTGTGTTAAGTTAAATTGATTTTTTTATAACGATGTTGAAACAAATTGGGGCAAATACATAGGGAACCGAATATTTACTGGAGTCTCACATTTGAAATATATTTGCTAAATTATCCATCTTGCTTCATTTTCCCACAGAATTATTCCACAAATTACCAAAAAACTGTCTAATGCCTGGAATCGGATAATTCATATCCTTGAACGGTAAAAATTATATTTACCGTTCTTAACCATATCTTAACCATTTAAACCAGTTTTCTTAACCAATTTTTTTCTAGAAAATCTCATGTACTGGGTCATGTGTTTTGAAAGCAAATAAGAGGCATTATTGTCTACAACAACTTTCCAAACAACTGTCTCCCATTAAAATCCATACGTCTAGACAACAAAATTCGAATGAGTCAAGTTCACTCAGTACTTTGGAACTTCTTCTTAGAAATGTCCTTTTTATAGTTCAGTTTAGAGATGATGTGGATAGTTTCCAGTAGTTTGGGATTTAATGAGAAACTTTATGAGCTTGGATGATATATTTGACCTTCGGCTAGATGAAGTTAGTACGTGGAATATTTATTTTTCAAATGGATTAAATATAATTTCATAGAAATTGATTTCAATCCTTGATGACTTTAATTTGTCACACTATTGTATAAAGAAATTATTGTTTTTGTTGATAGTGGCGGAAAACATATTTAATATCGTGAACATGTCACACAAAATAGAGAGAAAAGAAAATAGTATTTTTTACGTTTTTGTCCTCGTCATTCCCATTTACTATTCATTACTATTAAAGCGCAAAACTCACGTATTCCTTATCCGATATTTTAACACGTTATATTTTCCCAGAAACATTGACTGAGTGATATTTTCTGAATATCCTGTATCTAATGGTTTTCTAAATGTTGCTTTCAATTTTTTATTAAATTGTATTAGGCATCATAACGGAAACTAATTAGACTATGAAACATTACCATTACCAACAAATCGGTCTTCAGCAAAAGAAAGAAATTTTAGTAAAAAGCGAAATATATTATAAGCAAAAATACTGATTGCATTGTGAAAAAGGTGCGTGGTTTGATATCTGTATTTTTCTGGGTTTTTTTAGAAAACCAAAACCGGAAATGTACAGATATCAAACTGTGTACGTTGAAGTACTATTGAAGATGCTCACAAGCTATGAAAATATTATATATTATATTATATTATATCACTAGTCATTTTACCTGCGCTTCGCGCGTTCTCAATGACTAATGTTCACTAAATCTGACACTTACACACTTAGAAAAAGTTTTGAATTTCGTAAACCGTTTTATATAAAAATGGAATGGTGCATAATTTTTAGAGGCACTTCGTTCTTTTAAAATGAATTGTGGAGATACAATGGCTTTTATGTCAACATTTAATATCGCCATAATTTATGAGTTTATATTTTTAACATTTTAAATGTATTTGAAAAATTACTTTATCATCACCCTTAATTTGAATTTTCAAAAATTTCCATTCATTCGTGAGTCAGGAAGCTGAAAGGAATCGAATGAGACCACAACCAAGATTCTAGCAAGATTAAAAGTCCTTGATAATTCAGCAAAATGGCTTTAAGTCTTATTATTCCTTTGCACCGTCACCCATAATTCGAATTTTTAAAATTTTAGATTTTTCTCTTGGTTTCGAAGCTGAAACGGCTCAATGGCACCAAAATCTAGATTTTCGTTAGATTGGAAGTGCTCGATAATGTTAGTACATCACCCCCTTACTTACTCATTCACGCAGTTCAGTACTTATTATATACTACATATATTTCTTTCCATTGTTATCTTAATCTATGCTTTCTTTTAAAATTGATCTTGAAGATACGTGTTGTACAATACCGTTATGTAATATCACCATAGTTTATATTCTAACACTTTAAATGAGCATGAACGTACAAAGTTCCGTATATATACGTTTGCTATTTATGATTTGTTAAAGAAGACATAAACCATACGTGCATGAAAATTTTATGAAATTTTTAGTGAAGTCTTTATTGGAAAACTTGATCTAAAAAGAGATTCTTGTAATCCCGTTGATTTAAGCATTGTGGTGTACAATATATTTTGAAGATATATAGGTGTAATAGAAACTTCTCTTTGCAATAATGAGAATAAATTTAAACTTAGCTTTGTGAAATTTACTAACATTATCAAATGATAGTTTTAACGACAACAAGAGTGAATTCTATGTTTTAATCTCAACAGATTTTGTTCATACTCTTATATTGTTCTATTTTTTTTCCAGCCAATGATGTTAGATTAAGATTAGTTGAAGAGTTGTTGTCATCTGAAAAGGAATATTGTCACACCTTGAAGACCGTAGCTGATTTGTATGAGAAACCTTTAAGGTAAAAAATTTAATCAGAAACTAAATATTTATTATCATTGATAATATTTGCACTCTTTAATTTAGAACTCTCTCTCTGTATATATATACATATATATATATAGAAAAATAGAAATATACAAAGTGAAAAAAACATGTAAAAAGGAAGGAAGGCTCGGCAAAAAGCTTACATTATGGCGGTAAGGGGTTGTGACCTTACTCCCCAGTTCAACGAGCTCGTCAAAATCGCCGCGGCATTTTCACTCCTGGTCGCCAGCCCTGGCCCAAGCCAACCTCCGGAGTGACTTTGAAATCATCACGAGACCTGGATAGAGATGTGTACGAGAGCCATATCACCACAAATAAAGCCAGCTGAATCGCCGACTCTAATGAAATGTAGTTCCAGCCGCGGTCCTGTGATCACAGTGCGGTCCTGTCATATGGAGGGTTCGATGATTTTGTCTCTAATTGAACTCAAAAAATACTTAAGTCTTACACCATATGCAAAATTGTTTCTGTATAAATTATCAATATTTTTAATCATAAAGGAAATTGGATATTTATTAAAAAATGCTTGTTTTAAAAATTCTTGATCAAAATTGATACGTAAATGTTCCTCTTTGATAGTTCTTTTTATTCTGATTAAACCTCCCAAGAAAACATTGCGAAACACATTCAAATGTATGTTGGAGTTCCAATGTATAATTCCAATAATAGGTAGTTTAAATTTTTTTCTTTTATCATATATGGTGAATATGAGAGGGATTTGACTATAGTTGATATTCAAATCCAAAAATTCGACTTCTTTGTTATTTTTAAGAGGGTTTTCCTTCAAGATGAGGTTTGGTGGATAAAAATCAAAGTTCATTGTGTAGTTTTCATTCTCATAGCCAATAATTACGTCATTCACATAACGTAGGTATATGATTTCGTTGTTTATATGAGATCTTCTTTCATAAAAACTAAGATATATATCAGCCAATATGGAAGAACATCCCCCCCCATGGGGATGCCCTTAATTTGTTGATAATAGACAATCCGTTGTAAAGGTAATTTTCTTTAATAACTATTTTGATTATAGACTTGAATTTATTGAATTCCAGACTCCTTTTTAAATCATATTCTTCAAACAAGCTGTAAAGTATATTTGTCATGTCATCTAGATCTATGGTATTAAATAGCTCTTGGAAATCATAAGTTCTTAAGTGCAAAGGATGTTTATGATCTTTCAAAATACTGATCACTTGTAGACTGTTTTTTATAATATAGCTTCCTTGGTTATTAAGTTTCAGCAAAATAGGTTGTAAAATCTTCATTAACATATTATTGGCTTTCGTGAGATAGGTATTGCATCCGACAGTAACTGGTCTGAAAGTAATAGGACTTTTATGAAGTTTCGGAATATTAATCAGATACGGATACTTTATAATTCCTGTATATTTGATACCAGTTAATAAATACAAAGCTTTGATTTTATTTGAGATTTCCTTAAGGGAGAGGTTGATTTTACTGTAAAGAACTTCATTTTCATATTTTTCTTTCAATATGTTAATGTAAAATAGTTTACATGTAAATGCGTAGTTACTTGATGCCTTGTCAATATATGTAATTATAAATTGATTTTGAATGTTCTTCAGAAGATGGGAGTTTATTTTACATTGGTCAGGAGGTTGGTAGAGTTTTTTATAATAGTACTTGAAGTCCTTGCACATCTTAGATCGCCATTGATGGAATGCCATATCTGGCATACTGTATTGAATGGAAAGTTTATAAATGAATCGATCAATGTCCTCTCGAAATGCCGTAAACGGATCTCCATGATACGGATTTCTATATTTAGTACCCAGTTTGAAAGCCTGTATTAAAGTAATCGTATTCCATTTCGACATATTTTAAAAGACCATCAAGATACCCTTCCAATCAGCAACTTGAAAATCAGGACTTCTTATCGTTATGTCATTCCTTTAGGAAGAAAAGCATTCAACTATAATATTTTAAGTCAAAATCTACATCTACCATATTTAACAGAATGCAAATGCAGAAACAATCCCTATTCCGATCCAATATTGGGTCATGTAGTAACAGGTGATTGCAGAGTTCTTGTAGATACCACTTTAATACAGGCTTTCAAACTGGGTACTAAATATAGAAATCCGTATCATGGAGATCCGTTTACGGCATTTCGAGAGGACATTGATCGATTCATTTATAAACTTTCCATTCAATACAGTATGCCAGATATGGCATTCCATCAATGGCGATCTAAGATGTGCAAGGACTTCAAGTACTATTATAAAAAACTCTACCAACCTCCTGACCAATGTAAAATAAACTTCCATCTTCTGAAGAACATTCAAAATCAATTTATAATTACATATATTGACAAGGCATCAAGTAACTACGCATTTACATGTAAACTATTTTACATTAACATATTGAAAGAAAAATATGAAAATGAAGTTCTTTACAGTAAAATCAACCTCTCCCTTAAGGAAATCTCAAATAAAATCAAAGCTTTGTATTTATTAACTGGTATCAAATATACAGGAATTATAAAGTATCCGTATTTGATTAATATTCCGAAACTTCATAAAAGTCCTATTACTTTCAGACCAGTTACTGTCGGATGCAATACCTATCTCACGAAAGCCAATAATATGTTAATGAAGATTTTACAACCTATTTTGCTGAAACTTAATAACCAAGGAAGCTATATTATAAAAAACAGTCTACAAGTGATCAGTATTTTGAAAGATCATAAACATCCTTTGCACTTAAGAACTTATGATTTCCAAGAGCTATTTAATACCATAGATCTAGATGACATGACAAATATACTTTACAGCTTGTTTGAAGAATATGATTTAAAAAGGAGTCTGGAATTCAATAAATTCAAGTCTATAATCAAAATAGTTATTAAAGAAAATTACCTTTACAACGGATTGTCTATTATCAACAAATTAAGGGCATCCCCATGGGGGGGGGGATGTTCTTCCATATTGGCTGATATATATCTTAGTTTTTATGAAAGAAGATCTCATATAAACAACGAAATCATATACCTACGTTATGTGAATGACGTAATTATTGGCTATGAGAATGAAAACTACACAATGAACTTTGATTTTTATCCACCAAACCTCATCTTGAAGGAAAACCCTCTTAAAAATAACAAAGAAGTCGAATTTTTGGATTTGAATATCAACTATAGTCAAATCCCTCTCATATTCACCATATATGATAAAAGAAAAAAATTTAAACTACCTATTATTGGAATTATACATTGGAACTCCAACATACATTTGAATGTGTTTCGCAATGTTTTCTTGGGAGGTTTAATCAGAATAAAAAGAACTATCAAAGAGGAACATTTACGTATCAATTTTGATCAAGAATTTTTAAAACAAGCATTTTTTAATAAATATCCAATTTCCTTTATGATTAAAAATATTGATAATTTATACAGAAACAATTTTGCATATGGTGTAAGACTTAAGTATTTTTTGAGTTCAATTAGAGACAAAATCATCGAACCCTCCATATGACAGGACCGCACTGTGATCACAGGACCGCGGCTGGAACTACATTTCATTAGAGTCGGCGATTCAGCTGGCTTTATTTGTGGTGATATGGCTCTCGTACACATCTCTATCCAGGTCTCGTGATGATTTCAAAGTCACTCCGGAGGTTGGCTTGGGCCAGGGCTGGCGACCAGGAGTGAAAATGCCGCGGCGATTTTGACGAGCTCGTTGAACTGGGGAGTAAGGTCACAACCCCTTACCGCCATAATGTAAGCTTTTTGCCGAGCCTTCCTTCCTTTTTACATGTTTTTTTCACTTTGTATATTTCTATTTTTCTATATATATAGTGTTTGGTACCCTCTGCTGCCTTGCGCAAAAGTTACTAAAACATCTTTATTTCCGATTTTTCAATTTCTATATATTTATATTTTATATATATATATATATATATATATATATATATATATATATATATATATATATATATATATATATATATATATATATATATATGATTTGGTAAGAAGATTAATTATAGATATCCAGTAAGTTTTTGGAGTTCCACAAGGTAGCTGTAGTAGTAGTATGTTAGATAATTTATACCTTTATCATTATGAAAATACTTTTACTTCAACGGATTATAAAATTTACATATATGTTGATGATCTGATTTGCTTAGTATTTACTGATAACTTTGCCATAGATATAGATTTCTATCCAGATAATTTGGAATTAATTCCTAATGAAGCCTCTATTAGTAATAGTGTTAATTTTCTTCATTTAAATCATTGAACCAACAAATAGAATAGTTACTTATTTATATGATAAAAAAGACTATTTTCATTTTAATAATAAAATGTTATCATTTAATTCCTGTAACTCTATTCAATTGTTTAGAAATATTATACTTAATCAAATTTTTAGAATTTATAGATTATCAGATAAAAATTTCATGCTTTGCACATTAATAACTTAAAAAGTACCAGTATATTTTATTAATATCCAGTATATTTAGTAAATGGTATAATTAATTAGTTTAAATTAGCTGAATATTCTTAAAACTCCCTTCTTAGTATCTTATATTAGCTAATTGTCAACATTCTCTTATATTAGCGTTACTATGTATTTACATTCTCTTAGACATTTGCCGATTTGCTTTTTTTATTTTATACGCCCCTTTATCCCTTCCCGGTCGTCCAAAAAGCTGCTCTATATCCTAGGATGAGTCGGATGGTCTGGGTCTTCAACACGCCCCTTTATTACTTAGCTTTTATTGGTGAATATATCACATTTTATTACTTCTTTGCAATACTGTTATTTATATCTCATAATTGACAACAGTTGGTCTCCACTTTTATCTCCTGCGAATGGCAACAGTAGTCTTGTCATTTATTGCTCCTTGCTCGTTTAGATAGGACATGTGCAGTATTTTCTCAGGTATATTTTTACATTCCTATTCTATTCTTTCAATCTTTAGCTTGTAGACCAAGTAGACGGAGTTCATAGATATTATTTCTCTAAGTCTTCAGAAACAAGCTTTTTTGTTCATTTTGAATAGATACTTGGACCTGAAGATGAATTTGTTCAAAATGAACTACTTAAGCCTGGTGCGTTTCCACGTGTATGGCTTTAATGCGTGTTTATTTTTAGTTTTTCAATTATTTTATTCTCCTCTTGAAGAATCTCTATTTTTTACATCTGTTTAATTTGTTAGCATATTTTAAGTAATGGTTATATGAGTTACAACTTCTCTCTAATCTATCATTGGAATTTCATATTATATTTTTATTTTATATATATATATATATATATATATATATATATATATATATAATAAAAGTTTAAAAATCCAATGAAAGAATAGAGAGAATTTTCAACTCAAAAAACCCCAACATTACAAAATGCCTTACAAATAAAAGTATCAAACACAGAATCATCAAACAAGTGGAAAATATAAATGCAAACCTCTAGTCATCAATCTGAAGACAATCAAAAAACATTAATGGAAAGGAATCGATAAAATAATATCAAATAAAATCCAAGCATGAAAGCTTTACACGTGAACAAGCCGTAGGCCTAATAATGAATTGTTCATTTCCATAAAACTCTTTAACAAGTCCACGTATTTCATAAAAATGAACAAAAAATACATGTTTCTGATATCAGTGATGTATTATATCTATAAACTTAAATAAGCTGGATAACATGCATAAAAATTGAAAAATAATAGGAAACAAGAATATCTGAAAAAACACTGTATACATCTGATTCATTGGAGCCTTGAATAAAGAGACTAATGTTGTCAATCTCAAAAAATAAAGAGTAGAGAAGTGCTGTTGCAAACGTGAGAAAGAAATAACAGTAATGCGAAAAAACGAAAAATGGTGATATTCAACAGTAAGAACATGTAAATACATGGTAATGCTTATTCAAGAGAAAGTGGATGTCAGGCTAGAATAAGATACTAAGGAGAGAATTTAAGTATAATCTACCATTCCAAACTTTTTAACTATACTATGTGCTAAATAAGCTAGATATTTATATAATTTGCTAGTAATTTTAAGTTTATTAATATGCATAGCATGAAATTCTTTATTAGATAATCTATAAATTCTAAAGAGCCGATTTAATATTTCTAAGCAATTGAATATATATATATATATATATATATATATATATGTGTGTGTGTGTTTAAAAATAGATGAGCCAAATTTTACGAGCGCCAGTGGGCACTTAATGGTGCCTGGTCACCAGAATTTTGGCCGCGGCTGTCGAAGTTAGCGACATATCTGAGGGTTCACCAATCCCTCCATCGCCGCTGTGAGACGTGCATTCAGGTTGGAGGTCGCTCTTTTGCGCTATTACTGTAATTATTTATTAAATGTCATTTTATTACTTTTATGTCATTCTTGTGTTTTTGTCTCACCTCATCGTTTACTCACCTCATTATTTTTATTTTACCCTCTTTAATCCTAAAACGATGTATTATGAAATGCAACTATTTTTATACGTAAGGGTAAATATTTGTTATTCACAAGTAATACTTTGTATGATAGTCAGCCATTCCGTTTCCAAAAAGTATTCTAGAAATTTCTTCAAGAAGTCTGGCTCACCATTGCTGAATCTAGTAAGGGTAGCCGGGAGCAAGCCCCAGTTACTACTGCCGTGAGAGAGGCGCTAAATTAACTGTGGGAAAGAAAATAATTTTCGGGAGGAACAAAAAGAAGAGCTGAAAAGGAATAGAGCAAAACAATTTTTGAATAAACCCCGCGAATTTTAAACAATATTCGAACCAACATTGTTATACATCGATTTAATAACATACATTCAGTTATAGCGATGATCATAGACACTATGTTTTAGCAAAAGAGAATAAACCTATCGCCTGTGCGGCGTACGTTTTAAAATACGTATCTAGTAACAAAGGATAAAATTAGGGAAATCTGGACATCAATATAGCCAGTTTCAAATCTGATCATATAAATCGGAGTTATATTAGAATCGTTAAACCATTTGATGATAAAGTAGGCAAAACCATTTTTTGTTTCCTTTAAATGCAATGGGGACAGCATAGCACAACCTTAAGATAACACAGATAAAATCAGTGAGTTGAATAATTTTAATGCAATTCTAAAGCCATTAAGTTTTAGATTTCTGAAGATTGACTGCGAAGAATTAATGGTTGATAGCCAGTGGCGTCGCAAAGGGGAGATTTGTGGGTCATACTCCCCCCCCCCCCCCCCCCGCCAAGAATGCATCGGAACCCATTGAAGTTCGAAGCATTGATATTTTGGAAATGGGAGACAAAATATTCCATTAACCGCCCCATTCCCCCATAAAAGAAACAAAAAAACTGGCGATGCTATTGCTGGCAACTAACTAGTTTTTCAAACATGTGTCGACTCTAAATTACAGCTATATATTACATTTGATGTTTTAATTCATTTTTATATAATTGCATAAAAGGGAGGAAATACGCTAAACGCAAGAAAGCATAAATGGGTCAAATGCGCTTGCATGCCTCACTCAATCGGTTGTTCATTTATAAATATGGGCTAGTACATTTATACATAAGTATCTAGCCATTTATTTTATATACGAGTGATGCAATAGAGGATATTTTTCCCGAATTTCAGGATAATTTATTACTTGATTGAACGATTCACAAAATAAATCACTTCCATATCTGTCTCTTGCTATCTTCACTCTTGAACTGAGTTTGACGCGTTTTTCCTCCATGACACTAACCTACAAATCATTAATCATTTGATGTGCAATGTTACAAAGTGTTCCTTTGAGCATCAGCAACTTCATTTTTTGCTTGATCATACATGTAGAATATCGTAAGGTATGTTTATTGGTAAAAACACACGCGCAGTTTTAACTCTTGTCTTCGAACATTTCCTCTTTTGCTATCTGAAATATCCTTTATTGAAGTTGCTAGTGTTTTTTCTAAATAGAATTTGTTTGTGCGTTGAAATATTATTAGCACAAGATTATTTAACAGTGAAACGACTTCGACCTGCAACAGGATGATTCAAATAAGTGAAAGAATTCTCACTTGTCAATCTATTCGCCCTATTTGAGTCGTCGTTTCGCTGTTTTGGATGATCACTAGCAAGTACTAAGCAATGGCATAATTGATGTCCACAAAATTTTTACAGCAAAGCATTCAAAGAATTTTCTAAGGAAAGTTTTGAAATTATTTTTTTCTGTCAGCGATAGTGCGCAAGGTATTAAGCAGCCAGTCTTATCTTGAATGTATGCAGTTTTGCAGATAGAGGGGGTTTCCTAAAATGAATGCTTTGCAATATCAATTCAAAAACACCTGCATTATCTAAAGAGGTGTTTTGTTCACGTTGATTGTGCTAACGCTTACCATTTGCTCAAGAGCATTAGAAACCCCCGAAATCGATCCAAGAATGCTTAAAAGATAAGCAAGTAAGCTCTTTTTTTGCCTGCAAAATGCTTTAGCTCTATCTCTAGTTTTCCCAATTCTTATTATCTAGTTTCAAAAGCCAACAAGCCTTCAAATGTAAATAATGTGATTCCAATATTTACAATACGTGGATTACCTCAGTGTATCCTGGATCTTTCTATCTTACCCAAACCTCACATTGTAGAACAGTATTTAAATATTTTCTATTACTTAAAACTGCAAACCTTTGCTACTGTACTTATTTTTCAATTAAGGATAATATAACCTAGATTTGTATATAGGAAACGCCACTGATGTGCGCATAAGATCAATTCTGTAGTTGTATATTCATATAGTTCCCGTTTCTGTCTATTCTCATAGCTGCATATTACCAAATTTGCATGTTAGTATTGTTGCATATTCCAATAATTGTATATTCTAATAGTTACATATTCCTAAAGCTGCATATTTCTGCAACAAATCCCTTTATTTAAGTCACTTTATATAAATTTGCAAATTTCTAAATGGAACAAAGCATTGAGATATGTAGTATATTTTCCCAAATGCAAGATAAAATATTTTTGTTTCAAGTATTGTAGTAATTCCACAAGAAGCTACAGGTAGCTGTCATTTTGCTTTTCTTAGATGAACGGAGAAGTAATTAGTTTATTATGTGTTTTGATGGACTACATAATCATTCCATGGGTTTAAAGTGCACGTTTTATTCTTTTAATGAAAGTTAGCGTTGTATATTTGTTTGCCATTTTACAATAAACCTTGAGTATGATGCATTGGAAAACTGATCAGATTTGCTCCTTCACATTTAGTAGCAAATATATTGGGATGTTTTGAAAAATTTTCCTAGATCGATCAGTTAGAGTAAGTATCCCGATAGCCCGTCAGTTACTCAAAATTAAAAATGCCGACAGTTCTCAAAATTAAAGTACTTGTCACTTTACTGGCAATAAAACTTTATCAATCCTTCGCGCGACGTTCTGTTACATGCACCGGTATACTCAGTACTTCAATGAATCTCCCTAATTTAAATTCCTCGTTTTTTACATTTTTGTCTAATTTTTCTTATTTTCATTAATTTCAGTTCCCATCTAATATGTCCGTACTTTTTACAAAATATTGAATTTTAATCAGTTTTAACTCCATTAGTTTCAACATTTCAACTTTATTTATTAGTTTCTCCATTAATTAGTTTCAACATTTCAACTTTATTAGTTTCTCCATTAATTGGTTTCAACATTTCAACTTCATTTATTAGTTTCTCCATTTATTAGTTTCTCTATTTATTAGTTTCTCCATTTATTAGTTTCTCTATTTATTAGTTTCTCCATTTATTAGTTTCAACATTTCAACTTCATTTATTCGTTTATCCATTTATTAGTTTCAACTTCAAATGACGTTGTCTGTATGCCGCTCGACTGTCAAAAGCTTAAAATCCCTGAATCAACAATCTTTAAATTATGAATAAAAATTGCACCTAATATTTCTTTCCAATACGTTCCATTAATTTATCAATATCAATCTTTCTCAAGGAAAAGCGTCAAGGTGTAAAAGAAGTTTTATACATTGGGATAGGAATCTGATATATTCTGGAACTAAATTTATTCAGATTTAATCTGTTTCTATTATTTTTTTCTGTTTCTTTCTTTGCTATTTTTACGTCGTATCACGTTTTATTATCTATTTTTCCTGTAAACTCTTAAGTCACTACTTTTTTATATTTTGTAAATAATTTTATCTTGATCATTCTTACACTATAAAACATTTTAAAGCCTTTGCTCATTTTTTTCACCTACTTTGTTGATAATTTTGACAAACTGATAAGAAAAGCCACAGTTACAGGCGTTCATGAAAATTCCAGCTTCTTTTCTGAAATATTCAGCCAATTATCGTCTGTCGAAGCCTTATATTTGTATATATATATATATATATATATATTATTAATATAACTATCAGAAACCTTACTTCCCATAAGGGACAGTTAATTCCCTGAAACTTTCAGTAACATGCTTGCAAATGTTTTATAGTGTATAGTATTCACTTAATTTCACATGTTTCAATCTCAAGTTTCTTGATGTGTATGTTTTGTCACAATAAAACTTCACGTTTTAAATCACCACTTTGCCATACTACGGAAGTGGGTGCGTCATTCGCTTTATTTGATACTATAACAAATTAAGAATTCTGTAAAGATGTTTACTGAATCACTGACTTGCAACTGGTCAGATAACAATGATATCAGTCATATATATAGTCTTGTCTTGGCATGCATTATTGTGCATTTTATTTGCATTTATTAAGTGCCATAATGTCGTATTCTTTTTAACTTATCACCCTTTTGAATTCCATATATTAAATATGATTTAAATATTTCGAATTCGAATATGGTTTTCAAATAATAAATCGATTGTATTTCATTCGATTTTAGGGTTTAAATGGACGGTACCATATTGACTTGTACCTTTTATTTCTATTGATTTTAAAGGCAATTGTCTAATTGTGTATGAATTGCTTTTGCGTAATTGGCAAATACCAAACCTCGCCTGCGACTCTTTGCAGTGATACTGTATTGGGATTAAAGATAACCACTGTCAAAGAATCATTTTAAATTTTGGCTATTTACCAATTTTTAGAGCCAATTGTATGTTCTTTGTACAATAAGCTTAAAGACATTTATATCTGGTATGTGTTATTGTTTGAATTCTTATCAAATCTTACTCTGAAACTGTTTAATCCTCTATATAAAAATTTAGAATTATATATATATATAATTCTATACAATATATATTATTATATATATATTATATTTAATATTATATATATATATATATATATATATATATAATATATATATATATATAGAATGTCATAAAACTGAATCCATCTCTGTACATTTAGTACAAAAACTGTTTTCAAGACTATTAAGAGCAATGCAGCTTGAAGTAGTCTAGAAATATAATATAGCATAAACTGAATACAGAGGACATGAAGTGTGAAAAAGGCCAACAGCAAATATATTAACGGCCTAAGGGGATTGTGACCCTAGTTACCGTTTACTAGTCGACTTTTACACCAATGGCAATACTCACAGAGTCATGCATTACCTGTGGTCATTTTCAGAATAACGTCGAAACAGAAGACGTCCACACGAAGAAAATGCATTCGTATAAGGAAAATCCCACAACAAAAGAGGCCATAAATAAACTATAACAGAATAGAAATAGAAATCGATACGTAAGACAAACTCAACGCCATATCCGAACTACAAATACCATTCATCTGTCTAAATTACACTCGTCAACTTAAATCGCTTATACATTACCTCTCTGTATCGATGCCATTTTATTTCTGGTAATAAAGGTGTTGCCAAAATCCTTACTGAATGCTTCGAAATGTTTTTGAATGTTTTCTAAATATATTTGAAATCGTACTTTTCAAATCGTGTGTCATGAAGGGGTCATAAAATCATAAGAATGTATTAAAGAGTGTCACCAGGTTAAAAAGTTTGAGAACCATTGTTCTAAAGCATAAGTTCTAATAGTTAATTGAATTGTATATTCGTACATAATATTAAGCAATATATAAGTTGTATAAATGTTTTTGATAAAATTAAATGATACACCGTTAAACTTCAGCTTATTTATGTCTGTATTTAACGTCTGTGCATATTATTAATCTTCAATTTTTCTTCATTTTATATTTATATATTTGTATATTATTTCACTTTTACCAAATTAAATCCATTAAATAGCTGTCACATAATTTCCTCGATTTAAGCTATCCAAATCAACAGCCAAAACATCATAAATGAGCTTTGATGTATGTCTGTAAAACATTATACACATCACATGGAAATCTAAATTCTTCTGAAATCCACCACTAGTACACTGCAAAAGAAATTAAACTTAGCATCTTATTACAGAAAAATCAACTATTAATTTATTCTACATAATACAGTTGACCCTTTTTGACTTCTCATTCTCATGTGCGTCCCTCAACTTGCTATCTCCGCGAATCTTTGCATTTATCATCACATTTTTCTACCTTTCCCTCTTTATATACGTGCGGTCTGCAGCTGCATAAGATATTACCCAGCTTAGTCTCGCTTTCAAAAGTCAATTTCTCTATTTGCATATACAATCCAAAGCTATTATTAGTGTCTGCTGATATCATCTACCAAAATTTGACTATGCAGAAAACCCACAATGGAGAATTCGTTTGACATGTATTTAGTTTGATTCTTTTACAAAGCTCGTTAAACAGGGATATTAATTTTATTATTACACTGATTTACTGTTGTCTGTTCGACATGACAATTAATTAAAACAGTAAATACAGCTCATGATCACAGTTACCTCCTCTTAAAGGAGGGGGGGGGGCATACCCAAAGTTAAAATCGCACTCCTATTCCAAACACTGGTATCCGTTGACGGTTTATCGCAGAAATTTTCAGTACGGTATTCCGATGACTAGAATGGCAGCAAGTTTTCTTGCTATGGGCTGCAATTTTGCAAATCTCCGTGGAGACCAACTAAGACAGTTATAGCACGCAGTCGGCATCCAATTTGACGAAGTTTGAAGTCAGACTGCACAGAGATAAATGGCCAAGTTCAAACCTCATAGAATCCAAGTAAGGATACTATCAGAACTCTCATAAATAATGCGTACCCAAGACTAAAATCATGCTCTTACGGCATATACCAGCATCCATGAAACGGTTTCGCGTTTCTTATATTCTTCAGTATGGGATAACTGATAATCACAATACCGATAAGTTTATTTGCTATATACAATTTTGTAAACCTCCGCTGAGACCGACAATGTCAGTCGCAGTAGCTGACACCTGATTTTAAGAAAACTCAGCTCAGGCTGTATTAAGTATAAACTCCAGTAAATACCTGTAGTTATGTCTAACTGAGAGTTGCTTAGAGTGAAAATTTGGCGGGAACTTATAGTACGTATGGATGACTGATTCAATTGCATATTATAACACATTAAAGGGATATAAAGAACATCATAAATAAAGCCATTTTCTTTGGTACCATAATTGTATATTATTACACAATTTAATTAGCACTCAATTGTATATTATAACACTATTAAAGGGATATAAACACATCATAAATGAATCCAATTTTTGATACCCCAAGTTACATTGCAAAACAAATAACAGCAAGTGCAAATCAAAGGTTTCATATAAGATTCTTTTTACCTTTTTCGGTCCTAGATGGAACAAAATGTTCTGTTTGGAATTTGCTTGTTCAAAGCGAGACTAACAAATTATTATACAACCTCATTGTTCTTTGAGGATTTATTTTGTTTCGATATATTACTACAATTCGGAATAATGAACATTTTTTTAAATCGTCATACATGAACTTGAATAGAAACAAATTACACAAAAAATAGTGCTTCGAAATATGAAAAATGGTTACTAGTACGAACGTACTAGCAAATTTAGTGTAAGTGCTTCAATGTAATAACGGTGTTCACCATTACAGGTCAACTGGATCTAAATAAAGATAAATTTCATTATGTTTGTTCTCTGTGGAGCAGGTTGTAAAGTAGAGACGCTTTGCTTTGAAGGCTGCTAGTTCAAATGCAGTCAGGGTCAGCTCATTATTCCAATAAATTTCATAATTACAAGTATACCTCGATCACCTTTGTGTTTATAAACATTATAAATAAATGTTTAGAAGAGTTAAAGCTATATACCGAAAAAATTGTATTTTTAAAATTTTTAATTATAAATATTGATGTTTTTACTTCCTTATATACATAATGTATAAGAAAAGTATTGTGACGGGGTCGAAAATTTGAATTCGAGTTTTCGACGGGAGAGCACATTTCAAGCATCCGTGATCACGAATCAAACATTTTTGAAGTGATGTGTGTGTGTGTGTGTGCGTGTGCGTGTGCGTGTGCGTGCGTGCGTGCGTGCGTGTGTGTGTGTGTGTGTGTGTGTGTGTGTGTGTGGAGACGATAACTGATGAACGAATGGACCGATTCGAACGAAATTTGGTACAAAATTCACAATCCGTAAACACTGGAAGTCTATTGTTTTTATACGCAATCGAATGTTCAGAACCCCCCTAAATTTTCGAGTGAAATTTTGAAAAAATCGTCAAAAAATCAAAACCGGTAATAAAGTTAAGCAAATAGATATTTCTTATGTAATTTTTCATTAGAAAACGATTGACATAAATTTTAGAACGCTAACATGAACTGTTCTCGAGATATTGCACATTTTTTAAAAAAATTATCAAAAAGTTATATAAAATAATAAAGAATATTTCCTATTGAGAAACATGTTCACTTTTCATATGTAATAGCATGCGATAAATTGGGTGACATCATTCTCGAGGATCTAGCTCGTTCCATTCATGAAAAAGATACTTTGAGTAATATTTTTGTATTTGAACGTCAATAGTCATTTATCTGCTGTAAGAATAACTTATTTCTCCGTCCATAACGCTTGGCGACGAATTTGGCGGAATGTCGCCAACTTAGCGACATTTTTAATTGTTGCTAAATTAACAATCTCGCCAAATTAATAAAAATGACGCTAAATCAATGAAAATGACGACTAATTGAAGAAAATATTCAATATCTTGGAAAGAATATAAGTATCTACTATAAGAATAACAGTTTTTGCAACTGTAAAAGTAGTAAATTCATTGTATTATATAAGGAAAGTCATGTGTTGCCCACATCAGATTTTTAATATTAGTTATAACAGAGAATCTACTCATATTTCTGCTCAAGCAATTGTGATATAGAAAGATTTGTATAAAGCATAATATAATAAAATAAATGTATTAACAATTTAGGAGACATAAATAGCCTCCTTTCTCAGGTCAAAAAGATAGCGTACCCACAGTCGCTGAAGCAAGAAATGCCAGTCTTGCTTCGGTGACTGTGGCAGTAATGGCTTTCTGTTCTAAAAACTACATTTTACCTCTTAACTGATTTACACCCTTATTTGATACACTGTTTTATACGAAACTTTATGCACCGCAATTCTATCTAGCACTTTTAAATTTGCACCGAGTTTTTACTTATCGCACCAACCCATTAATTAAAATTTTCAAGTGCAGTGAACCAACAAAATGTTGAAAATATTACTTACATAATGAAAGTATAAAAATCCTAAAATATCCCCAAACTATTTCCTTCGCATAATGTGAAGAAATAGTAAACAGCTGTTTTTTTTTTTTTTTTAAATTTTGAGGTTCACTGCATATTATGGAAGATTGATAAACATTTGTGCAAAATATAAAAAAATATATATACGGAACATTTTTGCAGCTGGAGAAGTTGGCGTTAATATAAACACTAGAAAACAGTTTCGAAAGAATTAAAAAAGTCCGTTCAACTTCTGAATAAAGCAAAGTGCAATATGTTTCAGAAAACTGCTCCTAATTTCTCAAAAGAAACTTGTAACCTATTTGGATTTCGAAACAGATATATTCAAAATATCCTGTTTTTACAAAATTTCAAAAAACGCTTCGGTGGGAAATTTTGTGCTTGCACTTATCTGAAGTATATTTATTTGTGGGGAAAAAAGAATGCCTTTTACTTTCCCTGCAATGCATGGTAATGTATTGGAATCATGTCGAAAATTGCACCTCGAGTTTTCGACGGATCTACACGTTTGAAGACCTCTAGAATACGAAAAAACCATTTTTACCGTGACGTCTGTGTGTGTGTCTGTGTGTCCGTCTGCCTGTGTGTCTGTCTGTGCAGATTTTGTATCCACTCTAACTAAAAAACTTATTGACCGAATTTCATAAAACTTGGTAGGTAAGTCACTTGTGGGCGAATCTGGTGCTAATTCATTTTAGGTACGATTCGGGATAAAAGAACCCGCCTTTTTTTGCGATATGGCCCGCAAAAGCTTGTATCCACTCTAGCTGAAAATCTAATGGACTGAATTTCACAAAATTTGGTACATAAGTCGCTTGTGAGATACGCTGGTGCTGATTTGATTTTGGTATGATTCGGAAAAAAATAACCTGCCTTTTTTTTTAAATGGCCCGCAAAAACTGTCAAAATGTAAACTGAAAAACTACGTATGCTGAAATATATCCATTAAATACTTGTTTTATACGCAATTTTTAACGAAGAAAAGAATAAGATCAACGCCATTACACTAGGACTAGCCGTTCTCGAGATATTTTCGTTTTTTCGCTACGCCACCTTTGAAAATGAGTCCAGTTACCAAATGAGAACGAAAATTGAATTAATAGTGAATTAAATTTAATTAAAATAAAGAGAATGTGTATGTAAGTCTGCAGGGAAAGTCATCTGCTGCCCACATCAGATTTTTTACTTTCCCTGCAATACATGGTAATGTATAGGGAAAGTATTGGAATCATGTCGAAAATCGCAACTCGAGTTTTCGACGGATCTACACGTTTGAAGACCTCTAGAATACGAAAAAACCATTTTTACCGTGACGTCCGTATGTGTGTCTGTGTGTCCGTCTGCCTGTGTGCCTGTCTGTGCAATGTATGTATCCACTCTAACTCAAAAACTAATGGACCGAATTTCATAAAATTTGGTTGGCAAGTCACTTGGATGTGACCGACCTTGGTGCTGATTAGTTTTTGGTACGATTCGTAAAAACAGAACCCGCCTTTTTTGCGAAATGGGCCGTAAAAATTTCATTTATCCTCTCTAGCTAAAATACTAATTGACCAAATTTCATAAAATTTGGTAGATAAGTTTCTTGTGGGATACTCTGGTGCTGATTAGATTTTGGTACGATTTGGGAAAGAACAACCTGCCTTTTTTACGAAATGGCCCGCCAAAATCTAAAAAAACAGACTAAGTAGTGTTTGCACAAATGTATCAATTAAATTCTTGTGTTATACGCAATTTTTGAAGAGGAAAATAATGTAACACACTCCATTATACTTTAGGACTCACCGTTCACAAGATATTTGAGATTTCTTGCATTTTTGTTACGCCGATTTCGGTAAAATGTCCAATTACCAAATAAAAACAAAAATTGAATTAAAAATCCAAATTTTGTATTATTTGGTTCAATTAAACTCAATCTAATGAATTATTAAGGAAATAAAGAAAATATGAATTTGGGATTGCAGGGAAAGTCATGTGCTGCCCACATCAGATTTTTAATCTTGCTAAAATTTCAATTAGGTTCCTTTAAAAGTAGTCATGCTGAATGAAGTAGAACTTTGACTCAGCAACGCTCTATAATATCATACAACATTTATACCACATTTGAGTGTGATTTCTGTGAAATTTCCTTGAAACTAAAGCGACTAATGTACAGTCTGAAAAGTTGTTTATAAGAATATTTCTTTGTTGTGATAGAAAGTTATGGGATTTTCATAGATTTCACTGTATATAAAATATGTGTTGCGTTCAATACATAGTTTTCCCTAATAACGAGTTTTGATATTGCGAGGAAAAAAATAACACAAAATAAATTTTTCTTTCAGTTCGATCTCGCTGATTATCAGTAGTCTGATTATTGCTATTTGCAATCAGCATTACAAATCTCTTAGCATATTTGCCTCAACAACTTAGCATGTCAGTGTCTTATAAACGATGTCATTCACTTTTAAGAAAAAAAAATCATACATAAATAACAATTTCTTTAACAATTTTTCACATATATTTTAATGCACATTTTATTTAAATAAATTATGTTAAAAATATTGAGATTTGTTCTTTGAGAAACATTGCAGAATGCTATTCTTCAAAGTGTTGCATTTCGAAATATCGGGAATCCTTCCTTGAGAAATATTTAATAATGTTGTTGCTCTAAATATTGAATCCCAAAATACTGTTCAAAATAAATAATCCCTTGAAAAAAATATGGGAATTCTGATGTTCGAAATATTGCAAAACATTTAAAAATGTTGTTGTTCCAAATGATGCTGTTCGAAAAATTGAAAGCCTTTTCTTGAGAAACATTTGAGCATGTTACTGTTCAAAATGTTATTGTTGAAAATATTAATAAACATTTGAGAATGTTTTTATTCAAAATGTTGTTGCTTGAAATTTTGAAAACCTTTCCTTGAGAAACACTTGAGAATGTTGCTGTTCAAAATATTGAGAGCTTGCCTTGAGAGACATTTCAGAATGCTTCTGTTTGAAATGTTGCTGGTCTAAATATTTGGCCCCTCCCCCATTTACCTTGAAATCAACAGGCTTCTGAAATTCATTGATTGATATAATATCGAATTTCTTCCAATTTTTCGAGCATATATTGTGTCTATTGATTCCTAAACAGATACTTACCAATCCATAAAAATCCGGTAGCCGAATTTTTCAACCCATCACAATACCCTCCTTTTATTTATACTACATATATTATAGGGAAAATAAAAAAGACCATAATTCTATTCATTCTATGCAAAATATGTTCAAATAATTCTATTAAAATAATTTCCACTTATATGCTATTTAAATTTTTAATGGCTGCTTCAAAAATAAACTAAATCAGTATAAAATATACATTGGTTTTAACTTCCACTTTCCTTATATACATAGCATAATGTACAAGGTATTGTGAAGGGGGTCGAAAAATTTGACGGGAGTTCCAGTTTTTGACGGGAGAGCACGTTTCAATCATCCCTGATCACGAATCGAACATTTTTGAGATGACGTGTGTGTGTGTGTGTGTGTGTGTGTGTGTGTGTGTGTGAAAGTATGTGCGTGTGTGTGTGAAAGTGTGTGTGAAAGTATGTGCGTGTGTGTGTGAAGGTGTGTGTGTGTGAAAGTGTGTGCGTGTGTGTGTGAAAGTGTATGTGTGTGTGTGTGTCAGTGGGTCTGTGGAGACGATATCTCACGAACCAATAGAGCGATTCGAATGAAATTTGGTACACAAATCACACTCCGTAAATACTGGAAGCCTATTGCTTTTAAATACAATCGAGTGTTCAAAACCTCCCTAAATTTTCGAGTGAAATTTTGAAAAAATCATAAAAAAATGAAAACCTTTAACAAAGTTACTCAAATAGACATTTCTTATGTAATTTTTCCTTAGAAAACATTTGACACAAACTTTAGAACGTTAGCATGAACCGTTCTCGATATATTGAACATTTTTCAAATAAATTTATAAAAAAAAATTCCATAAATTAAAAAAAATATTAACTGCTGAGAAACATGTTCACTTTTCATATGTAATATCATACGATAAATTTGGTGACATTATTCTCGTGTATCTTGCTCGTTCCATTCATGAGGAAAGATACTTTGAGTAATGATTTTGTATTTGAACGCCAGTAGTCATTTATCTGCTATAAGAATGACTTATTTCTCCGTCCATAACGCTTGGCGAGATTTTGGCGACGAATTTGGTGGAATGTCGTCAACTTGGCGACTTCTTTAAATGTTGCCAAATTAACAAAAATCTCTCCAAATTTATAAAAATGACGCTAAATTAATGAAAATGACGACGAATTGACGAAAATTCTATATCTTGGAAAGTATAAGTATCAACTATAAGAATAACCTATTTTTTTTTCTGTAAAAGTAGCAAATTCATTGCAATGTATAAGGAAAGTCATGTGCTGCCCACATCATATTTTTTAATTATGTGTACTTATTCTCTTTAATCTTTAATTTTCATTAATGTGTACGTTTCTTTTACTCTTAGGAAGCTTCTCTCTATGGAAAAAGAAGATTACAAATCCTTTTTCGACTGGGTGGAACCTATATGTTCTCTTAGCAAGATGGTCACCATTAAGGTAAGATTAAACTTTATCTCAAAATG
Organism: Amaurobius ferox; assembly: GCA_951213105.1. Taxonomy (NCBI): domain Eukaryota; kingdom Metazoa; phylum Arthropoda; class Arachnida; order Araneae; family Amaurobiidae; genus Amaurobius; species Amaurobius ferox. Next base: position 99,373,583 of record OX578134.1, read on the forward strand.
CAATAAATAAAAATGTATACGATTGATTACGTAAAGTTTTACTTTCAATTATTCAAAAAGAAATTTTATCTACTATCATATTATTGTGATAACCTTATGGTAGTGACAGTTTGAAGTAAATATACCAAATTTTATAGCAATCGCTTAAATCTTTCAAACGATATCAAATTACTTTTGAGTAAATTATAATTTCTAATATCTTGAAAATGTGATATTATTCCTAAACAAGAATGCCAATTCATGTCTGGTAAAATGGAGAATAGTATCGTTTCCTCATTACAGCACCCACAGACTGGTTTTGTAATTTTTATGCGCTTGTCAGTATGGAAAATCTTATACTTGCAATGCCAGCCGCATTGCCGCTGCGAATATCAGCTATATTGCATGCTGACGAAGACATAATAATAATAAAACAGCGTTTATGGATTCTGTTATATGCAATGAGAGCGCGATCCAAACTTTTGAAATGGCCTTAATATACGAGTTTTGCAAGTATAAATAAAGCATATTTCATTTTTCTGATTTTTTTTCTGCTTTAGATTAAGAACGTATATCATCTCTAGAGCAGTTAGTTTAGCGTTCTATAATGGATGGCATTCACTTAAAAACTAAATTAAATATTAAATGCCTATTGTCAATATTTTGCAAATAATTGTTTGCATAATATGCATAAAATGCACTTTCCTTTCCTACACGGGGGGATAATAATAGAATACAGAGAAGGAAGATTGTTTTAAAAAAAAAAGCACTATTTTCTTTTCTGGAAATCTGCAGTATTTTCAGAAAGGGTAAATCTTACAGAATAAAAGAAAGATTTTACTAAAAATAAGCAATTTATGCGCTGTGTGAGATTCCACTTTTAATGAAGGTTAAAGAACATAAAATTATCTTTGTGTGAGGGCTCTTTCTAGCCGATTTCTTCAAGAAAGAATTAATATTTTGCAAAGAAAGTTCGTTAGTTCCCAAGAACTTTGAAAATTGGATTTTCAGAAAGGATCCATATTCCTTTAAAAGGTCATTCGTAGACTTTCTCTGAAAAAAGAAGTAGAATTTCGGAGAAGCTTTTGAATTTCTGCCAGATTTCTGCATTGTTTCTAAATTCATAAAAGTGACTTATCATAATAACTCCCTGAAACTTTTTATTCTGATGATTGCTTGATAGAGATAAATTATATTTTTCCATTATTCCCGGCATGTAATTTTGCTTTTTTTCTCAAGCAAATTGAAATAATATGAGAATGCCATATGCACATGACCAGAAACATAACTTATAATTATTCCACCAACGCACAATTTAAATGGCTTACTAATTAAACTATTTATTTAATTTAATTATTTAGATATAATTATTTAGTTTAATTAAAATTAATTTAATTATTTAGAGAACGTTACTTCAAATAAAAATTTTCGGTTTCTTGAGATTTATATGGAAATAAATCATATCTGCATTTATATATTGTTTTATTTTAAACTTATGGTCGCTTCTAGTAAAAATAACTGGTTAATTGGCGCCATAAACTTGCCAATCTTTAGAACCAGTTTACGGATTACTTAAGTGACTAAAAACTTACGATGTTCATTAAATGTTCTCTATTTTATTTGACAGGAAATGTGATGAAAAGTGTATTGCCAAGTGTCAAAATCATTTCCAAACCAATATATAATTTTTTTTTCTCTATTTCTCTATGAGTGTTGCTTATTGAAGCAATGTCATGGCGAGGATGTGTTCAAAAACATTCATTTCTATTCGTTCTAAAAGAACGGAGGCATCTCACCTTAAGGTTTTCAACAATAACTCATTTCTTGAATTTCGCTTATCGCATTTGCTCAGAATGTCATGTCAGGTATATTCAAATTTCTCAGAAAAATTAAAATTTAGAAGAATTTTTAATCCCTATCTAAATGCCTACGAACTCAATGCATTTAATATTATTCAGAATAAAATATCAAAGTAACGCATTCAGAAATTAAATCATTTTTAATGCTTATGTGCTTATGTTAAATATGCATGAAGATTATAAATAATGCCATTAAAGTTCAGAGCATCCTGCAGACTTACCTAAGAGTCGTAACTCAACCAAACTTAGCGGAAAATACCCTTCAAAATACGCAGAAGCTATTTTCTTGAAAAAATGTTGGGTTTTAAAACTTTTGTCCGAAGCTTGAGTTTTCTTAACTTCGTAAATCCGCCATTGCTCACACCAATGTGGTTCAAATAAGCGGTCTCAACTTCAGAACTTTTTCTCTGCTTTAAAAGTTTGAATTGCCGTGTAACAGTAAGGTATAAAACTATCCTACGTCTTTTTAGATGTCAAAGGAACACAAAAACCTCACCACCATAGCATTATTTGTGACTTACAGGTCTGAAGGTGAAGTTCTAAGGTCAAGGCTGATCAGAAAGCACGATTGGGCATTTTTAAGACTTTCGAAGCTGGTTTCAGAAACAAATAGAAAGTTAGCAATAAGTTATCCAACGAGGATTTTGACATGCCTTCTCAGAATACGAAGTTTTTTGTTTTAATGTCAAGGTTAGTCAATATTGAAAGACATGTCTTTACAAATTATAACCTGCCAGTAACTGTCATACTTTATAATTGTATTGAGGGAGATTTTAAAAAAAGTGCATTTAAATATTTGGTTTTGCATTGTATTTAAAACGTAGTGCGTTTGAGTAAAATCAGCTTCTAGCTATTGCAGGAAGTAGAATGAAAAAATAGAGATAAAATGAAAATTTTCTGCTTTTAACATCATTTGTTTATTAAATAAAAATTAATCATCTTGCATTTAAATATTCAAAAACTACTGTCATAATATTTTAATTTTTACTTTTTCATGAGAAGTATAGGAAAAGTATTGTTTTCACGAAAATTTTCGATTCCGAGGATTTGATGTTAATGTATGTCTTACGAACTCCTGAACACGTTTAGACTATCTTCAGAGTGATGTCTGTCTATATATGGTCTATGTTTTGTGCACAGGATAGCTGCCACAAATGTTATGGATTTTCGCAAGACATTATACTCGTCTTTGCTATTGAAAAATTTAGAACTACATAGAATGTTTTTGAAATTCGAGCGAAAAATTTGAAATTTATTCCAACTTTTATATTTTCTTAACATGGCAGCATAAGACAACATTTAATGTAATCATGCATAAGAGGGGTTATTTATGGCCCAATGATAACGAAACTTACTAGTTTCAACCGATGTTGTTTAAAATAGAAGCGATACAATCAATTTTTATGCTCGTGACGTCATTAGTCCTCAGGAGGGGAAGTTACTCTTCAAGGCGTTTATATAGTAATGTGAAGGGAAAGCATTGGGAAAGGGTTAAAAGTTCAGCCCTCGAATGTTGAAGAATCTACATGTTTTGAGTATCTCTGAATACCATTCTACCATTTTTTCAGTTATGTCTGCGTGTCTATCTGTGTGAACGATATCTTTCAAAAAAAAGTTGAGCAAATGAGATACACTTTTGGTATGGTTACTTTAATCGATAAACAACAGAGGAGAGAGGCATAATAGTTTTTGAGGTGAACATTTTTTTTTCGGAAATCGAAAAAATCGTTATAAAAACTAAAAAAAAAATAATTATATTAAAAATTGTGAAAATAGGTATTTAATATGTAATATTTTATTTAAAAGCGAATGTATTCATTTATAAGACGAAAACATGCACCCCTTTTAAGACATTTCATGTTTTTGATCTAAAATGAAAAAAAAAATCAAAAAGTTAAAATCATAAAAATTAATCCAAAGTGAATGCTCATCACTATTTCGGATTTATCACTAACCGTTCTCTATTTATTAGAGATTTTATTTTGCCCACATTAAATTCCAAACAGGTGCACTGTATCTTTCGAACGAATTGAGTAAATCGAATAATATTTGACACGATTTCTCCAATCAATAAATCTCAAACTACAAAAAGACCTTTAATTTTCCAAGCTTATATATATATATATATATATATATATATATATATATATATATATATATATATATATATATATATAATGAGAGAGAGTGACAGTGCATATGGGATGTATATTAACATACTATCTCCATATTCAGAAACAGACACTGTTCGGGGTTAATTAAGAATTAATGCTGGTGTTGATAATAACAAGTACAATTGTAAATTGAGCGCCATCTTCAGCTATGTTTCAGCTACCTTCTTTCTTATCTCGCTTGTCCTAGTCTGAGCTATACCAATTCCAGTAGACCATTACCCTTGAGTTCGTTTAGAACCAGCATTGGATTTGCCAAGAAAGCCTCTCTGGTTGAACAAATACAGTAACGAAGATGCCCAGGCGATATGCTTCAGTTTTAGCTTTAGAGGGTTTCTGAACACTTTTTGAGTTTTTATTATTATCACTTGCTTTTAGTCATATCATATTTCATTTTTATGTATATTGTAATTTTTCATTGTATTCTTTGGAGTAAGCCTAATTTTTTCTTGGAAAAATTTCCATTTTACACACTTTTAATGTTCTGTTTATTTTTGAATTATTTATCATGTAAGTTTCAGGTTCCATTCAAATCTGTACTTTATGTGATGGCTCACTTGATTGCTAAAGTAATATTTTCGCTTTGTTCTATTATATATATATATAATAGAACAATATAAGTTAATCTAAAGAGCAATATCGATAAGTTACTCTAAAGTATTTTCTTTTCCCATAATTTGCAGAACGATAATCTGTGTCGCTCTTTAGATATTGCACGTTATTTTTTTTATTTAAATCCTGAACATCATGAATATATATTTTCTCGGGTATTAAAATTGTTAATGTGTAGGAATAATCATGCGTTGGTCACATTAGATTTTCTTACCATGTAATTTAGCACACAAAATATTACTTAAACTTAGTAGGTATAGTCCCTGATATTTATAACATCTGCCATTGGAATATGGGGTCCAAGCTACTGGATGAGGGTTTAATTCACAGCAAACAAGCTCTTGATGGGCTGTAGGTTTCCGGGATGTTTATGGTCCACATAATACAAATATGCTGCATTTTCTCTTATAAAGTCCTCCAATGCATTTAATTCGTACCGAAGACTAATTTATTTGCATTCATTACTTGTATTCCATTTGCGTTAAGCAATTGTCTGTGATAATGGAAATATTTGCTTTGTTAAGGAAATTTTGTAAATGTCAATGTTTTAACACTTTACAACAAAGTTGAAAAGTGTTTATGACTTTGTTCATTCTGTCTGTCTGTCTGTCCGTTAGCACGATAACTGCCGTAAAAATGACTTAATCAAAATGAAATTTTAGTATGTTGTTCAGACGGTCTGTAGGACCTATGGGAATATAAATGAATAATATCACCCAATTAGTTTTGGATTGAACGCGGGTTGAAAAAATGAAATACATTGAGCCCTATGGGACCTAATGTTTCAAACATTTTTTAAGCGGATTTAAAATTCACAAATTGCTTCGAAAATTTTAGGTAATATTCAAATTGTTCCATAAAATATATAAAAGAAATTCAGCGAAATATATTCAGTAGTTTTTTAAATAAAATTTAAAATAATAATTACACCTCTAATATGAAACAATCACGTGACCATGATATGAAACGATCACATGACCCACTTCAAAATGATATATGGCATCCATCTTGTTTCAAAATCGTAATCTTTTAAGCTCTTTTTAATTCATTTTGAGTGTTGTATCCGTCCTAAAACTACTTTATTTTTGCTTAAATTCTGTGCATCTACATACCGAAACAACGCAAGTACAATATATTTCAGTTTAAATGATTATCCAAATTTAATTATTTCTACAACTAAGCCTATTTTTCACTTATGTAAAATGTAAACAGCAAAATATATAGAATGAGTTGTATTAGAGTTGCTGTTATTTTTTTAACACAAAATCATTTAGTCCATGGAGCCTGCATGGCTGATAAATGAAATATTAATTGATTTTATTAAGAGAAGGAAGATTTTTTTCGATGAAGTTTTAAGCATAGAGTTTAATTACTTGTGGCTCCATGATCTTAATTTTTAAATAAAATAAATTATTATAGTATTGTGATAAATGAAATGAATGGGAGAAAGTTATGAATGAAATTCTGTTTTTATAGAGATATCCAGGCGTGTTATTTTTTCTATGACGTCATTTGAATTAATTTCAGTTGTTTTCGATGAAGTTTTCAAATATAATAAATTATCGTAGTATTATGATAGTTTTAAAAATATTACCGTGGAATGTATCGCATTTTAGAGATATTTTAACCAGGCAATTTTTATTTCAATGCCGTCATTTGAATGAAGTTCATTTTTTTCAATGAAGGTTTAAGTTTTCAATTATAATAAATTAATGTGGTATTGTGATAAGTTTTAAAATATTACCGAGGAATGTATTGCATTTTCGACTTTTTTAAATAAAATTGCATGGAAGTTGGAAAGTGTTTCTTAATCAATGCTTTGAGCATGATTGATCTTTCTTGTTATAAATTGTAAATGTATACTTAAAAGTGGAATACCGGCCGGTGGAGTACAGTAAAAGCGGAATACAGCGGTAAGTTTTGTTTTCTCTTTTTCAAAAATAAAGACTAAAAATTTACTCTTTTGAATTGGAAGCAATGTGGAAAATATTATAGAAACTTCTAACTGATTTAAAAGTAAATGGTATGAATTTCGAAAATCGAATTAAAAATCAAATCGGTCGGCTATAAAGATATTGACCCTGTTTCTATTCAACGCTTACTTCCCATCAGAATATTCGAGGTGTTTTCAGTTTATAAAAAATACACTTAAACTGCGCTGCCGATTCTGAGTGCATATTTACAAACCGAAAATTCTCTGAATTTTCCGATGCATTGCTCCTTATACGTAAAATGTCTTGCTTCTAGTTTATTTTTTAAAATTATAAAAAAAATATGATACTTTCTGGAAAATTTTAGTGTAAGAAATATATCATTTAGCATAATATTTAACAAGAAGTAAGAAATAAACACTATGTATTCAGGGTCTCTCAGAAAGTCCTTATGCACTTTAAGAACTTTGTAAGACAAGGGCTATTAGTGTACACGTTAGACCTGCCTATAGTAAAGGGACCGTCGTATTGAATAAAAGTGACTGTAGCGGCCCTAGCTGATACTTTAAAAAGTCAGCTTAACGTACTCTGTTACAAAGCGAGATGGATGAAAATCGCCAATTAAAAGATTGTAGAACATTATCTAACGAACAGGAATTGACACCAGGAACGAATGTAAAGCATATATGGAGTACAATAAATTCCAGTCATACTTAATCGGTTCTATAGATGCAGCCATGCCACAATACTGTTAAACGTTGCAAACGAAACTTTGTCAATGACTTTTCTTTGGACATGATCTCTTTATTGTAGCTGGACCTAACGTGTACAGTTATGGACCTTTCTTTGCAAAGTTATTGGGGTGTTTAAGTACTGTTATAGGAACCCTGTATGTAGGATGTCAAGGAAAGTGATTGGCTAGGCCAATAAATCTAGAAGTATTAGGGTTATCATATATTTTTATGTAGTTGTATAGAAAACTCCAATAGCACTACATGATGAGACTAGGGCCTAACTTAAACTATCTGGGGAGGGGGCATATATTCCTTATTAGGCCTCCTTCACAGTTTAGCATATATGAAATGAACGAAAATATGTTTTTCTGAAACATAATTGCATTCTAGAAAAAGGTATACAAAATGAAGTTCTTGCATATTTTAACTGGATTTAAATTATTGGCAACTTCCTCATCATAGTCTGGAAGCCAACATCCCGTAGATATTGAACTAGTGCGGTAATTCCTGGCTAAAAACCCCTGAAATGATTTTTTTTTTCTGAGCAAGCCAAGTCCAACGACATTTTTTATTTTTCAGGGAGCAGTTGTTAATTTTTCGATGTTGCAATTGTTCAATTTGTCAACTGTTCCGTGCTGCAATTGTTCAGATTGGCAATTGTCCCGTATGCCCCAGCTTTAGTCAGACCCTGTATGAAACAACTTTAAGGTGCTAACCCACCTTTTTGATAAGGTACGAGGGGTAATCTTGCTTTCTGTTATAGATAGGGTAAACGTCAACAATAAATTTGAAGAACTTTGCAAAATTAGTTCAAAGCAATTTCATCATTCTGCGAAAAATGGAAATGAATTCTGAAAACCATCATATACAATTTAACTCCCCCCTCCCCCTCCACACACCTAAAAAAATCGAACATATAGACAATGCAGCAGAGTAAAGTGGGCATTATTGTACACAAAATACAAAATGATCTACTTCAGCAACGCTGCGTGCTTTCTTACGTATAACAAGATATACCCGACTATTTTTCATTGTATCCATGTTTACAGTGCTACATGCAGATTAATAAAACTTTCTTTTAAAATCTTTATTTAAAGAGTTATTTTACATCTTTGTAGGAAATGCAAAATTCTTTTCACTAATTTTGTAACGCTCTATCAACTCTGCAATTGACTGTTTTTCCTTAATATTAACAAGAAACAAGATAGACCGTCCCTCGTACCTAAAATACTACTAAAGAAGGAGGGGGGGATCTAACGTGGTTTCAAGGTGCAGTTCTATAAGGATTTCTTATAGAACTGCATAAAAAATATACGATGATCTTAATACTTCTCAAGTTATTTTACTGATCCAAGAATTTCTTTGACGCTCCCTTATACACCCCCTCAGCTTCTTGCAGAAGTACTTATTGAAAGTAAACCAAATTCAGTGAAAATATTCATTAATTAGAAGTAATCTCATGAAAATAATAGTTTTGACTATGTCTGTCTGTCCGTCCCACTTGGCAGTAAATTTGGCCAAAATTTGACGGAATATTACTAACTTGACCATTTTTTGGAAAATGTTATTAAATTCAATCGAAAATTCAATTTCAAGTAAAACTGAATATGATTTCTTTGAATAAATATTTTTATTTACTTATATGTGCCTTTGAGTTAATATTTCTGTTTTCTTATATTTCTGGTTTATAATTCGCTTCGTTTTTATTATTTGTCCTTCCACTAGCCAGTAGACAGTTCCAATGGTGTCCATAGGTAAATACTGTCGCCATTGTCAGAAACTGGCTATTCTATCGGTTTTAATTCGAATTGTATGGCTGTCCTGACGAGAATGCATTTCCGAACTAACAACCGTTTTCCATCTAGTTTCAGTTAATTGTTCTACATGTCTTGATCTTCAATCTTGAGCTATTTATTATTGCCTTTTCTCATTTTTGCCGTGTTTGCTTTTTATTTTATATATATATATATATATATATATATATATATATATATATATATATATATATATATATATATATATATATATATATATATATGTTGTGATACAACCATTCAAAGGACTTAATTAAAATAAAATCAATTGAACGATCATATCTCAACACCTGAGTGGGTCGGACACTCACATACAATAAAAAGGAAATTAATTAATTAAATATTTAATGGAAGGGGATCGTATAGTGGAAATAAAATTTTGAATATAAAGCAATGCGTTGTGTAATTAAATATTAAACCATACTTGTATGTGAGCGCCTTAAAATTCTACAAATGCATAAGCAACATAATATGAATTAAATTTAACATTCTAGATAGAAAATATACCTGTTTCAGGATCTGAAACAAAAATATTAATAGTGTAAAATAAATTGTCTCATATTAAATAATGCAAAGAACAGAATTATTCATCTTGTAACTATTAGTCACAACGAAATCATTCATTATCAGTCATTAAAATTTAATGTAAATTTCAAGATTCTTTAATTATTAAATTTATGAATGTAGTGAAATGGCTCGTTATCAATGCTGAAAAATTTCACCAAGCGTCCACAGTCATGGAAATTCACAATGGTAATGGCCACATCTAGAGCTCCTTTTTTCGCTAAACTCGAGTTTCAAACACTCCGTGCAAAAAGAAAATGGAAATAATAACACACGTGATTCCAAAATGTGAAAGGAATAACTGCACACAGGAATACCAATCTGCACTTTGCTGTTGTAATATATATTTCAATGTATAGATCAGATGACAAAATATTTTAATCTTCATGATGACTTATTGACTCGTTTCTATATTCTGAGAGCAAATCGTTTAGAATAATCCACAAAAGGCAGATGAAAGATGGTTATAATAATTAGGTCGAATTAATGTCCGACATAACAATTCCTTCAGAAGACCATAATTGAATAGTAATTGGCAAAAAAATCAATCCACAGATTATATCCATAGAGACAATGCTGCTGTCGAACTGAGAAATAAATAACATTTTTTTAACTTGGCTCAAATAATTTAATAAATAGTAATCAACAAGATACTTAATGTATTAATCAATTACAAGAAATCCATTTTGACAATTTTACACTCCTGCATTTTTACCTTGTAAGCTATACATTACACTGAAATAAATCCAAGAAATTCATACTCAATTCGTAAACAGAAACACCAAACAAATATATATATGTTGATTTCAATTCTCATGATTTCATTTTACAGTACTTAAAGTTCACATAAAGAACAAAAATGGCAAAAAGAAGCACGAGGCACCCCCCCAAAGGGGAGACCCCACCTATATCACCTTCACAGTCCAACAATTTTTTTGAGAGAGGATCAGTCAGCACTTTTCACATCAGAGTCAAATTCCCGCCTAACCTTATGTTGCCATACCAGATAAAACAAACTCCTGCTCAACCAGGGAGGTCAAAAGTGAGACAGAAGAAAACAAGTTTCCGTATCTCGCCTGAAACGAGATCTCACCAATTGAAACAGTGTGTCCAGTCATTTTTAAAAAGGGCATACACCATACAAATAAAAACATGAACTGATAGCAGCACGTTATAATTTAATTTAATAAAAGAGTCAATTGGTCTATTAATGAAAATATAAAATAAAAGCAATTTTGAATAGAATAATTTGGAATAATAAATTAAGTAAAATAAAATATTTAATGATTTATAAAAAAAAATGTTAATTTGGAATAATAAAATAAAGTGTTGTGACGTGTCACAACAATATATATACCTTTTTAATTATGATTTTTGTACACTCATCTTCCCCTTTCCATTATAGTGATATGTTACCTTCTATTTTTATCCTTAGTCTTGGTCTATAGGTTGATATTTGTAACAGATATGCTAGACATGGGTTTTTTTTTTACTTACCGTAGTTTATGCATAGTTTTCGATTAAAAATTTTAATTTATATATATATATATATCATTATCACCCCATATTTCTCCTTCGACCCAGACTATCCGACCTACCCGAAAGTGTTTATCTCATACTTGAATTGAAAGTGGACCTGTGGTCTCTGAAGTCTAATTCTTTCACACCGCCCTGTTTAAAGTTTGTCCCAGCCCGCTCCGATTTAAGTTTGTCCCAGTCCGCACTATCAATGCTCCTGTTCCCGAAATATTTGGAAGTATCCATGTTTACCTTCCAGACATTTACTTTTGATCCTAGACTTATGATTATCTTAGAATATTTGCACCTATCCAAAAGCATATTGCAGATATCTGCGCTTATCCTGGCCGTTGATTGTTCCAACTTATCACAAATTGATTTCCTGGTTGGTCATTGTTCGCAATCGTGGTCACGGAAAATCTGGCGCATTTGAAAGAAAGGTGCATTTTATGTTTTTGATTTGAAATTGCAGTAACTATCACACTTTGACACACTATCACAGCTATTAGACGTTTTATGACTAGTTCGAGCGAAAATTATACATAATGAACATCAATTTTCACATGTTTAAACGGACTTCTTTTCTTCACGTTTGTATTCATGATCTGTTAATGAAATTTCCTGATGGCTATTGTTATTTCAAAATGTTGAAGGCTTTCCGTGTTAATTTATAGCAGTCTGTAGAGATGCAGGTGTAATGACCTATCATTTGCAGCAACATTTGATTGCAATCGGACATTGAAGTTAATTTTAACAAAAGTTATGGGGAATTGGCTGCTTTGAATGGATATTAAAACTGTCAAGTATCTTTAACCGTTTTAAAGAATAGGTTGTCATTGTTTAATAATTTTATATTTTAAATACCTGAATATGGAATAAAGTACGTGGACTCGAAAAATAAGTTATATATTTAAAAATTTAATGTGCCTGGTACATGACTTAGAAATTAACAATTTCAGTTTGGTGAAAAAAACCCAGCATATCTGGACTTTTATGGTTGATTTTGATGAAGATCAGTAGAATTATGATTATTATGTATTGAAATGCATGTACCTTTCATAAAAATTGCTCAATTATTTCAAAAGATAACGTGCTCAGCGTGAACAAAATAAAATTTCTAATATCTCAATAACCGCCTGTGATAACTCCTAAACAATAGTGAAAATTTATTTCTGATTAAAAATACTTAAAAAATATTGGCCAATATATTTATAGTTTTTTTCTTTTGGCTAATATATTTATAGTTTTTTTCTTTTGGCCAATATATAGTTGTTGTTTTTTTGTTTTGTTTTTTGCCAATATATTTATAGGGTTTTTTTTTCTTAGATAAAAATGAAGCCTTGCAATAATATAAAAGATGTCATTAGCTTGTAAATAAAATTTTCATGGAAGGTGGTTACTCATTTAGCATCAATCGTCAAAATTATCATTTTAAAGACACTTATATTAAAAAATTAAAACTTTTTAGACTTTTGACACTAAATCAAAATAATTTTTATAGTTAAGACTGAAATAATCGTATTAAATGTAATTTTATACACTCTGTTTGTTCGTGATGGATCATGCTTACAGATAAACTCGCGGACGTCATTTGTTTTGAATGCTATCGCGGCTAGCGTGATCCATGTGAAATTTATAATATTTCAATAACAGATCATGATAACTCAACAATGGCTAATTCGTGCAATTAAAAGTGGTTAATTCGTGTTCAGGGGGGGGGCTCTAAGTCCATCAACATTTGAGAATTTTCAGTTTGACCCCCTTCACAATAACTTTCTTTCATATATATTTTGCTGTTAAAATAAAATACATGTAAGGAAAAACACACTCAATTCCATGCAGTTAACATTCTTTTACAATCGCAATTTTCAGGCGCATGATCTCGGCTTATAGGTCACGTGGGCGTCATGACTTCTCCAATCGGAAAGTCCTTGATTGTTATCGGAAGGGTCTGCCCTTACTAGGAACGTCTGAAGAAATTTCAAGGACTTTCCTAATTGCGATTGTGGGATATTATAATGAAAGGCTTGTGCTTGTGGGTGCTCCTAATATAGGAACCCAATTCTATCCCGGGACGGCAGAATCTAAACCCATAAAACGTGCTCTAACGTAATAGAATGGACTTATTGAAGAATTTGAAGCTAGCCAATTACTTCGATGAAAGGGGAATACAAAGTACATAATAAACAGTTCAAAGTGAAATGGCGATGTTCTTTGAATCAATAAAGAAAGGTCCCTTTCAATTAGGGATGGCTAATAAATTAGTCGTGTGGTTATTACGCAGTAAATAAAGGCAAAATTAGATATTAGTATCATAGTTACAAAACCCTCTTGTAGAGGGCCTTTTCAAACTTTGGAGTATCGCTTAGTGCAACAGTCAGTGTCGTAGACATTGGTTTGCGTTTATTAGCGCTCTTCACTGACAAACAGATAACTGCACTTTCAGTAAAAAAAATAAATAAATAAGGCTTGTTATGTACCGCAAATTTGCGAATCTCTGTAATGGTCGAAGTCAGTCATAACACAGCGGCAGTGTCAAATTTCAAGAAGATTGAGCTTAGACCAAGTTCATATTCACACAACCTTCTGATAGGGGACTTTCCCAAAGCTTAAAATCGCCTATCCGCTGAATAAATGTAAGTATGAGCTCTTAACAACCGCTACTTAGCGATTGTTACGGGTGCATACGGCCTGAAGGAAGAAAAGGCTTATAACGCTTTTGAAACTATTGTCACCTTTCTGGCATATGCCTGCTTTCTTCAAGTAAGTTTTGTAAGTTATTGTTTTACAGAAACAGTTCTATTTATTGTAGTCTTCAATAGTACTTAATTCTTTGATATTTCACATTCCTTCCCTGCCGGCCACACAGAATGCTACCATTAGCCTATGGGTTGGTCGTGTGGTCTGGGTTTTCTACATTCCTTCCCTGTTGGGGAGCGGTAGCCCAGTGGTTAGCGCGCGGGAATTGCACTCGGTAGGCTCGGGTTCGATTCCCGCCACTGCCAAAACTGCCGTCGGGTAGCCCGGGTCGGTAGCCCGGTGGTTTGCGCTCTGGATTTGCACGCTGCCACAACTGCCGCCGTGTTCATGCGGAGTACGATCACGTTAAACATGTGGGTTCGTAAGTCCTTCCTAGAGGTTGGTGGTAGGGGTTTGGATACGGTCCCTGTGGATGCCTCCCCCACTGGGTGCCGGTCTAAATTGGGTGGCATTTCCCGGCCGTCCAAAGAGTTACTTTACACCTTTCTGGTAGGGCCAACGGCCGTACCGTGCTGAAAACACCGGTTCTCGTTAGATCACCGAAGTCAAGCAGCATCGGGCGCGGTTAGTACTTGGTGGGTGACCACCTCGGAACACCGCGTGCTGTTGGCCATCTCGGGTGCGGTATCCCCGTGGTTTGCGCGCTAGATTTGCACGCTGCCACAAATGCCGCCGTGTTCATGCGGAGTACGATCACGTTAAACATGTGGGTCCGTAAGTCCTTCCGAGAGGTTGGTGGTAGGGGAAGGAGGGTACGGTCCCTGTGGATGCCTCCCCCACTGGGTTCCAGTCTAAATTGGGTGGCACTTCCCGGCCGTCCATACAGTTACCTTACACCTTTCTGGTAGGTCGGACGGTCTGGGTCTCAACAACAACACCTTTCTGGTACGGCCTGTTCATGCGGAGTACGATCACGTTAAACATGTGGGTTCGTAAGTCCTTCCGAGAGGTTGGTGGTAGGGGAAGGAGGGTACGGTCCCTGTGGATGCCTCCCCCACTGGGTTCCGGTCTAAATTGGGTGGCACTTCCCGGCCGTCCATACAGTTACCTTACACCTTTCTGGTAGGTCGGACGGTCTGGGTCTCAACAACAACACCTTTCTGGTACGGCCGTCCAAATGGTTGCTCGTGTCCTCTGGATGAGTCGGACGGTCTGGGTCTTCTACACCTTTCTGGTAGGTCGGACGGTCTGGGTCTCACCACCACCAACAACAACATTCCTTCACTGTGAGATAAACATAAGTGTTAACCTCATTCATATCCTATTAAAGACATTCACCTTAATATACGACATATTCTTAAATATGCATATCAGGGAAATCTTAATAATCTAGAAATACTCATTTGTTACATTCCAGAAACTCCGATGTCATGACATTGTTCATTGCTGTCCTTGATTACTTTTAAATGTTTGTAGTCGGAAAATGATATGGTTTGTATATTACAATAAATATACAAACTTGCGCACGTTTCCTATCTATAAAATATGCAATTAGCATATATACTTTTAAAAATATTCGGAAACCTTTATCGAGGTTGCATTTTGGAATACTTTTCTTCAGCAGCATAAGACTTCAGACGTTAAATTTTGAATCCATAAAATTGAATTCAGCATAATATCAGATATGCTGAGCAGTCCTAGCCACTTTCAGGGATGGCTGTATTTTCCACCTCTGCAAAACCCCTGGCCAAACTTCACAATATGACTAAAAGTATTTTGTGTAGAAATATTAGACGAACCTGCTTAAAGTTTGCTGTCTCCACTTTAACCTAATAAAAGACACTAGGGCAAACTGAAGTTTGGACAATCTTTTTATAAATTTTCTGTAGAAGATGCTTTGGACGATTATCCAGGTTGAGATCAAAATAGGGGTTGAGTTTCATTCCAGGTGTATCCATATCAATTTTCCATTCCAGCATTTTCCAATCCACCATTCCAGCATTTCTATATCAATTTTCATAAACATTTATTGTGTAAACCGTGACAGAGGCTCTGCTGCTTTAAGTACTAAACCGTTACGTGAGCTATGCAGTATGGGTTCACAAGCTCACAGCAGGAGTTCTGTGCAGCGATATATTCCATGAAAATGGCACAATGTGAAAAGCTCAGAATTGTTCTGGATATTAGAAAAATTACCAAATTCTAGGCAACAAGCACCTCAACGGAATTTAGGCATTTCTGAATCCACAACAAGTTAATTCCGTAAAGTGTCCAAATATTTTTTATAGTGCATTTTGATGGTGAAGTTGATAACGACTTCAGGGTTTTGCGTTAACTTACAGTCATTATTAACAAAAATTATTCCTTTCGAATACATTTTCTCTCAGAAAGAATGATTTCTTACAATGCGAATGATTGTTCTATTTTTTCTTATCAGACATTGCATATAAAACAAATATTTAATATAGAAGCATATAGTTTCTTTTATTCAGTTTTTTTCTGGATTGAATCATTTCGAGAACCATGGCTACTTATATTATTCCAATTTGCAACAAAGTATAATCAACTGCTTCTATCCCGAACAAGAACGTTAAGCCCCCTAGAACTCTAAGTGTTAAAACACTAAGTGTCCTAGAGCTCTAAATGTTTAGAGGAATTTAATTAATACGCAACCTACAGATGATTAACAAGGAGACAAAATGCAGAACACTGGTTAGACTTCCAAATCATACGGTGTTAACTGTCAACGTGTCATGCGATTTTATAATTATTAAATTTGGATTTTGACTCAGTTACCGTAGAAAGTTTTTCCTTGAAAAAACATTTTTCTGTCTTTAATGAATGCACCAGGAATTTAATTATTGGGCTTGTTTTCCACACAAGATTGTTTCTGTTACTCAAATGCTGTTTGTCATAGGCTTTTCTAACGAACATTTCTTATTTAACAAACTGGCTCTAGCAACATATAAATTGCAGAGGTCAAATTTTTCTCACATGGAAAAATTTTAAAATCTCAAAGTTAAAAATATGGTTATTTTAACAATTTTATAAAGTATCCTAAATTTTGCATCTTGGACGGACGGGGCACCACTCTTATTTAGGTAACTTGGCCAAGAAATCTAAGCTTTAATGTAGAATTGTCCAACTGGCCGCTTTCGAACAAGGAGAACGCCTACATTACATATTAAAAATTAACTTAAATTACTAGAATTTCTTTTTAAAAATGAACAAATGTTGATGCATAATGAAATTTCTGAAATTATTTTCAACACCAGCAAAAATTTTACTCTATATTTTATAGAAGCTTAACAGCGTTGTATGATTCGTAAAAAGAATTTTATATATATATATATGCATGTGTTTGTGACCTTTATTTATTTATTTATTTTATTTTTATTTTTTTTTTCTTATGGAAATGGATCATTAATTTTTATACAAATAACCTACTGCGCATTTTTCAGTAAACAAAAGAGCTTAACTTACAAGAAAAGTCTTTCAAGCCGAACTTTCTTCAATTTTATCATAATATTTACGATCATTAGAAGAGACAAACTTTATCATTAGGAAGAAATATATATCTGCTAAACTGCAATATCAACACTGAAAATAAAAAAATAATAAAAACTATTTTATAATACTGCAATAATTACAGTTTCATACTACACAAATTCTTTCCATATTGCACAAATTATTTACAATATAAACAATACTTTTGTCATTGTTTCAGGATTTGCCATTTTTCTTTATGGAGAATAATATAATAAAAATGTTGAATTTTGGTTAGTGTGTATTATTTATACAAATTACTGAAATTCTATCTGTTGCACTTTTTTGCTTTGACGTTCTAAATATATATCAAGCTTATACTTTTACTGTAAAATCTGATATATAAGCAATTTTAGTTAGCTTTCTCAGCAGCCTTACTTAATATAATCTGTCACTTGGCATCAAGATAATTTTGCCCCCCCCCCCCCCCCCCACACACACACACACACACACCACGTCAAATGCTAAAGTTTAAAACATTTCATTACATCTTTTTATGTACTTTACTTTTATTCGATTTTCTACGAAGAATTCTGCTTGGCTAAAACTTAAAAGTTTTACGTTCATGTTATTATATTTATTAACAATAAAATATTGCTCAGTGTTTGCTAAAATGTGTACAAAAATGTATATGGTAAATTTGTCCTTAAATTTCATGTGGTGCTGCCATCTGTAGTTATTACATATAAACATAACATTACCAGATTGAGACAGTACTTATAATGATATTACTAGAAATATTGTATCCCTAATATTTTTTATGTCGTGAATGATATTTACTCAATTTGGAAGAGGTATTTTTATTGTTATGCGAAATTTTAAAAATTTAATTATATTGTTTGTTCATTTCTTATCATCGCAAATAAATTCATCTTTTTTGGATAAAAATTAACAAAAAGAAATGTAAAGGTGCCGAAAGAAATTAAGAAAACTGTGTTAAAATATTTGAAAACTTTATTTTTTTGACAATTTAAAAATTTAAAACAAAGTGCATATTCCTAATCTTTGCGTCACTAGATGGCAGCATCACAGCAAAAGTTTTGGAATCTCTGTATAGATAACCAGAAAATATATCCGTCACTGCCCAAGTCCTAATCCGAAACAAGTTCCCGCTACTTAAATAATTTAAACATTGCCTAAATAAGCTTTCTTTGATAATTTGCCATGCATGCTCGAATATGGGTTTTTTAACGTCTGGAATGGAAAAGATATAGCATAATACAGGGGAAATACTTTAAGTCCCAAAAAAGTGATAAAGTTCCTTTAACTCAGATGCAAAATTAATTGCTATCTCAGCGAATTTTCATCGGTTAACTTTTCAAAGCACACTTCAAATAGTGAAACGCGTCTGTTCCAAAACTTGAAAATTTATATTTTAAATTTGCTAATTTGGCAGATACAATTTTTTTTTTAGCACCACTGTACCACTATATCTAACTTTGCACTTGTGCGTGAGGCACAGGTGTTCTATGCTTATGCATTAAATCGTCAATATCTTTAAAAAATTCTTAAATCTTGCAAATTCGGGAATAGCTAAAATTAGCCTTTGTTGCCGTAGTATTTTTTTTTAATGATATGTATTAGTTTTATAAATTTTAAAATTAAAAAGTTCTTCGTGACGAGAAATACTTCTGTAAAATATGAACTTCGTAATGCATTAAATCAGAGGCAACAAATCGTAGATTAAAAGGTCATTTAATAAAAACCATCCTGTGTAGACCTACAAATATTAAAAAAGGCCAGAGCGCTTTCGGGTATCATGATACCCTTCATAATTAATAATTCAATAACTAATAATTAATAATTATTAGGAACTTCGTATTTATATTTAGCATCACTTTTCGGCTGATCAGGGTGAATATGGATATATAGCTTGTATTAGTGCAGGACCGTCTCTTTAGGATAGAGGGATTGATAGAGCTAGGTAGAGGAAGTGTGAGGAGATCGATATGATTGATGATAATTGTATGAGACAAGAAAATGGACCCAGTAGGGAAATATCACTGATGTCTCAAGAGTTTATATTGAGACATCGGTGGAAAATATGTTAGAAACCCAATAATTTTTATGTGATCAGTGCCATCATGAAATTGTGAATTTTAATTAATTAAAAGATGGTTTAATGCAGATTTACGCAAAAGTGTCTAGTGCGAATTTGCGTGTGCTTGGAACCGAACCCGGGAACGGAACGTTTGTTATATGAGCAGTTGAGGCATAATTTTAAAATATATATATATTAAACGAAGACTTCACTGAACTGTTTTGTTATTAAAATTAACTGAAAGTTTAAATTTCTGGATTTTCACAACAAAACACAGGATTGCGTCAGTGGTCATGTTTGGTTACAGAATTTGCGGTTCGGCTAATAACGAAGTAACCACTTGACTAAGCCTGCGCGATTTATTTTCCGTATTTAGCATCATATCCTTTTGATAATTGTTTTCTGTCAGTGCTGCCATCTGTAGACAGAAACTATATAAATAGATTGCATTTTATCACTAGAAAGTTTTCTAAAATTACCTATTTCATATTTTTAGAAGAGAAAACGTTTATTTAACCAAACATTTTTGGATTCTATATTATGGCGGACAGTATGATGTAATCGCTCATAGGGGAGGAAAAGGGGATAATTTTTCCCACCCCTGGACTTTCAGGTTAAAAAAATTATGTTTGAAAAATTAGGTCCCATAGGGTTCAATGTATTTCATTTTTTCAACCAGAATTCAATACAAAACTAATTGTGTAATATTATTAGTTTGGATTCCCATTTGTCCCACAGACCGTCTCAACATCATAGTAAATCATTTGATAACTACATCATACTACATCATTTTGATAAAGTTATTTATTTTTACGGCAGTTATCGTACGAACGGACAAACAGACAGACAGAATTAACAAAGTCATAAACACTTTTCAACTATGTTGTAAAGTGTTGAAAATGATTTTGACAAAGGGAATAAAGATGGATGCCCAATTTTATTTATAGTGGGTCACGTGATTTCTTCATGTTATATGATTGTAATTATTATTTAAATTTTTATTTAAACTACCGAAAATATTCTGCTGAAATTTCTTTTATAATGTTTATGGCATAATTTGAATATTTCCTAACATTTTCGAAGCAGTTTGTAAAATTTACCTTCGCTTAAAAAACATTTGAAAAATTAGTTCCCATAGGGTTCATTTTCTCAACTCGGGTTCAATCCAAGACTAATTACGTGGTATTATTCATTTACATTCTCATATGTCGTCCAGACCGTCTCAGCAACATACTAATATGTCATTTTTATAAAGTCATTTTTACGGCAGTTATCGTTCGAACGGACAGAATGAACAAAGTAATAAACACTTTTCAACTATGTTGTAAAGTGTTAAAAATGCTTTTTTCACTCATTTATCAGTGAACAGTGCAATGTCTCTTAAGTTAAAGATCATCATTAAATATGCGTTGCAGTAGTAGCAAAACAAAGATGTCATATGCCACAATTGTTAGTGTTATTAAAAACATTTCAATGCGATTAAACTATGTACGTATACATAGATAATATTTTCTTTAATTAAGAATATTTTTAAAATTTAATAATTTTAGTAAAAGTGTAATATGTTTAGAATACAAATACAAATACATTCAAGCACAATAATCCGTCTTATCCATATATTAATTTCAAATTATAATAAATAAAATTTTATTCAATATTTGTTGCCGAAAGAAATCGCCGGAACTGTGCTTTAATTTTAAGAATAAATTTTATTAATTTTGATAATTTAGAAACATTCGGAATCTAAGAACTGTAAATAAAATCACAGAAGAAATTGAAAATAAAATATCAGTGATAAATTTTAAAGTAAACAGTACCTGGAATTTTTTATTTTCATTTATTAACACTTTCCAACATAGTAGGTGAAAAGTGTTTATAACTTTGTTCATTCTGCCTGTCTGCCCCTTCGCATGATAACTGCCGTAAAAATCACTTTATCAAAATGAAATTTTAGTATGTTGAGATCTGTGGGACATATAGGAATTTAAATGAATAATATCACCCAATTAGTTTTGGATTGAACCCGGGATGAAAAAATGAAATACATTGAACCCTATGGGACCTAGTATTTTAAACATTTTTTAAGTAGAGTTAAAACTCACAAATTGCTTCGAAAATTTGACGAAATATTCAAATTATCTAATAAAATATGTGAAAAAAATTTTCAGAAAAATGTATATGTTCGATAGTTTAAAAAAAAAAATAGTAATTACATCCATATAATATGAAGAGATCACGTGACCCACTTCAAAATAAAATATGGCATATATCTTCTTTTCCCAATGTAAAAATCGTAATTTTATAAGTTCTTTTAAATTTATATTTAGTGTTGCATCCGTCCTAAAACCGCTTTATTTTTGCGTATTTTTTGTGCATCTATATTCTGTGTCAACGCAATTAGAATACTTTTTGAGTTTAAATGATCATCAAACTTTGATTATTTCTACAACGAAGCATAATTTCAATGGATGCAGAATGGATACAAGTGATTGTAAGATGAATTGTATAAGAATTGCTGAATTTTTTTTCACGCAAAATTATTGAACTCTGGAGTCTGAAATAAAAGTGTATGAATGAAATATTCATTACTTTTACATAGAAAACCAGACGGTTTATACTTCTATGACGTCATTTGAATAAAGTTCATTTTTTTCGATGAAGTTTTAAGTTTTCAAATATTATAAATTATTGTAGTGCTATGATAATTTAGAATATGTCAGCGCTGAATATAACGCATTTTAGAGATGTTTAAATAAAATTGCATTTTAGTTGGAAAGTGTTTCATAATCAATGATTTATGCATGATTGATCTTTCTTGTTTAACTTCTGGAATTAAAAATATATAGCATATACAGGGAAATACTTGAAGTCGCAAAAACGTGATAAGATTCCTTTAACTTAATGAGTTGTGATAAGGTTCCTTAAATTCGCAAAATGAATTGCTATCTCAACGAATTTTCATTTGATTTAAATAAACTTTTCAGAGCACACTTCAAACAGTGAAATGCGTCTGTTCCAAAACTTGAAAATTTATATTTTAAATTCTCTAATTGTCAGATACAATTTTTTTTAGCACCACTGTACCACTATATCTAACTTTGCATCTGTGTGTGAGGCACAGGTGTTCTATGCTTATGCATTAAATGATCAATATGTTTAAAAAGTTCTTAAAACTTGCAAATTCCGGAATAGCTTAAATTAGCTTTTGTTGCCGTAGTAATTTTTTTTAAATGATATGCATCAGTTTTATAAATTTTAAAATTAAAAAGTGATGAAAAATATTATATAAAACAGGAACTTCGTATTTATATTTAGCATTGCTGTTTTGCTGATCAGTGTGAATATGGATATATAGCTTGTATTAGTGCAGGACCGTTTCTTTAGGACAGAGTGGTATATAGAGCTTTGTCGAGGAAGTTTGAGGAGATTGATATGATTGATGATAATTTTATGAGACAAGAAAATGGGCCCAGTAGGAAAATATACTGAGACATCGGGGGGGAAATATGTTAGAAACCCAATAATTTTTACGTGATCAGTTCCATCACGAAATTATGAATTTTAATTAATTAAGAGAAGGCTTGATGCAAACTTATGCAAAAGTGCCTAGTGACGCATTTGCGGCTGCTTGGAATCGAACCCGAGAACCGAACGTTTGTTACATCCGCAGTTTCAGAATAATTAAAAAATATATACATATATTAAACGAAGGCTTCACTGTACTGTTTTGTTATTAAAATTAAATAAAAGTTTAAATTTCTGAATTTCCACGGTAAAACGCAGAATTGCGTCAGTGGTCGTGTTTGGTCACAGAATTTTTGGTCCGGCTAATAACGAAGTAACCACTTGACTAAGCCTGCGCGATTTATTTTCCTCATATCTTCATTTCCATCATTCAACTTTGTGTACTGTTTTCAATCAGTGCTGCCATCTGTAGGTGGAAACTTCATAAATAAATTAACATTTCATCACTGTGGAAAGTTTTCTAACATTAACTATTTCACATCTTTCGAAGAGAAAACAGTTATTTTACCAACAGTTTTCCGATTCTGTATTATAGCCGAAAGCATGGGCGCTCATAGGGGAGGAGAAAGGGGAATAATTTCCCCTGCGCCCTGGACAGTCAAGGTGTCATGAAACTACGTGGCGACGGTTGATTATGACGGAAAGCGAAATTTTAAGACACTTGTGTCTGTGTATTTACATCTAATATATAAAAAGCAAAATTCGAATATATTCTTTCAAGTCATTTTTAAGGAGGAGGGTTGACCAGTAGCGTTGTGAAAACAAAAATGGGTGAGTGATAATCTAATATTTTGTTTCCTGTTCTCCATATATTATTTCTTTGGAGAACAGGAAACAAAATATTAGATTATCACAGGTTCTCCATATATTATTTCTTTGAAATACAAGGGGTTCCTGGGGAAGGTTGCGGCCATGAGCGCCCCTAAACGTGTGACATTCTATTGTAATTAATATTGTAATACTTAAATTCTATTGTAATAATAATAATTTCATTTAAATAATACTAATTTTATTTGAACATTCGAAATCCTGTTTTGCATAAATGTTTGCATTGCAATAATTAACTGCTGCATATTTGTCCAAAGAAGGAATTTTTTCCCCAATATAGTATCTTTCGCTGATATTTACATCCTCGCGGATTCCCAATACGGTTACCAGTGGCGGGGATACTGACTCCATGCCACAGCGCATAAGATTTAGAAGGATTTGGGGTTAGAATGTTAATGCATGATAACATGACTGCTAAATGTCAGGGGGTTGCAATGTTTAAACCTGAGGGAGAGGTCGCAACCAAACCAAGTTCAGCCACTGACTGTTATACACTGTTACCAGATTTGCAGAATTTCAATAGTTTTAATGCTAATAGTAAAATCGTCACCCCGGTCTCATATTCATTGTTTTATAACGTTAAAGGGAAATTTCTGAATAGGGGACCAAAATAAACCATGTCTCGGGGACGAAAGGGATCTTCTCTTTCGGTGAAATATCTTTTGAAGTTTGCGATGGATTTAAATAAAAAAATTTCAGGTTATGATATTGAGCTTATTAGGATATACATTTTATTTCCCTAAAGTAAATTTCCGCATAACGAAAGTGAAAGTCTCTGTCTGTTTGTTTGTCATTACCGTTTATAACTCATGAACGGCTCAGCTGATTTATATAGTTTTTTTTTTTCACTGATTTTTTGTTGCGATGAATTAGGAGCAGGCTATATTATAGCTATAAATATTTTCGATTTTACACCGCATTAATATATAAATGTGGATTGTTATAATTCGCTTTCAAGCTGTTATTCTCCATAAATATACAATCTATTTCGATGAAACTTTTTACCAGGCAATAAAACTTAGAGATTATTTAATGTAATTTTTGTCCCTTTGTATTTATCCGTGGAACAATAATATTTGAAATAGTAGTTTTTGTTTTTCTATAATGACCACTTATAGTTTGGAAACGCTTAAACAATTTACATCCTTTTTATCCTTGCTTTATTCAGCTTGAATGGAAACAAGTTTGTGAATAAAAATATTTCCGATTTTCTACTGTACATTTATAATATTAAAAATTCGGATATTTACGTTTGCAAGCTAAATATCTTCCGAAACTCTGAGATGTTTCAGACAAAATTTATATTCATGCAGTGATACCGAATACCGATAATGCTTTTATATATAACTTTTATCCTGTTACACATACCCTCGGTACAATATAGAGAGCGAGAATAAAAATACCTGTTTTTGCCTGTCTGTAATGATCATTTATAACTAAAAAGCGACTCCCTTATTCATATACTTTTCTTATTGTTTTATCAAGCCTAAATGAGAACAAATGAGAGGTTAAAATTTTTTCAGATTTTGTACAGCGTTATTATATAAAAATGGAAATGTGAAAATATTTCGTAAAACTGGATATAACTTGAAATACTCTACCGATATCGATGATGTCCATCGATATATTTTTTATGTAGTGAAGCAGAGTCCTGGTAGCATTTTGAATGAAGTTTTATTATTCTACACCCACTTTCTAAACCACGGAATTTCAAATACATGTTTTTGACCATCCTCTTTGATCGCTTACAGCTCAAAATTAACTCTGTCGGTTTGTATACTCTTTGAACTGGTATGCTAAGTTTAAGGAGCAGGTCAACGGCAAAAATTATTTCATATTTTGTGGGAGGGTAAAATGTTACAGCGAGTTTCAAGTTAATACCACCTGCGTTGTGTACTTCCCTCAAAAAATATATGTCCTAAAAATATACTTTTACAATATTTTAACTTATTTTTATTTGAAACTAATGAAAACTGAAATAAATAAGCAGAATACAACACAAATATAATCGTGCCAATAGGTTTTGATGGGTAAGAAACAGCTATCTTCATCAGGACACATAAAATGCCGAACTTTCACGCTTGAGAGTTGGATCAGCGACTGATGTAAGAACATCAAACGCGACTGAAGTACGAAAAGGGGGTTGCCAACCGCGAGAGAAGGAAAAATAGGTAAAAACCAAGGAGGAAATAACAATAGGTAGGGCATCATGAATGAACGGTAAAATGCTAAAGAGAAAAGTGAACGTCCAAGAAATGGTTCAAAGCACGTGTTCAGTGAGTAGAAATAATGCAAACAAACTGCTGCTAAAAGTTGCAGAAGTTTGAGCTGTACAGATTATGTTTATTAATTAATTTATTTATTTTGTTCTAAAAAGACATTTCGGAAACTTTTTTTTTTTTTTTGGGGGGGGGGGGGGGGGTCTTAATTTCCGTGCAACGTTGCGTTGCGTTTTAATTTCCTTGCAACACCGAATTTTCCTTCCTAGTTGATTCATAAATGTAATTACATTGTAAGAAAAATCTAGATATATTTTCGGCGATTTGCATACTTAGAACTAGGCATTTTTTGAAAATGGATATTTACATTATTATTTTCTGTGGAGAATCGTGGAAATCCCCTGAGCAATATTGGTAGTGTATTCTATGTGAATAAATGACAGTTTTTATTACCCAGACAGTCTAGCTCACCCAAATAGCATAGCATAATTATAAGGGACGACTGGAAAAGTAAATGATAGTTTTAAATACTCTATTAATGTAAATGATATCTGCATTGTACATATAGTGGTGCTCAAAAAATTTAAATCACCCTGAATAAGTAACGGAATCGGATTTTCGATTTCTCATCCGAGGACGGACAAAAGTGGACGTCGAACAAACTTTCTAGCTCCAAAAGAATCCAAGAGAAAATATATTATTTTCAAAATAGAGAAAACATTTTATCAAAAATAATTTTCTCATAATAAATTTTCATATTTTTTTAAATAATCTATATTAATGTACAGGATTTTAATAATATACATTTATTTTATTAGATTTTTTTTTACAAATCTAGATTTTGACACTGCAATAACAAGAGAAAAGAATAAATCTTGACGTAAAGTTGGTTTCTTCCTATTAAAGAAAATATCTCTGAAAGAGCACAGACAAATTTAATGTCTGCAGTACAGAGCGCCTTTGCTGCTGATGTTGTGGATAAAGTTGAGACCCGGGTCTAAGAGTCTTGAATTTTAAGGAATCCAAATATATATTTTAATTATAATTATGTTAATAAGTAATTGGGCTAAAATAATACTGACATTCAACGAACCTTTTAGAAAATTATGTGGAACCGGCCCCAATGTGTAAGGACGGTTCTCATTTGCATATCCTGGTCTGACCGTTCACCAGACTACTCACTAGATGGCAGCACTACATTACAAATTCTCTCTCACCGGCGGTGACGATCTAATGCCATATCCCAGTTACAATTAAAACATTGAAATTCTTTTTCATTCTATCTTCCAATCCTTTGACCTTCAATGAGAATTTCAACGCCCTGCAAGATGAAAATATGAATGATGATGAAGTGAAATAATAATAAAGAAAAATACAAATCCTGGCATCCGCCCATGCACGTGCACTGCTCGCGTTAGGCGGTGCGCTGCTATAACGAACCCTTGACCTTGTGCCTTGTCTAGTATTTGCATACGAAGCGCAGCAGCCGCCCCGACCCGCACCCCATCAATCGAATTACATGCATTATATAGCATCGCTCTGTATGTAAGTAAGGAAGAGGTGTTCACTTATGTAATTGTAGCTTCTGACCTGCATAGCTTTCGAAAATACTTTTAAATGTTATTCTGTCTGCCTTAAGGTTGAATCATTTGCATTCCAATATTTTATTTGTCAAAAACTTCATGTACAATTTGGGCGCTCAGTTTTTTTTTTTTTAACAATTTTATGTTGAAGGCTATCTGAAGTTCATACAAACTTACCTATTTATTGTTCGCAAGTCCTCCTCCGTTTTCTTCTTATTGTTCGTAGGAAGGGACAAGTTACAGTAGCATGTTTTCTGTTCAGCATAAAACTACCAGTAGTATCTTAGGTCTAGCTTCATGCTTAATAGTTTTTAAACAACCATACACATACTAAAAAAATCTGATGTGGGCAACACATGACTTTCCTTATATAATGTAATGAATTTTATACTTTTACAGTAAAAAAATAGGTTTTTCTTATAGTAGATACTAATATTCTTTCCAAGATATCGAATTTTCGACAATTAGTCGTCATTTTCATTGATTTAGCGTCATATTTATTCATTTGGCGAGATTTTCGTTAATTTGGCAACATTTAAAAAAAGTCGCCAAGTTGGCGACATTCCGCCAAATTCGTCGCCAAAATCTCGCCAAGCGTTATGCACTAAGAAATAAGTTATTCTTACAGCAGATAAATGACTATTGGCGTTCAAATACAAAAGTATTATTCAAAGTATCTTTTTTCATGAATGGAACGAGCTAGATCCACGAGAATGACGTCACTCAATTTATCGCATGGTATTACATATGAAAAGTGAACATGTTTCTCAATAGGAAATATTTTTTTTTTTATTTTATATGACTTTTTGATAATTTTTTTTTAAAAATGTACAATATCTCGAGAACGGTTCATGTTAGCGTTCTAAAATTTATGTTAATCGTTTTCTAATAAAAAATTACATAAGAAATGTCTATTTGCGTAACTTTATTAGTGGTTTTGATTTTTTAACGATTTTTTCAAAATTTCATTCGAAAATTTAGGGGGGTTCTGAACATTCGATTGCGTATAAAAACAATAGGCTTCCAGTGTTTACGGATTGTCATTTTTGTACCAAATTTGATTCGAATCGGTCCATTCGTTCGTCAGTTATCGTCTCCACAGACTCACTGACACACACACACATACTTTCACATACACACAAGACATCACTTCAAAAATGTTTGATTCATGATCAGGGATGCTTGAAACGTGCTCTCCCGTCGAAAACTCGATTTCGAATTTTCGACCCCGTCACAATACTTTCCTTATACATTATGTATATAAGGAAAGTAATAGGGCTTCATACCAAACGGTGTAGTAAACCAACAATGTGGGTACGTCTTCATTGGGTATGGGACAATGAAAATAATCTTGATTGACAAATTATAATAACTATCGAACGCCACCAAACGAATTGAAGCGAGGAGGTCGCTCATTCATCAACGATCGGATAATTTAGCACTAGTATCCTTTTGCTTTCCAGTATTTTCTGTTAACAAGCTCACATGATCAGAGTTAATAGCTAGCTCCCTCTGTCCAGTCTTTATATATATTTTTCTTTTTGTTTTATAAGTGGTACTTAATACATATTACTTCTTTTTGTTCTGCTGATACGTTCTCTTTTAGTTACATAATAGTACTGAGGTGATGATAATTTCCACAGTGATGAAATTGTATGGGGACATATATTGGGAGGTATTTATTGAGAGGCCTGTTTTGTAGGATTTTTTAATCGTTAAAAATTAAAAAACCCTACAAAAAGCATAGATCGCTTGGAAGAGCACCCTTCCAGATCAATACTAGAGGGTCGAATTCATGTAGGAGAAATAATAGTTTTGTTCCTTGAAGGTCATATATTTTGGAAGGACAAATAGATGATTTTTAATGGCCACTAATGGTTAAAGAGGGATAATTTCGGTTTTTTAAAAGGGACACTTTCGATAAAATTATCCCTTTTAAAGTCTATAAGGCGATTTTAAAGAAAAGATATCGTTGTTAAGGATCAAAATTGTCAAAGTTAATTACACCAATCACTGATAGGAGGTATTCCAAATTTTGGAACACCCCCTATCAACTGACAACATCATTATGAATCTGAACATGTAAGCTTGGTAGTCTGAGCTCAAATATAATTCTATAAATTTGAAATACAATTTAATCTCTCTTCTATAAATTAATTTAAATTATTTCCTATATATATATAAATTTGATGCTCGCTGCGTTTTACGTCTTTATTGGTCACCACATAATGTGTACAAAAGCTTGTCATTTAATTATATTCCTTGCAGTCAGTGCAGTTAACAGTTTTTCCTTACTAATGAGTTCGAACAAAAGCGAAACCGGTCACTGATGCTGGTTGTTTTTTGAAAGCATTCTAATTGAGTTAATTAAGCAAATTGCTATTTCTAAGCTAATTGGGTATGACGAGTGAAATACAAATTATGTTAAATGAACTGTAACAATAAATACTAATGTTTGCCGTTTGTATTCTTAATTTTTATATAAAAAAAATCTTTCGAAATGATAATTTGAAGACGGTCATGCTTTAAAAATTTCCTCACTTTTCCATTTAGAAAATAAAATACTATAATATTAAAGGCTGCAAGATGTTTTTGTTGTGTATATTAAAGCTTTCATCAAAGCGTTTTATCAAAGAACAAATACACTGTGTAGCACATTACCTGCGAAATTAGTACTGTTAACTACATTTTTATTGTATCCCACAATTTTGTGTTCGATCTTTATGAAGACGTTGTGTGTACTCTTCTGCTTTTCAGAATACCCCACATTAAGAATATTCTGTTATATATTCCTTGAAGAAACACATAATGCTATAATTTTTATTCATTTAAAATTCTTTAAGTATGACCATATTATTAAGTTCCTTTAAATGATTTGGCTGCTATCAAATAGATAAACAATAAAACGGTCAAGTTCCATAGAAATGTTTGATTGTAGCACAATTTGAAAAATATGCTTAAATATGGTACTTATGTATTAGCTTAATCATCTAATCTTCATTATAATATTGAAAAATTTTTAAAAGAAAGTGTAAAGGTATTAATGCAAATATTGGTTTCATATTTGAAATGTTTAGTTTATTGAATGCACAATACTTGATTTTATTTTAAACGTTTTGCAATGTTAAAATTCTAGAGTTTCGTCTAATTATAATGTGCAGTATTTAAGAATATTTTATTTGTTTTAGTAAAATATATTTTTCTTTCAGCTAAATGTGGCAGTGGAGGAATGGGAAACTTATGAAACCAAAGTGGGTAAGTAAAGTTCATCTTCTATAACTCATTTTTCATAGCATATAATTCATACTCATTTCATTCAACTTGATATTAATTTTTACATAACTAAATGAACATATTCCGAGCATTGTTTTACGGTTATGAAACAATCATAGTTACAAAAAACAGTCATTGTCACAAAAACAGGCGTAGTGACAAAGAGTTTATTTGAGAAAGTGGTTATGAGAGGAATATAATGCTAGAAACAGATAAAATAATGCAGTATTATCTCTTATATTAATTTTTAAATCAACTAAACGGAATTTAGTATTATAACTTAAATAGAAACTTAATCTTAACAACTCAAGGATAACTTGTTTTGACAATGCGTAGAAGATTGTTATATTCCTGTCAATTAGTTTGCCATTCACAGCAGTGCTGACAAAAAATTACAAAAATGTCACAAAAATATAAACCAATGTTCGTATGTATAAAAAAAAATAGATGTACTCTTCGCGAAATGACTTTTATATAATTTCATAATATTTCAATACGAAATAATTTTACAAAAGTGTATTATCTATTAATTGTTTAGGATATATGGACACTTTGTTTCATTTCCATATCAGGGAATAACTTATTTAATATATATAATTCATTCCATTTTGTGGTCATGTGTCATGTGGAGGTACACTACTAATTAATACCGGAAGCTGGAGATTTACCTTCAACATAACAGAAAACATCTTAATCACTTAACAATATTCATGATTTATTGTTTAATGTTTTCTTTTAATGTTGAAAAGAGTGAATTTTTTAATCTTAATTAATTTAATTTCTATAAAGATCAAATACATTTTTGGACACATGGATAATTTATTTTATTTTCTCATGCGGAAATAGCTTATTTAATATATCGAATTAATTCCATTTTATGGTTACGTGTCACGTGAAGGTATACGACTAATTAATATCGGAAGCTGGGGATTTACCATAATCAACATAACAGGAAACATCTTAAACACTTAACAACATTCATGATTTATTGTTTAATGTTTTCTTTCAATGTTGAACTGAGTGAATTTTTTAATTTTAATTAATTTAATTTCTATGAAGATCAAATGCATTTTTGGACATATGGATTATTTGTTTCATTTCCCCATGCGGGAATGACTTCTTATATTGAATTAATTCCATTTTATAGTTATGTGTCATGTGAAGGTACACAACTAATTAATACCGAAAGCTGGGGATTTAGAATATTCTATATAACATAAAGTATCCTATTCACTTTAACATTCACGTTTTATTGTTTAATGTCCTCTCTTAATGTTGAACGAAGTAAATTGTTTAATCTTAATTAATTTAATTTCTATTAAGATCAAATACATTTTTCGAAAAATAATACGAGAGCTGGACAAAAACGCTAGATGGAGTTTTAATCCCAGCAAAATTCTAAACATGCATACCTCTATCATTGTTATCTTTTCAGAAACAGCGATTTTACCCTATATTTCAGCGTATCGTTATTCTCCACATAAAACTAAATGTAAACAATCCTATATTGTTCTGCAACATAAGCAGTTCCATGGTATTAAACCAGCTGAATCATTATTTATTGCATAGCTGGGTTATCTCTGCCTCGTCAAGTAAAATTCCCTCCCATACCGACCTTTTAATATTTTTTAATACTAAATGCATATAAATTCATCACAACGCAAGGACAAAGAAAGTATTTATGGGTAAAAGCCATCCTAAATTGCCTTAAATTCATCTTCAGGTATTTTTAGAGTTCCGGTTGAGGGCATACGCCCGTTTTCAAAAGACGTTACGGTGTTTTCTTTGAAAAAGGTATTGTTTTAAAGGATGAAAAATTATCTTGTTTTAATTTATGGACTTGTTTGTTTGCTCAAAGATGTGATTATGAATAAACGTTTGAAGTTTCCGACCAATTAGGTTTCCAGTTATTTTTCTTGTCTGTGTTTGTTTGGGAGGAGAGAGTATACTTGATAATTAATAAGAAACAGATAAATTACGTTCTACTGCATTTTGTAAGACCAAACAAAATGCATTCCTTCAGAATTGTTTAAAATTCTTAGTTTTAGGTCAGACGTTAAGGGCAATGGGTACTCCTCGCTGGCTGAAATATGGGAATGTTTTTAGTCAAATTCTATTTGATCTGAAGTTTTTCTTTTTTATTGAATTAAAAGAATAAAGTGGTGGATACCACAATCATGCATTTGAAATTGTATTCATACAAAAATTGCAAATAGTTTGTTTGCATTGGTCTGTTGGTAACACTCTTTGAACTCGAATAATTCAATGAATAAATAATAAACAAGGTTGAAGAATAAACAAGTAATTCGTTTGCTTTAGTCTTAAAATTCGTTAAAATGCATTTCCGAAATTTTTCGACCTGCCGCATTTTTCTGATTTAAGTAAGCTTGCTCAACGCGGTTAAAACATTTGGCGCACCCTATACAACTTTACGATAAAACAAGAAAGATGAATCATGCATAAAGCATTGATTATGAAACACTTTCCAATTTCCATGCAATTTTATTTAAACATCTCTAAAATGCGATACATTTCTCGGTAATATTTTTAAAATTATCACAATACTACATTAATTTATTATATTTGAAAACTTCAAACGTCATCGAAAAAAATTAACTTCATTCAAATGACGGCATTGAAATATAAATTGCCTGGTTTAAGCATCTCTAAAATGCGATACATTCCTCGGTAATATTTTTAAAAATATCATAATACTACAACAATTTATTATATTTGAAAACTTCATCAAAAACAAATGAAATTTATTCAAATGACGTCATCGAAATATAACACGCCTGGCTCTCTCTAGAAAAGCAGCATTTCATTCATAAACTTTTTCCATTCATTTTATTCATCACAATCTATATATATAAAAAAGAAAAGTATGTATGTATGTATGTATGTATGTATGTATGATCCAACATCATGGGAGATCGACTGAACCGAATTTGATGAAATTTGATGGGTAGTCTTGAAATAGCCCCACTTAAAATTTACTCCATGTTTCGCATTTCTAACACCAGGGATTGTCGCGATATTAATGAAAAGCGAAACTTTCGTTTGTCTCATCATCATGGAAGAACAGCTGTACCAAATTTATTGAAATTTTGTGGGTAGCTTTGAAACAGCCCCCCATAAATTTAGTCCATGTTTCGAGTTTCTAAGACCAGGGGTTGTCGTGATATTAATGGAAAACAAAACTTTTTTCTAGGAGTTCTACTCTCTAACTCCATGATTGCCAACGAAAAAGGTTGGAAATCGTTGGTTTAAAACGTGAAAGTCAATTAAATCCCTGAGTTTTGTGGGAGTTTATTGAACGTATTAGTCACTTTTGAAAATCGCAGGTTTGAAATATGAATTTAAATGCAAACTCTATCACCATGGTTAATTTTTCACTGGCTTACTCAACAACGAAAAGTAATAAGAAATCAAAATGGTTATTTAATTATCAGCATTTTATGAGGAAGATTTTTTCTTATATCATGCCAAGTCATTTGACTCTGCAGTGGATACCGGTGATGCCGTTAATTACCCGCTGGAATTTCTGAAATACCTTGAGCCACCTGGAATGCCTTCTCATATCTTAAAGATAAAGAAAGGATTGCCAATAATGCTTCTGCGGAATCTGGACCCACAAAAACTATGTAATGGAACACGGCTTTGTGTCTAAAATATTTTACCAAATGTCATCGAAGCCACGGTAGTAACGGGAAAGGCAAAAGGAGAGGAATGCAATGATTTTTTTTTTTTTACATAATGCTATGAATTTACTTCTTTACAGTGAAAAAAAATGTATAAGTTTCATGGCCCTATATGTTCTGGTGAAATTTTTAACAGAGTTTTGAATCGTAAATCCCGAGCAACGCCGAGTAATCACTGCCAGTACTAGAATAATTTAGTTTATTTAAAAACTTAAGACCATGGAGGTACAAGCAATTAAACTCTATGCTTAAAACTTCATCGAAAAAATCGTCTTTCGCTGTGTAAAATCAATTAATATTTCATTCATATCAGCTATATTGCAGACTCCATGAGCTAAATAATTTTGCGTTAAAGAAATGCAGCAATTCTTATACAACTCATTCTACATAAGTGAAAATTAGGCTTCGTTGTAGAAATAATCAAAGTTGGATGATCATTTAAACTCAAATATATTGTAATTGCGTTGTTTCAGTATGTAGATGCACAGAATTTAAGCAAAAATAAACGGATACAACGCTAAATATGAATTAAAAAGAACTTAAAATCACGATTTTGACACAAGATGGATACCATATTTTATTTTGAAGTGGGTTACGTGATCTCTTCATATAATGGTCACGTGATCTCTTCATATAAAACGTGTAATTACTATTTTAATTTTTATTTAAAAAACGACTGAATATTTTGCTGAAAATTTTTTTATATATTTTATGGGATAATTGGAATATTTCCTAAAACTTTCAAAGCAATTTCTGAATTTTAAATCCGCTTAAAAAATGTTTGAAGAATTAGGTCCCGTAGGGTTCAATGTATTTCATTTTTTCAACTCGGGTTCAATCCAAAACTAATTGAGTGATATTATTCATTTATGTTCCCATAGGTCCCACAGACCGTGTGAACAACATACTAAAATTTCATTTTGATAAAGTCATTTTTACGGCATTTATCATTCTAACGGACAGACAGACAGACAGAATGAACAAAGTCATAAACATTTTTCAACTATGTTGTAAAGTGTTAAAAACCCAATAAAATCCTTGTAAAGGATATGGCGTGAGTTTATCAAGATATTACTATTTCGTTTTAAGTTTGCAACCCAAAAGAATACGTAGAGCAGCAAATATATTTTAACTTCGAAAAGAAAAACTAGCAAATGAAACTTAGAGTTATCATAACGTGGACTACAGATAATTAGTTTGCATCTGCTAATAAAACTTGATCTGTCTGCAGTGATGCATATATCAATAAGCAAAGTAAGCAGTTGCCTACTGGTGACCAGCTCAAAAGAAGATACCAGGAAGTTCCAAAATTGCTGCCATGAATTTTTTTTTTCGTTTTACGTCTTTCATACAGTGCCTATGCGAGTACAAAATATTTTCAGGCATAGCCGTGGTAGAATTTCTAAGCTTTATTTTATTAGTTTTTAGATAAGTGTTAGTAGTATATATCTATGAATACTCACTTCATAAAATATTAACTGCCATGCAAGTTTTGTCCTTTCTAATATAATATAACGTGAAATATTTTTTTAATATCCGTAACATTTGTAATTATGGTAAGTATGTATAGTCAATGGATATTTTGCTCTTGTAAGGCTCAATTGCTTTCCTACTGATTATGGGCGTCCAGGAGTGTAAATCAGTCATTGTCTGTTTGTTTGAGACCCAGACCGTCCGACCTACCAGAAGGGTGTAAGGTAACCATTTGGACGGCCGGGAAGTGCCACCCAATTTAGACCGGAACCCAGTGGGGGAGGCATCCACAGGGACAATACTCTCCTTCCTCTACCACCAACCTCTCGGAAGGACTTACGGACCCACATGTTTAAAGTGATCGTACTCCGCATGAACACGGCGGCAGTTGTGGCAGCGTGCAAATCCAGCGCGCAAACCCCCGGGCTACCGCGCCCGAAATGTGCCAACAGCACGCGGTGTTCCCAGGTTGTCACCCACCCAAGAACTAACCGCGCCCGATGCTGTTTGACTTCGGTGATCTAACGAGAACCGGGGTTTTCAGCACGGTAGGGCCACTGGCTCTCAGTCATTGTCTGTTGAAGACCCAGACCGTCCGACTCATCCTGGGGACTTGAGCAACTATTTGGACGGCCGGGCAGTCATTGTCTGTTGTTGTTGTTGTTGAGACCCAGACCGTCCGACCTACCAGAAAGGTGTAAGGTAACTGTTTGGACGGCCGGGAAGTGCCACCCAATTTAGACCGCAACCCAGTGGGGGAGGCATCCACAGGGACCGTACCCTCCTTCCCCTATCACCAACCTCTCGGAAGGACTTTCGGACCCACATGTTTAACGTGATGGTACTCCGCATGAACACGGCGGCAGTTTTGGCAGCGGCTGGAATCGAACCCGGGGGGCAGTCATTGTCTGTGTAAGAACTTCACATCCCTTAAGAAAGTCCTTCTGGAAAACATACTCTCTTGTAGTATAGCCATCTTCTGCCATTTCTGAACAGAATTTCCTCTCTTCATCTTACGCAACAGATAATAAATTTAATATGTTAGTACGCTTAATATCTGAAGTTAATTTGGATCTGTCAGAGGAAGATACCATTTCTTCTCACGCATAAAATTGATTATAAATGCACTCTTAACCACTTACAAAATCTGCAGCTATTTTCTTCCCAGTTGTATATAACTCCCAACCATACCTGTTACACAATATGTAAATAACAACAAAAGATGTTCCCTCTTTTGACCTGCGGGCACCCGCAAAAACCTGCGACCTCTAAGCAAGATAAAGGTCACCAAGTACGCCACTCATTGAAACCTCTAATTGGATCTGAATCCGGTTTCGACCTTATCTCAGCTAAGGATCACACAGAGTGCTGTCGAACAAATAGCTAGAAATGAAGATGGGTTCAATCAATGAAGAATATGCGAAACTCCATCTCAGGAAGCAATTCGATGTTGACTTTGTTGCTATTCTTTTCCCACTTCTATTAATTAGTGGAAACGATATATCAGAATCTGCTTAAAAAAGTCTGTTTATAATTTGTTAGCATTGATGCAAGATAATTTCGAGCTTTTTTTTTAATCTTTGATTATTAATTAGTAGCCTGATATAATCTAAACGATCTCACTGATAACATTTAATATAAAAAATCTATTAAAAAGCTATGTATCTCCAAGCGTTACTGGGTTGCTATGTGATCCATTGGTAAAAAGTGTAATGATTAAATTTATGTATTACACAAAAGATTTGAAAGGAGAAACAACGAATAAATGTCCTTAGAATTTTATGTAAACAGTACAGGCCATACACTAATTGCTGTACTTCTGGGTGTAGCTTTGGGTACGAAAATTCAAACATTTTTAAATACCATTTAACGCATTTTCTCGCTGCACACTCCATACTTTGAAGGAATATAATTTAAATAATTTTAGACAGTGATGCCATATGTTTGATTTGTTTTAAGAGCTGTAGATTTTGACGAGATATGTGGGAAATTTTCATGCTAACATATTCAAAATTGTGTATACAATTTTGAAATAAAGCCATTAGAAATTTCAAATTTCATAACGTGGCTGATGTGGGCAGCAAATGATTTTCCCTACAGACTCCGTTTCATTTTCTCTTTATTTCTGGATAAATCATTAAATTGAGTTTTTGCACAAAATAACACGCCTAATTGTTTGAAATGGCACTAAATTTGCACTTTTAGTTCAATTTTCTTTCGTTTTTATTTGATAACTGAAAGTATTTTTAAAGGCGACTTAGTAAAAATGCGAAAGCTCTAAAACACCTCGAGAGCAGCTAGTCATAGAATAAAGGGGTTGGTCCTATTATTTTCATTGTCAAAATTCATTACGTATAAAACAAGCATTTAATTGATATATTTGAGCATACGTAATCTTTTATTTTAGATTTTGACGACTTCTGCGGGCCATTTCGCAAACGAAGAATAGTAGCAACTGATATATTTGAGCATATGTAGTATTTTAATTTTAGATCGGATATTTTAGATTTCCGGGCCATTTTGCAAAAAAAAAGAAAAGAAAAAAAAAGCAGATTATTTTTTTTTCTTTTCAAGTCGGTTAAATTTTGGTACAACATCAAAATATCCCACAAGTGACTTATCTACCAAATTTTGTATAATTTGGTCACATAGTTTTTCAGCTAGAGTGAATAAATACAATTTTTGAGGGCCATTTTGCAAAAGAATGCAGATTATTTTATCTCGAATCGTACCGAAATCTAATTAGCACCAGAATAACCCTCAAGTAACTTGCATATAAAAGTTTATGAAATTATGCCAATTAGTTTTTGAGTTAGAATAAATATATACTTGCACAGATAGACACACACATGCAGACATCACGCCAAAAATAGTTTTTTCATGTCCTAGCGGTCCCAAAACGTGTAGATTTGTCAAAAGCTCGATTTGAGAATTTCGGCATGATTCCAATACTTTATATATTACTATGTATTGTAGAGAAAGTAAAAATCTGGCAATTTAAAAAAGGGAAAGTAAAATATATTGTGGGGAAACTAAAAGCAAGAAAAATATATTGTAGGGAAAGTGAAAGTAAGAAAAATATACTGTAGGGAAAGAAAAATTAAGGAAAATATATTGTAGGGAAAGTAAAATATAAACCTTCCTGCAATAAATCATAGCTGTGAAGATCCTCATATGAACTAAAATTATCAAATCAAACACAAAAGAGATTACATCAAAACTGAATGGTTATGCCCACTTTAGTGCTATATATTTTTCTGTTTCCTCTTTAGTTGACTATTTCGATTTATTCGAGTAATTTGTTAATTCAAATTACATCCCCCCCCCTATAAGATTTTCGGCTTTCTGCGATATTCAATGGTTCAAAGAAATTCTTCGATGGTCAACAGTACTTTAACATAATTACAATATTTCACTGCAAACGTGGAACAAGCATACTTTCCGCAAAGAAACTTAAGCCCATTGAAAAAGGAAAGTATTATTTTCTAATCGTAAAATTAAAACAAAAATCTGATGTGAGCAGCACATGACTTTCCTTATATAATGCAATAAATTTACTACTTTTACAGTTAAAAAAATGTTATTCTTATAGTAGATACTTATATTATTTCCAAGATATTGAATTTCGTCAATGAGTCGTCATTTTCATTGATTTAGCGCCATTTTTATCCATTTGGCGAGTTTTTGGTTAATTTAGTAACATTTAAAAAAGTCGCCAAGTTGACGACATTCCACCCAAATTCGTCCCCAAAATCTCGCCAAGCGTTATGGACGGAAAAATAAGTTATTCTTACAGCAGATAAATGACTTTGGCGTTCAAATACAAAAGTATTACTCGAAGTATCTTTTTTCATGAATGGAACGAGCTAGATCCGCGAGAATGATGTCACCAAATTTATCGCATGGTATTAAATATGAAAAGTGAACATGTTTCTCAATAGGAAATATTTTTTTTTTATTTTATATGACTTGTTGATAATTTTTTTGAAAAATGTGCAATATCTCAAGAATGGTTCATGTTAGCGTTCTAAAATTTATGTCAATCGTTTTCTAATAAAAAATTTCATAGGAAATGTCTATTTGCGTAACTGTATTAAAGGTTTTGATGTTTTGATGATTTCTTCAAAATTTCACTCGAAAATTTAGGGGGGTTCTGAACATTCGATTGCTTATAAAAACAATAAGCTTCAAGTGTTTACGGATTGTAATTATTTTTACCAAATTTCGTTCGAAACGGTCCATTCGTTCGTGAGTTATCGTCACCACAGACTCACTGACACACACACCCACACATATACTTTCACACACACACAGACATCACTTTTAAAATGTTCGATTCGTGATCAGGGATGCTTGAAACGTGCTCTCCCGTCGAAAACTCGAATTCGAATTTCGACCCCGTCATAATACTTTCCTTGTACATTATTATATATAAGGAAAGTAATATATACTTTTCGACTAAATTAAAATTGTAGACGTTATAAAGGTTGCTGAAAAAAAAGCGCTATATTTATTTTGCTATGTCTGTTTATTTGGGAACTTATACAACCGTTCTTTATCCGAAACTATTGAACCGACCAAAACAAAATGTTATACAAGAATATATTGTTACCTAAATGCAAAAATAAGCGAATTCTGTATAAATTTGCCCATGTTTGTCATGTGAATTTTTGCAACAGTTCCTGAAATATCTTAAATTTACAAACGAATAGAAAATTTAGCTCAAAGATAGAACGTGACAAAATCATAAGATCAATGTAGAGCTTTCTTTTAAGCTTTATCAATATCACATGAAGTATGCGCATGTATAATTTACTATTTTATGCTATTGTTGGACTTTTATCAGATGTACACTAAATTAAGCATACTAAAAAATTTGATATCAAAAATGAAATTACATTTTGTTTGATGTGATTGTATCATGCTCGTTATACTCATGCGGATTTTGAAAAATACCTACATTTTATCCTATTTGAGTATGTATGCTCCGCTTATTACAAAGCTAATAC
The DNA here is from genome assembly GCA_951213105.1 of Amaurobius ferox. Taxonomy (NCBI): domain Eukaryota; kingdom Metazoa; phylum Arthropoda; class Arachnida; order Araneae; family Amaurobiidae; genus Amaurobius; species Amaurobius ferox. Next base: position 99,414,663 of record OX578134.1, read on the forward strand.
CTGGCCTAGAACCTCGCGGTGTTTGTTTTCGAGCTAACGATCTACTTGTAGGCAACTGTCGAACTTTTGAAAATTAGAAAAATTTAATAGAATTTTAATTATTTGATAATATCTCTAGAAAATCCCCAAAAGTTTGTGTCCCGCTTATTACATAGCTAATATTTGGCTCAGAGCCTCTATTATTTTCTTAGATGAGCTAATAATATAGTTCTTTGCAGAAAATCAAAATTTCGAAAAAATTAATAGATAGTTGTTTCAAAAACTTTAATCTCTAAAAAGATAAAAAAAAATAAAAAACACTACGACACATTTTTTAAAACTCATTATCATCATTATCATCTATTACTGGAACCTGCCTATGGAAATATACACAAGTTATAGTCGAAAATGTAAAAGAGTCAATATATTTTCTTTTAATACAGATTTTTCAGGATGGATAAAATATTTTATTCTCGTAACTTCATTATTGTCTGCCGAAAACAAAAAGGAGGATTTTTTTCAGACGATGACTAGATATATAGCGCATTAAGTTACAGGTACTTATAATTTCGTGAATTTTCAAGATAAGGTTTATCATTTTCAAATATACAATTCTTTTAGTATTATTAGTATTTTCTCCCAAAATCTCTCGAAACGAATGAAAAATTCCATATTTCCGATTATAACTCCCCCACGCCGGTCTTTTGTTTGCTTTTTTACATATCTGAGCTCTGTTGCTCCGATTAACATGCAATTTTCACTGGCATGCTCTACTCCCTTTTCTTCGCCTTTTTAACTGATCCCAATCGGTCACTAATCACTTACGATTTTTGATATCTAATACATCCGAACATGTAGTTTCGATTTAGTCGTATTTTTGATCGTACAACGAACGAAGGCGTGTATTTATATTAGGCACTTATTTAGGGCGTATTATGCCCGCGCAGCAGGTGGCTACGCAGTCGACATCTACTACAAGAAACCTATGACCTTTCAGCTGATGTTGCTTTTGTTAATTTCATTTAATAACCGGGTTACTATAAAAGTGACTACATGCATTCGCAGTAGGCGCCTGGTCGCCAAAGACAGCTTGAATATTTATTCGTGCTACGTATTCTATAATATATTTCTTATAATATATTTACAGTACAGTATATTTATTTAGTATAGTACATATATTATTTATCTATTTATATTTATTATTTAGTATATTATATTTATTATTCAGTATACTGTACTTATTATTTTGTATGCTACACTTATTTGTTGTTAGTGTACTATATTTATTCTGAGAAATTCGAAGATGATGTTAGATTTCCTGTTCTACATTTTCTGACGATCTCAAAATACGGGGAAGCTACAGTTCCAACTTCTAACCGCCAGCCCACATGTTTCAGATTTTGCTTCTTTTTAACGGTCTATGTTTACAGCCTCGGGGTATTTTTGAAGAATAATACTCACTCTTTGTGCGGCAGAAAAAATGATTTTCGACGGTCTCTTTTGAACTTTGACGTGTTTTCACCGTTTTACGACTTTCTTTAGATTGCCGTTAATGGAAACGTCGTTCTCAGGTGAATCATAAAAAGAAAGCGCAATTTTTATATCTTATAGAGTTTTTACGATTATTATATCTTGACAGTCTTTGGTATCTTCAATACACACATCTGGAATTTCAAGGCTATCTCTGTGTGAATCTGTTGGACTGCTGTCTTGTACGTGATACATTGACAAATGCGGGGGTGTGTAGTTCATTTTTAATAAATAAAAATTAATTCTTTTGATATTGATAAATTAGAAGCATAAAATATTCAGTAGTTTACTAAATAAATGCAGCTGCAAATTTATTGCTTTAAAATGATTTGTGTGATATTAAACTTTTATTACCATATAGTAATTATGACTTAAAATCATATGAAGGCTTTTCATAGGCAATCGTAAATACTTTAATTAATATACATCGGAATTTGTTTTTGTAGTTTTATGGCATTTAATAAAAATAAATATATTATCTTTAATCTAAATGTTGCAATATTGCCGAAAACTATTGTTTATAAATTGGCATATAACAAAATTAGCTGTATCAAGCAGTTCAGGAAGCAAAACAAGTTCACCTCGGTAGGACAAGAAAAACATTAGCTACCTCAGCAAGCATTGAAAACTGTTGTGACAATTTTAAACATTGCTGTAGCTATTGTCTTTATCCTGAAGAAGGAAGTTCATTTTACTTTTTAAAACTTTTTAAGTCTACCATTAATTTCGCTATAGACTGATTTATTTACAAAGGATGTGTTTTAAGGCTAAACTTTTTTGCAACGGTTAGAGCACAGATTTTGTTTTATCCCATATTTTCTTCCTTTAATACCATATGATGTGTATAATAATATTTGTCTATGATTACATATAATGGCATTTCAATTTTCAGTTGGTGAAATATCCTATTCATATTATAGTGTTTTAAAGAACACAATGCATACTTGTGTACAGTTTCTTTATACACATATGTATTGAACATAACATATGCACATATATATTGAATATAAAGTGCAGTTATATATATTGAAATCTGCATATGTCCAGAATGGGTATATGTAGAATTCAACTCGTCTGTGCATTCTAGAATAGTTAAGAATTGTATATTTACATATGGACTTCAGAGACTAATATTATACATTATATTTAGAATATAGTATATTTCAAATTATTACCATACACTGACAGGGAATACCTTGCACTATACACATACGGAAAAAACTGTAGGCAGATATTTGCCATATATGAATTTTAAATACGAAAGAGAAAAATATAAAATGTTATTGGAAAGAAGATTATTATGTGGTGCAAAGAATATCTGGAAACTGTAGAATAAATGTTTTTAGATAAGTTTAGAAAATGCTGAAGAGAAAAATATAAAATACTACAGCGGAAGATGTAGTATATTAAGTGTTGCAAAGAATATCTAAAAATTGTAGAGTGAAAAATCTCGTGTAATTTCTCTAATACTCAATAGAGAAAAATATAAAATATTTCACGTGTTGCAAAAAAATACCACATTCCTCCCCAAATTTTGAGGCAATTCTGCGAACCTGGCTATTACAGCCTGAGCTCAATATTTAAGAAACTTAATGACGAGAAGAATTTGTTAGCCTCGATAGATAATCGAAAATTTGACACATAGCAAGTTTTTTTAATGTCGTTGCATATATAGACTATTCCATCTTGAAAAACTTTAAACCTGATCATGGATTCTGTTATTCGTAATAAATAGGAGAACTATTCTAAATTTGGCGACTTATATGCATGTTTGTAAGTATGAATATGTTTACTGTTTCTCTTAGGTTCTCATTTCATGGAAATAGCGTGTAATATGCTAAAAAATCTGAAATTTTGATTTTGTTCAAAAATGATCCATTGAACTCCCAGATGTTTTCAGTTGACAAAGGAAGGAAATACGCATTCGAGCATGAATGATAAGTCAAATCGCATGCAGAATGACATGCTTATAATTGGCATTGAAATGTCACTTTTTTCATTTTTACGATTTTTCGATTACTTCTGCTGTTAGGTCACGCCAAGGGATGAAGCTATGCTGTTAGTTTCCCGACAATACATGATAATGCGAAAACCGATTGACACGTGATGTCGGAAACTCGCATAAGCATTTTGCACTAACCACATTTCGTACTAAGCGAATTATTTTACTTACTTTGAGGCTGGTTATCGATACTGATAACAGTTCGGAAGCAAATCATAACAAACAACTGCGACCTTTTTAAACCCCAGACTTATTGGAGGTATCTGTACCTTTCCGGGTCTTTGGTACCTGTACGGAAATTGTTAACGTCAATTTTTACGTTTTTTCGTGTGTTTTCAGTTGTATTATTTTCTCATCATTAGAGAGACTAAAGATTATACAAATTACAGTATTTTGATGTTTATTTATTGAAATAATTTTCATTGAAAATATACGAGGTTTAAAAAAAATATAATAAAAATTAATAATTTATTTATTAAAATTAATATTAAAAAATTTTCCCAATAAAGTCAACAGGAATACTTTTAATTTCAAATTTGATATTTCTTGATTCCTTTCATTCTATTGACGATATTGCCAGACTGTCCAATCGCTCCTGCGGTGTGACGGTTGATCTCAAATATGTTTTTATTAATATAAATTTTGAGAAGTTTCTTTCTCTTCAAGCCATTGCGACAGAAATTGTCAAATATATGTAAAGAGGAAAATTCTGTAGAGTGCTTATTTTGGCTCAGAAATAGGAACATTTTATTATTCTCTTTAAAATTAAAGTGGAAGAATTGATTTTAGGCATTTATTTCCGGAACTAGCGTTCTTCCGTTGGTATCTGCTAATTTATTGTTGCTGACCATTTGAATTTCTTCAGCAATTTCCACATAAGACAATGTCATTTTTAAATTAGCAGCATGCTTATCCAATCCTTCTAAATCAATCTTCTGGAAATTTCCAAAACGGTCTGAATAATTTTTCATCTGATCAAACGGTCCTTCTAAAGGTGATATGGCTTTGTCCAGTACCTGATTGAAAAAAATCCTTTCCGTATGCTTTTTTGGTGTCATCATGAATTTCATCAGCTGTTTCATAATTGAAATTTATTCGAAGCTTTACGACCTATTCGACGCGGAACCCTTTTCTACCCAGGACCCAATTCAGTCGAATTGGCGCAATTGGCCTAAGACCGATTGCGATAACAAACGTACAATAATAACACCAGAAAAGTCAATTAAAATGTTTGTATGTAAAGCCGTATTCCTTATATGTACAAGCATTATTTCAGTAAGTTTAAATTTAATGTGAAATTATTGAGTCTTTTAAGGCACATCTACTTTGTAACAAAATGTATCGTAAATTTATTCAAACCGCAAACGTTTCTTTGACGCGGGCTCTTTTCAGGATTGAGCTCGATTTCAGGATTGAGCTCAATAGGTTCATTTGGTATATATCGGCTCTTATAACAAACATGCAATCGATGGTAACAGCAGAATAATTAATTACAATGTTTATATGTAAAACCGAATAATTCATTTCCTATATGTATAAAAATGATTTCAATAAGTTTAGACTTACAGTAAACATATTGAGTTTTTTAAAGCATTTCAATGGACTTCTTAACAAAAATGACTTCAATTTTTAATTTTTTACACTTTTGTGTATAGAAGATGATCGTTTCCCTAAATTTTTCAAATTCGAGATTTTAATGTAAAACAAGTATTAAAAATCCCGTGAACATATGTAGAACATTTTTGACTTGCCGATAAAGAGATCTTCTCAAATCACAAAATAATGTAATATATATCCTTTAATCTTGATAGCTTTTATGTATATTTGGGTGCTGTTTTCAAGGTTATCATATATGAGTTTTCAATTTGCAATCTGCCCTTGGTGTTTTTTAAAATTACTTGCATGCATTTTAGTCAGTCATAAGCTTTTGTAAATATTTCATTATTTTCTATATGCTAAGTTTTCAGGGCGGATGTTTGAACTAAAATAAAATTATATTTTGAGTCTAAATGAGAGGATTTTCAAATGAAAATTTCATTGGTTAAAACAAGAAACGTTTTCAAAAGATAGATTTTATTATGAAGCAATATGATATTGCTGTATGAAAATCAAACTATGACCTTAATAACATAAAGTGCAATGAATTGTGCTGAACATTGACTTAATTAAAAGGACGTGTATATATATATATATATATATATATATATATATATATATATATATGTATATATATATATATATATATATGTATATATATATATATATATATATATATATATATATATATATGATTTTAAATTCAGCTATACCAAATTATCGGAGAGGACAAAAAGGAGAGAGTATTGACTAATATTTCGCAGGAAATTGAATAGAAAATTTTTCTGTAAGTGACATGTTTAGTTAAAGGCTTTAAATTCTCTGCCCAGAAATGAGTACGAATAATTTAAGGAATGTGTACAGGCATACTTTCGACAGACTTGTGTTAACTTTTCGAACGCCAACAAGAAACATTGACCCAATACGATGTTGACTATTGACTTAAAATGTGTCTGAGATTTAAAATTTTATTTTTCTAAGATAGCAACATTTAAAACTGGTTGTTCACTCGTTATTCACGGACTTCATCCTCCCACCTATTCGCGCGGTATCTTCATTATGGTAATAACTCTGGCAACGCCCTCTCTCCAACTGTGTCAGGAGACGGACAGACAGAAAGAACCGAAAATTGAACGAACCCGGGCGTACAACACCCAAAGCCCGTCCGAGACCTCAGGAATCTGGTTCGACACCCAAAGCTTGCATTGTTAGTTTGTCATCATCAACATCGTTTCATTATTTCGGGTTTTTTTTTCTACTTTTTTTTATAAGTGGTATTTTAAGTCAAAATAGTTATTCTTTCGGGTGGCGACAGAATGCAAGGTAGCTTTGGCTTGCCTTTCAAAATACCTGGATATCGGATTGCGTCTGGTTATAAATGGGTTTATTAACATTGAAACGCACGTGGGTGTCTCCGAAGGAGACTCAAATATTGCCTAACTGCCTGTTGGCTTCTACAAATGGCTATTGTTGGATGGTCATAATATTGATGGCACATTGTGGGAGAGCAAATTTTACTAAAAAACTAATGGAAAAGAAGTAAAGTTTCGCGATTGCTGAATTTAACTCATATTGCATATCTAGATAGCTTTCTGAGTCACAGTAATTGGTACATGAGATGACATATATGGTAAAGATAAATTGCTCAATCTTTATAGTTAACAATACACGCTCTGAAGAAAAAAATCAACTTTAGTTGTTCTTGTCTTCATTCATATGTTTTTCACATTCATTTCTGTGAATTTGTGATTGTGAGAGGTTTTAAGCATTGCTTTTCAGTAGGATTGTTCTGCTTGAAGTTCTAGCTACTATAAAATGTTATCATAGCTGTGTTTGACAAAATTGTTTATATTCCTTTTACAAAAGTGATGCAGAGTAACAAAATACAACACGTCATTATAAATGTATAAATGCATGCACACAACTGTCTTGTAAGATAAATAAACTAAAGTATGTCTCAACTCAACTTTCTCATGCCAGAATCCATATTTAGTAGTTTTTTCATTCGAATTTTACAAAAAAAAAATTGAAAATCGGTATCACTGGTCCAAATGATTATAATTATAGTGTGTTACCTTCAATTTAAAGGACTTGAAAAAATATTTCGATTGATACCATACTTGATAGTGTACTACCCGGGAGGTGGGTAAATTGGCCCCGAGGCGGTCTAATGACGTCATAAACAAAAAATTGTATCGTGGCTATTTTTCACAACAATAATTGAAACAATAAAGTCTTGTGAACATTGAGCCATAAATAAACCCTTTTATGTATGATTATGTCATATTTTGTCCTATGCTGCCTTTTTAAAATATCCGTATTCCATGAATTTAAAAAATCTGATATGGGCAACACATGACTTTCCTTATATAATGCAATGAATTTACTACTTTTACAGTTAAAACAATGTTATTCTTATATAATCTATCTCTATTCTTATAATATCTATCTTCCAAGATATTGAATTTTCTTCAATGCGTCGTCATTTTCATTGATTTAGCGTCATTTTGATCAATTTGGCGAGATTTTTGTTAATTTGGCAACAATTAAAAATATCGCCAAGTTGGCGACATTCCGCCAAATTCGTTGCCAAAATCTCGCCAAGCGTTATGGACGAAGGAATAAGTTGTTCATACAGCAGAAAAATGACTATTGGCGTTCAAATACAAAAGTATTACTCAAAGTATCATTTTTCATGAATGGAACGAGCTAGATCCATGAGAATGATGTCACTCAATTTATCGCATGGCATTACACATGAAAAGTGAACATGTTTCTCAATAGGAAATATTTTTTTTTCATTTTATATGACTTATTGCACATTTTTCAAAAAAAATATCAAAATCTCTAGAACGGTTCATGTTAGCATTCTAAAATGTATGTCAATCGTTTTCTAATGAAAAATTACATAAGAAATGTCTATTTGCGTAACTTTATTAGTGATTTTGATTTTTTGACGATTTTTTCTAAATTTTATTCGAAAATTTAGGGGGGTTCTGAATATTCGATTACACACAAAAACAATAGGCTTCCAGTGTGGATTGTGATTTTTGTACCAAATTTGGTTCGAATCGGTCCATTCGTTCGTCAGTTATCGTTTCCACAGACTCACTGACACACACACACACACACACATACTTACACACACACACACACACATCACTTCAAAAATGCTTGATTCGTGATCAGGGATGCTTGAAACGTGCTCTCCCGTCGAAAACTCTAATTCGAATTTTCGACCCCGTCACAATACTTTCCTTATACATTTTGTATATAAGGAAAGTAAAAATGACTTGGAGGTATTTGATTTTATTACATTGAATTATGTTTTTTGCTTTACTGTTTTTACGCACACGAGGGCTACTTTGATTAGGAGCTACAGTTTAAAGAGTAAGCAGACTTAGTGCAACGAACCTGTACACTGAAAAATCCAGGAAAACCTGGCGCTTATCGATTTGGAGGCCAGATCGTGCACTACTGTTGTTTATATTATAATTTTATTGCCTCCTATTATATGTTTACTTTAAAATTTAAAGAAACGTAAAAATAATTCTTTCATTTTGAGAATGAAACATATATTATTAAATTTTACAACAGATAACATATATCAATAGATCTTTACAGCAGATAACATATATCAATAGATCTTTACAACAGATAACATATATCAATAGATCTTTACAGCAGATAACATATATCAATAGATCTTTAAAACAGATAACATATATCAATAGATCTTTACAGCAGATAACATATATCAATAGATCTTTACAACCGATGACATATATCAATAGATCTTTACAACAGATAACATATATCAATAGATCTTTACAACAGATAACATATATCATTAGATCTTTACAACAGACAGCATATATCATATCTTTACAACAGATATTCTTCACATTAAATCTCTGCACAAAAACATATAAAAATTCCAAAAATATTAATAAATTATGTATATATTTTATTACTTTCCTTATATACATAATGTATAAGGAACGTTTTGTGACGGGATCTAAAATTCGAAATCGAATTTTCGACGCGAGAGCACATTTCATGCATCCCTGATCACGAATCCCACATTTTTGCACGTTCCCACACACAGCACGTTTCAAGCATTCTTGATCACGATTCGAACATTTTTGAGGTGATGTCTGGGTGTGTGTGTCAGTGAGTCTGTGGAGACGATATCTTGCGAACAAATGAAGCGATGTGAATGAAATTTAGTACAAAAATCACAATCCGTGAATAATGGAAACCTATTGTTTTAAAACACAGTCGAATGTTCAGAACCCCTCTAAAATTTTAAGTGAAATTTTGAAAAAATTATCAAAAAATCAAAACCTTTAAAAAAGTTACGCAAATAGACATTTCTTATGTAATATTTCCTTAGAAAACGATTGACATAAACTTTACAAAGCTAGCATGAACCGTTCTCGAGATATTGCTCGAGATATCGAAAATTTGAAATTCAAATAAATTTATCAAAAAATCCCATAAATGAAAAAAAATATTAACTGTTAAGAAACATGTTCATTTTTCATAAGTAATATCATGCAATAAATTTGGTGACATCATTCTCGTGGATCTAACTCATTCCACTCACGAGGAAAGATACTTTGAGTAATACTTTTGTATTTGAACACCAATCGTCATTTACCTGCTGTAAGAATAACTTATTTCTCCGTCCATAACGCCTAGAGAGATTTTGACGACGAATTTAGCGGAATGTCGGCAACTTGGCGACATTTTTAAATGTTGCCAAATTAATGAAAATCTCGCCAAATGGATAAAAATGACGCTAAATCAATAAAAATGGCGACTAATTGAAGAAAATTCAATATCTTGGAAGGAATATTAGTATCTACAGTTAAACGAATAACATTTTTTTAACTGTAAAAGTAGTAAATTCATTGCATTATATAAGGAAAGTTATGTGCTGCCCACATCACACACACACACACAGATTTTTAACATTTGTATTGCTGGCACAAATGACTAAATATGAAAATGCATTATTACAGACTGAAAATTTGAAACTAACACTCAGATGGTATCTGCAGCTCGATATGTGGATAACTTGTCGGTAACAGTAACTACAAAAACTATTACGAATCATCAAGGCTGCTTGAGAAGCATAGGAAGTATTCATATTTTTGCAGATACAAAAGAATTCGCGAGCTAGATATGTGAAACCAGAATTAGTGACAAAAAGTTTTCCTATGATTCAACATAAAAGTAATACTTATATAATTTAATATGAATGGAATTTAAATGTAATTTTGGATCATATTCTCCAATAACGAAATCTGTTAGGTGTACAAAATCTCATTAATTTGTTCATGTCGGCTTTCTCTGAAAATTTCGTACCCCTACCGATCCATTTAAGTACCCCAACGAGTAAGAGTACGCTAGGTTGGGGAACGCCGTTCTAGGAAATCTATACTTCATTAAAATTTAAACGAGAAAGATCAATCATGCATAACTCATTGATTATTAAACACTTTCCAACTCTAATTTTATTTAAACATCTCTAATGCGACACATTCAGTGGTAATATTTTTAAAATTATCACAGTACTGCAATGATTATTATATTTGAAAATTCAAAACTTCATCGAAAAAAAACGAACTTTATTCAAATGATGTCATTGAAATATAAATCGTCTCACTATCTGTCGAAAACTCAGATCGTCCGACTCGTCCTAGAATATGGCCAGGTGTTTGGACGGACGGGCCTGGCTATCTGTGTAAAAGCAGTAAATATTTCATTCATACATTTTTATTTCATTCATCACAGTATTACAAGAATTTATTGTACTTAAAAACTTAAAACCATGGAGGTAAATGTAATTTAACTCTATGGATAAAACTTCATCGAAAAAGTCTGCCATTAAATCGTCTGCTTCTCTATGTAAAATCATTGAATGTTTCACTCATATCATCTATATTGCAGACTCCAGAATAAAATAATTTTGCGTTAAAGAAATTCAGCTATTCTTATACAACTCATCTTACAGCCCAATCTGTTTATATTCTCCATAAGTGAAAATTAGGTTTCGTTGTAGAAATAACCAAAGTTTGATGATCATTTTAACTCAAATATATTGTAATTGAGTTGTTTCAAAATACAGATGCACAGAAATTAAGCAAAAATAAAGCGGTTTTAGGACGGATACAACACTAAATATAAATTAAAAAGAACTTTAAAAATCACAATTTTGACACAATATGAATGGCATGGATCATTTAAACTCAAATATATTGTAATTGCGCGGTTTCGGAATACAGATACACAGAAATTAAGCAAAAATATAGCCGTTTAAGGACGGATGCAACATTAAATATGAATTAAAAAGAACTTTAAAAATCCCGATTTTGACACAAGATAGATGCCATATTATGTTGAAGTGGCTCACGTGATATCTTTATATAATATGGCTGCAATTATTATTTTAATTTTTATTTAGAAAACTACCGAACATAATTTGCCGACATTTTTTTATAAGTTTTATGGGATAATTTTAATATTTCGTAAAATTTTTAAAGCAATTTGTGAATTTTAAATTCGCTTAAAAAGTGTTTGAAAAATTAGTCCCATAGATTCAATGTATTTCATTTTTTCAACCCGGGATCAATTCAAAAGTAATTGGGTGATATTATTAATTTACATTCCCATATGTTCTATAGACCGTCTGAACAACATACTAAAATTTCATTTTGATAAAGTCATTTTTACGGCAGTTATCGTGCGAATGTGCGGGCAAACAGACAGACTGAATGAACAAATTCAAAAACACGTTTCAACTATGTTGCAAAGTGTTAAATAACAGGGACCTAGTCAATGATTAGATCTTTTGGTATGTATATAGTCTTTTAATACTTTTTATATTTTAGACTGTCACAGAATCCCCCTGTAGGGGGCGCTTCCAAAGTTAGGATTACCCATCACTCCCATTGCAAATAACAGCATTCCATGAATCCGTTTCGAGCAAATTCTGTCCATGGATGCTGTTATCCGCAGTGGAAGCGTAATCCCATATATTTTTTTATTTATATGGATGTAAATTTTTAACGCAGTCTACTTTACACATTAAGTAACGGGACTTTATCCCCATTTTTCTTAGTTAATCATTACTTATTAAATTAATCTCACTCATAAAAATAAGACTATTTAAAACACCCGATTTTAATCCCTTTATTTCTATATGCTGTTTTTGCAGTAATTCATACTTCTATCGGTCAAAACTTACACTAATAAGAAAAATCCTTTCTACCTTTCTGGTAAAAATTCTTAGAAATCATTACGGTTATAAATAAAATGTAAATCTCATACCACAATGTATTTTTACTAATTGCGATTTTTTTCGCGCCTTGAAATCCGTTTATTAATAACTGCTATAATTTAACCTTGATTACCAGGTATATGCATTTTAATCTTTTGTTTTTGATCACGCATGACGGCGTTCATGGACCTATCCTCGTCTTTTGTATTTTGAACAATAATAATTGATTTTCTATTGTTTTTAGGAATGAGGTATAGCATTTGCGCATCCTAAACTGGCGTTTTTATACAGGCTCGATTACAAGAAATCTCGCCACACGTGCCCAAAGTCATTAATTATACGGCATTACAATGGACCTCACTCTTGACCTAAATACCTAATGCCATTTTTTTGTTTTCACGAATAATCTCTTTTCTTATTCTTTTGTTGGGAATGTCTTAAATTTGGTTGTAGATCTACCTTTTATTAGCATACGGAGAAAATATTTTCTTTGTTTCAAATAGGAATTATGGTAACTTAAATCCCATGTAATATTAGTTTATGCGATTTTATGCCAAGATCATTATTTTTTTTTCAAATTAGAAAATCTTATATTTGGGCGTAAATAGGATGTTTCACATGCAGGTATTGAAAATAACACACCAGTGCACATATTTAAGAATTAGAATGCTGTAACACTGCAAGTTTTAGATCCTTTTTTTTTGTATTGTAGGTACTACTAGACGAAATGTTTTTATTTGAAGTATCTTAAATGTGATTATGGATGTAACAATTTCTGACTAATCGAAGGTCTAAAAATGCTCATGTGCAAAAAAGTAAAATAAATGCTATATTCTTTAATTGGATGCGCATCAGTACAATAGACTCGTTTAAACTCTTCCCAAGAAATTGCTGATAACTTCACTGGCAGCTAAAAATTGCTGTGTGTAGAAATTTTGAAAATCTCTGTGGTACTTGTCATACTGCGCAATTGGCTTCAAATTCAAATAATAACCTGACACCGCAGGTATTCTTTGGCAAAATTTAATGAAAAGTATAAAAAACTGCTGTCTGAAGTAATCTTAAAATAATAACAGATTAAGTAGCTAATAACAGATAAATAATAAGAATAAAAACTAGTAACAGATTAAGTAGTTGATAATAACAGATTAAGTAGTAACAGATTAATAACTAATAACAGATTAAGTAATAACAGATTAAGTAGTTGATTAAATTTCATCAACCAGTTTAAAAGGCAAAGGCATCCTCCTTCATCAGGATAAATGAGGCAAAGCACTCACAGCACCAATAGTAAGAAAACATATTATTCTGACGAAGTTGATTTTTGATTTTGAAACCATTGGATACAATCCTGTTCATGCTGTTATTAGCGAAGTACTTTTTATTTCAAATGAAATTTACCAGCCCAAAAGAAGTAACTGACTGTCAATTACCACACATATTTGAAGTACTTTGACTTTTATCGAATTTTCCTTCTTCAAGAATTGCTAATAGCTACATGGAGCTGAAGAACTCAAATAGTTCGAAACCTTTATTCAATGATATTGCAGACTGAATGGCAATATGATTCCTCTCTGTGAGTTATCACACAATCAACTTATGTCACATGCTTATCGATATCTATGCCAGAAACCTGATGTCGCATATTTTATGAGACACCACAGACTTACTTGCATAATTAATGAACATGTCAAGGTTTCCCACACTGTCTAGTCTTCAAAACTCTTGTTCTTGACCAGGGATCTTCAAATTTTCACTATCAGAAAGCATCGACAAAATGTTAAGTTAAATTCTTTAAATAGCACCGGCATAGTATGAATTTGTTCTAGAGGAAAACAAATGATGTTTTTATTGAATTTTTGCACTAAAGCTTACGGATGTTACTAACGTGCAATGTTATCATATTACACATTATTTAGATTTCATGTAGAAATCATTAAAAAAATTGTTAATGTATCATCTTAAGCAGCATATACTGTGCAAAAATATGATCCTAATTGCCTTGTAGTATGAACCTGCAGGATAAAGAAACTTTGAAGCTTGGGTCAATAACTTGCATATCTCGGATTCTACTAAATCGGACTATTTTGGTGTTCTACGGTTTTTATTCACACATGGTAACTTTGACCGGATTATAATATTTGAAGGGGATTACAAACATATACGAGCATGCATTCACATCCTCCGAATTCATATCCAGAATTCGAACCAGTTACATTTAGAGCTATTTAGGGCCTTACAGCTCAAGTAAGGCCGACGATGTTTAGAGCAGGGAATGGAACTCGGGTCGTCCGTGTGCAATTCATCACGAACTAACCACTGGGTTGTCCCACCCCGGATCTTTAACTTGAATGCAAAATATTTTATTTTTGTTTAACTTTATTTTTGTTAACTTTATTTTTGTTAACTTTATTTTTGTAACTTGAACTTTAGTTATATTTTTATGTGATTTACCTTTGATGTTTTCTTAAATTGTGCCATCTTCGAGACATAGGGAAAGAACTTGCTCCTTTGACGTCATAAGCACGTGAAAACTAAATGTATGGGTCCCGTCATTCTAGCCTTCTTTTCAATTGAGTTTTTGCTATAATTGGCACCTTATCAGCTAGTTGGCGTTATCGCCATTTTTGTGAAGTATTGTCCATTTTGCTTTAACTAGTGTGCTTTGAGTTATGATTTGAACTATATGTACGTTTTGAGTTTATTAAGTTCTATTGAGTTATGTTCTCAATGAGTCTGTATGCATGCCTCCTACATCGCCTCATGGAATTGTCTTGCACAGAATTCTAAAAGAACTGTGGTTAGGAACATAAAAAGTAGCCTAACTGTCTACTCCTTGTACCCATGAAGAGGGAATCGACCACAACTTGGTGCGCAGAAAGGTAAGTGGCTACCGCTAATTGAAATTGGCGGTTTACTCTCTACACATTTTTGGTTCGAAAAGCTTTACTTTTCTTAAAGGAAAAGGACTTTTCCTCTAAAATAAAGAAATCTCAAGCAATTTGAATTGCACTGCAAAAGATATAAAATAGTCTTTTCGTAAACAATATTTTGAAACTGAATACGTATGTCAATTAATCGCAAACGCTTCATAATTAAGAAGAACACAGAATTTTCGAGCACGAGTACTGTGGTGCTCGCGATCAGCAGGTTGTAGATCTCTGTCTTCTATCTTAGACAAATTCCAAGAGGGACCAACTATGGCGGTAGGTTCTGTGTTCTAAATAACTAAGGGATAGGAACATTGCTATTTTTTTTCTAAAATACAGAATGAGAGATTTTTTAGAATCTAACTTTATGTATGTTCGGCTTGTATAGAACGTTGGAAATCACTAGCATAATGCATATTTCTTACTTTCTCTGGCTTTAAATGTTGTTTTTATCAACTAATTAGCAATTGGTCTTTCGTTTTGAGAATGTCGTTCGCATTGTCATACAGAATTAAAATGCTGGGTGTTTAAAAAGGATTGCACGTCAAAAATATATCTTGGAACGATTGGGCGACCCATAGTATTAATTTAAGAAATGCTTTGATTAAGGTATACTATCATCATATGCAAGTTTTGATCATGTGACACATTATAAAGGTATAAAATGTAGCTTTTTGTACCGGCCTTCTATAAAAATTTTCAATTATAAAAATATATTCTCCAGTATAAGTAAAACGAAAAAGTCCCCTTGTCATACGATCAAAATTACATGAGATACCATTAAGCTTTCGACGTATAATTTGGAACTATATAAAACATTTGCTGAAGATAGATACGCACCTAGGCTTTCGAATAGAAATTTTCGACTTTTTTGCCAGTTCTTTTGATCAGTCAGAGTAGTTTAAGTCTAAAAATATTAGCAGTTTTTTACAGCCAATTTTGTATATAAGAGAACCGAATTTTCGTTTTCTCTCAAATGACCTTTAAGTGAATAAGGAATCATTTACTAATTTGAGTTTCCTTTGCATAGGGTCCGTATAAAAAGTTGAAGTTTTCACTTTTTGCTGAAGCCTATATCGTGAGTAAGACTGCCGTAATCTGAAAGTTTTGTCATTTGAAGCATTTTTACTTTCCCTGCAATACATGGTAATGTATAGGAAAAGTATTGGAATCATGTCGAAAATCGCAACTCGAGTTTTCGACGGATCTACACGTTTCGAGACCTCTAGAATACGAAAAAACTATTTTTAGCGTGACGTCTGTGTGTGTGTGTCTGTGTGTCTCTGTGTCTGTCTGTCTGTGTGTCTGTCTGTGTGTCTGTCTGTCTGTGCAGATTTTGTATCCACTCTAATTAAAATACTAATTGGCCGAATTTCATAAAATTTGGTAGGTATGTCACTTATGGGCGGATCTGGTGCTGATTAGTTTTGGATACGTTTCGAGATAAAGGAACCCGCCTTTTTTTGCGAAATGGCCCGCAAAGACTTGTATCCACTCTAGCTAAAAATCTAATGGACCGAATTTCACAAAATTTGGTAGATAAGTCGCTTGTGAGATACGCTGGTGCTGATTAGATTTTTGGTACGATTCGGAAAAAAATAACCTGCCTTTTTTTGCAAAATGGCCCGCAAAAATTGCCAAAATTTAAAATAAAGAACTACGTATGCTCAAATATATCCATTAAATGCTCGTTTAATACGTAATAATTTTTAACGAAGAAAAGAATAAGACCAACCTCATTACACTAGAACTAGCCGTTCTCGAGATATTTTAGTTTTTTCGTATTTTCTCTACGCCATCTTTGAAAATAAATCCAGTTATCAAATGAGAACGAAAATTGAATTAAAAGTGAATTAAATTCAACTAAAATAAAGAGAACGTGAATATAAATCTGCAGGGAAAGTCATGTGCTGCCCACATCAGATTTTTTAAATTGGTCTCTGGTCTGTTTCTTACTTTCGATGATGCTAACAGTTGTTCTTATCAGCTAATTAGCAATCGGTATGAGAATATAGTTCATGCAGTTATGCAGAATTAAAAAAATCTGATGTAGGCAACACATGGCTTTCCTTATATAATGCAATGAATTTACTACTTTTACAGCAAAAAAAGAAATAGATTATTTTTATAGTAGATACTTATATTCATTCTTTCCAAGATATTGAATTTTCGTCAATTAGTCGTCACTTTCATTGATTTAGCATGATTTTTATCCATTTGGCGAGATTTTAGTTAATTTGGCAAAATCAAAAAAAAATCGCCAAGTTGGCGACATTCCGCCAAATTCGTCACCAAAATCTCGCCAAGGGTTATGGATGGAGAAATAAGTTATTCTCGTAGCAGATAAATGACTATTGACGTTAAGTATTATTTAAAGTATCTTTTCTTATGAATGGAACGAGCTAGATCCACGAGGATGGTGTCACCCAATTTATCGCATGATATTATATATGAAAAGTGAACATGTTTCTCGACCGTTAATATATATTTTTTCAATTTATGGGATTTTTTGATAAATTTATTTGAAAAATGTGCAATATCTCGAGAACTGTTCATGCCAGCGTTCTAAAGTTTGTCAATCGTTTTCTAAGGAAAAATTACATAAGAAATGTCTATTTGCGTAACTTTATTAAAGGTTTTTATTTTTTGATGATTTTTTCAAAATTTCACTCGAAAATTTAGGGGGTTCTGAACGTTTTAGGGGGTTCTGATTGCGTTTAAAAACAATAGGCTTCCAGTAGTTATGAATTGTGATTTTGTACCAAATTTCATTCAAATCGCTCCATTCGTTCGTGAGATATCGTCTCCACAGTCTCACTGACACACATACACACAGACATCACTTCAAAAATGTTTGATTCGTGATCAGGGATGCTTGTAACTTGCTCTCCCGTCGAAAACTCGAATTCGAATTTTCGACCCCATCACAATACTTTCGTTATACATTATGTATATAAGGAAAGTAATATAGGTAAAATCGTTATATTCAGAACATTTTAATTGCATTTGTATCTTTTTTTATACAGATGAATGCTGTTTCTATTAGAATAAGCTACGTGAAACTGAAACATTTGCATAGCAGATGCATTGGTTACTAGTATATCGATTCTTAAAACATCAACTATTTAAATTTAACTACAGTCTTGTCCATTCATAACGAATCTGGATGCATCAAAATGCGTTTTTCTTACATCACTTCTTCGCTATAAACGAATCATACAACAAGTATTGCATGGTTTAGTAGCACGCCCTAAACGCCATTCGGTTATTCGCTGTAAGGAAGTTCGTTGCAAACGGGATCGACTGTATATGATTGGACAAATCTAAATGTTGTTTTGAAAATAATAAACATATCTCTGAATGTCCTTATTTCCTATTTATATCATTTTATTCCTTTTGCATCAGAAATCGACAGACAACGCCCAATCACCAGTGCTTCAAATGTGAAAAAGAAATTAATTTGATATAAAGATTACAATTTACAGTTTTTCAAAGGCAGAGCAGTTCCTTATCTTAATATGATCGGTAACTATAAAAAAAGGCGGAAGTTGCGTAAAATTCTACTTCTGAAAGCTATCATTTGTATATCTAAAAAGAATATTGATCACGCTCCTTAAATAGGGGTATATTTTACTATGTTATGAGTATTTTGAGGTTTTTTCCTGCACACTATTGATAATAGACTATTGGGGTGTGTCTGTGTCTGTTCCGTAGTTCATTTTTGTAATGTTGAAGACCCACTTTTATTACTTTCCTTATATACATAATGTACAAGGAAAGCATTGTGACGAGGTCGAAAATTCTAATTCTAGTTTTTGACGGGAGAGCATGTTTCAAGAATCCCTGATCACGAATCGAACATTTTTGAGATGATGTCTGTGTGTGTGTGCATGTGTGTGTGTAGGTATGTGTGTGAAAGTATGTAGGTGTGTGTGTGAAAGTGTGAAAGTATGTGTGTGTGTGTGAAAGTGTGAAAGTATGTGTGTGTGTGTGTCAGTGAGTCTGTGGAGACGATATCTCACGAACGAATGGAGCGATTCGAATGAAATTTGGTACAAAAATCACAATTCATGAGTACTGGAAGTCTATTGTTTTAAAGCACAATCGAATGTTCAGAACCCTCCTAAATTTTCGAGTGAAATTTTGAAAAAAAATTATCAAAAATCAAAACCTTTAATAAAGTTACGCAAATAGGTATTTCTTATGTAAGTTTTTCCTTATAAAACGATTGACATAAATTTTAGAAATCTAGCATGAACCGTTCTCAAGATATTGCACATTTTTAAAATAAATTTATCAAAAAGTCCCATAAATTAAAAAAATATCTTAACTGTTCATTTTTCATATGTAATATGCGATAAATTTGGTGACATCATTCTCGTCGATCTAACTCGTTCCATTCACGAGGAAAAGGTACTTTGAGTATTATTTTTGTATTTGAACGCCAATAGTTAATTATCTGCTGTAAGAATAACTTATTTCTCCGTCCATAACGCTTGGCGAGATTTTGGCGACGAATTTAGCGGAATGTCGCCAACTTGGCGATATTTTTAAATGTTGCCAAATTAACGAAAATCTCGCCAAATGGATAAAAATGACGCTAAATCAATGGAAATGACGACTAAATCAAGAAAATTCAATATCTTTGAAAGAATATAAGTATCTACTATAAGAATAACATTTTTTTTAACTGTGAAAGTAGTACATTCATTACATTATATAAGGAAAGTCATGTGTTGTCCACATCAGATTTTTTAAGTTATTGTGTTGACAATGAGGCTATACTGCATACTAGAAAAAATCATTCAAATATTTTCTTGTTAAATGAAGCTTACTGAAATTAAAGGTATTAGCCAATGAAGTTATAAATAAATGAATATGTACTGTGGTTGTACTTATGTTGGAATTCAGTTTATTGGATTCAGTTTTTTCAAGAATAGGGAGATGGCGGGCTTAGAGGATATTTGATGCAGTTTACAGAGAAAATATTTTATGTAAAGTTTATTTGAATGGAATCTGCAATCTAAATTATAAAAAATGGTATTTTACTTTCATAAAATAAGTGTTTGTAAATAATTAAATGTTAGTTTTCAAGCTATCACAATTACAATCGTATCAAACTTTTCCCAATAGTAAGGTGACTTGATAAATATATTTAGGGTGATTTGATACGATTTTAATTTTAAAAAATAATAATAAAAGACAACTCACACATGCTTGATTTTCTAAGAAATATTCAGTTCAACTATTTATTTAAAAAAAAAATGCAAGAATTATGAACATTTAAACAGTTAATTTTCTAACATAACCTTAACACTATGTTTGAAGAGATTAAATATTCAACTTTCTTTTTTATTCTTTTAGCATGCTTATGCAGCTATACTTGGATTCATACAAAAACTGCAACTTATTTTTAGCATTTAAAAACAATGTACTGGGTTAGTTTATAAATAAATTGGAAAATACGGGAATTTTGAAATGTATCAAATATCACCAAATCTCGGTTATCAATCTTCTCCATATTACCACAGTAATGCCTTAACTCAAATTTGTAATGCCTTATGTCAAGTGTTTCTAAGGTAAAAATAACTATAAGGAATCGAGCATGCTATTTTACTCATACAAATTATACGCAATTAATATTTAGTCATCTTAAAACATAATCTTGTGAAATATCAAATGAAAAGAAATGTCAAAATATTTTTTCTCTCTGAGTTAAAAAACTTTAACTCAGAAATATCTAGTGGTGTTTCGTCTTCCAGATCTAGAGTGCATGATTATTCTACACAAAATTACTTTTCAAGCGTACGTCAAGCGTATTTATAGAATACGTAAAAAGCAATTTTAATGTCCTATTTTTGATATCCAAGAATATCTTCCTGTTAGAAATTTATGGAATTTATCAAACTTCGCTTTGTATAAAACCGGGCTTACTCGTTTTTTCTTTTATTTTCCCTACAATGCATAGTACAAGTAAAAGAAAATTATTGTGATAGATGGGGCGGGGGGGGGGATAAATTCTTAATCTCGGAATTTTAAATACAGATTTACATGTTTTAAGCATCCCTGTTTACGAATGAATCATTTTTATTGAATATTATACATTAATTTTATATTTAATGCTTAGTATGTACTATATACTCTTGCTTATAATATTGCTCAAAATGAGCTGCAATTGAGGTTACAAATGCTTAATACATTGTTATTATAATTATATAGTATTCTGCATTATTTCTCAAACGTTGAAACCGTTATTTTTCTACTGTTAATAATTGACATTTTGTAATGATTATATGAATTATATATCTCACATAAATCTGTATTCTAAGTGCTCTAATGTTTATAAATCTTCACAAATTTTAGTTCATTTATATATTTGTTTCATTGCAGGTTCCATATTTTCCAAGCTTTTGTGGAACAAATATGAAGAATACC
Organism: Amaurobius ferox; assembly: GCA_951213105.1. NCBI lineage: Eukaryota > Metazoa > Arthropoda > Arachnida > Araneae > Amaurobiidae > Amaurobius > Amaurobius ferox. The sequence continues at coordinate 99,436,423 of OX578134.1, forward strand.
TAAATCTGTACTTAGATGTAACGCTTCCGTAAGTAAATGTTTATTTATTTACATGGAGCTAGACGTGTAACCTAATGTTGTACAAATATGTTTATTAATCTCTCGTCTGTTTATTAATGTGGAAAAATATAATACACACACTGGGTTTAAAAGTGCATGTTGAAAAAACATTTTCTCTTTATACATGTTGGTTAGGTATTTTTAATGTTCTATGATCGTTTATCACACATATAGCTAAATGATCTGGGACCTACAGTTTAAAATGACGTCAGAAAAGCCACGAAAGCATACTCAGCGTATCTTCTTATGCTCAGATTCCTAATTCAGCACATATGCATCTCTATTTCTTATTACATGTATGCATCTGTGGCGACGCCTGCTATTGGGAATGTTGGGAAGGATTTCTGCGCAGACGCGGATCAAAGTATAAGAAAGCTGATTTGTTAGCTGGATTGCTTGCTAAATTAAATTAAGGTAATTTAATATAAGGTTGGGCACTCAGCACGGTAACCAATGAAATAAGTATTAGCTTGACGCAATGGGAATTAAAATTCTTCATTCTTGATGTTACGATCTAGATAAACTTTGAGAAGAGTTGCTCAGACACTCGCATTATTACAATTAAAAATAGTTTGTTAATTTTGAAGTGGCAATATCCAGACGTAAACAACTTGCGCAGAGGTTTTAAATTGCGATGTGCACACAAGATCCAGTGACGTCCGAGGAAAGTTAGTGACGTCGTTGAACAAATTCGGTCCCTCTTGAGAGCCCAAGAATGAAATGCGCGCTTTCTTAATGCCCACGTCGTCATATGCGCAGAACGAGGTAAAAATAATTAAGTCAGCCATTCCCCGAGACGAGCACTCTCTGAAATTAAATGACTTGCTGAATGTCGGCTTCGTACAGTAATATTGACCTATCATGCACCTGTGCCCACTTGGTACGGATATGTTTTGTAGTACTATATGATTTCTTCTGCTTTAGCGTTTCCACTGGTTAAAAAAAATCTGATGTGGGCAACACATGACTTTCCTTATAGTATGCAATAAATTTACTAGTTTAACAGTCAAAACAATAGGTTATTCTTATAGTAGATATATTCTTTCCATGATATTGAATTTTCGTCAATGAGTCGTCATTTTCATTGATTTAGCCTTATTTTTATCCATTTGGCGAGTTTATCGTTAATTTAGTAACATTTAAATAAGTCGCTAAGTTCGCGACATTTCCCCAAATTCGTCGCCAAAATCTCGCCAAGCGTTATGGATGGAGAAATAAGTTATTCTTACAGCAGATAAATGACTATTGGTGTTCAAATACAAAAGTGTTACTCAAAGTATCTTCTTTCAAGAATGGAACGAGCTAGATCCACGAAAATGATGTCACCCAATTTATCGCATGATATTACATATGAAAAGTGAACATGTTTCGCAATAGGTAATACTTTTTTTTTTTTTTACATTATTTTTTGATTATTTTTTTTTAATGTGCAATATCTCAAGAACGGTTCATGTTAGCGTTCTAAAAATTATGCCAATCGTTTTCTAATGAAGAATTACATAAGAAATGTCTGTTTGTGTAACTTTATGAGCGGTTTTGATTTTTTGATGATTTTTTCAACATTTCATTCGAAAATTTAGGGGAGTTCTGAACATTCGATAAAAACAATAGACTTCCAGTGTTTACGGATTGTGATTTTTGTACCAAATTTTGTTCGAATCGGTCCATTCGTTCGTCAGTTATCGTCTCCACAGACTCACTGACACACACACACACACACACAGACATCACTCCAAAAATGTTTGATTCGTGATCAGGGATGCTTGAAACGTGCTCTCCTGTCGAAAACTCGAATTCTCGACCCTGTCACAATACTTTCCTTATACATTATGTATATAAGGAAAGTAAAAAGAAAAAGAAATGCTTTCAGGATTTAGATCTGGGGAGTAAGAAACCTTTATCGCTTCCATGGGAAGTGCGGGAAATGAATGATAACCAGGTTGATGCATGCATTATCTACCTGGTTATCATTGCAAAAATGCATTTTTGAAAGAGGTTTGGATCCGTCAATTACCCCGTATTAAGCAAACTATTTTGTCGGTAAACATGGAGGGATTACCCACATTGGCTGAAATGGCGGATAAGATTTCGGAGTATAGTCAGGAAATGTATTCATCTTCTGTGCAAGCTATATTGATCAGGATCCCGCAGTACCCAAATTACAAAAGCAAGTTTCAGACTTAGCTAAACAGAGCAGGAATTGTCTAGAATATGTGTCGATCAGTGAAATACGGAACGCTCGGGACCGAATTTCATAAATTTGGTAGGTAAGTCACCTGGGTGAAACCCTGACGCTGATTACTTTTGGGAAAGATTCGGGGGAAAAGAACCCGCCTTTTTTCGTGAAATGACCCGCAAAAATCTCATGTATCTACTCTATCTACTCATGTATCTACTAAAAGAATCTGCCATTTTGTTTTTGTGAAATGACCCGCACATCTAGTATATTCGATATAAAATGAAATACTACATGAGCTCAAATATATAAATTAAATGCTTGTTTTATACATACTTTTAATGGCAAAATGAATAAGATATACCCCATTACTCTAAGATGGACCATTTTCGAGATATTTAAAAGTTTAATTTTGAGGAAATGAAGGCGATTTTCACAGTAGTTAAAAAACTATTTAATAAAATTTCTTAAAACTTAATAGTTAAATCCGCGGATGGTTATGCTGATTTGATTTCGATATGATTAAGAAATGGATAACCGACTCTTTTTTGTGAAATGGCCTGCAAAGATAGTGAAACTCTGAAATAAATAACTAAAATTGCTGAAATATATTAATTAAGTACTTGTTCTACATGTAAAATTTGACAACTAACCAAATAACTCTGACTCCACGACTTAGGATAAACCGTTCTCGAGATATTGTAGTCTTTTGGAATTGTGAGGACCTGAAGAATTTAAAGTAAAGTAAATTGCCAAACGAATCGAAGATGCAATAAAAAGTCGTGTTAGATATAATATCAGAAATTATCCATATTATTTTCTGCAATTAAACTCAATTTACTGTATATTGAAATAAAAAATTACAAATTGAATTTGAATCTGCAGAAAGAGTCATGTGCTGCTTGCATCAGATTTTTTTGCTGCAATACATGTAATGTAGAAGGAAAATATTGGAATCGTACCGAAAATCGACCTTATTTTATACGTAATTTTTGGCAATGAAAAAAATAAGATCCAACCCATTACTCTAGGACTAGCCGTTCTTGAGATATTTTATTTTTTTCGCACATTTGTTACCCCACCTTTTGAAAATAAGTCCAATTACCAAATGAAAGAGAAAATTGAATTAAAAGTGCAAATTAAGTGTAATATAAAATAATCACAGGTGTTATTTTGTGCAATTCAGCTCAATTTAATGTATTATTGAATAAATAAAAAGAACGTGAATATGAGTCTGCAGGGAAAGTCATGTGCTGCCCTCCTCAGATTTTTGATTTTGTTATAAAAAAAACAAAAACTGACAACTAAAGGTGGGAAACTTCCTAGAAGAAACTTCAAAGCGTCACAGTAATCAAACTAATAACAATGGAAACGGTTATAAAGAAGCACCGGTATTGCTATTAACTCATCCATTTTGAAGCATGTGAAAAGATGAGAGTTCAACTGATTAATTGGCTTTACCTTCTCTTTATTTTTCTGCTTTGTCCTTTCATTCACTTTTAGGTGTAATTTTTATACAATAAATTGATTCTAATTACCCTGAATTTACTCATCGTCTGTATTTTCCCTTTTTACTCGTTTATTTTTAGATCACTACGGTCTGACCTGAGCTTGAAAGTAAAAAATTTCATTTATTAGCTCCGCTGATATTTTTTGATAATTATGTTTATATCTAATTATTTAAAGTTGAAAGGAAAAATAATTTGTATTCTAAGTTTCTATTTCTTTATGAATGTACTTCTCGTTAAACGAAGAGGAAGTTAAAGATTGCAGAATGTAGCATCGCTACTTGAATGAATATTATTTATTAGAATTGACAATAGATATGGAAGTTTTTAGAGAATCGTAGGTAGTATGTAATTTATCTTCGTTCAAGAATGTTATGGAGTATTATGTGTTGCGAAATCAATTTAATTCTGAGTAGTTAAATTATCATGTGTGGTAAATACATATTTAATAGATTTTGAATAAATTATTGGTGGCTGTTTTTTGTTTGTTTCAAGTAACATTTCAGATTGACTGATCTATGGATATAAAAAGGAGTTAGAACTTCATGTTACGAAAATGCCAATATCATTTGAGACAATAATTCAGGTGGCGCTGGAGTAAGATAAGCAGTTCTGCATTTTATGTATTTCTATGGCAAAAGGCCCAAAATATTTATTTAAACTGTCAATGTTGTAAAAATAAATTAATAGCACTGTGCAAATTAGAACTGTAGCTGTGTGTCTATGTCTAGAGAAAGCATGCTAAATTTTTAAAGAAATCGGTTGAAGATTCGCCTAGGTTATGATAACCAATTTTTTAAAATCAATTTCAAGAAAAAATTCTTTAAAGTTTTTTTGAAGTTTTAAGAACGCAGTCCCGAATGCATGTACTTATGTCATAATTGTAATATCTCAGTCATTTCTGCATGTATTTATTTTATGAAATTTTAAAAGAATATTTTTAAAACATTGTAATTCTAAACATCGTCCAAACAATTTCATAAAAATTGAACATAGAATTCAAATTAGTTCATTCATATTATGCTCTGCAATGTTGAATTTTGTTTCATTTTAAGTAGTTCCTTAGTTGTTAGTCCATATGGATGTGACTAAGAATAAGCGCTTTGTGTTACAGGTTGCTGAAGGAAAAACAAGAAAGTGATGAAGATTTCGTCGCGCTGTGCCATCTACGAAGAGGAGCTGCCAAGTATTCCTTGGAGGACCTTCTGCAATTACCGGTAAGGCCTACTACTTACATGTTTAAAATGAGAATACAAGACATAAAGCAAATTATATTAAAGCTCTTGAACCTACCTTGCCGTAGTTGTGCTCAAATAGCATTGAGGAGTTAACTTTGAAATGAAATACTGATTAGTTAAAAAATATCTGATGTGGGAAATACATGACTTTCTCTACATGTAATGATATTACGTAGTTGTGCTCAAATAGCATTGAGGAGTTAACTTTAAAATGAAATACTGATTAGTTAAAAAATATCTGATGTGGGAAATACATGACTTTCTCTACATGTAATGATATTACTTCTTTCACATCAAAATAATGATGTACAAGATCTACAGCACTATGTTACAGCACTATGTAACCAAAGTAAGAGTTACGCTCGGAGATTTGCCATATTAAAGTTGCATATCCAGGTGACATGTACAAATGGTAGAGAAACTCACTACAGCGACAAGCCGAACCAAAATCGCTCAATTAGAAGCAGATATGTAAAATTCTGGGGACTAGTTAAACTAAAAGTTATACCCAGGGGTTGACACAAAAATATGTGTATCCAATTGAAATGTACAGATGTTGCTCAGACTATATAGTCACCAGCAGAATCAAAATCGTTCAATTAGAAATTGAAATGTAAAATTATGGGGACTAGTTAAACTAAAAGTTAAGCCCAGGGGTTGACGCAAAAAACGTATGTATATTATATCCATCAAATATGTATATCAAGTTAATATGTACATGTGGGTCAGAGACTATAGACACCATCTGAATCAAAATCGTTTTATTTGGAGTCGAGATGGATAAGTGTGTGTGTGTGTGGGGGGGGGGGGGGTGCTATTTGAAGTAAAAGCTACGCTCAAAGATTTATCACTATAAAGATGCAGATCCAGGTGACATGTGCTAATGGTGCAGAGACTATAGCCATCAGTAAAATCAAAATCGCTCAATTAAGAGGTGAGGTGGGAAATTGGAGGGGGGGGGGGGGGGCGTAACTGATGTAAAAGTTAATCTCAGGGATTTCTCACAAAGATGCATATCCAGGTGACGTGAACAAATGGTGCAGAGGCTATAGCCACTAGCAGAACCAAAATCTCTCAGTTAGGAAACGAGATGTAAAATTGAGGGAGCTAAGCTAAAAGTTACGTCCAGGGGCTTGGCACAAAATATATATTTAGGTGACACGTACAGATGGTGCAGAGACTATAAACATGATTAGAATCAAACTCGCTGAATTAGAAGGCGAGATAAGAAATTTGGGGGCTACTTCAATTTAAATATAAGCCTAGGGCCAATATTATAAGTCTAGAGCCAATTTGAGGGCTACCAATATAGTCGCCAGCGGTCGGGCCAAAATTTCCAGAAAAACGACGTCAGATAAAAGGATCATGTTGAAAATTTAATTTTTAAGTTTTTTAACAAATACTTAGAATTTCTTTAATTTTTAGGCATTTTTTAATGTTAAATAGCTGAAAAAGTAAGACAGCTGGGTAAGTCAACTGAAACTAAATATCCGAAACAACACATTTATGAAAGTGTCACTAAAAAT